>CM024754.1:74003810-74603810 GCA_014218235.1 Colocasia esculenta | reverse complement strand
AACCCTAAAACTATAAGAGATCGTCACAAGACTTTTGGGGGATGTTTAGCATTGTGTTGGGGATGTGAGGAGGCAGACTAGAGCTCTGGGAGTGGAGGCGATCGGCCAGGAGGACACCATCTTCTCCGACCTATTCTCTGTTGTGACCTGTGAGGAAGACCTTCTTAGATCCACTACAAGGTAGGTGATCTCGGGCCAAAACTAAACTACGGCTATACCATTTGAAAGAGCATCATGTCTAGTTTATTTTTCTTCTATTTTGCCCAAATTCCATCAAGCATGTTCGTCGTATTAAGCATTTTTCGTAAGTCACGCAAGTTTAGGGCTTTCCATAGTTATGTTGTGTCTTACGCAATTCGAGGTCATTTGGATCAAACCAAAACCTACTAGATGTCCTAAACACTTTTTATGTTTAGAGTTTTGTCTAGATGTTATTAGATTTCAGGTTATACGTCTATCATGAAGGGTGTATCATTTTTTTGTGTTTTTAGGTAAGATCCAAGAACGCGATGTATCCAGACGTCACGATTCTGCATGCATGAATGTGATGTACTGGTACGTCGTGATTCAGAAAAAAGGCGACCGAGTCTTCCGTCATGATTTATGGTCTGACCGGTCAACCCAGACACCTCAAACTGTGTGTCGTGTGGGTTTTTGGACCCGTCATGAATGCGACGGCATGTGCCATCGTGATTTGTTAGTTTCCCGCCCATCTGATTAGCTGTCTCGATTTGTTAGTTTCTCACCTATCTGATTCTGTACAATTTTTATATCCAAAGTTTGAAATCCATGCATGAATGCGACATGGTAAAGCGTCGCAATTTAGGAGTCATCGCGACGTATCGTTCTGACGCGTTGTGAACGCGACAGACAAGACCGTCACGATTCTAGTTAGGCAATCGATCTGGTAATCGATTCATGTAAGAAAGGAGACCATCTATCCTGTCGCGATTTAAACGTGACATGAAGGTCTGTCGCGATTTTATGCCTTTACACTGATTCTTATTTAACTCTGTATGGTTCTTTGAATGGCGACGTCTGAACTCGTCATGATTTAAAGACCAACCTGAGACTGTTCCTTCTGGCAAGTCAGTCAACATTATTATCTTAGTCTGTAAACGAGTTACTTAGTGATGCATTGGCCTAAAAGTAATCAACCCATTTGAAAGCTATAAAGACATGAATACGATTCTAATATATAATGTGAAGTGATTGATCTTATATTCATTTGATTATCATCTTGTGATCTAGCTTGATATAAAATCTGTCATGATAAGTTGCGATACGAATCTGTGGAGGATACATGCTAGAATGAATTTGCTTGGTTTAGAGTTTTTCTATTATGTTACTTGTTGCATGTGGCTTTTCCTTATTATGTGCTTTTCGAGGTTTCCATATTTTGTTCATAAATTGCTCGCATAAATAGGAAAGCTTCGTGTCACGACACTTACACGTTTGCACGATTAGGCACACCCCTCTTGGGGAATTAGAAGCTCTCTGCCGGTCATTCCATATTGGCAAACTAGCGACCTTTTCCCTAAGACCTTCGTAAGTCTCCGTACTCTGTGGATTCCCTCATAGAGACCGAGCTGGTTGTACCATGAAGTACCCTGGAGATAGAGAGCACTTGTACCGTGTACGATATGTGATTAGTCATACTCTTGTTACGACACTAAAGAATTATGGAACATAAGATACGCTGTTATGTTGTCCAATTGATCTCTCAAGCTTTTGTCATACCTTGAACTCTATGAATGATCATGTCCTATTACTATGAACTTGTTATTGGAAATATGTGATGATCAGTCTACTCCCATGTAAATTAATTACATATTTATTTTGATGATTAACAAAACATTTACAAAGTCTGCTAACATATTTTTTCATGAGAATTAAGCACAGGAACAAGAACGAAGAAAAACAAGACAAACGAGTAAGTATTTCTTATACTACAGCAAAGTAAGTTCATATCATTATTTTGTTAAGTGTTTCATAACGATTTCTATGTAACTATAACGATTTCCTTACATTCATAAAGATTCACTAAAGTATCTATGAATGCAAAGAAATCGATACCATAACGATTTGATAAAGTGATCGCATAACGATTTCCTTGTAAGACTGGTAAGTCATGTTGTTTCAAACAAGTCGATCCTGTAACGATTCTATAAGTAATCATAACGATTTCTTTAGAACTCGCAACGACTTGCTCGCCGCAATGATTCTATAAGTAATCATAACGATTTCTTTAGAACTCGCAACGACTTGCTCGCCGCAACGATTCTATAAGCCATAACGATTTCTTTAGAACTCGCAACGACTTGCTCGCTGTAACGATTCTATAAGTAATCATAACGATTTCTTTAGAACTCACAACGACTTGCTCGTCGTAACGATTCTATAAGTCATCGCAACGATTTCTTTTAAGCGCTCATAACGATTTGCCTTGCGTAACGATTTCTTTAAGCGCTCATAACAATTTGCATTGCGTAACGATTTCTTTAAGCACTCATAATGATTTGCTTTGTGCAACGATTTCTTAAGTGCTTATAATGATTTGCACATCGACTTCTTTACAGAATCATAACGATTTGTACATCGTTTCCTTCATAGAAATATAACGATTTGCACATCTATTTCTTTGCAGAATCACAACGATTTGTGCATCGATTTCTTCATAACTTCACAATGTCTTGTACAACGATTTCATAAGTCATGCAAATAACGATTTCACAGAAAACAACGATTTGTTTTCCAATTACATTGAAAAGTCAAATATCTTCTGAATATCTTTTTGACTACTGTGCATTTATGAAGACTGAACGTATCTGCATGCATGCAGACAATATTTTCCACTTTCGTATTACTTGGTAATATCTTTTGTAACTGCAAAATGGCTTTACTATTTTGATGAATGTTTGCTCTAACGTTGACTGACAACCAGAGACAGCTTAGATGTCTACTGTTTAAGCTCATAAATGTGTGCAGGTCACTGACAACATATCGTCATACAAGTTGGACCATGTTGAAGCCAAAGGACATCTGAGGAGATCCTATCTCTTTGCGTGCACAAATGGATAACGGACTGTTGACTGGAAGCTTCCAAGTGTCAAGCAGTCTAACGTAAACAAATGCTTAGAGACAACGGACTTCTCAACGTTCGAATTTGAAATGAACGTATATATAGAAGATAGAAGCTCCAGAAGAAAAACAAGAAAGACACAACGCTGTTTCTCTAGTCTTCTGCGAGTTGTGAACTGAGCCAAGCTTCATTCCATTAGACTAGCTCTTTTTGCTCTCTGCATTGCCTGTACATCCTGAGAGAGAGCTGTTTTGGTTCTGAGAGTGAGCCTTGATTGTAGATCATCTTCTCTCAGTCCCCTGCTTCAGATCTTGCATTGTATTAGCTTGATCTAGGGGCATCATTCTTGATTGCATTTCTTGTGGTTGTTCCCTTTGTAAGAAGGAAGACCTGGTGGGATCCAGGGTGTGTTTCCCTTCGTGTTGAAGGAGGACCTGGTGGTATCCAGGGGGTTGTAATTCCCTTCAGGTTGAAGGAAGACCAGCTGCGGCTGGGTGTAAGGGTCCATAAAGGGGACAGTACCCTTAGTAGTGAAATCCTGAGAAATTGCTCAGGGACTGGACGTAGGACTCCTAAGGAAAGGAGGTCCGAACCAGGATAATTTCTTGTGTTGTGTGATTGCCTATTGTGTGTTTATTGTTTTATCCTCACTAACTCTAACGACCATCGAAGTGTGTTTGTGTGACTATTTTTGTAATCAGGTTTTCAAGTACTTAATATTTTTAAGTATCCCATTCACCCCCCCTCTGGGCTAGCTAGCTGGGCAACAAGTGGTATCAGAGCGAGTCTCTTCGACAAAGAAGAAGATCCAACGATCTGAAGAGTAAAGATCCATGGCAGCCCAAGGAAACATAGAAGGTCAGTCCGTAAACCGACCCCCTCTCTTTGACGGTGAAGATTACACATATTGGAAGACCAGGATGGAATATTTCCTGCAAGGTTTCGATTTTCAAATCTGGTTAATCGTAGAAGAAGGTGATTACGTTATCCTAAATACAAAGGATAAATGGACAGACGACGACAAAAAGAAGATCTCTCTCAACTGTAAAGCCAAGAGCATTCTGTGTTGTGCTCTCAGTAAAAAGGAGTTCAACCGTGTATCTGCCTGCAAATCCGCAATGGAGATGTGGGAGAAACTAAGAATCACCTATGAAGGCACGGACAAAGTTAAAGAAACCAGAATAGACATTCTGGTAACTCAATATGAGAGGTTTCAAATGCAGCCAAGCGAATCAATAACCCAGATGTTCAGCAGATTCACAGATATAACAAATGGGTTAGCTGGTCTTGGAAGAAGTATGAGAATGGAGACATGGTCAGGAAAATTCTCAGATCTCTTCCATCCTCCTGGACCCCTAAGGTAACAGCAATAGAGGAAGCAAACGATCTGAAACTAATGTCTTTGGAAAAGCTCATTGGGTCCCTTATGGCCCATGAGATCAACATGGAAAGGTTAGGAGAGTCCTCAAGTAGAAAGAAGCACACCAACGCTCTCAAAGCAGTAGAAGGCAGCTCTGAGGAACAATCTGAAGATGAACCAGCGGTGAAGACAGTGAAGACGAAGAAGCTATGCTGTCTAGAAGACTTCAGAGAATTCTGGCCAAAAAGAAAAGGTTTCAGTCTGGTAGAAAATACTTCAAGAACAAGGAGCTTAAGAAGCCAGAAGAGAAAGACTTTAAGAAAGCTGAGCCCAGAGTGTAAAAAACCAGGACACCTCAAGGCAGAGTGTCCCAAGCTAAAGAAATCCGAGTTCAGGAAGAAGGACAGTTCAAGAAAATTCAGAAAATATAAGAAGAAAGCCATGGCAGCTGCTTGGGACAACAGCAGTGACTCAGACAGCGAGTCAAACTCAAGCAGTGAAGAAGAAGAAGCCAATCTAGCTTTCATGGCCAACATAGATGAAAAGGTAACTTCTGATTCATCCTTTGATTCATGCAATGATTCAGATTCTGATAATCTAGAAGAAGCATTCAACGAACTTTATAATAAATATAAGGAAGTTTCTAAACTACTAAAAGCTAGTAAGAAAAATGTTGCTTGCTTAGAAAATACTAACTCAGATTTAAAATCAGAAAATGAACAATTAGAGAAGCAAGTTAATGAACTTAAAAGAAGAAATGAGTTGCTGTGTGAAGATTTAAAAGGCAAGAATAAACAAATAGTTAAGCTAGAAAAACAAGAGAGTTCAGACGAACTAAAAACAGAAATTAAAAGATTAACTGAAGAAAATGAAAAACTATCCAGCACATTAGAAAAGTTTACTAATGGTAAAACAAACTTAATATTGAAAGGTGCTAGACGGTCAGGTAAAAAGAAGCATGGGTTAGGTTATACACCCCCAGATAATGAAGACACAATAGTATACCCTAAAACATATCCAACTCCAAAGTTTGTATCTGAACAAGACACAAGGTATAAAGTAAACTTTAAATATTTTGAAAAAGTAACTAAAACTACATGCTGCAGTCACTGTAACAAACTAGGTCACAGTAAGAAAACTTGTCCAACTAGACATAAAAAATGGATAATAAAAGGAGAAAATACTGTTACTAACCAACCAGGACCCAAAGAACTTGGGTACCTAAAGCTTGATGTTTTTATTTCAGGAGAACCTTCGAGCATCCAAATGGTATTTGGACAGTGGGTGCTCAAGGCATATGTCAGGGAATAAAAAGTTGTTCTCTCACCTCAAAGCTGAAGAAGGAACAGTCACCTATGGAGACAATGGAAAAGGGACTGTCATTGGTAGTGGTTCAGTAAACAGCAAAGGAAAAACAGTAATTGATGATGTGCTATGCGTTAAAGGATTAAAGCACAACCTTATCAGTATCAGCCAGTTGTGTGACAAAGGACATCAAATCAGATTCCAAGAATCCAAGTGCAGTATCATGAAGGATGGAGCAGTCATCTTTGAAGCAAACAGAGAAAAGAACTTGTACGTGCTATATCTTGAAGAACTAAAGGAGCAAGATATCTGTTTAACTGCTAGCAAAGAACAGTCTACTGAGCTGTGGCACAGAAGATTGGGCCACTGCAGTTTGGATGGCATAAGGAAGCTATTCAAGAAAGGCCTGGTGGAAGGTCTGCCAAAAGTCAGCACCAGAATGGATGGAGTTTGCAGACCATGTGCTAAAGGAAAACATGCTAAAAGCTCCTTCAAGTCAAAGACTGTGGTAACTACCTCTAAACCCTTAGAGCTCCTTCATATGGACCTATTTGGGCCAATGAGGACCACAAGTCTTGGAGGAAAGAATTTGGATTTGTCATAGTAGATGATTATTCCAGATACACATGGGTCTCATTCTTGGAGCATAAAGATGATACCTTTGATAGCTTTGTGAGCTTCAGCAGAAAGGTACAGAAAGATAAGAGATATTGCATTGTTGGAATTCGATCAGATCATGGAGGAGAGTTCCAGAATGAGAAGTTTGCAAGATTCTGTGATGATCAAGGGATAGAGCACAACTTCTCAGCACCAAGGACACCTCAACAAAATGGAGTTGCTGAGAGAAAGAATAGAACTCTTTTGGACATGGCAAGAACCATGCTGTCAGAATATGATTTACCAAGGTATTTCTGGGCTGAAGCAGTGAACACAGCAAGCTACATCATAAATAGAGTAATGATCAGGCCCATACTGAAGAAAACAACATATGAGTTATATAAAGGGAAAAAGCCGAAGATCAGTCACTTCAGAACTTTTGGATGTCCATGCTTTATTCACAACAACGGCAAAAGAGATATTGGTAAGTTAGATGCCAAGTCAGATGAAGGCATCTTCATGGGGTATGCTTCTAAACCTAAAGGCTATAGAGCATTTAATAAACGTACACTATTGATTGAACAAACTGTGCACATTATCTTTGATGAGACTAACCCCTCCTTGAAAAAGGAAGAAAATAATGATAATGATGCAGATGAACTGTCCGAAAAGTTAAAGAATACATCATTTGAGGACAAGAAAGATCCACCTCTGGAAGACATGCAAGAAAAGGATATCGAACATGAAAATCTTCCAAAGGAGTGGAGACACAAGAAAGATCACCCACCTGAGAACATCATTGGTGATCCATCTGTAGGGGTAAGAACAAGAGGTAATGTAATCCCTTGTGATTATCTAGCATTTGTTTCTCAAATAGAGCCTAGGACAGTCAATGAAGCTCTTACTGATGAATCTTGGATTATAGCCATGCAAGATGAACTTAATCAGTTCAAGAGAAACCAAGTATGGTCACTTGTTCCTAGACCATCAGATCATCCAGTGATTGGCACCAAATGGGTGTTCAGAAACAAACTAGATGAAACTGGTGTGATCCTAAGAAACAAGGCCAGATTGGTAGCTCAAGGCTATTCACAAGAGGAAGGCATAGATTTCGATGAAACCTATGCACCTGTAGCTAGACTTGAGGCTATTAGAATTCTGCTTGCATATGCATCCGCATTAGATTTGAAATTATTTCAAATGGATGTTAAGTCTGCATTTTTGAATGGTTTTATTAAGGAGGAAGTCTATGTAGAACAACCTCCAGGTTTTGATGATACTGATTTTCCGGATCACGTTTTCAAATTACACAAAGCATTATATGGTTTAAAACAAGCACCTAGAGCCTGGTATGAAAGGCTTAGCTCTTTTCTGTTAGACCATGGTTTCATTAGAGGTCAAGTAGATAGTACACTATTTATCAAGTCCAAGGTCAAACATATACTACTTGTGCAAATTTATGTAGATGACATAATTTTTGGGTCTACTGATGAATCTCTTTGCAAGTACTTTGAAAAGCTTATGCAGGGAGAATTCGAGATGAGCATGATGGGAGAGCTAAACTACTTCCTTGGATTGCAAATCAAGCAAGGAAAGGATGGCACCCACATCTGTCAAGCCAAATACATCAAGGAGCTTTTAAAGAAATTTGGATTTGAAGGTGCAAAGCCACTGTCAACACCGATGAGTACATCTACAAGAATGGACAGTGATCAAGATGGTAAGAAAGTAGATCAAAAGATCTACAGAGGTATGATAGGCTCATTGCTTTATCTAACAGCAAGTAGACCTGATATTATGTTTAGTGTATGCATGTGCGCTAGATATCAAGCAGACCCTAGAGAGTCTCATTTAATTTTTGTCAAAAGAATATTTAGATATTTAGCTAGAACTCATGACTTAGGTTTGTGGTATCCAAAATCATGTGAAATCAATCTAGTAGGATACTCTGATGCTGACTACGCTGGATGCAAGATAGATAGAAAAAGCACCAGTGGTTGTTGTCAATTCCTTGCAGGATGTCTGATCTCATGGTCCTCAAAGAAACAAAATTCAGTAGCACTGTCTACAGCTGAAGCTGAGTACGTAGCTGCTGGAAGTTGCTGCACACAACTCTTATGGATTAAGCAACAAATTGAGGATTATGGACTCAAGATCAAGACCATTCCCTTGCTGTGCGACAACACCAGTGCCATTAATTTAACCAAGAATCCAGTACAGCATTCAAGGACAAAACACATTGAGGTTAGATACCATTTTATTCGTGATCATGTAGCTAATGGCAATATAGAAATTTCATTTATTGATACAAATAATCAGTTAGCAGATATCTTCACAAAGGCCTTACCCGAAGAGAGATTTACCTCTCTTAGAAGGGAATTAGGCATGTGTAAATTGTGAAAGAATTATCTGTTTAAGACTGAAATATTAAATTTCAGAGTTCAAATCATTTATCCCTCTTGAATTAAGCAAAAGATTTCAATCGTCTCCTTTGTGTAAATATCCTTGACGGTTCGCTATTTTTTAAAAGGTTTTTACTGCCGTCGAACCTATTGTTTTGTCGTTTTCTGCCATTATGACACCTCCGATTTCCTAAAAGCCACTTTTCTTATTATGTATATCCCGAAATCTGTGTGAGAACGATTCATCTCCCACCTTTTATCTCTCTCTCTCATTCACTTGCCTGAGCCGATACCCTAACGACTCCTGCATCAGCTCTTTGAATCATTCTAGCTTCAAACCTCTTCCCGCTAGAAATTTCTTGAGGGCTTTCACATTCCTCTTCATCTCAATCCGTCAGAAACTCTTCCCATCCAAAACCATGGCCTCTTCTGGTGCATCCAGCAGTGTTGGGGGCTACAGGGCTGAGTTTCTCTCCGCAGAGCAACAGGCAAGGTTCTCAACCGTGAAGACGAAGCTGTGTGGTCACAAGGCAGTGGATGTGGCCGACCTGAGGAAGAACGGCATGAGCAGTTTTGTAGAAGCTCTGGACAGATTGAAGTGGACAACGATCGCTACCATCTCTGAAGTAAGTTTTCCGGACCTGGTAAAAGCTTTTATGTGTGTCTGAAGTCAGAGGCAGACGGGACCTTGACCTCCATGGTTAAGGGAACCCAGGTTAGGGTCTCACATGATCTATTGAAGACTTTGTTTGATGTGACGACCTCCGGACACAGTGGAATCCATACTGTGGACATTCAGGCGAAAGGACTAGGGATAGTTGGTCCTGAGTTCAGACTGAAGGATGATAAGCTAGATATAAATCAGATGAATGCGTTCAACCGCCTCCTGCACTTCGTAGTTTGTCAGATTGTGACTCCGAGGAGTGCTACGTTTTCAACCTGCACTAGGGCAGACTCGGATTTGATGTTCTGGGCCATCCAGAATCAAGAAATCAACACAGCAGAGATTATGATTGAAAGGATGAAATTTGCCAGTGCCCAGGTATGGGACACCAAGAGTAAATTGAATGTATCCCTACCGTATGCTCATCTTCTGACCAAGATTTTCAAGCACTTTGGCATAAGTACAGTGGGTGATGTATCTGAGAAAATGGGCCAAGCAATCTGGTCCAGAAATTTGAGAAAAAGTGGTTTCTCCATGGTCAATGGAGTATGGTCAAAGACCTCAGTGGCTGAGGGTGAAGCCATTATTGGCGAAGCCCAAGAAGGCCAGGAAGCAGTAGCAGAAGCGGAACAAGAGCCAGCGGAGTCAGCAGCAATGGAAGTTCCAGTGGCACAAAAAGAATCTGTTCAGGCAGAACCACCGGCAGAAGCAACAGTAGAAGTGCCATCCGAAGAAGCAGCAGCAGCAGGATCCAGCAAAATAGAGGACATTCCTCCAAAGAATATTGAGCCAGTTGGGCACAATGTTGAGGAAGTTGCTCCATCTTCCCGAGTTGCCCCAATTCTCCAGAATGTACTGGTATTCCTTCAGAGTTCTTCAAGGGATCCAGTAGTCAATGAAGCAGAAGCTGTGGCATCAGGCCACACTGAAGAAATTGTTTTGGAGGATGCTCCTATTCAGGGGGAGCAATCAGTGGAAGCTGAGGCAGCACAGACTCAGGGGGAGCAAGGAGATGCTCCTGCAGTACCTCAGGGGGAGTATTTGAAGATGTCCCCATGCAGGAAGATGTAAACAGTGAAAATGTTGAAACTGGTGAGCCCACTAAAGGGCCAGGGCGAAAGATGAAAAGAATTGCCCGTAGAAACCGAAGAAGCAGCTAAGGGAGAACCTGAAGCCCTTGCTTAAACGGCTAGATGATCAAGCTAAGGTTCTGAGCTCAGTACAATCAGAGGTCAACACAATTTCCATTAATCAGACATCAGCCTCAAAGGAGATGTCTCAAGTAAAAAGTGCAGTAAGGTGGTTCAATAAGGAGATGGGAAGCATGAAGTCCATGCTTTCTGAGATTTTGAAGGCAGTTGGAGCCCAAGCTCCTCTTCCTCCACCTCCTACTACTAAGAGAAGTGAAGCAGGTGTTTCTAGGCCATCAGGGCCTGCAGAGCAAATGGCAGGGCCATCAGGGGCATCAGTGGTGGCACAAGAAGCAACTGTAGAGTCTGGGCCATCAGGGCCAGCAGAACAGGTGTCTGGGCCATCTGGGCCACCTGAAGAAGGGTCTGGGCCAGCAGGGCCAGTGAGGTTTGAGCAGTATCCTGCAGTGGAAGCGGATGTTGCACCTGAGCCCCCTGTTCCTTCACCCATCCTAACTCCAGCCCCTCTTTCTCCACCTTCATCTTCAACTGCTCCACCAGCTCCTCAACCCTTCAAACAACCACAACCTAGAACCATTTCCTCACCTACTCCCTTTCCTTCCCAATCTTTTTCACCTTCTGTTTCTCTTACTCACATTCCTCCTCCTCCTCCTCTACCTGAGGTTCCTCCAGCATCATCATCTGGAGCCTCTTCCTCCTCTGGTCCATCCTCTACTGGACCATCTGACATTCCTTCTGTCTCTCTTCCATCCATCTTTCATCCACCTACACCCCTTCCTTCATCACCATAATTCCCGAGGATGCCCAATTACTCTCCACGGAAGTCCAGGACATCAAAGATGAATTTGAAGTAGCAATACTTCAGTCAGTTCTGGCTGTTGGAATCCACACTCACAGGACAGGCTCTTCTAGCCCTGTCTCTAAAAAGAGGAGACTTACTTCTACCATCCTGTCTCTTCTGCACCTTGCTATCCTCCACTATGGTTCTCTCTTTCCATCATCAATAAGCAAAAACCTATCTATCAAGAATATCTTCACAAGGTAGTTTTTGCACACATTTTTGGCCTCCCTTTACAAAATCTTTCAGACTATCTTAACACCATCTTTCCTTACACTCCACTTTCTAAGGCTCAACAGTCAAAAATTTTCTCCTTGACTAAAGCAAAACTGAGGATCAATGGGCTCGAAGCAACAAAGATCTATACAGCTAGTTCAGGCGTGTCCAAGCAGCCCGCTATCCACCTAGGGAAGCTCCTCTTCCTCTCAGAGAATGGTTCCAAATTCATCATAAGAACACTTTTGGGCCGTTTGTTCAGAGGGAAATCAAATTCCTCCGGCAGTGCAAAATGTATAGTGATTACTGCTAGCTCAACCGCCTTCCAGAAGTTCAGCTAGGCCAGTTCAGGGCAGCCATTGATGCTCTTTGCCCCAGGGGTGCTTGCACAAAACCTCTTCAGGTTGACTTTGCTTCCTTAGTTATTCCTGATACAGTGTTCCTTCCACCTTCATTCCTTAATCATGGAATCCTCTGTGGGAACACTTATCTTTGAGCGAGCGCTAGGGTTATGGCCCGGCTCTCAGTCCTAGAAGGCTGTAATCTTTCCTTTCATAGATTTGTCTTCAAGCAGTATCTTCAGGGGTATATCAAGGCTGATATCCTTGCCCCTCTTCTATCTGAATGTGAGAGGTTGTCGTCTAGTGATTGGGAGAAGTTCTATCCTCTGTCAGCTCAGCAACTTCGAGATCTGAATGCCTCTCAGGCCAGTTCAAATCAACCCCTTCTGACTCCTGGTGAATTTTTGGATGCCAACTCTATTCACCTTATCTCCGACTCTTTTCTGAAATGGGAAGGACGGTACAGACTTTTTCTAGATTTGAAGAAGGAACTTCGACAGCATCAGATTTTCTATCCGTTCAAAATTGATCAGTTTCTTCGTTTTGCCAGTTTCGGCTGCTTTACTTCGTACAAGATTTCTCTTGGCACTGATAAGTATGGGGATTTCCTCTCGACTCAGAGGCAGCTTCACATCAAGGGGAAGGCTCCCACCATGGGACCCTCTTATCGTATTGAGTCTGGAGCATTTCAAGCCTACTTTGAAGAGCAGGATCATCAGGCGCTTCCTGTTATTCGTCGCCTTGCATCTCTTTTGTCCCCTACCCTCTATCTCATTGAAACCACCAATATTCAATAGCTTTTTTTTTTGATCTCCTTTATCATCTCTCTCTTCTTTATCGAAGTGTATCTTTTGCTTAATGACAAAAAGGGGGAGAATTATTTTAGCATTTCTAAAATACATTCAAAGGTTAATTACATTCAAGGTTTATTGATGAAAATATGCTTAGAATAATTTCAGATCATTCATGCATCTTGTTAACTTTTGTCATCACCAAAAAGGGGGAGATTGATGATCAGTCTGCTCCCATGTAAATTAATTACACATTTATTTTGGTGATTAACAAAACATTTACAAAGTCTACTAACATATTTTCTCATGAGAACTAAGCACAGGAACAAGAACAAAGAAAAACAAGACAAATGGGTAAGTATTTCTTATACTACAGCAAAGTAAGTTCATAGCATTATTTTGTTATGTGTTTCATAACGATTTCTGTGCAACTATAACGATTTCCTTACATTCATAAAGATTCACTAAAAATATCTATGAATGCAAAGAAATCGATACCATAACGATTTGATAAGGTGATCGCATAACGATTTCCTTGTAAGACTGGTAAGTCATGTTGTTTCAAACAAGTCGATCCTGTAACGATTCTATAAGTAATCATAACGATTTCTTTAGAACTAGCAACGACTTGCTCGCCGCAACGATTCTATAAGTAATCATAACGATTTCTTTAGAACTCGCAAGGACTTGCTCGCCGCAACGATTCTATAAGCAATCATAACGATTTCTTTAGAACTCGCAACGACTTGCTCACCGTAACGATTCTATAAGTAATCATAACGATTTCTTTAGAACTCGCAACGACTTGCTAACCGTAACGATTCTATAAGTCATCGCAACGATTTCTTTTAAGCGCTCATAACGATTGCCTTGCGTAACGATTTCTTTAAGCACTCATAACGATTGCCTTGCGTAACGATTTCTTTAAGCACTCATAACGATTTGCTTTGTGCAACGATTTCTTAAGCACTTATAACGATTTGCACATCGACTTCTTTACAGAATCATAACGATTTGTACATCGTTTCCTTCATAGAAATATAACGATTTGCACATCGATTTCTTTGCAGAATCACAACGATTTGTGCATCGATTTCTTCATAACTTAACAATGTCTTGTACAACGATTTCATAAGTCATGCAAATAACGATTTCACATAAAACAACGATTTGTTTTCCAATTACGTTGAAAAGTCAAATATCTTCTTGAATATCTTTTGTGACTGTTGTGCATTTATGAAGACTGAACGTATCTGCATGCATGTAGACAATATTTTCCACTTTCGTATGACTCTGGTAATATCTTTTGTAACTGTAAAATGGCTTTTCTATTTTGATAAATGTTTGCTCTAACGTTGACTGACAACCTGTGATACCCCGAAATTTTTATTCATTTTATATTGTGCATGTATAATTATTTGTTGTGTGTATAGTGTGTGTATTCAATTATGCGTATTATAATTTCTATATTCCTTATGAACTCATGCATGTATATATATGATATTTTGTGAGAATAGTCAATTAGCTAAATTGATGTGTATTGTGTATACTAAAATACTAGGCTTGTAATACTTAAGTAATACTATGCATGCTAATCTAATTACCGATGTGCATGTTATGTTTATCTATTTCATGTATAATGTATATAATTATGTTGTAAATATATGAAGTACAATATATATATATATATATATATATATATATATATAGATATATGTACATATGTATGTTACTTTATGCATGTGCTATCTATCTATTTAATCCTACGTACATCAATTCATCTATAGTATATGAATAATATATAGATAACATTGTCCATGTAATAGGTAATTTACTGTGGACCATGTAAGTATATGTGTGCTATTTTCATACAAGTATAAAACATACATAATTGTGCATGCATTATCTAGTTATCAATGTATGTAAATCTCATGCATATGGAGCATGTTGTACACATAGTAAGAAATTATTATCATACGCTTTGTAAATAATCATGAGTTTATTTCTAAGCATGCAAATTATATATTTAAATGTGTGTGAATTATCTAATTATTGAGGTGCCTATTGTATTTAATTATTTAATGCACGTAGTTAGTGTTAAGGATGTGCGTATGTATACATACATGTGTTATCCTTATTTAAATAATATTTATCTACTTTAAGCGTGTTAAATTAATTAGGGTATGTAAAGTACTTGGATGATAATATGCATACAATATTTAACTAATAATGGACACATTTTAATCATAAGTTCATACGTAATGTATGTAATTATGCAATGTGTACGTATATGTGCATATATGTATGTATTGATGCATATTGTTGTTAATTATGATTAGTGTAAGATGTAATTAATTAAATATTACATAATGCAAGTATTTTATGTGGTAATGATATATGAAATTATTTTTGCATATACTAAATTATTTTAGTGCATTTATACATTTAATTTTAGGTCTGTCGGTGTTTCGGCTGCACAAGACTGCTGGCGGCCAGGACCTGGACGCCAAGACACTGCTGGCGGCCAGACCTGGACGCCAGCCCCCAGTGGGCGGCCACCCCTGGACGCCAACCCGATTCTGACAGCCAGACCTTGACGTCAACTGCCAGGTTGACTACAACCGATGTTGACGTTAATATCCAGCTGCGTAACGGTTCCAGAATTGTTAATGTTTGTGTTTTGGCTAGTTTCAGATTAGGAAACCCTTCCTAAACCTTGGGAAACCTACCCTAATGCGTACCCAACCCTTGAACCTATAAAATACCCACTCTGGGACGAGGGAAAGGCTTTCAACATTTGGTGAAAACCCTAGCTCGAGATGGTGAAAAGCTGATCTTTAGAAGGCCGGATCCATCAACTGGAGGTGTTCCCCGAAGAGCTACAACATCTGGAGGATAGCCTATGCATAGGAGAAGAGATTCCAACTCCGAGGAGCCATCTACATCGACAGGAGAAGAAGATCTAAGGCGTTTCCGAGCACCTTTTCGCAAGGCTGAAAAGGGCTTCACCGACGATTCTGATCTTTGCAGATTTTTTTAAGAGGCAAGTAAACCTAGATCTTGATCCTATACATGTCCCCTAAGTCCTAGGTATTTTTACGGATTTTTGCTCGTGTCCTGGAACCCCGAATTCACCGTTGTATGAAAATTCGTATGTATGTGCTGCTGGGAGCAAGTAGAAGACAACATAGGTTGCAGTCAAGTTCTTCAGAAGAAGTTGACGGCAACATCCCTTGACGTCTACTTCTTTAGAACCTGAAAGTGTTACTTTTGATCTTCTTTTGCTGTTTAAATAATTTC
The DNA here is from genome assembly GCA_014218235.1 of Colocasia esculenta. NCBI lineage: Eukaryota > Viridiplantae > Streptophyta > Magnoliopsida > Alismatales > Araceae > Colocasia > Colocasia esculenta. The sequence continues at coordinate 74,587,763 of CM024754.1, read as the reverse complement.
TGGACATGGGTATACTCTGAAATTTTTATGGGTGATTGTATACTGTTAGTAGGTCATATCATGAGGTTGCCTAAATTTTCTATGAACCATGTTAATTATTAAAATTCAGTGACTGAGTAATGAGCATGATATGAACATGTTTAAATCTAGTATAAATGGATTTTGTTGTGAATTAGTTTTCATAAATTTTCCATGACAGATTGAATGTTGGTATTAGGTTTCTATTCTGTTAATGCCTAAACATATTGATATGTCTCATGCTTAATGATATTTCGATAAGTATGTCTGAATTCTAGATTTAATTGTAGAAATTATGTTTACTGTTCGAAAAATCTGAAAAATTGCATATGTGACATACTTACTGCTAATGACCTGTGATAAAAATTTAAAATCAAATTGATGACAGCAAGTACAGTTATTAGTTAAACCATGGAAATTGTTCATGTTAGATGTATTAAATTCGATCTTATGCAATTCAGTAAATATACATCATGTTTAGGACTGTAAGGTAAGATGTTTTAATTTTAAAAACAGTAGTACCATGATTGGGTTAACTAAGACATGTGAAATTGATAATTAAGATGTGTAAGTGATTAAGTGTATATGTAAAATATGTGAATAGGGTGAGAAAATGTGAATAAATAAATGTGTGATAATTGGGCCAAGAATGACACTGCTACCCTAGAGGCATCGAGAGCTGTACATAGAAAAGTCCCTATGGAAGGCTCTACATTGTATAAGTTTGTCCTAAAGGCATTAGGAAAAACCTGGAGGTGGACAAGTACCACTGGATAGGGTGGAGAGAGCTTCTCCCGGTCTGCGCAGTTACCAAGATTCACCACTTCATTGCCTAGGTGGTGGGTATGTGATATGAGTTATGTGATATGAGTTGTGTTATGAGTTATGTGTTATGAGATGTGATGAGTTATGAGTATGAGATTTTTGTTTGTGTCCTCTAAAAGGTAGTTAGGACTATGTGTCATGGCATTTTAAGTAATTGGAATATGTATAAAGTGTAAGATTATATGCGAATGTGGCACATGATGAGTGCAAATGATATGACATGTGATAAATGAAAACCTAAGAGTAAATGATGTGAAGAATATGTGAAAAGATATGTAAGAGACAGTAAATGTTATTGAGAGTGTGCTTGCACTATAATAACGATGTAGTAATGCATAATGTTCATGTTTCCATGCATTAATTACCTCATTTGCAATATCATGCTTATCATCATGTCATGTAGTTTATTGTTCTTCATGTAATAGTGTATGTGAATAAACATGAGTAACTACGTCATTTATGCAACATGAAAGATGAAAATGTAGAATTGTGAATTGGATAAGATAACATATGAACAAATGTAAATCCATGTAATTGAATGTAATTCATGTCAAAACAGCAAGTAAAGTGTAGTTATGAAGGTGATAAATGTATGTAATATTAATTAGATTCCATGCTAGATGTGATGTTTGCTTAGTACAAAGTTTCATGCTTTAGTAATTATTGTTGCCAACCAATTTGACCATGTGCTAACTTCTTAATTCAAGTTATAAAATATGAAACCATGTGTATGAGATGTATGTACATTTAAAACAGCAAGCAAAATGTGAAATTAAATATGAAAAGTGCATGTGAAAAGTGAATAGTCATCATATTAGTTTGTTCACTCCTTTATGTCTAATTCTATGTTCTAGTTGTAGAAATATGTCATGAAATGAATTAATGTGGAAATGAAAGAATCATGTTATGTGTTAAGTGTAGAGAATATGTACAAGTGTATAGTAATAGTATCCATGATTTAGAATAAGCATATGATAGAATGAATCATGTCTAGGTGATTAAAAATGTGTTGATAGCTAAGAGTCTGTTCCATGTGTTTGGGAGTTTAAATGATGGTATGTATTCATGAGTGTTTAATAGCTTAATGTGAATGTGATATGTTTAAGATTAAGCCTTTGTTTACTTGCTGAGTCTTTGGACTCACCCTTGCTTCGGCGTACAGGTTGACAGGTATCTTGTGCTAGGGGGAGAGACGCTATCTTGGAGGAGAGGCTTTTGAGGAGCAAGTAGTAGTTGTATTTTCCTTTCATAGTTGAATAAAATGTTATTTGGACAATGTAGCTCTTTCATCATGTAATAATGTGGACATTGTCGTTCTAATTTTTGCACTATAAAGATTGTGGAATATGGGATGGTGATGGACTAAGTTAAATTGTTGTATTTATTCCGCTGAAATCAATTGCTATCTACGTACTTTTCAACCTATCGGCTAGTGTTGGGTTTTATCCCACTGTAATGACGCTCTTTATACCGATGGGGATTTGTATAATCGTACCGATATGAGGAGGGTCGTTACACAACCAGAGACAGCTTAGCTGTCTACTGTTTAAGCTCATAAATGTGTGCAGGTCACTGACAACATATCGTCATACAACGTTGGACCATGTTGAAGCCAAAGGACATCTGAGGAGATCCTATCTCTTTGCGTGCACAAATGGATAACGGACTGTGACTGGAAGCTTCCAAGTGTCAAGCAGTCTAACGTAAACAAATGCTTAGAGACAACGGACTTCTCAATGTTCGAATTGAAATGAACGTATATATAGAAGATAGAAGCTCAGAAGAAAAACAAGAAGAAAGACACAACGCTGTTTCTCTAGTCTTCTACGAGTTGTGAACTGAGCCAAGCTTCATTCCATTAGACTAGCTCTTTTTGCTCTCTGCATTGCCTGTACATCCTGAGAGAGAGCTGTTTTGGTTCTGAGAGTGAGCCTTGATTGTAGATCATCTTCTCTCAGTCCCCTGCTTCAGATCTTGCATTGTATTAGCTTGATCTAAGGGCATCATCTTCTTGATCGCATTTCTTGTGGTTGTTCCCTTCTGTAAGAGGGAAGACCTGGTGGGATCCAGGGTGTGTTTCCCTTCGTGTTGTAGGAGGACCTGGTGGTATACAGGGGGTTGTAATTCCCTTCAGGTTGAAGGAAGACCAGCTGCGGCTGGGTGTAAGGGTCCATAAAGGGGACAGTACCCTTGGTAGTGAAATCCTGAGAAATTGCTCAGGGACTGGACATAGGATCCTAAGGAAAGGAGGTCCGAACTAGGATAATTTCTTGTATGTGATTGCCTATTGTGTGTTTTATTTTATCCTCACTAACTCTAACGACCATCGAAGTGTGTTTGTGTGACTGTTTTTGTAATCAGGTTTTCTAGTACTTAATATTTTTTAAGTATCCCATTCACCCCCCTCTGGGCTAGGTAGCTGGGCAACAATATGTGGCCATATTATGTATATGTTTGATCGGCACAATGTGGGACTTCAGTCCATTTGACTAATGCTTGTGCAATGAGGGCCCTGTCTAGTCCTGGGGAGGAGCGCCCCATCGTACTTATTTACCGTGGGAGTATGGACTTGTGATGCTTAGCATGGCACTGGTATGTGTGCATGATTTGTGTGAATGTGCCTTCGTTTGATATGATAAGTTCGATATGATACATTTGATCATGTGAATATGTGATATCTGTGTGAATATAGCCAATCCTTGTGATACGATTCTATTCTTGAATTACCTGTCCAATACATATGAAAGTCAGTATTTGTTTCGTTATAATATTCGTTCTATTCAGCCATTTGACTTGTTAGAAATGCATGCATAGTCATCATGTTCTAGTTAAGGTCCTGTTTATTTAAAATGCTAATCATGTATATTAGTGCCCGCACATTGAGATGTAGATCCTACTGGGCTAGTTTGCTCACCCTGTCATCCTAAACATTTCAGGTAGTGATGAGGAATTCGTGGACACAGATGGGGTAGGGCATGAGTGAAGAGCACCCGTCACTTGTGGAGATGAAGAACTAGGAATAGATGTTTGAGTAGTATAGTAATGATGATACATTTCATGAAGTTTATTATTGGAATCTGAATAATGGTCCCTATGATTGGCTCGGATGATGTAAGGTTTTTAATTAGCTGAATGGAAATGAAATAAAGAGTATTTAGCTGGCAATCTTATTGTCTCAAATATGTTGTTATATTTAGTTATTACTCTGAGTTACTCGACTGTGATACTTATATTCGTATCGTTCATGCATCCCGATATTTATTTCCACTACTAAATGTCGCGGCGTGACATCAAAGATGGTTCAACACTTCGATTTTTCTGGAGTCGGAGTCCACAGTCGGAGTTAGTATGGTACATAGTATACGCTGTGGACTTAGTGAAATTTTGAGATAGTGTTGATGTTACAATATTGTACAAGTTATATTTCTTGTGATATATTTCAATAAATTTGTTTGTAGAGATTATCTTAAAAGGTTTTATCATAGAAAACACAATATTTGAAAGAGATAGTTGTTCAACAAATCTTCTAAAGGATAGTTACTCAATAATTCTCCCCTTTTTGTTAATGATAAATTTTTTTAAAAAGACAGTGAAAAACAAATTTGAGTTTGCAAAACTGTGTCTTGTATTGTTTCTTACTTTCTTTTCCCCCTTTGTGGCATTAACATAAACGATAAGAGACAAGAAGAGAGAGATGTACACAGATGTGGAGAACAAAACTATATTAATTTCAGTAAGATACAAGATTACATTTAAGATGCAGATAAAGATGTGGGAAGATATAAGGAAGGAGGGATCTTGGCAAGGAAAGGCTAAAGAAGAGCCCAAATCTTCTTCTCATTGCCACGGAAGAAATTGTCATACTTAGAGAAATCTATGTTATAGGATGGTCCTATAGAAGGGATCTTCTTATAAGACTTAACATGCCTACGATGAAACCAACTAACCTCCTATGGTAACCATGGTGCAAAGTAGCCTTCAGAGGAACAAACTTCTTAGTGGTTGCTAAGTGAAGAAATTCATGCACAGTATTATTCCAATGTAGTCCCTTGGAATATGCTGCTTCCTTAGCTTGATAGTAAACCAAATATCTCTGCTTTCATTTGTGTGCAATAGACTTCCAAAGAGTCTCATATCCTTTGCAGAGATACTCAAGAATTGACAGTTTGAGCTTCAAGCAGTCAGAATGATCTTCAGGGTAAGCTGCGGCTCCCTGGTCTTCTGTGAATCTCTCAGACTCAGCAAAACAATTCTGAAAGTCTATCATGTGTTAGAGAGTTTTTCAAGGCATGCATAATGGCAAACCTATGGAAAGATAGACTGAGGTTGTACTTAATTTGAATCTTGCTGCAATTCTGATATGTTTGTTAAACACAACCTGAGCAAATTGCTTTCTAGAGGATATGGCACCTATAAGACTTGGATGTAGCCTAGAAGGTAACCCAACTAACATGGAAGGAGTGATCTCTCTCTGTCCACGAACTAGAATCTCCCATTGGACTTTATTCACATCAGGTGCCCCCATCCTGAATCTTGCTTCATTAAACTGCTTCATTCTAGTGTACTTTGTCTGCAGCTCTCTAAGGAGGGTGCCAAACAGATCAAAAAATCTAAGGTTCATGTGAAGAGGAATATCCATAAATTGATTTCTGGCCTGAGTGGTTTGGAATCTAGTGGCTTCATCAGGATAGAGTTTCAAAAAGTCAGAAGGGGAGAGACTGTGGCTTTTCTGAGTAATGAGATTACATCAGCCAATAGTACTTTAGAGGATTGGATTAGGGAAGGAAGCCAGTCCTCAAAGGTGTATCTTGTCATCTCATGGACTTCAAGAAATACTTTGATGGATAGGAATTCCTTGAATAAGTTCATGTGATGTTCAGAGTGATGAATGAATGAATACCAAAAAGGAGGAAGAAGAGTGCTGGGGTTGTCTTTCAACTGGCTACCAACTTTTGAGGATAATACCACACTAGGTACAATCTCAGCAAGGGAAAGAGTGGATCTATCAGAAGGAGTATAAGAAGTAGAGAGAGAAGAAAAGAAATGGGGAGCTAGAGTGTGAAGAGTGGGAATGGTTGTCTTGGAAGGCTGGAACTTACACTTCAAAGGATACATAGTGAGGGAAGTACTTGTGGAAGAAGGATTTTGCTCTTCTGGTTGAGAGCTTGATGAAGGAAGGCTAGATGAAGTAGAGGGACTAGGTGAGAGGAAGGTGGAGGTTGTTGTTCAATAATTGGAGGAACAGGAGCAGTAGAGGGAGTATGAGGAATAGGATTAGTAGTAGAACTAGGAGGAGTTGGATCAGTAGAAGGAGAGGAAATGGTCAAGGGCTGAGAAGGAAAGACAGGTTGGCCATCTTTATGGAGTTTCCTTCTGAACCTCCTCTTAAGATCTTGACCGTAGGTTCGGCATCTACCTCCATGGGTTGATCCTGAGACTCTAGAGGCTGCCTAGACACTGACTTCTGCTGCTACTACTGCTGCTATTCTGGCTCAACTGCAGGAACCTCTATCTGTGCAGATACTACCTAAGACTGCTTCTGCTGCTGTTGCTGCTCTTGTTGTTGCTCTGGAGGTTGCTGCTGTCACGCCCCGATAATTAGCAGCGGAATAAATACCGGGGGACGTGATCGATATAGATAGACGTATCACAGTTGAATAACGCAGAGTCACAATTGAAAAAAAAGAACACATTGAGACTATAGTATGGTCACCAAAAATATCCTTTATTCCATTTCATTCAACTAGTGCAACCTTACATAAGGAAGAACTCACTGTAAAGAGTTCATTATTCACATAAAACTTCCAGAAAAGTTTCACTATTACATACACTACTCAAAATCTACTCCTAAACTGTCAACTACTCATATGGCGGGTGCTCATCACTCTTGCCCTGCCCCATCCGACTCCTCTGGTCCTCATCACTACTTGAAAGGGCGGGATGATAGGGGTGAGCGAAGTAGCTCAGTAGGATTTACATCTCAATACTGTGCGGGCACTAATATACATGATTAACATTTTAAATAGGCAGATATGCACATGAATATGATGACAATGCATGCTTTTCTAACAAGTTGAACACAAGAATAGAACGGATATCATATCAGATCAAATATCGAATTGCATATACAATGGACAGATATTTCAAGAGTAGAATCATATCAAAAGAGACTGGCCATATTCAGACAGATATCATGCGTTCACATGATCAGACGTATCATATCAAATCATATCATATCAGATCAAATCAAACTTGTCATATCAAATGAAGGCACAACATTCACAACTCTTGCTTATTTGTTTGTGATATGCCAAACACCAGAAGTCCATACTCCCGCGGTTAATAAGTACGTTGGGGCGCTCCTCCCCAGGACCGGACCAGGCCCCTTTTTTTGCACAGGCATTGGATCAAGTTGGACCGGAGCCCACGTTGTGCCGAACAAACAGATTCATATTATGGCCATAGAGTTTCAATAACAGCTCGTAGTAAAAGGAACATGATCATTCATAGAGTCAAGGTATGACAAACAGCTCAAGAGAACAAGGCAAGGTAACGACGTATCTTATGTTTCATAATTCATTAATGTCTTGACATGAGGATGTTTCTAAAGACAGATCATATGCAGAACATGTGCTCTCAATTTCCCCAAGAAGGGTGTGCCTATTCGTGCAAATGTGTAAGTGACGAGTCACAGATCTTCCTAGCATGTATGCATATGGACAAATAATTAATGGAACACCGGAAAGCATGAAACTAATGAAACTCATATGCAAATCATGACATTAACACCACTAACAAGTCCATACTAGCATGTATTCATTCCCATATTCACATCATATTCTTATCTTATCAGTTGACAATAGGTAAGATCACGAGATAATCCAATGAACATAAGGACAATCAAATTATCCATTAGAATCATATTCATATCATTACCATTTTCCAATAGGTTGATTCCTTTTAGGTCCATGCTACTATATAACATCATGCACATGCTAGTAAACATCATGAAATAATCAGACCCAAAATATGTAATTTTTTTGTAAGGGTAGTGTTGACACACCCCTTACTGGTGTCGACACAATGCCTCAAAACACAAGACAAAATAATGCAAAATTGGTCAAGTAGTGTCGACACTAGATCAAGTTGTGTCGACACAATGCTTCAAATACAAGGCAAAATGATCAAGTAGTGTCGACACTAGATCAAGTAGTGTCGATCAAGCAGTGTCGACACTAGAGACAGCTTCCAAAAAACCTTCTGGCCAATAGGGGACAGTGTGTCGACACTAGATAAGGTAGTGTCGAAACTAGATCAGCTCCCAGAAACTTTCTGGGTCAAACTGGGACAGTGTGTCGACACTAGATCAGGTAGTGTCGACACTAGAGAGCTTCCCAGAACACTTTCTGCACTGTTTTGGGACAGTGTGTCGACACTAGATCAAGTAGTGTCGACACTAATGGCGCTCACAGACAAAAAACATATAAATCAAGTGTAACCAGAAAACATGTCTCATGCAGCGATTCACTTTCCCTTCTTATAACTCTCTAACAAATGACATTTAGACAAAATGTTCAACACAAACGATGACGAGAACATCTATTAGAAGAACTTTGATGTTGGGGTTTTGATCAAATTCGGTCTCGAATTCTGAGAAAACATGTGAAGAACATAAAGCTAAGTGCAGCCCGAAATCACAATATCATGTAGAGACTCTCTTACCATGCTTATAACTCTCTAATGATAGACTTTTGGACAAAATGTTCAACATAAAAGATGATTGTGGAGACATGTAGAAGAACTTTCATGAATGAAGTTCAGTCTAATTCTGTCTTGAATCACGTGTATAATAAGAAGAACGGGAAAAGCCCTAACTGTGCGCGACTTAGGGAAAACTACGAATACGCAATGTATACTCCATGAAATTGAGTCAAACCAAGTGCAAATGATCCTAGACTCGAAAATATACATGATGATGTTGGTTTTCTTTAATCTTCGCCGAGAACAACTACCTTTGAATGCTAAGAACTCTCTGCAGATTTCTGGGTTGATGCAGAGCAATATTGAGGACGACCACGTTTTCCCCAGTCGTTCTCACTCCTCCAGCGCTCCAAACTTGTTGCTCACGACCCAAACTTGTTGCTAACCCTTCCTAAATGTTTTGTGAGGAGTTCTTATAGATTTAGGGTGTACCAACAAGTCCTAACGGGACTAGGAAAGGGGCTGCGAATTCTGTTTCCTACTTTCCAAGAAATCTCGGATTCTCTCACCCAAAGGAGGTAGCAAAGGTTTAGGAAACCACCTCTTAGAGTGGGTTCGGTTTTGGCTTACCTTACATGACTAATCACCCATCTTTTAACCCTATATTGCCCTCTCTAATTATTACATAATTACATACACGAATTTCTGGGTATTTTCTTGTCCCAGATTTTTATCCTTGGGCCAAAAGGACTCCATTGACCAATCTTGTTAATGGGTTATTAATACATAATGTTGTGAGTCTCTCCAACATGTTAATTTAATTTATGGTCGTGTTATTTTTCCGTGTTAACAATTTTCCGACTTAGTTTCCTAATTCAGGTAACTTGGTCACGTGTGACATATACTCGGCCAATCAGATTTCCCGTTGCACAAATTCCTTCGTGGAACGCTTAGGGATAATATTTGGGGTTGGTTTATAATTTTTACAGAATTTTCTGATGTGTTTTTTCATGTACGATAGTGGTATGTAAGTTCTATCATTCCGATAATACGGAAGTTATTTATTTACTAATTCATACTTGAATTTGTTCATGGGTCATAAGTTGTCCATTGGTCTAATTTATTTTATGGACTATCCTCACATATTTTTTGGAGTCCACCCATTATTTAATTTGGTTCATGATCATATTTTATACACATGATAATGGATTTTCCAACTTAATTCTTAATATGATAATAAGTCGCAATAACTCTTGAACACACCTCAAATGACTTTTATTGACCCAAATTTCTTTATGGATCATTAGAGGATATTATTTGAAGTCCATCTATGATTTTTATTTAATTTTCTGACTCATCTAAGTATGTGTGTTAATTATTCCTGACTTATTCCTTGATTACGATACTTAGTCGCAAAACGCCTTAAACTTGGACCCTTCAATTTCCCTTTGCACAAATTTCTTCATGGGTCATTAGGGAGCATATTTAGAGTTGAACTATGGTTTTTATGAAATTTTCTAATGGGTTTTTGTGTGTACGATAATGACACGTGCATTTTTGCTATTTCACAATTATTGAATTTATCATTTTCGATTTATTTCTAATTTTCCAATTACCGAATATCCGAGCTGTTACATCCTCCCCACTTAAAAGAATTTGGTCCCAAATTCACATGTGTTTACGGGTTGGACTTACAGGGAATCAAATTGTGGATTGCTAATAATATAATGATTGATTGGTGATGTAACTTCAGGGTCAAATAATAAAATTTTGGACTAAGCCCAAGCTTCTACCCAATCTCACATTAGGTACGACAGATTTTGACTCGTGTGATCTAGTTTCATTCTATGTTCCTATTCCCTTGGACCCTAATGTTTAGGGCTCTGATACCAACTATCACGCCCTGATATTTAGCAGCGGAATAAATACCGGGGGACGTGATCGATACAGATAGACGTATCACAGTTGAATAACGCAGAGTTGAACAAAAGAACACATTTGAGACTATAGTATGGTCACCAAAAATATCCTTTATTCCATTTCATTCAACTAGTTGCAACCTTACATAAGAAAGAACTCACTGTAAAGAGTTCATTATTCACATAAAACTTCCAGAAATGTTTCACTATTACATACACTACTCAAATATCTACTCCTAAACTGTCAACTACTCATATGGCGGGTGCTCATCACTCTTGCCCTGCCCCATCCGACTCCTCTGGTTCCTCATCACTACCTAAAAAGGGCGGGATGATAGGGGTGAGCGAACTAGCTCAGTAGGATTTACATCTCAATATTGTGCAGGCACTAATATACATGATTAACATTTAAATAGGCAGATATGCACATGAATATGATGACAATGCATACTTTCTAACAAGTTGAACACATGAATAGAAAGGATATCATATCAGATCAAATATCGAATTGCATATACAATGGATAGATATTTCAAGAGTCAAATCATATCAAAAGAGACTGGCCATATTCAGACAGATATCATGCGTTCACATGATCAGACATATCATATCAAATCTTATCATATCAGATCAAATCAAACTTATCATATCAAACGAAGGAACAACTTTCACAACTCTTGCTTATTTGTTTGTGCTATGCCAAGCACCAGAAGTCCATACTCCCGCGGTTAATAAGTACGTTGGGGTGCTCCTCTTAGGACCGGACCAGGCCCCTTTTTTTGCACAGGCATTGGATCAAATTTTGACCGGAGTCCCACGTTGTGCCAAACAAACAGATTCATATTATGGCCACAGAGTTTCAATAACAGCTCGTAGTAAAAGGAACATGATCATTCATAGAGTCAAGGTATGACAAACAGCTCAAGAGAACAAGGCAAGGTAACGACGTATCTTATGTTTCATAATTCATTAATGTCTTGACATGAGGATGTTTCTAAAGACAGATCATATGCAGAACATGTGCTCTCAATTTCCCCAAGAAGGGTGTGCCTATTCGTGCAAATGTGTAAGTGACGAGTCACGGATCTTCCTCGCATGTATGCATATGGACAAATAATTAATGGAACACCGGAAAGCATGAAACTAATGAAACTCATTTGCAAATCATGACATTAACACCACTAACAAGTCCATACTAACATGTATTCATTCCCATATTCACATCATATTCTTATCTTATCAGTTGACAATAGGTAAGATCACAAGATAATCCAATGAACATAAGGACAATCAAAATTATCCATTAGAATCATATTCATATCATTACCATTTTTCAATGGGTTGATTCCTTTTAGGTCCATGCATACTATATAACATCATGCACAAGCTAGTAGACATCATGAAATGATCAGACCCAAATATGTAATTTTTTTGTAAGGGTAGTGTCGACACACCCCTTACTGGTGTCGACACAATGCCTCAAACACAAGACAAAATAATGCAAAACTGGTCAAGTAGTGTCGACACTAGATCATGTAGTGTCGACACAATGCTTCAAATACAAGGCAAAATGATCAAGTAGTGTCGACACTAGATCAAGTAGTGTCGACACTAGAGACAGCTTCCAGAAAACCTTCTGGCCAATAGGGGACAGTGTGTCGACACTAGATCAGGTAGTGTCGACACTACATCAACTCCCAGAAACTTTCTGGGTCAAACTGGGACAGTGTGTCGACACTAGATCAGGTAGTGTCGACACTAGAGAGCTTCCCAAAACACTTTCTGGGCTGTTTTGGGACAGTGTGTCGACACTAGATCAAGTAGTGTCGACACTAGTGGCCCTCACAGACAAAAAACATATAAATCAAGTGTAACTAGAAAACATGTCTCATGTAGTGATTCACTTTCCCTTCTTATAACTCTTTAAAGAATGACATTTAGAGAAAACATTCAACACCAAAGATGACGAGGACAACTAGTAGAAGAATGTTGATGTGGGCTTTTGATCAAATTCGGTCTCTAAACCAAGAAAACATGTGAAGAACATAAAGCTAAGTGCAGCCTGAATTGCAGTATCATGCAGAGACTCTCTTACAATGCTTATAACTCTCTAACTATAGACTTTGGATAAAACATTCAACATAAAAGATGATCATGACTACAATTAAAAGAACTTTCATGAAGGACGTTTAGTATAATTCGGTCTAGAATCATGTGCATAATAAGAAGTACGGGAAAAGCCCTAACTGTGCGCGACTTAGGGAAAACTACGAATACGCAATGTATACTCCATGAAATTGAGTCAAACCAAGTGCAAATGATCCTAGACTCGAAAATCCACATGATGGTGTTGGTTTTATTTATCTTGGCCCAAGAACACCTACCTTTGAATGCTAAGAACTCTCTACAGATTTCTGGGTTGATGCAGAGCGAGGTTGAGGAAGACCACGTTTTCCCCAGCCGTTCTCCACTCCTCCAGCGCTCCAAACTTGCTGCTCACGACCCAAACTTGTTGCTAACCCTTCCCTAAATGTTTTGTGAGGAGTTCTTATAGATTTAGGGTGTACCAACAAGTCCTAACGGGACTAGGAAAGGGGCTGCGAATTTGTTTCCTACTTTCCAAGAAATCTGGGATTCTCTCACCCAAAGGAGGTAGTAAAGGTTTAGGAAACCACCTCTTAGAGTTGGGTTCGGTTTTGGCTTACCTTACATGACTAATCACCCATCTTTTAACCCTATATTGCCCTCCCTAATTATTGCATAATTACATACACGAATTTCTAGGTATTTTCTTGTCCCAGATTTTTATCCTTGGGCCAAAAGTACTCCATTGACCCAATCTTGTTAATGGGTTATTAATACATAATGTTGTGAGTCTCTCCAACATGTTTATTTATTTTATGGTCGGGTTATTTTCCGTGTTAACAATTTTCCGACTTAGTTTCCTAATTGGAGTAACTTGGTCACGTGTGACATATACTCGGCCAATCAGATTTTCGTTGCACGAATTCTTTCGTGGAACGCTTAGGGATAATATTTGGGGTTGGTTTATAGTTTTACAAAATTTTCCGATGTGTTTTCTCACGTACGATAGTGGTACGTAAGTTCTATCATTCCGATAATACAGATGTTATTTATTTACTAATTCATACTTGAATTTGTGCATGGGTCATAAGTTGTCCATTGGTCTAATTTTTTATGGACTATCCTCACATATTGTTTGGAGTCTACCCATTATTTTAATTTGGTTCATGATCATATTTTATACACATGATAATGGATTTTCTAACTTATTTCTTAATTATGATAATAAGTCACAATAACTCTTGAACATACCTCAAATGACTTTTATTGACCCAAATTTCTTTATGGATCATTAGAGGATTATTATTTGAAGTCCATCTATGATTTTTATTTAATTTTCTGACTCATCTAAGTATGTGTGTTATGATTTCCTAACTTATCCCTGATTACGATACTTAGTCGCAAAATGCCTTAAACTTGGACTCTCCGATTTCCCTTTGCATAAATTTCTTCACGGGTCATTAGGAAGCATTATTTAGAGTTGAACTATGGTTTTTATGAAATTTTCTAATGGGTTTTTGTGTGTACGATAATGACACGTGCATTTTTGCTATTTCACAATTATGGAATTTATCATTTTCGATTTATTTATAATTTTCCAATTACCGAATTTCGGGGTGTTACATCTGCTCTTCTTGATGTGCAATGGGTGGAGCAGGAGACTTACTTGTGCCTTGTTGGCAAAATAGTTGTAGCAAAAGGTCCTTTATCTGTTGGACCTCCTCTGACAGAAAATCGAACTTGACATCAATTTGTTGGACTTGCAATTATAGAACTGTCAAAACTTCTTACTGCTTCATCATCAATTCCATCAAACCATCTGAACTTCTACTGGTCTCCCCCTGAGCCCTTGGCTAGGTCTCAATAGGTGGTGGAGAGACATGAGGAACTTCTTCAAAAGTGGACTCAAAAGGAGTAGGGCTTGGAATATCTTCTTCTTGTGCTACTCCTTGCCCCTCAAATCCCTAAGCACCTGATTATAGTGTCTTCTGGTGCATGTTGCTCTGGGGATGGGACAGGAACCTGAGCTTGATCTTGTTCTTGTAAAGGCACTTCTACTTTGACTTGCTCAGTGCCAATCTGTGGAGGCTAGACTTTTGGAATAGATGAGGAGCTTTGTGCCTCATCAGGGAAAGTTTCGTGAGAGCACTTTGGCACAGAGTCCTTGGTCCAATATTTTGTGCCTTACTCTCCAAACTGTAGTAGCTCCTCCTCAAGGTAGACAGACTTATCTTCCATTAACAACCACGGAAATTTCACCACTTAGATCAACTGAGAATCTATTGAAAATGAAGGTCAGCAGGGGTCCATATGGAAGGGACTCCTACAGATTCCTAGACCCTCCCATCTCTCCAAGATGATAGAGGGCAGGTTGACCTTATATCTCTGTATAGCCCAGAAGAGTAAACTGCCGTCTCTGGTGGTGATGGAGGAGTGAGTACCTGCTCTGGGAGTGATGATGTTGGTGATGATTGAGTGGAGTATTGTAAGGCCCTCGAATTTTGCCCTTTATTTTATTTGTTTAGTCATGTGATATGTTAGTTGCTTTGTGTATATATATATGTGTATGTGTATCTACATGTATAATTATTCTAAATTGGTATTTAAATAATTTATGCATATGTATATCCTTGTTTATTATGTACATATTGTTTTTATTTATACTGGATATATGGTATGTAAGATATACATTATGTATTGCATGTACATGTGTATAGTGTATGTAAGTTTTGGGCATTTCAGTGTTCTGGCCGAAGTGCACGTTAACGTCAACATGCATGGACATTTGGGGGAGACTTGACGTCCAGATCGATGGACGCCAACTCCCAGTAGACGACCAAGAATGTGGACGTCTATTTCCCTAGATTTTTTGTGGGTTCAGATTTAGAAACATCCATGATTCTTTCACCCCCTGTTATGGAAACCGTCTCCCAACGGTAGGATTATGCCCTAAGTGCACGACCCGACCGTTAGGTTGTATAAAAACACCCTCTGGCGGCCAGAATAGGTCTTTTGGATCTTTGGTCAAAACCCTAGAAACTTTGTGCGAACCTAAAACTTTGAGGCTCTGGATGTGGTGACTCGGTGTGTTTCTGGGTGATCTACAATGACTGGAAGGAACTTGGAACATCATAAAGCTTCCCTGACTCGGCGTGCTTCATCCATCAACACTGAAGCCGGATCGAGGGGAGATTGGAAGGCTTCTTGGCTTGGTCGAGGAGAGCTTCTCTGGCAATTTAATCACGTCTAACATTTTCTGTGAGGCAAGTAACCCTTGTACACTATCCCTATATGTCTTCTAGGTCCCAGGATTTTTACAGATTTTCCTCGTGTCCTGTAACCCCCATTCACCGTTGCTTTGTGTGTTCAGTCTGCATTTCTGCAAACAGGAACTTAACGGCAACATCTAGTGCCGTTAAGAGCTAGGGTAAGCGGCAACATATTGTGTCGTTAACCCATGTTGGCGGCAACATCTGTGCCGCCAAGTTTAATAGGTTTTGACAGAATGCTTGTTTGATCTTTGGGACACATTTTCTATACTTTTGAATATAAGTACATGCTGTAGATTTTATATGTGGTCAAGTACATGCAGTAGGTTACATCATGAGGCTAGGACGAATTTTTGTGTATAGGGTTATTTATTTAAATTTCTGTAAGTGGATAGTGATCATGAATAATGCTGAAAATTCTTGATTAATTAGATTTTGGCACATTAGGGTTTCATAATATTTTCATGTATCCATAATGACTGTTATCAGGTTTTGAAACTAATATATATGATTGTACTACTGTGGGTCATGAGTAGTTAAATTTAGTGGTAAATATGATTGAATCATGTTTTAATTACTAAAATTGTTTTACAAATCTAAAAATATAAAAATTGAGCATGTAATGGGTTTACTGTTGGAAACCTATGATTAAATTTTCGTTACATTTTGATAACAGTAGGTACTGTATGGATTTAATGAGAGACAAGGATCATGTTAAACATGTCAAGTTAATTATGTGAAATTCATTTGTTAGCAGCATGCCTAGGGTTGTATTAAGAGTCAATTATCATTGGGAAACAGTAAAAGCATGACATGTAAATTGATCATGTATATGTGTTAAAATGCATGTGTGTGAGTTAAGTGCATGTGAATAATATAAGTGAATGGGATAAAGAGTTAATGTGTTAACTGTGCCATTAGTGACACTACTACCATAGAGGGCTGTGGAACTGTACCATAGTAAAGTCCCTACGGGAAGGTTCAATGTGAGTGATATCCTAAGGGCATTAGGATCAAATCCTGGAGGTGGACAAGTACCACTAGTTAGGGTGGAGAGTGCTTCTCCCGGTTCTGCGCAGTTAACCAAGATCCATTACTGTGTTGCCTAGATGATGGATAAGTGTATGTGTATATGTGTGTCCTTCCAGTGGTGGTTTGGACTATGTGTCACGACAACTAAGTGTAAATTGTAAATATGTGTAAGTGAATTGTGAAATGTGCAATGTGTAAATGAGCACGTGAAAGTGTAAAGTGAATGTGTTATCATGTGAACAAGTGTAAACCATTGTGAATATGTTTAATTTATGTTAAATCACAAGTGAAATGTGTGTATCATTATGTTAAATTCATGAGAATTAAATAGAATCCATGCTAGGTGTGATGCTTACTTTATGTGTAGTTTCATGCTTAAATTGTATACATTGTAATATGATTTGAATGAGATTTGAATCATTTAAGCAGGTTAATTGAAATGTGTAGAATGCACATTATAGGTTTTATACTTAATTATTGTAAGTCATATAAAGCATGTATCATGTATTTCTAATGCTATAAGTTTCATGCATAGTAATTTAAAATGTATGAACCATAGTACATATGTAAATTACTTCCATTGAATATTAGCATATGCATATGATATGTGTAAGGATGATGTATATGGATTGCTTGCTGGGTCTATTTAGACTCATACTTGCTTCGGCGTACAGGTGCAGGTGTCTCCACTTCTTCCGAGGAGCTAGTTAGGGGCTACTCCGAGCGAGAGGAGTAGCTTTGTTGTGGAGATTCCTTCATTGTACTTCTCTTTTCATAGTATGTAATAAATGAACTTTTGTAATTCATTTGAGCAATGTGATTTATTTTGGAATTGTAATTGTGGACATATGTACTTCTTTTAAACACTATATGGATTGTGGATAGAATGTGGATGATGGAATAAGAATAATTATTTATTTCCACGTTCTCTTTAATATTCAGTATGTCTCAATCAAATGTTAATGTTGGGTAAAATGTCCCACTGTGACGACGTTCATTATACCGATGTGGATTGGTATAATCGTACCGGTATAAGGAGGGTCATTACAGAGATTGGTATCAGAGCGAGGTTGAGATTGTACATGAATATATACCATCATCTTCAAAATATGCTAAGTCTTTATAGAAATTGTCCACATAGTAGAAAATGATTCATAAAGAATGAAACACAGTTAACAACATGGTTAGGATTAAATAACTTAGTTTCTAATTAAGATTAATTTGTTTTACAGGATATGACTTCTCGTGGTAGGCGTGGTGCCTATGCTCGCGAGGATGAGCAGAGGCGTGAGGATAGGGAAGAGTAGTAGGCCCCAGCACCACAGGGTCCTACTGTACTTCCTCCACCACCGCCTGTGGATTATGGAGTGTTCATGCAAGGCCTGGTGAAGGCTATGCAGACACAGGCGCATACCCAGGCCGCACTCCAGGCTCAACTGGAGGCTCAGGTTAGAAATGTTAGATAGAAGTAGTCTGCTTTCATTAAAATGTATGATTGTTATGTTGCTTATGCATTATATATATGTTGTTTATGTTGTTCATTATAGCAGGCTCAGGCTCCAGCTTCAGTTCCTCAGGAGCATGGCCATGGTGGTCCTTCCATCATGGAGCGGTTCAAGAGGATGGCTCCACCCACTTTTAAGGGGGAGAGTGATCCATTGCTGGCAGAGAGCTGGATGAGGGAGATCGAGAAGATCTTCCGAGCTATTAGGTGTGCCGAGGAGGACAAGGTCAGCTTGGCCACGATATGCCACAGGTATGTGTTAGATAATTATGCATGTAATTGTATCTAGTCTAGATTTGTCCAGATGGTGCTTATAGATGGTTTGTTGCAGGAGATAGTCGATGTGTGGTGGTCCTCATTACTACGTACCCGGTTTGAGGATGGTGCTATTGAGGTGGCATGGAATGAGTTTGTGAGGCTCTTTAGAGCCAAATTCATCCTGGAGCATATTCAAAAGATGGAGCAGGAGTTTCTCACTCTGACTCAGGGCTCCATGACTGTACTTGAGTACGAGGCCAAGTTTGCAGAATTGTCTAAATATGCACCACATATTGTTGCTGATGAGCGCAGGAAGGCAAAGAAGTTCTTGATGGGCCTTAAGCCATCACTAAGGACAAGGCTGGTGGCATTTGACCATCGTACCCTGGATGAGGCCCTTAGTGCTGCTTGTAGGTAGGAGGGCGAGATGGAGCAGTACCAAGAGTGTAGCACCCCAGAAAATTTAATAAGTAAAAATCTGAATAAATGGAAATAAATAATTTCCATAATATCATATTATTTAAAACATACGTACCTCTATCATAGGTGCTAAAACACATCGAAAAATCCGTAAAAATTATAAATCAACCCCAAACATTTTTACTAAAAGTTTCACAAAGAAATTTCTGCCAAGAAAAATAGATTAGCCAAGTTTAAAGTGTTTCACGACTTATGATCATAATTCATGAATAAGTCAAAAATCATTATCACACGTACTTGGATGAGTCAGAAAAATTAAATAAAAATCATATATGGACTTCAAATAATATTCTCTAATGACCCATCAAGAAATTTGGTTCAATAAAAATCATTTGGGCTAGCTTTAAGAGTTATTGTGACCGATTATCCAAATTAGGAAACAAGTCGGAAAATCGTTAACATGGAAATACGACGCAACCAAAAATTAAATAAAAGTGTTGGAAAGACTTCCAGCATTATATATTAATGACCCAATATCTTAATTGGGCCAATGGACCACATATGACCCAAAAATCAAATGAAGCAAGAAAATGCATGGAAATTCGTAGCTTAAATAAGCTGAAATTAGAAAGAGGCAATTAGAGTTGAATTGGATGAGAACATGCATTCTTGACAACCCAAATTTGTGCTTAACTATGAGGGGAGGTTTCCTAAAGCCTCATACACTCTAATGGAGGAAGAGATCCTCAAATTAGGAAACTAATATGTCAAAACCGCAACTCTTCTTTTCTGGTTACAATAGGACTCCTAAACACCATGGATGCTTAAATACTCTTCAACAAACCCTTGGGGATGAGTTTACATCTTGTTGGGGTCGTGTGGGGGAGTTCTTGGCTTCTTCCCCTTCTCGTCTGCTGCGACCTGCACAAACCATCCACTTGAAGTCGACCAAAGGTGAGTCAAACCAAAACCAAACCTTGCAAGGTCTATACCCCTGGAAAGAAGGTCAAGTCTACGTTCTAACCCAAGTGGAATGCCCAACGTCCATGCAGTATACACGGAGTATTAAGTGTTTTCCTCCAAGTGGTCTGAACACGGGTTTTCTAGAAAAATGTGACTTCTACAACCCAGAAGGTAGGTTTTCTCGGGCCAAACATTAACATATCCTATACCAATGTGTAGAGCATCAAGTTAACTTTCGTTTCCCACTGGTTTCATCGAATTTCAATAAGTAGATTTTGAATTATAATCATTTTTCCAAAGTCGCGCACTGTTAAGGCTTTTCCCGTTCTTTATATGTTGCATGTGATTCAAGACCAAATTAGAGCAAACCCACAACATGAAAGTTTTTCTACTAGTTTTCCTAGTCATGTATTGTGTTGAACATTTTATCTAAATGTCAATAGTTAGAGAGTTATAAGCATGGTAAGTGGGTCGCTGCATGATACTACGTTTTCAGGTTGCACTTGGTTTTACGTTTGTGTTTGACTTGATTAAAGCCTGTCGAAACCATCCTTGTTTTCTAATTCTGATTTACTGGAAGCACCCTTGCATGTCTAGGTTGGTTTAAAACTAGTTTCGTTATTTTTCATGCACCGTACAATTTGTTCTCTATTTTTGAAGCACCCTGTGTCAATATAAGGCAGTTCTGAACCGCAATCCAAGAACATGTCCTTTCTCTGTCGGATTCAGGTGCAGACCCTGTGAACGCGACGGCCCGATAGGCCGCATTCTGAGGTCTTGTCGCGACAGCAAACCCGTCGTGTTCTGAACACGACGAGCGCCCCGTCGCTATCTCTCTGCCTGTTCCGACCCCCTTGTCGCGTTCTGCACATACCCTTGTCGCCTTCTTCATATGAACCCGTCGCGAACTGCCTGCCTGATCAGACAAGCCGTTCGCGATCCTTACAAGGCACTGTCGCGTTGTGATCTGACCCCATCATGATCCTTACAAGGGTCCGTCGCGACCTCAGGATTTTTCATGAAACCGCACCTATTTCTTTTACAAAACTTACTGCTATACCTGAGGTCTGTTTAAATATGATATTTAGCGTGTAATTCACATGTCTTAGGTCTGATCATTGCATGATGGTTTATTTAATGGCCTAAAAGTGATTAACCCATTTAAAAAGCCTTAATTACATGAATATTATTCTAATTGTTTTCTTAATGATATGATCATTCATTAAACTTGTGATTTACTCTTGTTACCATTCTAGCTTGATTTAAATGATAAATATTATCTTAAGATCTTGTAAACCCATGTGTAATTAAATGCATTGTCCATTGCATGCCATCATGTTAAGTGTTTTCCGGGAGTTTGAGACCGTGAATTGAGACGCGTACATCACTACACACTTGCACATCTAGGCAGCCCTTTCTAGGGAAATTGGAAACTCTCTACTGGTCATTCCGAATCGGTAGACTAGCGACCTTTTCTCTAAGGCCTCCGTAAATCTCCTCTGACCATGGATTCCCACATGGCCAACGAGTTGGTTGTACCATTGAAGTTCCCTGGAGATAGCGTGCACTTCCTTTCTCTTCTTGTTCTCGCGAGTGTGATTTACCATCTAGACTAAAGCCATTAATGTAAAGATTGAACTAAATTATAAATCATACTGTTATGGTACCGAATTTATCTCTTGATCATTGTTGTCATGAAATCATGTTCAATTACTTATTACTAGTTCTCATCATCATCATGAACATGACATTACACAGGCTTACTTATTGAAACTCTCATTAGCCATTATTAATGACTGTGGGTATCTACATTTAAAATTTAAGTGAGATGCTGACCGGGCACGGCGAGTGTCCAAGGGCTCCAGTCTAGCCCCGATGACAGAGAGTCATAAATATACTGTTAACCATGGGGTATAATGATTACTAGCGTTGCATCTGCGCTGGGAGTCGTGCGTGCGTGTTGAATGATAGATACAATAACCACATACACGTGTCCTGGTGTACATTCTTGATGGATCTTTTCTTGCTGTACATTAGTGTCTACATGCCTGATTAGTGTTACATTATCATGCTCGTGCGTGCTTGCTTGCTTGCTTGATATGGCCATCCTGCATTTATTGCAATTAGTGATATCTTGTGTTCTTGAAAGCTATTGACATCAAGTGAAATCTTGCGTGCTTGTACAAAGTGATCTATTGCTAGTTCTATCTTGTTATATCCTTCTAGATCTTGTTCTATCATGATCACTCTACCTAGCTGGTTCATGTATCATGTTTTAACGAGTTTTATTCGCACATGCATATCATGACATTCATCGTGCTTACCTAGTTCTAAACTGTTAATCACTTATATCATTGCCCGCACATTGAGATATAAATCCTACTGGGCTAGTTTGCTCATCCCCTACTCTTACCCAATCTAGGTGACTATGACATTCAAGAGGAAGAGCAAGTCGAGGATGGGAATGCATCCGAGTGAATAGCATTCCAATTATGAGTCTATCTATAGTTAGTTTATTTTGAGTGTTAGAACAATGTAGTAGGAAGTGAGGTATTATGTACTTTTGCTTTTATTGAGTCTTAGTCCTATAATAGTTTCCATTTGGAATACAATGAGTTGAGATTTGAATACAAGATTAGCTGAGTTCAATATTTGGGCCCTATGATGATGTTGTGTTGTTAAACACTTAGTGCGTGCTAGCTAGAGGCTTATTTGCCGACTGTTCACGTCTCGGGATATCGACTCGAATTATTTCCGCATTAAAAATATCCACTGCATAATTCTCGGGACGTGACATAGAGGAGAAGAAAGCATCTCAGAAGAGGTATGTGCCTCCATTCCAATGGCAGGACGGGAAGAAGGCGGCGTACCTATCACCGCAGCGTCCAGTGGTAGCGAGTAGTCAGCAAGCAACTTCTTAGCGGTCCCCTGGTAGTAGGCCCAGCGGCAAGAAGGAATGCCCTCACTGTGGAAGGGCACATGGCGGTACCGAGTGCTGGAAGATGGCGGAGAAGTGCCTAAGTTGCGGGAGCAGCGAGCATCAAATCCGGGACTGTTCCAGACATCAGCAGGGAGTCCAGCATGGAGCGCCAGCCCCAGCACTGGTGGCAGCAGCAGCGCCAGCTACAGAAAGACCAGGAAGGCCTCAAGCCCAAGCTCGAGTGTTTTCGTTAGCACGAGAGGACACAGATCAGGCAGAGCACGTCACGAAAGGTACAGTTCTTTTCATGGGTGTGCATGCTCGGGTTTTGTTTGATACGGGTGCCACTCACTCATTCATTTTCGAGCGGTTTTCTAGGCAGTTAGCTGTAGAGTTTAGTATAGGGGCTAAGGAGTTAGCGGTCCCTTTGTCTGTGCACACACCTGCGGGAACGGTATCGACTAGGAAGTGTATTTCGTCATTACCTGTGTGCATTGAGATCGAGTCTTAGATGCGTGCTTCTTTTTGCTAAAGATGAAGGACTATGATGCAATTCTTGGTCTGGATTGGCTAGAGGAGCACTATGCATTAGTAGATTGTCGTGGGAAGAAGATCATTTTCCGTATTCCTGGTGAGGATGAGTTTTCACATCTATTGCTAAGGA
Organism: Colocasia esculenta; assembly: GCA_014218235.1. NCBI lineage: Eukaryota > Viridiplantae > Streptophyta > Magnoliopsida > Alismatales > Araceae > Colocasia > Colocasia esculenta. Next base: position 74,564,185 of record CM024754.1, on the reverse strand, counting down.
ACTTAGCGGGAAGGTTTGTCATCTCCACCATGAAGGCGATGAGAATGGTGAACAAGGGTTGTGACGCTTTTCTTGCCAGCGTTGTATTAATACCAAAGGCTAATCAGTCACCTACCCTTGAGGAGATTGATGTAGTGCGGGAGTTTCCAGACATTTTTCCTGATGATTTGTCTGGATTGCCAACGGTTAGGGAGATAGTCTTTACTATAGAGTTGCTTTTAGGCACCTCTCCTATCTTGAAGGCTCCATATCGGATGGCACCTGTGGAGTTAACCGAGTTAATGAAGCAGTTGCAAGATTTCCTACACAAGGGATTTATTCACCCTAGTGTATCACCTTGGGGCACACCTATATTATTTGTGAAGAAGAAAGATGGTTAACTTAGGTTATGGATTGATTATAGGAAGCTCAACCAAGTGACTGTGAAGAACAGATATCCCTTACCGCGGATCGATGATCTATTCGACTAGTTGCAGAATGCATCGGTCTTTTCCAAGAATGATTTGCGGTCCGACTATCATCAGTTGAAGATTAGGAGCGAAGATGTGTCTAAGACAGCCTTTCGGACTCGTTATGGACATTATGAGTTTTTGGTTCTTCCTTTTGGTCTAACCAACGCCCCTGCAGCATTCATAGATCTCATGAACAGGGTGTTTAGGCCTTATTTAGATAGTTTCATGGTGGTGTTTATTGACGATGTGTTGGTTTATTCTCCGGATGAGACCACACACCGTCAGCATTTGAGGGTTGTGTTAGAAGTTCTCCGAGAGCACAAGTTTTATGCCAAATTCAGCAAGTGCGATTTTTGGATGTGCGAGGTTCGTTTCCTTGGGCATGTTATCTCCGATGCTGGTGTAGCAGTTGATCCAGCGAAGGTCCAGGCTGTATTAGATTGGAAGATTCCTAGAACTCCTTTGGAGATTCATAGTTTTATTGGTTTAGCAGGCTATTATCTGCGATTTATTGAGGGATTAGCATCTATCGCCGCACCTTTGACTAAGCTAACAAGGAAGGGTGTAAAGTTTGTATGGTCCGAGGAGTGTGAGAGTAGCTTTCAATTATTAAGGCTAAGCTTACTTATGCACCGGTATTGGTTTTACCGTGTGGTGAAGAAGTTTTTGCCATTTACTCGGATGCGTCTCGGATTGGTTTAGGTTGTGTGTTGATGCAGCAGGGAAGAGTAGTGGCGTATGCTTCTCGCCAATTGAAGGAGCATGATCGTAACTATCCAACTCATGATTTGGAACTTGCAGCAGTGGTGCATGCACTGAAGATCTGGAGGCACTATCTTTATGGTGTCAGATTTGAGGTGTTCACTGACCACAAGAGCTTGAGGCATCTTTTCTCACAAAAGGAATTAAACCTGTGGTAGAGGAGGTGGATCGAGTTCCTCAAGGACTACGACTTCGATCTTCAGTATCATCCAGGAAAGGCGAATGTCGTAGCGGATGCTCTTAGCAAAAAGAGGTCTTTGCTCCATCAGGATTGGAAGATGTTGGAGGATGTTGCCTGTGCGATGACCGAGTTAGAGCCATTATTGTGTCAGGCTTTTGTAGCTCAGTTGTCCATTCGGTCTACTGTGCTTGATGAGGTGATTGAGCAGCAGACGGCTGATCCTAGGCTTCAGGAGTTAGTGGGCAAGGCGGGAATTGCTCGTGATGAGGTTGGTGTGATTAGATTTCATCACCGAGTTTGTGTTCCGGATGTGGTAGATGTCTGTGAGCATGTTCTAGCAGAAGCTCATAGGTCGAGATTCTCTATTTATCTAGGTAACACTAAGATGTACCAGGATTTAAAGAGATCATTTTGGTGGTATGCCAGCAAGTGAAGGCCAAACGTCAGTGACCATATGGTCTTATGCAGAAGATGGAAATTCCGGTATGGAAGTGGGAGGCGGTCACTATGGATTTTGTAACGAGTTTGCGCAGATCAGTGAAGGGCAATGACTCGATTTGGGTAGTTGTAGATAGATTCTATAAGATTGCACATTTCTTGCCTATGAAGAAGAAGCAGTCAGTTGAGAGTTTGGCTAGGTTGTATGTTAGTAGTATTGTTAGGTTGCATGGTGTGCCGAAGTTGATCATTTCGGATTGAGATCCAAGATTTACTTCGAGGTTATGGAAGGGTCTTCAGGATGCATTAGGTTCAGAATTGAAGCTTAGTTCGGCGTTCCATCCCCAGACAGATGGATAGTCCGAGAGGACTATCCAGACACTTGAGGATATGTTGAGAGCGTGTGTGTTGGATTGGAAGGGTGATTGGGAGCGTCATTTACCTCTTGTGGAGTTCGCGTATAACAACAGTTTTCATGCGAGTATTGGTATGGCTCCATTTGAGGCATTGTATGGTCGGCCTGTAGATCTCCTTTGTGTTGGGAGGAGACTGGTGATAGGCAGTTGATTGGTCCAGAGTTAGTGCAGGAGACTTTGGATAAGATCTAGCTTATCAGGAAGAGGCTTGTTGCGGCGCAGGATAGGCAGAAGAGTTACGCCGACAATAGAAGAAAGAATTTGGAGTTCGAGGTTGGCGAGCATGTCTTTTTGAAGATTTTGCCCACTCGATGTGTTGTTAGATTTGGCAGGCGTAGCAAATTAAGTCCTAGATTCATTGGCCCGTATAAGATTCTCAGGTGTTTGGGCAGTGTGGCATATGAGCTACCTTTACCCCCGGTGTTAGCTTGTGTTCATCCGGTATTCCACGTATCTATGCTCAGAGATATGTCCGAGATCCATCTCAGTGGAGATCCAGCCAGATCTGTCATATGTTGAGCAACCAGTAGCTATTTTTTACCGGAAGGTTTAGCATCTCTGGAACAAGAGCATTGCGTCAGTGAAGGTGCTATGGTGGAACTTCTCGCGAGAGGAGGCTACTTGGGAGCTTAAGGATGCTGTGATAATGAAGTATCCCCAATTGTTTGAGTAGTGTCGTTCTAACTTCGAGGACGAAGTTTCTTTAAGGGGAGAGGGTGTAAGGCCCTCGAATTTTGCCCTTTTATTTTAGTTGTTTAGTCATGTGATATGTTAGTTGCTTTGTGTATATATATATGTTTATGTATATCTACATGTATAATTATTCTAAAAATGGTATTTAAATAATGTTGTGCATATGTATATCCTTGTTTATTATGTACATATTGTTTTATTTATACTGGATATATGGTAAGTAAGATATACATTATGTATTGCATGTATATGTGTATAGTGTATGTAAGTTTTGTGCATTTATGTGTTCTGGCCGAAGTGCATGTTAACGTCAACATGCATGGACGTTTGGGGGAGAGTCGACGTCCAGATCGATGGATGCCAACTCCCAGTAGACGACCAAGAATGTGGACGTCAATTTTCCAAATTTTTTGTGGGTTCAGATCTGGAAATGTCCGCGATTCTTTCGCCCTCTGTTATGGAAACCGTCTCCCAACGATAGGATTATGTCGTAAGTGCGCGACCCGACCCTTAGGTTGTATAAAAACACCCTCTGGCGGCCAGAATAGGTGTTTAGCTCTTTGGTCAAAACCTAGAAACTTTGTGCGAACCTGAAACTTTGAGGCTCTGGATCTGGCGACTCGGTTTGTTTCTGGGCGATCTACATCGACTCGAAGGAACTTGGAACATCAGTAAAGCTTCCCCGACTCCGGTGTGCTTCATCCATCAACACAAAAGCCGGATCGAGGGGAGATTAGAAGGCTTCTTGGCTTGGCCGAGGAGAGCTTCTCTGGCAATTTAATCACATCTAACATTTTCTGTGAGGCAAGTAACCCTTGTACACTATCCCTACACATGTCTTCTAGGTCCAAGGAATTTTTACAGATTTTTCCTCATGTCTTGGAACCCCCATTCACCATACTTTGTGCGTTCAGTCTACATTTCTGCAGACAAGAACTTAATGGCAACATCTAGTGCCGTTAAGATCCAGGGTAAGCGGCAACAGATTGTGTCGTTAACCCATGTTGGCGGCAACATCTGTGCCACCAAGTTCAACAGGTTTTGACAGAATGCTTGTTTGATCTTTGGGACACATTTTCCGTACTTTTGAATATAAGTACATGCTATAGATTTTATATGTGGTCAAGTACATGTAGTAGGTTACATCATGAGGCTAGGACGAATTTCTGTATATAGGTTTATTGATTTAAATTTCTGTAAGTGGACTATGATCATGAAATAATGCTAAAAATTCTTGAATAATTAGATTTTGGCACATTAGGGTTTCATAATATTTTCATTTATTCGTAATGACTGTTATCAGGTTTTGAAACTGATATACATGACTGTACTATTGTGGGTCATGAGTAGTTAAATTTAGTGGTAAATGCGATCGAATCATGTTTTAATTAATAAAATTGTTTTACAAATCTAAAAAATATGAAAAATTGAGCATGTAATGGGTTTACTGTTGGGAATCTGTGATTAAATTTTCGTTACATTTTGATAACATTAGGTACTGTTATGGATTTAATGAGAGAAATCGACCACGTTAAACATGCCAAGTTAATTATGTGAAATTCATTTGTTAGCAACATGCTTAGGACTGTATTAAGAGTCAATTATCATTGGCAAATAGTAAAAGCATGCCATGTAAATTGATCATGTATATGTGTTAAAATGCATGTGTGTGAGTTAAGTGCATGTGAATAATGTAAGTGAATGGGATAAAGAGTTAATGTGTTAACTGTGTCATTAGTGACACTGCTACCATAGAGGGCTGTGGAACTGTACCGTCGTAAGGTCCCTATGGGAAGGTTCAATGTGAGTGATATCCTAAGGGCATTAGGATGAAATCCTAGAGGTGGACAAGTACCACTAGTTAGGGTGGAGAGTGCTTCCCCCGGTTCTGCGCAGTTAACCAAGATCCATTACTGTGTTGCCTAGGTGATGGATAAGTGTATGTGTATATGTGTGTCCTTCTAGTGGTGGTTTGGACTATGTGTCACGGAAACTATGTGTAAAATATGAATATGTGTAAGCGAATTGTGAAATGTGCAATGTGTAAATGAGCATGTGAAAGTGTAAAGTGAATGTGTTATCATGTGAACAAGTGTAAACCATTTTGAATATGTTTAATTTATGTGAAAACAGCAAGTGAAATGTGTATATCATTGTGTTAAATTCATGAGAATTTAAATAGAATCCATGCTATGTGTGATTCTTACTTTATGTGCTTAAATTGTATACATTGTAATATGATTTGAATGAGATTTGAATCGTTTAAGCAGGTTAATTAAAATGTGTAGAAAGCACGTTATAGGTTTTATACTTAATTGTTGTAAGTCATATAAAGCATGTATCATGTGTTTCTAATGCGATAAGTTCCATGCATAGTAATTTAAACTGTATGAACCATACTACATGTGTAAATTACTTCCATTGAATGTTAGCATATGCATATGATGTGTGTAAGGATGATGTATATGGATTGCTTGCTGGGTCTATTTAGACTCATACTTGCTTCGGCGTACAGGTGCAGGTGTCTCCACTTCTTTCGAGGAGATAGTTAGGAGCGACTCCGAGCGAGAGGAGTAGCTTTGTTGTGGAGATTCCTTCATTGTACTTCTCTTTTCATAGTATGTAATAAATGAACTTTTGTAATTCATTTGAGCAATGTGATTTATTTTGGAATTGTAATTGTGGACATATGTACTTCTTTTAAACACTATATGGACTGTGGATAGAATGTGGATGATGGAATAAGAATAATTATTTATTTCTGCTGTTCTCTTTAATATTCACGTATGTCTCAATCAAATGTTAATGTTGAGTAAATGTCCCATTGTGACGACGTTCATTATACCGATGTGGATTAGTATAATCGTACCGGTATAAGGAGGGTCGTTACAAATATCCTCTTCTCTGCAGATAGCTTATTGACTAGGAGCCATTTCTTGCTGACAAACCCCAAACTTCCAATGACTCCCAAATGTTGCTTCTCCTTGGACATTGCTTCACTATTTCTGTGTCCGAAATTGGGGCAATCCAAAATTTCCACTAACTCCTCTTTAGAAACTGTGATTGTTGTACCCTTAACTGAACCTTCGAATGTGACTTGGAGCGACCACCCCATCGCTGCTAGGGTTTCCTCTACCCGAGCTAGTCTACCATGTAACTGACTGAAGTCTACAACCTTCCCGGGGCAGATAGAGGCTTTCGCAGAGGATAGATGTTGTAACGGTTGTGGAGTGAACAAGGTTTCTTCTGAAGCCCTAGATGATGCCATCTACATAAAACGAAAGACCATACTTAGAGGAATGATAAAGGAGACGAGTTTACAAAAGTCAAAGATCCTACCTTTATTCAAAAATAGGGAGAAAATCTGTAGATGCTCTGAAGGCAATTTTGTCGGGGTTAGCACCATGTGCAGGAACACAGGAAGAAGACGACAGAGGAGTCAGAGAGACTTCAAATGGGTGATTTGGGAAAAGGGGATGAAAGGTCCTAATATAGATGGAGAATATGTAACAGACCATTGATGAGGAGATGAATGGCTGAGATTAAATGAGTGAACCATTATCATAAATTCCTCTTTAAATTAAAATTTAAAATGCCCCCTTTATTATTATTATTTTAAAAAAAATAGACTCTGACTTCATAAACTCTAACTTTGAAAGAGTCAAAGTATACGCTCCGACTTTACAAAAGTCGCAGTACATAGCTCCGACTTCATTAGAGTCATAGTAGGCTCCGACTTCGTGAGAGTCGCAACCAACACTTCAACTTCAAAACAGTTAAAGTTCCAAGACTTCGAGAAAATTTTAACAAGGAATTGAACATACACCACAGAAATTTAATCAGGGTTTCACATACCTATTTCTGTTCTAATTGATGTAAATCTATCTTCAGGAAGAGGTTTAGTGAATATATCAACTAATTGATTATCTGTAGAGATAAAATCAAGTAAAATATCACCATTACTTACATAGTCCATGATGAAATGATGTCTGACCTCAATATACTTAGTTATTGAATGTTGGATTGGATTTTTTGTCAAGTTGATTACGTTTGTGTTGTCACACAGCATTGCAATTTCATGAAGTGTTTGACCATAATCTTCTAGTTGACGTTTGATCCACAGTAGTTGAGTGCAACAACTTCTAGGTACAATGTATTCTGCTTCTGTTGTGGACAAAGTTACTGAATTCTATTTTCTAGAAGACCAGGAAATCAAGCATCCTGCAAGAATTTGATAAGTGTTGGAACGAAATGGCACTAATGATGTCATAGAGGGGGGTGAATAGGACTTCTTGTGCTTTTAAAATTTTATCTGAAATTAAACAGCACTAAATAAATCTGTTAGTATTTGGAGTAGTGTGTGATTCAAGTGTAAATTGGCAGAAACAATCACACAAATGCACAAGGAGATTTATCCTGGTTCGGCCCTTCCCACATGGAAGTCCTACATCCAGTCCTCAAGCCAACCACCTGAGATTTCACTAACTGCCAATAAATTTGGCCTTCCCTCACCCTTGAGAGGAATTACAAGCCCACTTGCTCCCAAGCAAGTCTTCCCTTACCAGGGGTACAAATACTACCTTCAACAAGGTCTTCCCTACACAAGAGGGGAAATGCAAGAACAATCCTCCTATAGGAATTACACAGAAAGAGATGTAAGAACACTTGTGTGTTTGTCTCAAGAATGAGCAAACACACCTACTTCAGAAAGGATAAAAAGATAGGATTTACAACTACAATCCTTTCTGAACAAGGAGGGTGGACTGAAAAAATATCCTATTACAATTGCCACCCAGAACAAGACTTTTGTGAGAATGAGAGAGACTTGAGAATTTTCGGAGTATGGAGCTCTCAATCTTGTAGCTTGGAAGAAGGCTTGTGGAGATCTCTTGCAAGCAGAAGGCAGAGGAGAGTTGAAGAGAATGCTAGCACAACTCTTGGTGTTCAGTTCTCTGAATTCTTGTTTTTCTCCTTTCAAACTTCGGCTTCTTTTATAATCTTCATGAAGAATGTAGCCGTTTGAAAATGGCCGTTAGAGATCTGGCCGTTTGAGAAGAGACCTTGGATCCTTTGGATGCTTGCTGAGTTTGTTATCCATAGGTCCTTCTGTCTTTGCTTCTTTCCAATGTTTCTTGGACGAGGCTTGCAACTTCATAACTAAGAGGTCAACTTCAAATTAAATAAACTGTGAAAGCTCCATGCTGAAAACATGTTTCATTAAATATCCTGCAGCAAAGACATAACAAAAAGGACAGGATACCTCCATACTATCTGAGGTAGGTAAGTCATAGAAAAATAAAAATATGGAAACCTCAGACAGATAGCCTTTCAAACTAATAAAAGATGGACAGACAGTTTGCAAACAAAGGTATGGACAAGTTCTGACAGTGGTAGGTGAGTCTCTGTCAGATGCCATGCGCTTGAAAACAATAAATGCAACATATGTTTTGTATTCGAAGAAAATCTGGATTACTGTCATGAAGCAAGATACCAATTTGAATAAATGTTTCAGATATAATTATAAACAATTTTTTATGAATATTTTAAGTATAATATGTTCTCATCTTGTCAGAATATATTTAAATAATGATAATTTGATAGACAGAGAAAGAAATATTCAGTCAATGAAAGTTCTGACAAAAATCATATTAAGATAATAAGATGATTTGCAATCAACATTTCATAAGTTGATAAAATAGTATCTTCACAGAAAAAGTACAAGTACAGGACTTGCTAGTGAAGTCGGATTCACAAGAGAGTGCAATTTGACTATAGGAGTCGAAGACAGAAACATGATAATAGACTAATGAATTCATTGGAAGATACATCATTCGACTTTCAAAGTCGGATAGAAATGCATTAGAAAGATATAATTCGACTTTAGGAGTCAGATTGAATGATTTTGACTTCTATGGAGATTGACAGAAACAAGACATAGAATTCGACTTCAGAAGTCAGATATAGAAGAATTCGACTTCTAAGAATTGAATTCTAGAATGAAGTATTCTACTATATGAAGTCAAAGTTGACAGTCGGATAGACTGGACTTAGAAAATTTTAGATATGATTTTTGCAGAGCTTTTCGATTATAAAGGAGTTGGAGTCAATAGTCGAATTGTGATGTCTGTGGACATAGAAAATTTTCCGAGATAGAGTTTTTCCAAACTATTTTTTGTGTGATATGTATATTTAATTTGTAGAAAGCCTTTTAAAGGTTTTGTCGTAGAAAAAACACAAAGTTATAATAATCTTAAATTATTTTCTTAGGGGTAGTTGCTCAACAATTCTCCCCCTTTTTGTTAATGACAAAAATCTTTAAATAGACAGTAAAACTTTGATATAACTTTGATCATATATAACTTTGATCATATAACCTCCTATTCTTTCTTCTTTCTCCCCCTTTGTGGCATTAACAGAAAAGGTAAGACAGCAAAAAAAAAACTACATTCAGAATTTGAGAAACCAACATAGATTGTATTCAGAAATGTAAAGATGTAGGTACAAAATAGTATCTAAGACCTAGATAAAGAGCTTGAAAATACAAGGAACGGGGGATCTGATCTAGATAAGGCTAGATAAGGTCCCACAACTTCTTCTCATTATCAGGGAAGAAATTCTCAAAAAGACTGATATCAATTTTATAGTTGGGACATATAGAAGGGATTTTCCTATGAGAATTAATATGTCGTTTGCGGTACCAAGCAAGCTTGGTATAATAGTGACTCCAACGCAGAAGATTCTTGAGAGGAACAAATTTCCTAGAGGCTGCTAGATGGACAAAGTCATGCACTATAATATTCCAGTGCAAGCCTTGGGAGATAGCTACTTCCTTAGCCTGATAGTACACCAAGTACCTCTGCTCCCACCTATGAGCAAGGGACTTCCAAAGGTCGTTATAGTCTTTGCCTAGATACTCAGTGACAGAAATCTTCAGCTTCTCACAATCTGCGTGATCCTCAGGATAAGCTGCTGCCCATAGATCTTCTGTGAACCGCTCAGACTTAGCAAAACAAAGCTGGAAATCCATCAAATGTTGGGAATTCTTTGGAGCTTGCATAAGCACAAACCTATGGAAAGACAGTTTTAATTTGTACTTGATTCTGAATCTGGAGGCTATCCGGATGTGTCTGTTAAAGATTAGCTAAGCAAAGTCCTTTCTTGATGATATGGCACCAACCAAGGATGGATACAAACTAGATGGTAATCCAACTATTATGGAGGGGGTGATTTCTCTCTAACCTCTAATAAGATATTCCCATTGGCCTTTAGTGACATTAGACAGCCTCAATTTAAATCTGACAAAATTGAATTCTTTCATCCTTCAATACTTAGCCTGGGAGTCTCTAATGAAGGTTCCAAATATGTCATAGAACCTATGATTCCGGTGGAGAGAAACATCCATAACTTGGTTCCTTTGCTGGTACCTGGTGGCTTCTCTAGGATAGAGTTTAAGAAACTCTTTGGTTTTAAGAGTATGGCATTTTTGAGAAATAAGCTAGAGATCAGACAGAACTACTTGAGTGGAATGGATGAGAGTAGGAAGCTAGTCTTCAAACATGAGACCTGGCATTTCATGAACTTCAAGGAATGTCCTAATGGACAAAAATTCTCTAAATAGGTTCATGTGGTGTTCTGAGTGGTAAATAAACGCATACCAAAATGGAGGAAGAAGTTTGACAGGGTTGTCTTTTAGCATGTGCCCACCCTTTGATGAGAGTTGAATACTAAGAAGTATTTCTGAAAGGGAAAGGGTGGATCTACCTGTTAAAGATGAGGAGGCAGTAGGAAGAGAAGAAAAGAAATTTGGAGGTTGTGTGTGGAGAGGAGGAATGGTTGCCTTGGATTGCTTGAATTGGTATTTCAAAGGATAAATTTTGAAATTTGTATTGTCAGAGGCAATTGGGTGATCCTCTGAAATAAATGAAGAGGGAGGAGGATCAGATGATGTAGGAGGAGGAGGTTGTTCAGTAATGGAAGGAGTGGGAGCAGTGCGTGCAGTAGGAAAGATGAGAAAGTAGGGGGTTGTTCTGGTTCAAGAGGAGCAGGATCAACGGTAGAGGTGTGAGCAGAAGGGGTTGGTTCAGGAGAAGGAGGAGGAGGAGGAGAAGCGGACACAGGTTTACCATTTTTATGGAGTCTTCTCTTAACCTTCCTCTTAAAGGTCTTGATCTTGGACCTGGCATCAATAACTGGATCCTAAGACTCTAGGGGCCTCTTAAGCCTAGACTTTTGCTGATGCTGCTGAATAACAGGCTCAACCTCAACTGAACTCTACTGCTGTTAAATTTCTTCTTCTACTGCTAAGGACTACTCTGGCATAGATTGCTCCTTCTCTTGTTGCTGCTCTTGCTGCTTGACAGGATGCTGCTCTTCATGCTGCTGCGCATCCTTCTTATTCCTTATGTTGTTGTTTTGGCTGTTGCTGCTGAAGCTCTTGCTCTCACTCTTCTTGAACAGTTTGTTGCTGATCTGGGGCTTCTTGATGTTGTTGAACTGGTTGCTGCTCTTCTTGATGGGTGGATGAAGGTGCAGATGGCTAATGAGTGCCCTATTGGCACACTAACTGAAGTAAGAGGTCCTTCATTTGCTTGATCTCATCTGCCAAACCATCAAACTTGGCATCTACAAATTCCACTTGCAACTGAAGCATTGACAAGCTTTCTTGTTGCTTGGTCATTAAATCCAATATTGAGATCAAATTGTTGCTACTCTCCCCCTGAGACCTTGGTCGGGTCTCAAACTGAGAAGGGGAGGAAAGGTGCTGCCATTCTTCAAATTCTTGTACTGATGGAGTAGTCCTGGGAATATCATCTTGATCTTGTGCTACTCCTTTTCCTTTTAAATCTCTTAGAACTTGACTGATTATTTCTTCTGGTGCATCTTTTTCTAGAGGGGAGATAGGAACTTGACTTTGCTGAAAATGCTCTTCAAACTGATGAGATTCTTGTTGCTCTTCTTCCTGAATATTGGCTTCCATTCTCACTTCTTCTTCTCTGGCTTCTTCTTGTTGTTGCCTTGCTGGAACATATGATATATCCAGTGCTCCATCAGGAAACATTTCATGAGTGCACTGGGGTACAGATTCCTTAACCCATAAATTCTTAGCCTTGTTTTCCAAGATGTAATGGCTTCTCCTCAATGTGGATAGGCCAATCTTCTCTTTTACGCCTGATGGAATTTCTTTACTCAAATCCACTGAAAATCATTTAAAAATCAAAGATAGCAGTGATCCATATGGGAGGGACTTCTGCAAATTCTTTGATGTTATCATTTTCCCCAAAATAACTGCTGGTAGGTTGACCTTATGCCTTTGAATATCCCAAAACAATAAACTACCATCTCTAGCTGTAATGGATGAGTGGGTACCAACCCTGGGTGTGACAATGTTGGTGATCACTAAATGGATGAGTCTCCTTTTTGTTGATAACTCATTGACCAAGAGTCCTTTCTTGCTAACAGTCCCCAAGCTTCCAATAATTCCCATTTTTTGCTTATCCAAGGGGACTATCTCACTAAGCTTGTGCCTGGAGTTGGAACATCCCAAAATTTCCATCAAAATTTCTTCAGAAACAGTAACTTTGGTCCCTTTCACATATCTAGTGACTGAACTTTCTGAGGAGACTTGAAGCGTGACAAAGAATGCCTTAAGGGCACCTTCGAAGGAGGGTTCAAAAATCCTGCACAGTCTAGCCCAGCCCATCTCCTCTAGGGTTTTTGCTACCCATCCTAAGTTGCTATGCAACTGAGAAAAGTCTACAACCTTCCCTGGACAGATGGAAAAGTTTGCAAGGGAAAGGCGCTGGAACTACTTAGGGGTGAGCATGGTTCCTTCAGAAGCCTTGGAGGATGCCATCTAGACAGAAAAGAGATAGAGAAGATTCAGGGAACTGTCGAGGGAGTGAAAGAAATGTAGTTTAGAGAACAAAGAGCCTACCTTTCTTCAGAGGAGATGAGGAAAACCGCAGAAGCTCTGCAGAGGGTTTCGGAGATGAACAGTGTAGGCGCAAAGAGGAGGAAGATGACAAGAGAGTTGGAGAGAAAGTTTGAAAGGGTGTCTTCGGACAGAAAGGGGTTATCCTAATAAAGAGGTTGAAAAGAAACTGACCAGAGATTTCAGGGTGAACGGACACGATTGATTGATTGAACTGTTGCGTAATAAATGTGTCTTAATTTTATTTATTATTTTAAATTAATATGCACATTTTCAGACTTCGACTTTAGGAAGTCGGATTGTATTTCCAACTGCAAGAGTGGAAAACATTATTTTAACATGAGTCGGATTATGTCTCTGACTGCAAGAGTTGTAGTTCTGGGACTTAAAAAAAATTTCACAGAGAAAGCTTATCATACAATTTAGACACGAAATTTTTCACATTACTTTAATCAGAATTACATATACCTATTTCTTTTCTAATAGATGTAAATCTATCTTCAGGAAGAGGTTTGGTAAAAGTATCAACAAGTTGATTTTCTGTAGAAACAAAATCAAGTAAAATATCACCATTACTTACATGGTCCTTGATGAAGTGATGTCTAACCTCAATATGTTTTGTTCCTGAGTGCTGTATAGGATTTTTGGTCAAATTGATTGCGCTTGTATTGTCACACAGCATTGGAATTTCTTGAAGTATGTGACCATAGTCTTCCAATTGGTGTTTGATCCACAGCAATTGAGTACAGCAACTTCCAGCTGCAATGTATTCAGCTTCTGTTGTGGATAATGCCACTGAATTTTGCTTCCTGGAAGACAAAGATATCAAGCAACCTGCAAGTAATTGACAAGTACCACTGGTGCTTTTTCTATCTATTTTGCATCCAGCATAGTCAGCATCACTATATCCAATTAATTTGAAATCTAAACATCTGAGATACCATAACCCTAATTTACTTGTATTTATAAGATATCTAAAAATTCTTTAACAGCATGAACATGAGATTCTTTAGGATCAGCTTGAAATCTTGCACACAAACATACACTGAACATTATATTTGGTCTACTAACAGTAAGATAGAGTAGTGATCCTATCATGCCTGTATAGACCTTTTCATCTACTTTCTTGCCAAGTGGATCACTATCCAACTTAATTCCTGAGCTCATGGGTGTTCCTAAGGGCTTACACTTGTCAAAGCTATATTTAGAAAGTAAATCTGAAATGTATTTGGTTTGACAAATGTGAGTACCTTCCTTGGTCTGCTTAATTTGCAACCCAAGAAAATAGTTAAGCTCACCCATCATGCTCATTTCAAACTCACTTTGTATAAGGTTTTCAAGGAATTTACAAAGTGATTCATTAGTAGAACCAAATATGATATCATCAACATATATTTGCACTATTAAGATTCCATCTGAAAATTTCTTGATAAATAGTGTGCTATCAACTTTACCTCTTATAAAATCATGTGATGTAAGACAACCACTTAATCTCTCATACCAAGCTCTTGGAGCTTGTTTCATACCATATAGTGCTTTCTTTAAACGGAAAACATGATTTGGATATTTAGTATCTTCAAAACCAAGTGGTTGCTCAACATAAACTTCTTCTTTCATAGAACCATTCAGAAAAGCACTTTTAACATCCATTTGAAATAAATTGATGTTTAGAGAGCATGCATATGCTAACAGAATTCTGATTGCCTCTAATCTAGCTACTGGGGCATAAGTTTCATCAAAATCAATGCCTTCCTCTTGGGAATACCCTTCTGCTACAAGTCTGGCCTTGTTCCTGGTGATTACTTCTGATTCATCCATTTTATTTCTGAAGACCCATCTGGTCCCAATAACTGGATGGTCAGAAGGTCTAGAGACAAGAGTCCAAACCTGACTGCGTTGGAACTGATTAAGTTCCTCTTGCATAACAAGGATCCAAGATTCATCAGCCAGTGCATCATCGATTGTCCTAGGCTCAATTTGAGAAACTAAAGCAGAAAATTCACAAGGAATGTTCATACCTCTTGTTCTTATCCTATCTTGAGGATCACCTATTATATTTTCTCTTGGATGATCTCTGTGATACCTTAAATCTCTAGGCAGTCCTTCTTGTTGTTCTTCTTGCTGTTGAAGTTCTTCTAGTGGAAGATCTTCCTTTTCTTCTTCTTTTTCTTCATCTTCAAGAGATGTTTTCTCTAGATCCCTGCACAAATTCTCAACACAATCTTCTTCTTCTTCTATTCTTTTGATAGAAGGGTTAGTTTCATCAAATAATATATGCACAGTTTGTTCTATGGTTAAAGTTCTCCTATTAAAAATCTTATATCCCCTTGGTTTTGAAATATATCCTCATAAAAATCCTTCAACACTTTTAGCATCTGGATTTCCTAAATTATCTTTACCATTATTCAAGATGAAACACTTACAGCAAAAAGGTCGAAGATGACTGATGTTGGGCTTCTTTTCTTTGTAAAATTCATATGGGGTCTTCTTTAGAATTGGTCTGATCATGCACCTGTTGATGATGTAGCAAGCTGTGTTGACTGCTTCTACTCAGAAATATCTTGGTAAATTATATTCTGTGAGCATAGTTCTGGCCATGTCTAGCAGTGTTCTATTTTTCCTTTCTGCTACTCCATTTTGTTGAGGTGTTCTTGGTGCAGAAAAATTATGTTCAATTCCATTCTCTTCACAGAACTTTATGAACTCTTCATTCTTGAATTCTCCACCATGATTAGATATGATGCTGACAATCTGAAATTTCTGATTCTTTTGTACTACTTTACTGAACTTCAAAAAAACTGAAAAGGTTTCTGATTTGGCTTCCAAGAATGCTACCCAAGTATATCTTCAGTAGTCATCTACTATTACATAGCTATATACCTTTCCTCCAAGACTGACTATTTTATAGGTCCAAATAAATCCATATGAATTAGTTCCAAGGGCTTGGAAGTGGTGACAATTGTTTTGGACTGAAATGAAGTCTTGGTCTGCTTCCGTTTTGCACAAGCTGAACATATTCTTGATTTCTTCATCTTCATCTTTGGAAGACCTTCAACTAGGTCATGCTTAATCAATTTCTTGATCATTGAAGTGCTTGCATGCCCCAATCTTCTATGCCACAAATCAGGTTCGTCACTCTTGGTAGTTGCAAGACATAGATTCACTTCTTTTAATTCTGCTAACTGTAAGGTACACAAATTCTTCACTCTTTGAGCTTCGAACACAATTTTTTCATCCTTTTGAATAATGCACTTATCATTCTGAAATTTTACTAAATGGCCTTATCATATAACTGACGGATGCTTATGAGGTTATGCTTCAATCCTTCTACATACATGACATCTTCAATCAAATTTTTTTCTTTAGTTCCAACTGTCCCACATTCTAAGACTTTTCCCTTACCATTATCTCCATAAGTGACTTGACCACATTCATCTCTAAAGCTTGTAAACAACTTCCTATCACCTGTCATATTTCTTGAGCACCCACTATCCAAATACCATTTAGATGCTCTCAGCCGACCCTACAAATAAAATTAACTTGTCACTTTTGGTACCCAAATTTTCTTGGGTCCTTGATGGTTAGTCTTAGGAATCCAGCACAAATATCTAGTAGTGCATGTGCTGACAGTGTGTCCTAGTTGATTGCAGTGACTACAGTATAAATCAAAAGCATTCTTAATGTGTGCAGTGTTGTGAAACTTCTGTTGTTGTTTATAAACATGCTGATTAACCTTTTTGGGGTTTTTAATTCCTTTTTCTTCTACAAATTTAGGAGTTGGATAAATTTTAGGATGCACAATATCTTCTTCATTTATTGGTGGTGTGTATTCTACTCCATACTTTTTCTTACCTGTCCTAAAGCCTTTTAATCTAACAAACAAGGAAGTTTTACAATTAGAAATTTTCTCTATAGTAGCTCTTAGGTAATTGTTTTCTTCTTGTAGTTTATCTTCATCCTTAAGTTGTTTTAAGTTTGATTCTATTTCCATGATTTTACTATTTTTATTTTTTAAGTCTTCACATAATAATTCATTTGCTCTTTTGGTTTCACTTAAGCTTTGTCCTAACCTCTCTGCTTCATTTTTCAAAAAGGTGTTAGCCTTTTCTTGGTTTAGAACATTTAATTTAACAATTTTCATTTGCTTAACTATTGTTTTATATTTTCATATAATTCATTGAAGGCATCTTCAAGACTATCAGAATCAAATTCAGAACAAGAAGTAAAAGAGGTTTCGGAATTTACTTGATCCAGTCCTGCCATGAGGGCTAGATTTGCCTTTTCTTCTTCTTCAGATTATGAGCTTGAGAAGTCTAAACTAGTGGCCTCTTCATTATCCCATGCTGCTGCCATTGCCGTTTTCTTTTATTTTCTGAACTTCTTTTCTTTTCCTTTCTTCTTGTTGGATCTTTCTGCTTGATCCTTCTTCTTCATCTTAGGACATTCAGATTTGTAATGTCCAGGTTGGTTGCATTTGTAGCAGGTTGGCTCCTTCTTTTTATCTTTTTTGAAAAATCTCTTGGAGCTGAACTTCTTCTTCTTTGCAAGGATTCTTAGCAATTTCCTTGACAACATTGCCTCATCATCACTGTCATCTCATTTTTCTTTGGAGTCTTCAGGTGAAGAGGAATCTGCAACTTTCAAAGCATTTGACATTTTCTTTTTTGAAGAATTTTCAAAAAAACTTTCCATGTTAATTTCATGGGCCCTGAGGGATCGAATTTGTTTATCAATAGATAGTTGAGTTAAATCATGTGCTTCCTCAATGGCAGTTGCTTTAGGAGTCCAAACATTAGTTAAAGATCTTCGGATTTTCCTTACTGTTTCTTCATTAGTAAGAACTTTTCCTAGAGAACATAATCCTACTATTATGTTGGAAAAGCGATTATACATTTGAGTAATGTTTTCATTAGGAAGCATTTTAAATTGTTCATATTGAGATACTAGAATGTCTATTCTGGTTTGTTTAACTCTATCAGTTCCTTCATATGTAACTTGTAATTTATCCCACATTTCTTTTGCAGTTCTACAAGCAGACAATCTATTGAATTCCTTTTTAGAGAGGGCACAACACAGATAATTTTTAGCCTTATAATTCAGGGACATATTCCTTTTATCAGCTATGGAAAGACCAGATGTGTATTCAGCAATAATTTGGAAATCACCTTGTTCTATTACCTGCCACAGATCAAAATCTGTGCCTATGATGAAGAACTCCATCCGCATTTTCCAATATTGATAATCCTCCCATCAAAGAATGGTGGCCTTGTAACAGACTGGCCTTCATAGTTGTGAGCTTCAGCTGCCATTTTTTTTCAAATCTTTAGATTCTTCTGAGAAGACCTCTCTTTGATACCACTTGTTGGATCGAAATGGCACTAATGATGTGCTAGAGGGGGGTGAATAGGACTTCTTGTGCTTTTAAAATTTTATCTGAAATTAAACAACACTAAATAAATCTGTTAGTATTTAGTGTAGTGTGTGATTCAAGTGTAAATTAGCGGAAACAATCACACAAATGCACAAGGAGATTTATCCTGGTTCAGCCCTTCCCACATAGAAGTACTACATCCAGTCCACAAGCCAACCACTTGAGATTTCACTAACTACCAATAAATTTGGCCTTCTCTCGCCCTTGAGAGGAATTACAAGCCCACTTGCTCCCAAGAAAGTTTTCCCTTACGAGGGGTACAAATACTACCTTCAACAAGATCTTCCCTACACAAGAGGGGAAATGCAGGAACAATCCTCTTATAGGAATTACACAGAAAGAGATGTAAAAACACTTGTGTGTTTGTCTCAAGAATGAGCAAACACACCTACTTCAAAAAGGATAAAAGGATAGGATTTGCAACTACAATCCTTTCTGAACAAGGAGGGTGGACTGAAAAAATATCCTATTACAATTGCCACACAGAACAAGACTTCTGTGAGAAAGAGAGAGACTTGAGAATTTTCGGAGTATGGAGCTCTCAATATTGTAGCTTGGAAGAAGGCTTGTGGAGATCTCTTGCTAGCAGAAGGCAGAGGAAAGTTGAAGAGAATGCTAGCACAGCTCTTGGTGTTTAGTTCTCTGAATTCTTGTTTTTCTCCTTTCTTTCTTTTTTTAATCAAAAGCGGTCCTCAGGCTCTCAACCAGGAGAGTGCACCCTCCCCCAGAGGGGGAGAATGTTCCCACTCCACCAGTGAGTAAACCTGGGCCGAAGATATTATATAGGGAAAATTACAAAGAAGCAAAGGCCGCCACAGCTAAACTAGCCTAATGTGGTTAAGACCAGATTTATCAATTACCACTGGCCCTTTACAAGGATGAGGAAGATCATTGACCCCCCGGTAAACATTATTCTGCCTAGAATAAATCACAAAGTTTGCAAGAGCATCAGCCACTTGATTTGTTTCTCTATACACATGAAGGGAGATACCATTGTGCATAAGGATTCTTCTGGCTTCTCTCCACCATCTAAAGGATTGCCAAGACACCACCCGGTCATCCTTGATTGAATGAGCAATAACTTGAGAGTCAGTATAAACAATAGAAATCCTGTAACCAATAACTGACGCAAGACAGAGGCCATCAGTAAGCACTCTTATCTCTGCTTGGATGCTGGTTCCTATACCATAGAAATGAGAGAAGGCCAAATGAACATTTCCTATAGAATCCCGAATACAACCTCCACCACCGCAATCACCAGGATTTCCTTTAAAGGCACCATCTACATTAAGACTAAAATCATGTAAGGGAGGGATCCATCTAATCAGCTTCAACGTTTTCGATGAGCATTGAGGAGCAAAGCCAAAGCTAAGAAGAGTCTGCCATTCATCAATGGAAGGAGCGACTTTGAAAGTGATTTTAGAGAAGGAGTGGCCTATATTGTTCTTGAGGTTGCTGATGATGGCCCCAGGGGAGAGAATGGGATCCTCAAATCTTTTAGCACAACACCATTTCCAAATTTCCCAAATGATGAGCATAAAGCCATAAAGAGCAGCGAATCCATAAGGAGAACGAATGTTACTATGTTGGACAAAGTTCCACAGGCGGACCGTGAGATGGGGGTGCATGTTAATTCTTGGAGAAATCAACGGTTGAAACCAACGACAGAGAAAGGCAGCACAGTCACTTTGAAGGAAAAGATGATCTAAAGTTTCTTGTTGAGGATGAGAGCAACAAAGCAGTAGGAGGCCATAGGAATACCAATATCAGCGACACGACCATCCACCGGAACAGCACGGTTCAGCACTTTCTAGGAAAATAAGGAGGCCCTGCGGTTGAAACACCTGTGCCAAATTTTAGAGAGAGCAGCTCTATAAACACCAGTGGGATGAGTAAGGTTGTTGGTCGATCGGGTAGTGAAGGAACCATTAGGGGAAGCCGCCCACATACACTTATCAGAATCTTCAGTCAGAACTACGCCATCCAAAATAGCCTATGGGATAATGGAACGCAGACAATGATTTTCATTAGAACAAACATCACTCAGAGAGGCAGAGTTATGCCGATGATCACCAGAGACAGTGATAGTTTCACTTAGGGGACTATCTCCAACCCAGATATCATGAAGGATATCGATATCTTTTCCATTGCCATGCACCCATCTGGTGTTGTCAATGAGAATCTTCTCAGCTTCCATGAACAACGTTTTGGGCATCCCTGGAATAATATCCTTCTTCAAGATCTGATATCTCTTTCTAGCATAATTGGCCCATAAAGAGGATCCGTGTTTAACATTCCAGAGTTGCTTGACAGCTAACGAAACTTGAACATGATGCAAGCTGCAAACACCAAGCCCTCCCTCCATAATGGGCCGTTGGATGGAAGACCAAGGCACCCAGTGACGACGATGAGAACCGTTAGAACCATTCCAGAAGAATGCAGCAGAAACTTTTCCAAAGTAATTGATGATAGATTTCGGGATATAGGATGTCGCTGCTAGATAGACAGGCAGGGAAGAGATGACAGAATTTATCAACGTGAGTCTGCCTGCTTATGAGAGAAGTTTGGATTTCCAAATATTGAGTTTGCCATTTACTTTATCAATAAGAAATTTAAAATCAGCTGTAAGAAATCTCCCAGAATTGAGGGGCACGCCAAGGTAAGAGAGACATCCGCTTTGCCTAGTAAAACCAGTGGCTCGGTGAATTCTAGAAATGGCGGAGGCAGGAGCCTTTTGAGATATCATAAAACTACTCTTGGCTAGGTTGATATGCTGACCCGAGGAAGTGGCGTAGGCTTGGAGGAATTCCATCAACCGATTAATAATTCTAATGCTGCCATTCAAGAAAACCAATTTGTCATCAGCATAAAGAAGGTGAGAGGGAGAAGGGCAGCCCCTGGGACCTGCGTAAGGCCTAAGCAGACCAGTAGTGACCATGTTCTTGATGCCTTTTCTGAGCACTTCTTCCATTATAATAAACAAAGTCGGGGCTATAGGATCACCTTGACGAAGGCCCCTGGTAGATTTAAAGAAACTAGCATGGGAGCCATTGAAAAGAACTGAGAACCAACAATTGGACACAATCATACCAATGAGAGATATGAATCTGGAAGAGAACCCAAACTTCTTAAGGACTTCAAAAAGAAAATCCCATTCTAAACTGTCATAAGACTTTTTAATGTCCAACTTGAAGATGACATTATTAACTCTAACCTTTCGGCCAATATCCTTAACCATCTGTTTAGCCATAAAAACATTGTCCAGGATATATCTGCCCTTTACAAAGGCCCCCTGCTCTTCTAAGATAATCTTCGGCTGAATAGGAGTAAGTCTGTCACTCAAGATTTTAGAGACAATCTTGTTGCAAAAGTTACAAAGACTGACAGGTCTGAAATCATTGAAAGACATAGGATGAGCCTTCTTTGGAATGAGAGTGATCAGAGTGGAGGTAATACCTTTAACAAAAGAGTATCCCTGGAAGAAACCCTTAACAGCCACATAAACATCTCCTCCCACAATATCCCAACAAGTAGTGAAGAAAGAACCTGTGAATCCATCAGGGCCAGGGGCGCTCGCACCATTAAGGTTCCTCACAGCCAGCATGACTTCCTCCATATCAGGGATAGCACATAAAGCATTATTATGATCATCATATATTATAGGAGGGATAACATTGAGAATATTGTCATGGATAACATGATCCGTAGTTTGCAGAAGATGCTCAAAGAAAAAGGCAGCCTCCTTAGCAAGAGACTCCTGGTTATCACACCACTGACCATTCACCTGAAGTCTGGCTATATGATTTCTTCTTCTATTGCCATTAGCCACTGCATGATAGAAAGATGTGTTTTTGTCGCCATCATCCAGCCAGTTTATTCGAGCTTTTTGGGCCCAAAAGACCTCAACACATTTCATAGCTTTCCTTAAGTTAGCATTGGCCGCCCCTAACTCAGATCTGTTCTCAGGCGTGGGATTCCTATCAAACTCCTGCTTCCTGATAGTCACCTCGTGTTCCGGCATGGCCAAATTATCATGAATGTTGCCGAAGATAGTTTAATTCTAAAGCCTAAGTGCACCTTTAACAGCCTTAAGTTTGAGTTGAAGATTAACCCAAGGATTACTATGACCAACATTACTCGACTTCCAAGCATTGTCAACAGTGTTCATAAAGGTATCATGATTGATCCACATAGATTGAAAAATAAATCTAGCCGGACCCCTGGAAATGGGAATATAGGAAGCTAACAAAGGTGCATGATCTGAGGGCCCTCTTAACAGATGGGTAATCTGAAAGCCAGGAAAAGCAGCTTCCCATTGGTTGTTAATGAAGAATCTATCTAATCTGGATTTAACAGCCACAAGGCTAGTACGATTGTCAGACCAGGTGAAAGGTGATCTACTATAACCAGCATCAAGCAGAGAGGAGGCAGACATGCAAGCATTGAAATCAACCATTGCCTGAAGCATGGGAGGATTGCCTCCTTTCTTCTCAGAAGGGGCCGAAACACAATTGAAGTCCCCTCCCACTAACCAAGGGGTAGAAATATTACCAGACATGTTAATAATCTCATCATAAAGGGACCTTCTTCTGTCAAATCTACAAGAACCATACACCACTGTAATGATATACTGCGTGATGTTATTTTTCTAAATATCTAGAGTGATATGTTGATCAGAGGAATTAACAACTTGAATATTATTGTTACGCCAGCAGACCCATATTGTGAATTATCCCCATTATTACCAGCAACCATATCCATCTTAAGATAGGAACACGCCCTCTTGGCCCGGAGGAAAGGAATTTTAGGCTCAGCTATAGCAACAATATCAACTTGATATTTTTTAACATGTCTACGTAGGGCACTCTTGGAGGCGGTGTTAGATACGCCTCTAAATTCCAATATAAAATTGGGCTAGTCATGAGGATACGTATCCATTAGAACACCCTGCAGCCTTGGCCTTTGATCTGGTACATATACCACTTTCCTTATGAGTCATACCTTCCTTTATATCTTTAAAGATAGGCATGAAAATATTTTCTTTAGCAGCCAGATCAGACACTTTTCTTAACTGGATTTCTGGATCTTGTTCTTTGGAAGGCACAGCTTGGGAAGGGGAGATCATACCTTCTTCCTCACCGGGAACTATCCGTGGAGGCTTTACAA
Organism: Colocasia esculenta; assembly: GCA_014218235.1. Classification (NCBI taxonomy): domain Eukaryota; kingdom Viridiplantae; phylum Streptophyta; class Magnoliopsida; order Alismatales; family Araceae; genus Colocasia; species Colocasia esculenta. The sequence continues at coordinate 74,540,715 of CM024754.1, read as the reverse complement.
CTCCGCCGTCATCCGCCATGGAATGATCTTTAAGAATAATAGCTAAGTGGTCGACGTCATTCATGCCATGCAACGTGAAATCCCCATGCAGACCATGTGACGTATCAGTATCAGAAACAAGAGCAGTCTGAACCTGCTTAGGCTTCTCCATCGGATGCGGAATACCCGACATGGCCAGGCATTCGTTCATAATCCTGTCACCATTTTCTTCTTCCTGGATGTGATTAGTAACCAGAGCAATCAGAGCTTGTTGGCCTGGTTGATTTTGTAGATCAGTGCTTTCCTTTGATATTTCCAATGGGGCTTGAAGGCTGTCTTGAGGAGGAACACCATCATCAGTGAGGACCGGCTCTTCCAAATTGCTGTGAAGAGGAGCAAAGCTATTTCCTTGACCATGTACCACATGAGACATGACATGCACTTTATGACGCCAGGTTTTCTTAGGCTTATCAAGATTCCTGGTTTCCTGCGGTGGAGGCCTGACTTCTTGGCTATCATCTTTTTAGTTTTTCTTCACACATTCAGACTCTGCATGGCCAATCTTGTGACAGAATCCAAACACTACTGGGATGCGGTAGTAATTGATTTTTTGCCAGAAACCATCGGTGCCACACCCTATCCAAATCCTGTCTGGTCTAGCCTTGAGAATATCCAACTCGACACATACAAAAGCTTCGCTAGTTTGAGTAAGAGCTAAAGTTGGTTCATAGATTCTCATCACATGTCCCACATTGCCAGCAATAGATCTGAGAAAGTCTTCATAGTAAAAGTGAACCGGGAGCATGGGGAAACCGATCCATATAGGAAGAGCGGTGGGATCTGCAGAGAAATCAAAGTGGGCATCCCATTTGAAGAACCTGTACAGTAGTCCCTTGATATACAAGCTACGTCTCAAGATGACCATTAGGTAGTCTTCCACAACATCAAACCGGATTAGTAGATGTCTGTTATTCAAAACACTAATAATGAACTCACCCTTCAGTTGAAGCCTTTGGGAAAGCGCCGACATGATCTTCGGGATAGAAGACCGGCCATAAGCGCATCAGACTATAATAGCTAGCTTTAGAGTATTAATGGACAGGTTTACCTTGTCCTTGGAGAAGAAAACCGTAGGCTCACCTGCATCTGTGAAACTTGGTGCTTTGACACCAATGAGAACTGGCGGAGGAGATTTTGATGCAGAGATGATTTGGGCATATGATCGCCTCCCTGTTAGAGCCCCGTCAGCAGGTTTGTCCAAAGCCAGAGTCGCCATGGAGAGCAGTGCCGCCAGCCCTCAGGGCTGGCGGCCCAAACAGCACCGGCGAGAAGCAAAATCGCCAGAGCTTCTCTCTCTAGGTTAGAGAGAGAGAGCACACCTAGATCCACTCAAGTTTTTTTTTTCTCCTTTCAAACGTTGGTTTCTTTTATAATCTTCATGAAGAGTGTAGCCATTTGAAAATGGCCGTTAGTGATCTGGTCGTTTGAGAAGAGACCTTGGATCCTATGGATGCTTACTGAGTTTGTTATCCATAGGTCCTTCTGTCTTTGCTTCTTTCCAATGTTTCTTGGACGAGGCTTGTAGCTTCACAGCTAAGAGGTCAACTTCCAATTAAATAGACTGTGAAAGCTCCATGCTGAAAACGTGCTTCATTAAATATCCTGCAGCAAAGACATGACAAAAAGAATAGGGTACTGTGGATGCTCCATTCCGAGCCACCGCGAGCACTTGCTGTCTCCGGAGGTTCCTGAATGTTGCTGCTCCCTCGTTGGTGTTGGATGATGACTGGTTGACTTCTTTGACCCCAGTTTGACCAAGTTGACCAAAGAGAGAAAGAAGAAAACCAACAAGGTAATGATCAGGATGTGATTGCCAGGGCCTTACCTGTGCCCAAGGAGGTTCTATGATCATGCTAGTGACGTACCTCGTGCTGCGGTAGACGATGGGATCCCAACTTTCCTCTCTTCGGCCAGCCAAAAAGAAGAAGCTCCACGGTCTTGCTTGGGTGTTCTTGCCACAAAGAAAAGACTCTATTAGACCTAGATGCAGTGTAGTAAACGTCCAAAACGAAAAGAGAAGGCCCAAAAGGAGAGCCTCGTACCGGTTGCGGACTTGAGAAGAGGGGTGGCCAAGTGCTATGACCACCCTTCTTCCCTCCGTTTTTGGTTTGGAAAACCTCTTTTGGGTGTGTAGGAAGGTTCCCTACGTGCCTAGGATGTGTGTGCGTATGTGTGTAACATGTAAAGCTAAAGGGAGAGGAAAGTGAAAGAGAGGAAGAGGAGGGAGATGATCCTCGTTGCAGTGGTTGGCAGCAGCTTTGGTGGGCTCCTCCAGCGCGGGGTCAAGCCTCCTGGATGCTCCAGATGTTGAGAGAAAGAGGGAGAACAAGAGTGGAAGCTAGGGTGGACTTTCTCTCTCTTCTCTCAAGGAAATAAAGCTTGGGCGTCCAGCATCTCCTCCCCTCACTTAGAAGGCCAAGGAGTGATATATATAGACAGTGGGGTTGGAGTTAGAGGGCCTTGGATGCTCAAGTGTGAGAAAACACACTTAAACATGTGGCAATCCATGTGTTAGGGCTTGAATCAATGAGAGGGGGCCATGTAGGACATTTACTGGGTCAAGGGGGTGCCAAGGTGGCCCATTTGTCCGTTGGGAACGGCCCCGTACGTTGCATGGCCGAAGAGAGGGCGTTTAGTGGCTGGAATCTCAGGCAGTTGCATAGACCAACTAAATGAGGTTGACGTCAAATGATGCTGCCGCCAACCCCATGCAGACGTCAACACCTGTGGACGTCAACATTAATCGACGTTCAGGGGGTGTGCCCCCGACCAAAGGTCAGCGGCAGTCGATGCTGCCGTCCACATAGAATCCGAGGCAAGTTAACAAGTGATCAAACCAAGCATTATTAGGCCATGAACCACGCGGGGATGGGCCAAATCTCGCGTCTACAAATGTCCCTCTCAGACATCCGATCCTGCAAGGGAGCAGAGCAGACTGTAAGGTTGGTGTCTCGGTAAACAAAGGACGCAGAGATTTAATGTGTAACGACCCTCCTTATAACGGTACGAATATACCATCCCACATCGATATAGAGAGCATCGCTACAGTGGGACATGTACCCAACACATGCACAATAGACTGAAATGTACACAAATATAACACATAACAGCGGAATAGAAAGAACTAGAAATAAATCTCTTATTCCATCATCCACATTTATACATAGTCTATATAGTACAAAAGGAAACTAACTATTTCATAACTGAGAAATTTAACAATGTCCACCTCTTGCAATTATAATGAATTACATAACTAAAATGTAATACAAATCTCCCTTTATTACATACTATGAAAGGAAATACAACGTCACTAGCTCCACAAGTAATCTCCTACTCCTGCTCTGAGTCACTCCTAATAGTCTCCTCGGAAGAGGTAGAGACACATGTACTTGTACGCCGAAGCAAGAGTGAGTCTAAAGACTCAGCAAGTACTTCCATTCACACTAAGCATATATACATCACATGGGCTAATTGCATTTTTCATAACACAACTATTACATATAGCATGGATCAGTTAATTAGCTAAAGGAAAAAACCTAAACATGATAATTCTACATTTACAACACATGATACTTGATTTATAATTTAATTCACAAAATTTAAATCTATCACATGCTTTCTACGCATTCTTTTACATAGAATTTAATTTCACATTTCATCACATGTATGTTGCAACATAATAACAATTAAGCATAAAGTTTTCATTAAAAGGAAAAGACATTCCTAGCATGACTTCTATTCAAAACTTCATATTCATATCACATTTCTAAACTTAGTTAGCTTGCTGTTTTACTAGAAATTTACACATTCATATCAGAAAATACATGCTCTCATATCACATTTACATATCTACATGTTCAGTTACTCATTTACATAATTTCACATTCCCTTTTCACATAACAACAGTTTTACATTATTAACATTTATATGACATGACACATAGTCCAAACCACCTATAGAAAGACACACACTTATCACATCACACATATATCTATCACCTAGGCATTACAGTGATAAATCTTAGTTAACTGTGCAGAACCGGGAGAAGCCCTCTCCACCATAACCAACAGTACATGTCTGCCTTCAGGATTTTAACCCAATGCCCATGCGATTTCACACACAAATAAACCTTCCTGTAGGGACTTTACTACGGTACAGTTCCATAGCCCTCTAAGGTAGCAGTGTCACCCATTGGCACATTTTCACATTTTCTCAATTTTTAACAAACTTAATGCACAGCTTAACACATTTGCTTCATGTTCACACATACACACATTGTAGGATCACCTAGCATGGTACTACTGTTTTCAAGGTTAAATAAATACCATTTACAACTAATCCTAATCATGTGGTAATTATTTAATTTATCACAATTTACATTAAGCATGCTGAAATTGGCCATTCTCTCATGAATTAGTGAAATTAGTATCTACTGTTGTTAGATTTACATGAGAATTTAACCTCATATCATTTACAGGTTAAGCATCATGCATACCAAATTTCACATTTTTCTGAATTATGCATTATTTACGAATATTAAAATAGTCCCATTACATGATTCGTAAATACTCAATTCTGTATGGTTCACAGTAGTAAAATACACTAACCAGTTCATAATATGCATCTTACAGTAAGGATTTCACACATGATTTTTTTGGAACTTTAGTTGTATTGTACAATTCATTTGCAAGTTTTAAACAACAATACATGCATACTGTTTTATAGTCGAGAAAATGTAATAATTAACACGGTCATCAGAAATTCACCACATTTTCACCACATGCTCTGATATCTATGTAAATACTCCAGGAAATTTCTGACATCATGATTCCTCACAGAACTACATAACAGCAATTAAAAACATGCTTAAGACAGGATTTTAGAAATTTAATAATTATCACAATGAACGAAAAATTATCAAAATCACATAGCATGCTCCAATAAGCATACTTTACAATATATAATTTTTTTACCATATATCCTCATGCGCAGAAAATCAAAAAAAAAAAAAAGATAATTTATAGTCAAACAGGCACTCTGTCACTGTTTAAAGAACTTGGCGGCAAGGGGGTGGCCGCTTATCCATGTTAACGACAACATAGGATGACGCCAACTTAGGATATTAATGGCAAGAGATCATGCCGTTAAGTTCTGTCTGTGCAAAATATAGAGTGAACGCAAAAGACTGATTGAAGGGGGGTTCCAGGACTCGAATAAAAATCCAAAAATTATCCTAGGACCTACTAGACATACGTATGGATGATGTGAATGGTTTACTTGCCTTATAAAAATCTACCACCGAAGATTTGTCTCGAAGAAGCTCTCTTCGGCCAGAGCCAAAGAGCCACCAAATCTCCCTCAATCCGACTTCTGTGTCGATGCAGACTGCCACCCGGTGTCGGAGAAGCCTTCTCAAACGTTTAGACTCCCCTCCAGTCATAGAAGATTGCCGGGAGGAGCTACCAATCGCTAGATCCATGGGTCCAAAGTTCAAGGTTCGCACAGAGAAACTAGGGTTTTGTCAAGAGAGCAAAAGGGACCCTATCTCAACGAAGAGAGGGGTTTTATAAGGTCAAGGGTTCGGGGACTTGATAAGGTATGGGTTGTAGCCGTTGGACGACGGTTTCTAAAATAGAGAGCAAAGAAATCGCGGGCGTTTCCGGATCTGAAGTGCAACAGATCTGGGGAAGTTGACGTTCAGATCATTGGCCGCATGACTAGGGTTAGCGTCCATCGATGTGGACGCTGACTTGGGATTGGCGTCCACTCATGTTGACGCCTACTGGACACTCGGCTAGAACTCAAAAACTGCAGAAAACTATATTTACACAATACAAATACATGCCATATACCATACATACTTTAAAATACTATTTATATAATGTAAATACATAACATACACAACCAAATATACATATATGTACAACACTACTTAAATAGTTTATATGTATACATAGCTACACACACAAGCATTAATTCCTCACACAATCAAACACCCATATAAGAGTGCAAAATTCTAGGGCCTTACACCCTCTCCCCCTTAAAGAAACTTCGTCCTCAAAGTTAAACTGACACTACTCAAACAACTGAGGATACTTCTTCTTCATTGCATCCTCAAGCTCCCAAGTAGCCTCCTCTCGAGAGATGTTGCGCCATAATACTTTCATCGACGCAATACTCTTGTTCCGAAGATGCTGAACCTTCCGGTCAAGAATAGCTACTGGTTGCTCTACATAAGATAAATCTGGCTGAATCTCCACTGGCTCGTGGCTAATAACATGAGATGGATCTCTGACATACTTCCTAAGCATAGATACGTGGAAAACAGGATGAACACTAGCTAACGCTGGGGGTAAGGCTAGCTCATACGCCACGTTGCCCAATCGTCTAAGAATCTCATACAGACCAATGAATCTAGGACTTAACTTACCATGCCTGCCAAATCTAACTACACCTCGAGTAGGCGAGATCTTAAAAAAGACATGCTCACCTACCTCAAACTCCAAATCCTTCCTCCTGTTGTCGGCATAACTCTTTTGTCTATCTTGTGCTGCAACAAGCCTCTTCCTAATCAGCTGGACCTTATCCGAAGTCTCCTGAACTAACTCTGGACCAATCAACTGCCTATTACTAGTCTCCTCCCAACATAAAGGAGATCTGCAAGGCCTACCATACAACGCCTCAAATGGAGCCATACCAATACTCATATGAAAACTATTGTTATATGCGAACTCCGCACAAGAGGTAAATGGCGCTCCCAATCATCCTTCCAATCCAAAACACACGCCCTCAATATATCCTCGAGTGTCTGGATAGTTCTCTCGGACTGTCCATCTGTCTGGGGATGAAACGCCGAACTGAGCTTCAATTTCGAACCTAACGCATCCTGAAGACCCTTCCACAGCCTCAAAGTAAATCTCAGATCCCGATCCGAAATGATCGACTTCGGTACACCATGCAATCTAATAATGCTACTAATATACAATCTAGCTAAACTCTCTACTGACTGCTTCTTCTTCATGGGTAAGAAATGCGCAGTCTTCGAGAATCTATCTACCACAACCCAAATCGAGTCATTACCTCGTCTAGATCGAGGCAAACCCGTAACAAAATCCATAGTGACAGCTTCTCACTTCCATACTGGAATCTCCATCTTCTGCATAAGCCCAGATGGTCGCTGCCGCTCTGCCTTCACTTGCTGGCACACAAGACATCTAGACACATACTCTGCTACATCCTTCTTCATGCCAGACCACCAAAAAGATCTCTTCAAATTCTGGTACATCTTAGTGTTACCTGGATGAATAGAGAATCTAGACCTATGAGCCTCTTCTAATACATGCTCACGGACATCCACAATGTCTGGAACACAAACACGGTGATGAAATCTAATCACACCATCCTCATCACGAGCAAGGCATGCCTTGCCCACTAACTCTTGGATTCTAGGGTCGGCTTTTTGTTGCTCGATCACCTCATCCAACACCGAAGACCTAATGGACAACTGAGCTACAAAAGCCAGACACAAAGATGTCTCTAACTCAGTCATCGCACACGCCGCATCCTCCAACATCTTCCAATCCTGCTGGAGAGATGACCCTTCCTACTAAGGGCATCCGCTACAACATTCGCCTTTTCAGGATGATACTGGAGGTCGAAGTCATAGTCCTTCAGGAACTCAATCCATCTTCTCTGCCTTAGGTTTAATTCTTTTTGGGAGAAAAGATACTTTAAACTTTTGTGGTCAGTGAACACCTCAAATCTGACACCATAAAGATAGTGTCTCCACATCCTCAGTGCATGCACCATTGCCGCAAGCTCTAAATCATGAGTCGGATAGTTTCGCTCATGCTCCTTCAATTGACGAGAAGCATATGCTACTACCCTTCCTTGCTGCATCAATACATAGCCAAGGCCAATCCAAGATGCATCCGTGTAGATAGCAAAACCCTCTACACCCCTTGGCAAAACTAACACAGGAGCTGAAGTGAGCTTAGTCTTCAATAATTGAAAACTACTCTCATATTCCTCGGACCAGACAAACTTCACTCCCTTTCTGGTTAGCTGAGTCAATGGTGCGGCGATGGATGAAAATCCCTCAATAAATTGCCGATAATAACCCGCCAAACCAAGAAAACTCTGAATCTCAGAAGGAGTCTTGGAAATCTCCCAATCCATAACAGCTTGGACCCTTGCTGGATCAACTGCTACACCAGCGCCGGAAATAACATGCCCAAGGAAAAGAACCTCGTGCAACCAAAAATCACACTTGCTGAACTTTGCATACAGCTTGTGCTCACGGAGAACTTCCAATACTACCCTCAAATACTGACGGTGCATAGTCTCATCCGGAGAATAGACCAACACATCATCAATGAAAACTATAACGAAACTATCTACATAAGGTCTAAACACCATGTTCATGAGATCCATGAACGTTGCAGGGGCGTTGGTCAGACCAAAAGGAAGGACGAAAAACTCATAATGTCCATAACGGGTTCTAAAGGCCATCTTGGACACATCCTCGCTCCTAATCCTCAACTGATGATAGCCAGACCGCAAATCATTCTTAGAAAGGACCGATGCATTCTGCAGCTGGTCAAACAAATCATCAATCTGAGGTAAGGGATACCTGTTCTTCACAGTCACTTGGTTTAGCTTCCTATAATCGATGCATAACCTAAGTGACCCATCCTTCTTCTTCATGAATAAGATAGGCGTGCCCCAAGGGGAAACGCTAGGGTGAATGAATCCCTTATCTAACAAATCTTGCAACTGCTTCCTTAGCTCCACTAACTCCGCAGGTGCCATCCGATAAGGGGCCTTCGAGATAGAAGAGGTGCCTGGAAGCAACTCTAGAGTAAACTCTATCTCTCTATCCGGTGGCAATCCAGATAAATCATCGGGATAAACATCTGAAAACTCTCGCACTACATCAATCTCTGCAAGAGTAGGTCACTCATCAGCTTTGGGTACTAATACCACGCTGGCAAGAAAAGCGTCACAACCCTTGATCACCATTCTCATTGCCCTCATGGCAGAGATGACAAACTTCCCCGCTAAGTTCCTTGGCAAAGGATGAGAAAATTCATCCTCACCAGGAATGTGGAAAACAATCTTCTTCCCATGACAATCTACCAATGCATAGTGCTCCTCTAGCCAACCCGGACCAAGAATTGCATCATAGTCCTTCATCGTAAGCAAGAAGAAACACCCTTCTAATACTCTATCCTCAATGCACACCGGTAAAGACAGAATACACTTCCTAGTCGATACCGTACCTGCAGGTGTGTTCACAGACAAAGGGACTTCTAAATCCTCAGACTCTATCCCTGACTCTAAAGCTAACTGCCTAGCAAAACGCTCGGAAATGAACGAGTGGGTAGCACCCGTATCGAACAAAACCCGAGCGTGAACACCCATGAAAAGAACCGTACCTTCGGTGACATGCTCCGCCTGCTCAGCGTCCTCACGAGCTAATGCAAACACTCGAGCTGGGGCTCGAGGTCTCCCTGGTCGTCCTGTCGCTGGCGCTGCTGCTGCTGCTGTTGGGCTGGTGCCGCTCCGCGCTGTGCTCCCTGTTGAAGCCTGGGACAATCCTTGATCCTATGCTCACTGCTCCCGCACTTCAAGCACTTCCCTGCCAATTTCCAACATTCCGAACCACCATGTGCCCTCCCGCAATGAGGACACTCCTTCTTGCCACTGGGGGAATGTTGAGAAGATACTTGACGACTTCCCGATGCCGCGGGACGCTGTGGTGACTGATGTTCCGCCTTCTTTCTTTCCTACCTCTGGAATGGAGCTGCTGGCCTCTTCTGCGAAGCCTTCTTCTCCTCAAGATTTTGCTCCATCTCTCCTTCCTGACGACAAGCCGCGCTAAGAGCCTCGTAGAGGTTACGATGTTCAAATGCCACCAACCTCATCCTCAGTGATGGCCTCAGACCCATCACGAACTTCTTCGCCTTCCTGCGCTCATCAGTCACAATATGGGGTGCATATTTGGATAGCTCGGCAAACCTGGCCTCGTACTCCAGTACGATCATAGAGCCCTGAGTCAAAGAGAGCAACTGTTGCTCCATCTTGTCCTGGATGTGCTCCGGAACAAACTTTGCTCGGAAAAGACTCATGAACTCATCCCAAGCCACCTCAACAGCACCGCCCTCAAATCGGGTACGAAGTAACAAGGACCACCATACGTCGGCTCGCTCTTGCCAAAACCACCCATAAGGACTAAACCGAATATTCTAAACTCAGAGAAACTAAATGCATAACTATACAACACATACCTATAGCATGTAGGTGGCTAAAGTGACCCTATCATCGTCAGCGCACCTAATAGCTCGGAAGATCTTCTCGATCTCCCTCAACCAGCTCTCAGCTAACAATGGATCGCTTACCCCCTTAAGAGATGGTGGTGACATCCTCTTGAACCGTTCCATGATGGAGGGTCCACCATAGTTCTGAGCCTGCTACAGCAAACATCATAAGCAACACATATAGCATAGCAACATAATACACCTATCATCAAGTAAAACAGACTACTCTATCTATCATTCTAACCTAAGCTTGCTGAGCCTCCAGCTGAGCCTGGAGTGCAGCCTGGGTGTGGGCCTGCGTCTGCATGGCCTGCACTAGACCCTGCATGAACACTCCATAGTCTACTGGTGGCGGTGGAGGAAGCATAGGACCCTGAGGTGCTAGGGCCTGCTATTCATCCCTCTCCGCTCTCCTCTGCTCACCCTCACGAGCAGGGACGCTACCACGCCTACCTCGCGAAGCCATAGCTGCAAAAGATTCAATCTTAATTAAGGGTTAAGATATCAATTTTTTTTTCTAACCATACTCTTAAATATGTGGACAATCTATACAAACTTAGCATATAATGAAAATGATGGTATATGCTGATTTATGTACAATTTCAGCCTTGGGGCTCTGATACCAATCTCTATAACGACCCTCCTTATACCGGTACGAATATACCATCCCACATCGATATAGAGAGCATCTCTACAGTAGGACATGTACCCAACACATGTACAATAGACTGAAACACACACAAATATAACACATAATAGCGGAATAGAAAGAACTCGAAATAAATCTCTTATTCCTTCATCCACATTTATACACAGTCTATATAGTACAAAAGGAAACTAACTATTTCATAACCGAGAAATTTAACAATTTACATTGTCCACCTCTTGCAATTATAATGAATTACATAACTCAAATTTAATACAAATCTCCATTTATTACATACTATGAAAGGAAATACAACGTCACTAGCTCCACAAGTAATCTCCTACTCCCACTCCGAGTCACTCCTAATAGTCTCCTCGGAAGAGGTAGAGACACCTGCACCTGTAAGCTGAAGCAAGACTGAGTCCAAAGACTCATCAAGTACTTCCATTCACACTAAGCATACATACATCACATGGGCTAATTGCATTTTTCATAACACAACTATTACATATAGCATGGATCAGTTAATTAGCTAAAGGAAAAAACCTAAACATGATAATTCTACATTTACAACACATGATACTTGATTTATAATTTAATTCACAAAATTTAAATCTATCACATGCTTTCTACGCATTCTTTAACATAGAATTTAATTTCACAATTCATCACATGTATGTTGCAACATAATAGCAATTAAGCATAAAGTTTACATTAAAAGGAAAAGACATTCCTAGCATGACTTCTATGCAAAACTTCATATTCATATCACATTTATAAACTTAGTTAGCTTGTTGTTTTACTAGAAATTTACACATTCATATCAGAAAATACATGCTCTCATATCACATTTACATATCTACATGTTCGGTTACTCATTTACATAATTTCACATTCCCTTTTCACATAACCGCAATTTTACATTATTAACATTTATATGCCGTGACACATAGTCCAAACCACCTATAGAAAGACACACACTTATCACATCACACATATATCTATCACCTAGGCATTACAGTGATAAATCTTAGTTAACTGTGCAGAACCGGAGAAGCCCTCTCCACCCTAACCAGCGGTACTTGTCCGCCTCCAGGATTTTATCCCAATGCCCATGGGATTTCACAGACAAATGAACCTTCCCATAGAGACTTTACTACGGTACAGTTCCACAGCCCTCTAAGGTAGCAGTGTCACCCATTGGCACATTTTCATATTTTCTCAATTTTTAACACACACTTAATGCACAACTTAACACATTTGCTTCATGTTCACACATACACACATTGTAGGATCACCTAGCATGGTACTACTGTTTTCAGGGTTAAACAAATACCATTTACAACTAATCCTAATCATGCGGTAATTATTTAATTTATCACAATTTGCGTTAAGCATGCTGAAATTGGCCATTCTCTCATGAATTAGTGAAATCAGTATCTACTGTTGTCAAATTTACATGAGAATTTAACCTCATATCATTTACAGGTTACCAAATTTCACATTTTTCTAAATTATCCATTATTTACGAAGATTAAAATAGTCCCATTACATGATTCGTAAATACTCAAATTTGTATGTTTCGCAGTAGTAAAATACACTAACCAGTTCATAATATGCATCTTACAGTCAGGATTTCACAAATTATTTTTCTGGAATTTCAACTGTATTGTACAATTTATTTGCAAGTTTTAAACAACAATACATGCTCACTATTTTATAGTCCAGAAAATGTAATAATTAACACAGTCATCAGAAATTCACCACATTTTCACCACATGCTCTGATATCTATGTAAATACTCCAGGAAATTTCTGACATCATGATTCCTCACAGAACTACATAACAACAACTAAAAACATGCTTAAGACAGGATTTCAGAAATTTAATAATTATCACAATGAACGAAAAATTATCAAAATCACATAGCACGCTCCAATAAGCATACTTTACAATATATAATTTTTTTACCATATATCCTCATGCGCAGAAAATCCAAAAAAAAAATAGATTATGTCACGTCCCGAGAATTACGCAGCGGATATTAGTTTGAAGAACTCGATTCGATATCCCGAGACGTGGACAGTCGGCAAATAAGCCTCTAGATAGCGCGCACTAAATGAATATCAACACAACATCATAATAGGGCCCAACTGATGAACTCAATAAAAATTGTATTCAAATCTCAACTTATTGTATTCCAAATGAAACTGTTACAACTCTTAGACTATGGGATAACATAACTAGACTCAATAAAAAGGAAAGTACATTTACCCCTCACTTCCTACTACATGTTCTAACTCTCAAAATAAACTAACTATAAACAGACTCATAATTGGGACGCTCATCACTCGGACGCATCCCCATCCTCGGCTTGCTCTTCCTCTTGAACTTCATAGTCACCTAGATTGGGTAAAAGTAGGGGATGAGCAAACTAGCCCAGTAGGATTTACATCTCAATGTGTGGGCAATGATATAAGTGATTAGCAATTTAGAACTAGGTAAGCATGAAGAATGACATGATATGCGTGTACGAATAAAACAGATTTAAAACATGATGCATGAAACAAGCTAGATAGAGTGATCATGATAGAGTAAGATCTGGAATGACATAACAAGAGAGAACTAGCAATAGATCACTTTGTACAAGCACGCAAGATTTTACTTGATGTCAATAGTTTACAAGAACGCAAGATATCACTAGTTGCAATAAATGCAGGATGGCCATATCACGCAAGCAAGCAAGCAAGATTGCACAAGCACGATCAAGTAACACTAATCAAGCACGTAAACACTAATGTACACCAAGGAAAGATCCACCAAGAGTGCACATAGGTCACGTGTATGTGGTTATGTATCTAACATTCAACACGCAAGCAAGTACTCCCAGCGCAGATGCAACGGCAGTAATCATTATACCCCATGGTTAATAGTACATTTATGACTGGCCGTCATTGGGGCTAGACTGGAGCCCTTGGACACACGCCGTGCCCTGTCAGCATCTCATGTAAATTTTAAATGTAGATACCCACAGTCATTAATAATGGCCAATGAGAGTTTTAATAAGTAAACATGTGTAATGTCATGTTCATGATGATGATGGGAACAAGTAATAGAACATGATTTCATGAGAACAGTGGTCAAGAGATAAATTCGGCAGCAGAACGGTACGATTTATAATTTAGTTCAATCTTTACATTAATGGTTTTAGTCTAGATTGTAAATCACGCTAACGAGAACAAGAAGAGAAGGAAGTACACGCCCTAGATGTATAGGTGTGTAGTGATGTACGCGTGTCAATTCACAATCCGTCGATCTCACACTCTCGGAAAACACTTAACATGATGGCATGCAATGAACAATGCATTTAACTACATATGGGTTTACAAGATTTTAAGATAATATTCGCCATTTAAAACAAGCTAGAATGGTAACAAGAGTAAATCACAAGTTTCATGTATGATCATTTCATTAAGGAAGCAATTAGAATAATATTCATGTAATTAAGGATTTTTCAATGGGTTAAACACTTTTAAGCCGTTAAGTAGACCTCATGTAATGATCAGGCCCAAGATAGACAATATTTTGCAAAGGTAGTGTCGACACACCCCTTATTGGTGTCGACACCATGCTTCAAACACAAGGCAAAATAATGAAAAACTGGTCAAGTAGTGTCGACACAGGATCAGGTAGTGTCGACACAGTGCCTCAAATACAAGGCAAAAAGTCAAGTAGTGTCGACACTAGATCAAGTAGTGTCGACACTAGAGACAGCTTCCTGAAAACCTTCTGGCCAATATGGGACAGTGTGTCGACACTAGTTCAGGTAGTGTCGACACTAGAGGCCCTTCCAGAACAAAAGCATATGGTCAAGTGTAACCCGAAAACACATCTCAGGTAGCGATTCACTTTCCCCTCTTGTAAATCTCTAACGAATGACATTTAGACAAAATGTTCAACACAAAAGATGACAAGAACAACTAGTAGAAGAACTTTGATGTTGGGGGTTTGATCTAATTCAGTCTTGAATCCCAAGAAAATATATGAAGAACAAAAAGTCAAGTGTAGCCCGAAATCACAGTATCATGCAGTGACTCTCTTCCCATGCCTATAACTCTCTAACCAAAGACTTTTTGACAAAACGTCCAACATAAAAGCTGATCATGATTTTAAGTAAAAAAAACTTTCGTGAAGGAAATTTAGTCAAATTCGGTGTTAAATCACGTGCATAATAAGAAGAACGGGAAAAGCCCTAACAGTGCGCGACTTTGGAAGAATACTTATAACTCAAAATATACTCATTAGAATTTGATGAAACCAGTGGGAAATCAAAGTTAACTTGATGCTCTACACATTGGTATAGGATATATTAAGGTTTGGCCCGAGAAAACCTACCTTATGGGTTGAAGAAGTCTCATTTTTCTAGAAAACCCGTGTTCAGACCACTTGGAGGAAAACGCTTACTGCTCCGTGTATACTTGACCCTCTTTCCAGGGGTATAATCCTTGCAAGGTTTGGTTTAGGTTTGACCTACCTTTGGTCGACTTCAAGATGATCGTCTGTGCAGGTCGCAGCAGACGCAACAGGGGAAGAAGATGAGCTTCTTGTTGGCGATCCACAGATCCCTAGCCACCAAGAACTCCTCCACACAACCCCAGCAAGTTCTAAAACTCGTCCCTAAGGTTTGGTGAAGAGTATTTAAGCAACCATGGTGTTTTAGGAGTCCTATTGTAACTAGGAAAGCTGGGTTGCGGTTTGGCTTGTTAGTTTCCTATTTAGGGAGGATTTCTTCCTCCCATAGAGTGTGTGAGGCTTTAGGAAACCTCCCACCATAGATAGACAAGAATTTGGGTTGCCAAGAATGCATGATTGCATCCCAATTTAACTCGATTTGCCTCTTTCTAATTTCAGCTTATTTAGAGTTACGAATTTTCCCTGCATTTTCTAGCTTTATTTGATTTTTGGGCCAAATGATGTCCATTGGCCCAGTTATGATATTGGGTCATTAATGTATAATGTTGGAAGTCTCTCCAACACTTTTATTTGATTTTTGATTGCGTCGTATTTCCGTGTTAACAGTTTTCCGACTTGTTATATCACGTACGATAACGATGCGTATGTTTTACATACTTGGATATCATGGAAATTATTTATTTCTATTTATTTGAATTCTTATATAGCTAAAATTTCCGGGGTGTTACACCCTTCCCCACTTAAGAGAATTTGGTCCCCAAATTCATGTATATAAAAAAAAATATTGTACAAGTGAGGTGTACTTACTTGTGAATAGCTCCGGGTATCTTTTGCGCATTGCTTCCTCGGTTTCCCACGTGTCGTCCTCATCCATGCGTTGATTCCATCTAACCCTTACTAGTGGAATAACCTTGTTCCTTAGTTGGCGCAGTTCCCGGTCCACGATCTTAATTGGCTTCTCTTGATATGTTCCGTCTTTGTTGAACTCCAGAAGCTCGTATTCTATGACATGCCATGGATCTCGTACATAATTTTTCAACATGGATATGTGGAACACATTGTGTATTCCATCCATTTGTGGTGGTAAAGCGAGACGATATGTCACCTCGCCGACTCTTTCAAGGATTTCGAAAGGCCCGACAAACTTTGGTGACAACTTGCCTTTAATGCAAAAACGCCTGATCCCACGGCCTTGAGACACCTTTAAGAATACATGTTCACCCAACTGAAACTCCAGGTCTCTCCTTCTGTTGTCTACATATGCCTTTTGTCTTTGCTGCGCCACTGCCATTCTTTCTTTAATAAGCTTTACCTTCTCTGTGGTTTCCCTTATCATCTCGGGTCCCAGTATTTGTCTTTCGCCAACTTCATACCAACATATTGGAGATCGGCAACCCCTGCCATAGAGTTCTTCAAATGGTGCCATTTGAATGCTAGCTTGATAGCTATTATTGTAAGCGAACTCCACCAGAGATAAGTGTTCGTGCCAACTACCTCCAAAATCTAGGACACATGCTCTAAGCATATCTTCAATGACCTGGTTGGTTCTCTCCGTCTGTCCATCTGTTTGTGGATGGAAAGCCGTGCTAAAGTTTAGTTTAGATCCCAAGGAGTAATGCAGTCCTTTCCAAAAGTGGGATGTAAACCTAGGGTCTCTATCAGACACGATAGACACAGGTACTCCATGTAGTCTAACTATTTCCTTCACATACAATGCAACCAGAACGTCTACTGACCACTTGTTCTTCACTGGCAAGAAGTGAGCTGACTTAGTTAAGCGGTCGACTATAACCCAGATACCATCGAATCCACCTCTTGATTTGGGTAGTCCGAAGATAAAGTCCATCCCTATACCTTCCCATTTCCATGCCGGGATTTCTAGGGGTTTAAGTTTTTCTGCGGGTCACAAGTGTTCTGCCTTGACCCTTTGACATGTTAAGTAGCGGGTGACATATTCCGCCACCTCTCTCTTCATATTAGGCCACCAAAAGCTTCTTTTCAAATCTTGATACATTTTGGTGGTTCCAGGATGAATGGTATACCTGGTCTTGTGAGCCTCATCCATGATCATTTTCTTTGTTTCCGCATGGTCGGGTACACAGACTTGATCCCGGAACAATAGTCTTCCATCTTCAGTTATTGAGAAATCCGGCCTCTGGTCTAGATTAGCCTTAATCTCCACAAGTATAGGGTCATTATCTTGGAGTGTTGTGATTTCCTCCAACAGTGTTGGTTGTGCTCTAACACTGGCAATAAAGCATCCCTTCTCTTTAATGTCAGCATCAATATTTAACTTGGCGAAGTCTTCTAATAACTTCCATTCGTCCACCATTAAACTTGACAATGTGATCATTGGCTTTCTACTTAGAGCATCTGCCACAGCATTTGCTTTTCCTGGATGATATTAGATCGTGAAGTCGAAGTCTTTTAGATACTCCAACCACCTCCGCTGTCTCATATTCAAGTCCTGCTGAGAAAATAGATACTTCAAGCTCTTATGGTCAGAAAACACAATGAATTTCTCACCATATAGATAATGACGCCATATCTTCAAGGCGAAGACTACAGCAGCTAGCTCCAGATCATGTACAGGATAATTGTCCTCGTGCTTCTTCAATTGTCTGGACGCGTAGCATATAACTTTCCCATTTTGCATCAGCACACAGCCAAGGCCGATCCCGGATGCATCGGTGTGTACTTCAAAACTGCCCCCAGCAACTGGCAGGGTCAGTACGGGTGCTGAGGTAAGGTGCTCTTTCAATGCCCTGAAACTTTCTTCACATTCATCAGTCCATGCAAATGGATTCTCCTTCCTAGTAAGCCTGGTCAATGGATTAGCTATCTTTGAAAAATCTTTGATGAAGCGGCGATAATAACCAGCTAAACCCAGAAAGCTTCAAATCTCTGACACAGTTGTCGGCCTTTCCCAGCTCTTTACCGCCTCCACCTTAGATGGATCCACAGAGATTCCATCCTTGGATAAGATGTGACCAAGGAAGGACACTTCCTCCATCCAGAATTCACACTTACTAAGTTTGGCATAGTGTTGATTATCTCGGAGCACTTGCAGAGCAACCTTCAAGTGTTCTTCATGTTCTTCTTTAGATTTGGAGTAAATAAGGATGTCATCAATGAACACCACTATAAACTGGTCCAAGTATGGCCTATAGATATTGTTCATAAGTTGCATGAAAGCCGCTGAAGCATTGGTTAAACCAAACTGCATGACTACGAACTCATAGTGACCATATCTACTCCGGAATGCAGACTTGTGAATATCTTCCTCCTTTATTCTTAGTTGATGGTAGCCTGATCTTAGATTATCTTGGAGAAATATTGTGCACCAGATATCTGGTCAAACAGCTCATCGATGCGGGGCAGTGGATACTTATTCTTTATTGTCAACTGGTTTAAGTGACGGCAATCATTGCATAGCCTCATTGTTCCGTCCTTCTTCCTGACAAATAGCACTGGCGCTCCCCACGGGGATGTGCTAGGCATGATAAAACCCTGATCTAGCAATTCTTGGATCTGCCTCTTCAACTCCTGCAATTCAACAGGGGACATACGATACAGAGCCTTTGAAACAGGGGCTGCCCCGGGGAGTAACTCAATGGTGAAGTTTACCTTCCGCTCAGGTGGTATACCAGGTAATTCCCTTGGAAATACATCAGGATAGTCTCTGGCTATTGGAATGTCTTCTAGGGTTGGTTTCTTCTTTTCAGTTGCCAAGATGGAAACTAGGAAAGCATCACAACCCTAGTTGATCAGCTTAGAAGCCTTTAGGGAGGATATCAAGATAGGGTGTTTGTGATAACGGGTGCCAAGTAGTGATAGTGTTTGAAGGTTTGGTCTCTTAAA
Source organism: Colocasia esculenta (assembly GCA_014218235.1). Taxonomy (NCBI): domain Eukaryota; kingdom Viridiplantae; phylum Streptophyta; class Magnoliopsida; order Alismatales; family Araceae; genus Colocasia; species Colocasia esculenta. The sequence goes on along the minus strand of CM024754.1, from coordinate 74,521,377 downwards.
AGTGACCCTCCTATGGCGACAGTTTGCATCGGCATCGTATTCAATTAGCCAATCGACACCCAAAATGGCATCGTAACCCTTCATGTCTAAGCAGATAAGGTCGGCAGGGAGATTGTGTCCTCCAATTAAAGTTTCACATTTTGGCAAGTAGTGAGTGAGTTCAGATTCTGAGCCTAGTGGAGAGGCTACAGTGATCCTGGATTTCAAGGGTACGGGTTTGACAGGTAGAGTTGCAGCGAATGTGGTGGAAATAAACGAATATGTAGCTCCAGTATCAAAAGCACAAAAGTAGGTTGAGAGTGTATGGAAATGGTACCTTCCACCATACCCCCTTCCTCGGGTAGGTCAGCTTCTGTGACAGCATTAAGGCGTCCCTGACGCCGTGGTGCATTCTGAGCTCTACCTGGTTGGTCCTTCATCATTGGATAATCAGGAATACGGTGGTCACGACCACCACATCGCAAACATGCCCCGAGCTTCTTCCAGCATTCCTCCGCTCGGTGTCCTAGTTTATCACAGAATTTGCAGTTCTCAGCCAACTGCCTACCATCCACCTTGACTCCCTTGTCTCCAGCAACATCTCTCCCGGTATTCGGCCTCTTATTGTTGTTACGAAAAGTTGGAGCAATATTGGGTGCTCCCTTCTTGACGAAAACCGGCTTTGAGTTGTCCTTGCCCCTCATGCCCTCTACCTTGGCCATGGTTGTAGACACCCGGTTATGACTATTGGGTTGAACCACATTTCTTGTTATCTTAGTAGGCCCCTAATTGGTCACTCATCTTGAGCCCATCATTTTCCTTGTTTTGAGCCCATTAAGCCATTAAAATGCCTTAAAATCCCACAATTTATCACTTAAGAGAGTCCTTGGAGCATTATAACTCTCATATTATCATGTGGTTAGGATGATAATTCAAGATAATTCAGATTTATTGTCGCGACGCATCGTGGCGCCGCGACTCTAATCGCGACGGTTTTGGCTGTCGTGACAGCCCATGCATTATACATGCACGTGGATAACGCTGTCGCGTCCCCTCGCACCGTCGCGTTTCTAGTTGCGACCCTACGATATGTCGCGACAATGACCGAACCCTCTGGCCTCCATAACTACCCCCTATTTATCCTCCTATGAACTTGACTTAATCTTAAGGATTATCTCCACCCCTTGGGGCGAGTTTCTGGGCCTAAGAACTCTCCTAAGGTTCTCTAAGGACTCTCCATCCGATTTTTATAGAGCTTTATCTCCCTTTTTTAATTTTTAAACCATTTTAAGGAGATAATGTCACTTACTCTCATTCCAAGCTCTATATAAACAAGGCCCCTCCTCAAGGACGAGGGGGGCCTCATTTGCCATCTCGAAGGGCTGCCGAAATTTCCTCTTGATCATACTTAGCCTCGCAGCCCTCCATTCCCTTCACATTTCCTTCATATTCCACTCCACAAAGCTACTTTTTTCAACATCAATGGAGCATGGAAAGTGAAGAGGGCGACCCCAACAATCTTCTGGAGCATTTGCACATCTTTGGAACTACACCTACGCCAGGGAGTCGCCCTAATGGGGCTCATACTCTTCCTCCTTCCTCCCTCCTATTTCTACATGCATTTTTCATGATATTTTTAGATAGAGCACATTTGCTGTCCACCCACGTTTTCCAACACCCATAGGGGTTCAAAACCACCCTAGGTGCATTCCCACCATGATCCCCCATTTTCTTTTATCTTTAGAATAGGTACTATGCTTAACATGTTCTAATGGGGTATTTTCTTTGTGTTTATTCTTGATTGGCAGGCAAGCAAGCAAAGTCCACGAGAAGCTCTGGTTCTTCGGCCGGCTGGAGGACGAGAAGAAGGTCCCTACCTCAATTCTCCCGCATTCAGAGAACGCGACGACTAAGGGTGACGCAACCATAGACGCGTCGACGAACGCTGACGCGATATCAGTCACCGCGGTAGCCATGGCGACTGCGACAATAGGTCCGTTTTTGTTCTCTTTCCTTTTCCTAGTTTAAGTTAGCCATCATCTTCTTTCTATTATTAGGCAACTTGCTAGGTGGCGATCACACATATTTCCACACTACTACTTTTAGTACACAATCGTGTGTCGAGGGGAGTCCAATCCCTGTGATTACACCTGTTGGCGATCACGGTGGGACCTTCACTGCCACCCTCGTGGATTTAGACTGTTTGCTTGCCATGTTCTCTTTTTTTTTGTCACTTTAGTGCCCTATTAGTCTTTGGTTCTTTGTTTCCTGCATATTTTCCTGCTCTGTTATTGTCGCGACCGATTGCGGTGACGCGACATGTTCCCGTTGCAACGGGGAGACGCGTTCTCAGGCCAGTGCTTGTTATTCCCCATGTCCTCTCTATTCAATGCCCATGAGATCACACATCCTTGTTTCGTTGCCTAGATCATGTGTTCTCGCGTTTCTGTCTGTTAGAATCCTGCCAAGGTTCAGATTTTCTATTTATTTTCACTTGTAAGTTTTCTGTTCCTATCGCGATAGGAAGAGAGGACGCGAACAAGTCGCGGCTTGGCCACACGTCGCGTTATCAGGTTTACTTTGTATGTTATTGTTTTTATCCATGTATCGGTTTTTGTGTGCTTCCTGACCCATGTTGTACTGATTTAGTGTCTCTTGGTGTTTCTTATTTTGGTAGGATAGTCTGTTTGAGTTGGGCTGGTGACTCACTGTGTTTTGGGGTCTCTGTTATTATCGCGGCAGCCCGAGCTGTCGCGATAGGGTCGCAGTGTACCCGGCCGTCGCGACTCTGCCTGAGGACTTGTTTTGTCACCCTGTTTGCTCCTTATCTTCATTCTTGCATACATTTTGGGCTTCTTAGTCCCTTGCATACGCCGCTCATCCCATTTGATCAGGTTCCCCCTTGGTTGAGTGAGTCCTCTCACCTACGAGCACTCGTAGGTTGACTCGGACCCACCTTCCGAGGACCTCCGTAAGTCCTCGTGACCGTACGCATGTTGCGGTTCACCGGGCTGGTTGTACCCATCGCACCCTTAGTTTGAGCCATCCTCGTGTGTGAGTGTGCACCACCCTTAGCCGTACCGGAGCACTTGAGTCCATTCCTATTAGGGACCGCTTGACCGAGTGACATCTCTTTCATCAATTCATTTAAAAGGTCAAGTTCAAACCTTAAGAAATTTGTGTTTTAAGCATGACAACTTGAGTGCTTTGTTCCACCCCTCCTTATCTCAGTCTTTCTTGTTGTGATAGAGTTTAGGTGTGTCTGTATCACCTTCCCAAATTGGTTGGGGAGGTGCATGCGTCGCTGCCTAGGGAGATCGAGTCAGTCCCCTCCTACCCTTGTGCTTTATCATAATCCTTTGTTCGATATGGACCAATTCCATGTCCTTGCCGATGATACCTTGCCTATCGGGCTCCTTGAAGATGTGGCCCAATCCACTTCGGCCATACTTCCGGCCCGTGTTCAGTCTCCTCCCATCATCGGAGGTCAATCTCGTCCTCCTTCCCCTCCGAAGGGAGATGACCCCCATTCACAATTCAGTCAGCTACTCCCTCATCTGACTTCAAAACAAGTTCAAGAATTCATTGTTGTTGCCAAAGGCAAGCAGCCCTTGTCTCCATCTGCTCGTCACTCAGTTCGGCCAATGGACTCCTCCGCCCATGTTGCTTCAGCACCCCACATTTCTTCCTCAGGGGTAGATCCTACACCCCTCTGTCCTCGGACCATTCACTTTTCAGAGCCAAACTACCTTCCGACAAGAGAGGTTTGGCCTCGATCCCCTCCAACTTCAAACTATTATACAGCCGAACCTGCTTTTCTACCCCACGAGAGGTCTCATACTTTCGAGCAACCTCGCTCCATTGTCTCCACACATCACGTTCAAGCCCCCTCCGACTTCCTTGCGGAGTGGGCCGTTATGAAAAAGGAACTTCATGACCTCAGAAGGCAGATAGATCCTCGAAAGATAGCCGACATTGCTCTCCCATCTTTCCAATACCTCCGGGTGCCTCCTCAGTCAGAGCTCCCTGTTTATCGGTGATACTTTGGGGTAGGGGACCCCTATGTTCATTTGAAGGATTTTGTTTATGAATCTGCACTTCACAAGTACGACCATCACCTCATGGCCTACTTGTTCAGAAAATCCTTGGATGGTCCAGCTTTAGAATGGTTCTATTCCCTACCCCCCGAGGAAGTAGAGGATTTCAGGATTGTCCAAGAGAGGTTCCTGCAGCAATTCCAAGATCGGGTTGGACCCGAATATTCTTTTGTGGATTTGGTAGCCGAGAAGATGAAGCCTGATGAGGAGTTCTCTACTTATGCCGATCGATGGCGCGCACTGTCTTCCAAGGTCCGCTGCCCCATGCCGGAAGAGGAAAAAGTCAAGTTGTTGATCTGCAATGCAACCCCTACCTACCGAGCCATCCTAGCCATGAACGACATTACTACCATGCACCAGCTGTATAGCCAAGCCCATTTTATTCAAACCCAACTCAGAGACTCGCCTATACACTCCATGTTCGAGACCACTAAAACCCGTTATGCCAAGAAACCCCAAGGTCCAGTCACTAAGGGAATCCAAACCAATGAACAGGTAGGTGCAGTTAGTAATCCCCAAGGCCCAATAAGTAGATCCCAGCAACCTCAGCAACCTCAACAGCCATGGAACAACAATAGACAACCTCCTCCTCAAGGTCAGAATCCTCCACAAGATCAGCACCAGTACTCTCAGGTCCCCCCACCCCAAAATGGTTTTGCACCTAGGAAACCCAATGGACCCAAGAGAGCCCAATATCCTCCTTTGCCCGAATTGTTGGCCGATGTTTTCGCAGCCCTTATGTCCTTGAATGCCCTTCGACTCCTTCCTTAAAAGCCGAATTGGAATATGGAAGCGGACCAGATGAAGTACTATGTGTATCATCGCCACCCGGGTCACAATGTATCTAATTGCTTCCAATTCAGGGACATCATATATGATCTTCATGAGAAGAATCAGATCGATTGGGTAGAGATGAAGAGGCTAATCGAGACACTAAGAGATCAGCAAGGTCAGAGGCAACAGCAACAGCAGCAAAGGCGACAGCAGCCACAGCAGCAGCAGCAGTAGCAGCAGCAACAGTACCAGCCCTTCCAACAACAATATCACCAACAGCAACAGCAACAGCCGCAGTAGCCGGCAAATGACCTTGGCATAATCCGCAATCCCATGCCCCAACATCTAGTAGCTCCAAACCCTCAACCTGCTCCACCGCCTCCTCCACCCGCATAAGTCAATCCGGTTGTCCATCACCCACCACCCGACGCTCAATGGGCCTTTGATGATGAACACGAAGTGGGTCAGCTTTTGGCCATTTCTCACGTCATGCCCTCCACTACCACGTCTTTACCCGATGAGCCTCCTTCCTTCACACCCACCATTGCCACCATCACCTCACCACCCTACAACTCCCCCATCATATCACCCATTACTCCCCCACCAAACAACATCCTGCTATCCCTTGCGCCACCGCCATTACTAGCCAACCCCTCCATTCTGGACACCTCACCCACTCCCCTCCACCACAGCCATGCCTTGCGGAGCGGACGGATGTTCCACCGGATGTATCCTAATGCGTCCGTGGCCATGCCAGGTCAGCCGATACAACAAACCAGCACTCAACAGCAACAAGATATGGAGGAAGTAGAGCCGGTCCCGGGGACCCAATATGATATTTTGAAACATCTGGACCAAACTCCCGCCAAGATCTCTATTCTGGAACTGATCAAGAGATCACAGACTCATGAAGATCCCCTTAGGGCCTTCCTACAGAGGGTCATGGTCAGCGAGGACATGAACCCCGACAACCTGCCCTCCGTGCTTTCTATTGTGAACAAAGGACCAACAATTACTTTCTCCGATGGCGAGTTAGCTGCTCCTGAAGCCAGGAAAATGCCCTTGTGTGTAACACTCACAATAAATAAGGTAGCCATTGACGCAGCATTGGTGGATACAGGAGCTTCGATCAATGTATGTCCACTAAGCACCTTAAGAGCCTGCAAAATCTCAGAGTGTCAGTTGCAACCTACTCCCACCACCATAGCTGCATATGACAATTCCTGGCGGGCGTGTCATGGGGTCATCACATTGCAGGCAGAACTAGGGCCACTTGTTATGTCCGTCAAATTTTATGTGCTGGACATCGATCACACTTACAAAGCTATCCTGGGGCGTCCGTGGATTGAGTCACTAGGGGCGGTGCCTTCCACAGCGCACCAATGTTTGAAGTTCCCCTTTCAAGGAAGGATAGTCAAAGTCAAGAGTGTAACAACAACCCACACTGTGGAAGCTGTTGAAAGAGTTTTGCCCTCAATCTGGCCATCCAACAAACCCGTCATTTCTATACTTGACGTGAACTATCTGTGGGCCTATACCTTCTCCTCCCATCGACCAATTGTATTCCCATCAGTGGCAGCAGTTAGGAAGGATCGGTCAGCAAATGCAAAAGGATTGATATCATGTTCAGGATCGGGTACCAGACTTGAAAAGGGTTAGGTACTCATCTCCAAGGTAGGGTCAAAGTAGTCACCGGCACAAGAAAGTCTACAAAACATGGCTTAGGATATACAATATGGGCAGCAGTATCATCTACCTCGCAGTCGGATCAGGGGCCCCTTACTTGGACACTTTATGATCACTTTGTCAGGGGACCTGTACAGCCAGGATATAACACTATGGTGAAAGAAGTTCCAAGTTCGGCATATCAAGTCCTGGAATGTCACGCCCCAACGCGGAATATCGGAAAGCGAAGGCAGTTGCAAGGTACAGGTATAGAGCAAGTACTAGACATCACACCATTGCACATTGAATAACACTAAAACGAATCTTTCTCATTATTAACTTTTCAATGTCTAGTTACAACCACTAATATCAGAGCCATTCTATAGGGCCCAATTACATTGCAATAAAAGGAAATAACTAACTATGACTCTATGATAACGAAATGACTCGAGGGTACTCATGGCTTCACTCTTGGTCATTCCCTTCCTCGTGAGTGTATGTGTCATCCTCAGTCTCACCTGAGAACACAACATCAAATAACGCAGGGTGAGCGGTAACGCCCAGTAGGACTTAAATCTCAGGCTCAAGCAAGCTTTACGTAATTAATGATTTACAAGGCAGAGTAACTAAAGCTAGAACAAGAGAGTCAAGAGCACGAGAGATAGCATGATAGCATGAAATCAAATAGCAATGCTTTCCAAATATAGACTTTCCAAAAATATCACGACGGGCGTAACAAGCACGAGATAGCAGGATGGCCATATCAAGACAAGTAAAAGTAAAGCACGTCAAGTCAAGCACGTAGTTGTCATCGACAACGCAAGAATATATCACATGATGATTGTCATTAGATAGTCAAGATAACTAGCACTCGAGTGTAATGTCAAACACTCTGATCATTTAACTCCCATGGGCACAAGTACTTTCGGGCGCTCATCCCAGGACCAGATCGGGCCCTTTTATTGCCAGGCATTCATGTACATATATATATCTTTAGACAATCAGTTAATGGCCAATATAGAGTACCAAGAAATAGATGAGGATATTAGATGAATAGACAAGATAGCAGAGTGAATGTGAATAGATGAGAGAGTAGAGTATAGACGAGAACTAATGGTCATGGCGCATGAAAACATCGAGTAACAGGCGACAGTAACAGTTGCTCAACACGCGCGTATGGTGTGGGCAGTCAGGTGGAATTCACTACCTTCCCGCTGGCCATGTTACACACAAGTCCAGAGGTCCGGCATGACACAAGACGAGAGTGAACTTCTAATGGCTGTTTGGATCTTATTGATCCCTAAAGGTATCATAGGTATTAGGGTACAACCAGCTCGTCGACCATGTGGGAATCCATGATCAAAGGAGACTTACGGAGGCCTTGTGCAAGGGCTCACTAGTCCAGTCAGAAGGAATATCCGACAGAGAGTTCACCACAAGCCAAGAAAAGTGTGTATATAAAACAGGTGCTCGACGTTCTAGAGGAACTCTAGGACAGTGGAGCGTCGATATCGGTATATAAACAACGCGAGAAACAAATACAAGTCCTTTTAAAATAGGGCAATTAATGTACTTTATTTCACTAAATTACCATGTACATTATGAGATATTTTCTGCAAGATTTCAGCCATAAATGGATGGTTCATGTGTGTGCAAGTGCAAGAGAAATCATAGATAGAAATAAGTCGTGAAGATGTATTTAAAATTATTCAATATTGCTCCATTTTTAAGCAAGGTTTTTGCTAGGGGTATAACGGTAAAAAGGCGTAAGGATTATTTAGAAAGTGACAGAAATATTTTTTATGGGTTTTTCACCAAATTCCTGTGAAGGCGACGTAGGGTTGTAAGGGTGGCGACAGGGGTAGGGCAGGTAGCGACAGGGGGTTACACAGAAGGCGACGGGGCTGTCTGCTCAGGCAGCCAGAACGCGACGTAGGTACTGTCGCATTCAGAAAGCGACAAGGAAGGCGTCGCGACGGCTTGAGAATGCGACATGTGGACGGTCGCAATTAGACCCAGAAGGCGACATATCGGCCTGTCGCAATCTGGTGGTCTGCGCCTAGGTCTGACAGGAATCAGACCAGGCTTTGGATTGCGGGCCAACTTGAATCAAATTGATACATGATGGTTTAGAAAATCATAACTAATTGTATAGTCAACGAAAAATCATGAAACTAGTTGCAAATTAAACTAGACATGTAAGGGTACTTCCAGCAAATCGGAATTTGAGAGAGAGCATGGTTTGAACATGGTTTGAGCATGAACAACAATGCGTAACACAGAACATGACATAGAGAGCAAGTTTGATTTATTTCAAGCAACATGCTAAATGAAATTTAGGCTTTTTAGGGGCAAATGATCCCTAACAACATGTAGTATCTACAGTAAAAATTTCGTAGCATGGGATCAAGTATACACAGAGATTTGAATTAAACATGACATCTCGGGGTTATCATGTTTACAGATCTTCAAAAATTAAGAACAAAAGATAGGATGGATGGAAAAATATGAAACTTGAGGGTTTCGTTCAAGAGGGTAGGAAGAACCTACAGAAAAAGTTTCATGGTTTATGCTTGGGAGAATGCCTACCTTTGGATTTATTTGCCTTCTAGGGCTTAGAATTCCAAGAACGAGGAAGAAGCTTCAAGAACACCTTCTTCCCACGTAATCCTCTCCTCCTTAGCCTCCTCTCCACGTCCAGTAACTCTTGGCAATGAGCTAGGGTTGCCCAAGAGAGTTTAAGATGTGTATTTATGCAAGTATGTATTTCTATTCCTACTACTACTCAAATTCCTCTAAATTCTGAGATTTCCTAACTCCACCTTTCCTCTCTTGCTTTCCAATCTCTAATTGGGTTAGAATAGTACCTAAATTCGTGCTAGACTATATGGGGTAGGTTTAGGAATCCAATTCCTACTCTAATTGCCACTTTTATTGCTTTAATAACCTCTTTCCAATTATGAGATAATTAAACTCCGAATTTATGGTATTTTCTTATTATTCTCCCTTTGTAAATGCATATTTTGACCCAAAAAATTCTAGAGGGTCCATTAAGCAAAGCCCATTACTCTTTTCTATTTAATGGGTTTTATTTAATGCTCTTTTTAACTATCCATTTAGCTAGGTTTTAAATTCTTTATTTTTCTTAAAATTTCAGGTTGCTACATGGAAGCTCAGCGTCCTGGCAAGAAGAAGAGGGCCGAGACAGACCCAGAAGCACAAGATCTCGAAGACTTGATTTTAGCAGTCAGCTTGTTATTTAAAGAATCTGAAGCAGAGGCATAAAAGCCAGAATTGGAAGATCCCATTTCAGCTGCCAGCCGCCTATTTGTCGAGGAGGATGTGTCTCAAACAGCAGTGTCAGCATCAATAACCACCACCAAGCGACAGTTGCTTGGATTCGATGAGGAAATCGAAATTGTTAGCTCAGCCAAATCAACAAGGGAGCTCTGGCCAGGGTTATCCCGATCCCTCAGTCACTTCGTTTCATCCATCTTTGTCCATAATTTCAATTCCATTCCCTTATCTCCTCCCTTCATCCTCCAACTTTCTTCCGATGCAGTCGAAGCATTACTCCACCCTTCAATCCTCTTCACCATTTTCTTTAATGGCTCGGTTCTGTCCTTCTCCCGAAGCCTCCCGGGCTAGCTTGATTCTTTTCTTATAAAAAAAAAAATGTGTGTGTGTGTGTCCGTCCCCCTTCGTCAATCTCCATTCCCTTCCTCCCTCTCCCGACGACAATCCTCGTCACTCTTGCTTTCTCCTGCTCCCGATGGCGATCCCCGTCACCCCCCTACCTTCTCCTGTTCCCGACGGCGATCCCCGTCACCCCCCTTCCTTCTCCCGCTCTCGACGGCGACCCATGTCGCTCTTGCTTCCTCCGCTCTCGACGGCGATCCCCGTCGCTCCTGCTTCCTCCTGCTCCCGACAACGATCCCCATCACCCCCTGCTCTCTCCTGCTCCCGACGGCGATCCCCGTCGCTCCTACGTTCTTCCTCTTGATGGCGATCCCCGTCATTAGATTTCCTACTGCGCAGCAATCCCTCCCCTTCTTTCACTCAAGCTGCACCTCCGCCTGGTGACCGAACATGGCCATTTCGGGCGATTCGGGTGAGGGGCCTTCTGCTCCCCTACACCCCGATGCTTTTGCCAGCACCCTGAGCTCGGGTGGCCCGCTTCCTCCTCCAGTCCCATCGGAGGACCTTCGCGGCCCTGCCGCACCCTTTGTTTTCCATTCCAATAAACGTCTGGACGCTCCTCCAGAGCCTCCTGTAAATATCAAATCTAGCTTAAATTCAGGGGTAGGTTCTAGAAAGTCCCTGTCCCTGTCTAGGAAAAAGAAGGGTAGTGGCATACCCCGTAGATATCTCTTAGACCTAGTACATAGGTGTGGCGCTCTTCTAGTAGTCGAAGAGTTCGTCCAGGAAGCAGTGGTTCTGAACATAGAAGATCTGCTTTTGGAGGAAGGGTTAGACGATGAATTTGGAGTATATGAGATCATAGCTGAAGATGACCCATTAGAGGAAGGAGATTGTGAGATAGAGGATGCTGCCGAGATGTATGCAAGTGGCATGAGGAAATTCGATGAACCTACCTCGGCAGTAGATGAACCCACCAGAGAGGTGAACATAGGAACAGAAGAGGACCCCGGGCTTTTAACCATAGCTTCCGGTCTCCCTCCTGAAGAAGAAGAAGCACTCATAGAGATGTTGAGGGAGTTCAAGGATTCATTTGCCTGGTCCTACGATGACATGCCCGGCATTGACCCCAATCTGGTAGAACATAGGTTAATCTTGAAGCCAGGGGCAGTTGCCGTCAAACAAAAGCTAAGGAGATTCCTCCCCCACATTGCTTTAAAGATGAAAGAAGAGATTGATAAGCTACACAAAGCCAAGTTCATTCGTGTAGTCCTCTATCCTTTGTGGGTGGCGAACATTGTCCCCGTGATGAAGAAGGACGAAAGAGTGCGTATCTGCATAGACTTCCGGGACTTGAATAAGGCATGTCCAAAGGATGATTTCCCGTTACCTCATTTGGATGTCTTGATCGATAATACAGCAGGGTTCGAAACTCTATCATTCATGGATGGGTATTCAGGATATAATCAAATTCGTCTAGCCTCGGAGGATCAAGGGAAGACCTCCTTCACCACCCCATGGGGAACATATTGCTATGTGGTCATGCCGTTCGGACTGAAGAATGCCGGCGCCACTTATCAAAGAGCAATGTTGGCTATCTTCCACGACATGATACATATTGATGTTGAGGTTTACGTGGATGATATCGTGGTGAAGTCACGGACCCGAAGGGAGCATTCCTCCGTGCTTGCCAAAGTATTCTGTCGCGCACAAGAATATCAATTGAAGATGAATCCAAAGAAGTGCGTGTTTGGAGTTTCCTCAGGAAAATTGCTAGGCTTCATAGTTAGTAAACGGGGGATTCAAATAGACCCACACAAGGACAAGGCAATCAATGAGATACCTCCTCCCAAGAACATATCTGAGCTTCGAGGTTTGATTGGTCGGCTGCAGTTCATAAGGAGGTTCATATCTCAGCACTCCCAAAGATTCCGTCCTTTCTACGAATTGTTGAGAGGAGGAGTCAATTTTGAATGAAACGATAAGTGCCAAGAGGCCTTCGATGAGCTCAAGAGTTATCTTATGAATCCGCCCGTGCTTCAGGCATCTATTCCTGGGAAACCCTTAATCCTATATCTGTCAACAATTAAGGACTCCCTAGGAGCTGTCCTTGCTCAGCATGACGAATCCGGCAAGGAAAGGGCAGTCTACTACCTATCTAGGCTCTTTAATCCTGCCGAGCTCAAACTCACCACAATGGAGAAAACCTATGCAGCACTAGTCTGGGTAGTGCAGAAATTGAAGCACTACTTCCTAGCTCATAAGGTGAGTTTGATTTCTAGAATGGATCCTATTAGGTATCTCCTGGAAAAGCCAGTCCTCGCCGACAGATTGGCACGCTGGCAAAGTTTCCTCTCTTAGTTTGATATCTCCTTTATTGTTCAGAAAGCCATAAAGGGGTATGCCATTGCTGAGCACCTTGCTCACCTCCCTCTTCCTCATAGTGATACGGTTCAAGAGGAATTCCTCGATGAAAACCTATCACTTGTCTCTCATGATCCCTTCTGGTCACTCCACTTCGATGGAGCTCTCAATTCTAGGGGACGGGGCATAGGTGTTGTCTTGCTCACCCCAGAAGGGATCACCATTCCTTTGGCTTATCAACTCTAGTTCTACGCCACCAACAATATCTCCGAGTATGAGGCTCTCCTAGCCGGTCTTAAGCTTGCCTACCTCTTAGGCGCGCGTCACCTCAAGATCATAGGAGATTCTCAGCTCGTTCTTCGGCAAGTCCTTTCTACCTATCACACCCGTGACCCCAAGCTCAAGCCTTATCAAGATCTGGTCACGCTCCTGGCCAAGCAATTCCGTCAACTTATCTACATTCATACTCCTCGCTCTCAGAACATTCTAGCCGATGCTCTGGCATCGTTAGCTTCATCTCTCTCCTTCCCTCTCAGCCGTAATGCTGAGACTATCACTGTTCAAAGGTTAGAAGCACCCTCCACTCAGAATCCTTGGTTCTTGAACCTTAGGAGCTCTCTAGTTCTGAAGGCAGAGAAGGAGGCAAAGGAGTTATTGCTGGTTGAATTAGGAGAATTGATGAAAGAAGAAATCCCGTGGTACCATGAGATTGAGCAATATTGTAGAGACGGTGCCCTCCCAGAAGAAGCTGAAGCAGAGGATAGGCGAGCTATTCGTAGAGCGGCGCTAAAGTACACCCTCATTGGTGAAGTGCTTTACAGACGCGCTCTAAATGGGATGCTCCTTAGATGTGTGACAGATAAAGAGGCTTGGAAGGTGGTGGAAGGATCCCACTCCGGTGAATGCGGAGGGCATGTGAATGGTCAGATGTTAGCTAAGAAGATCCTTAGGCAGGGCTACTACTGGCCAACCTTAGAAGAAGACTGTGCCGCCTACGTTTGTAGGTGTGTCAAATGCCAAATCCATGCTGATAAAATCCATGCTCCGTCTTCGTCTTTGCATCCACTATCTTCTCCTTGGCCTTTCTCCATGTGGGCCTTTGATATCATCAGGCCCCTTGGTGATCCTAATGCTCAGATAAAACAAAAATCCTTCATCCTCACTGCTACTGAGTATTTCACCAAGTGGGCCGAAGCAGAAGCATTTGCAGAAATCAAAGGTTCGACCGTGTGTAGATTCATCATGAAGAACATCATTGCGCGGTTTGGAGTACCAGGCAGCCTCGTCACCAACAATGGACCCCAATTCATATCCCAAGAGGTTCAAGACCTATGTAAGAGATTCAATATTTCCTTGCATCATTCGTCTCCGTATTATCCACAGGGCAACGACCAGGCCGAAGCCACAAACAAAACTCTTTTGAAAATTTTGAAGAAAACTTGTGAGTCTAATAAATTCGCTGATTGGCCAGAAAAGCTAATTGAGCCTTTGTGGGCCTACCGCACCTCCGTCCGCACGCCCACGGGGCAAACTCCTTTCTCACTTACATACGGAATGGAAGCGGTATGTCCACACGAGATCCTCATCCCTTCGCTAAGAATTCAGTTGGACAAGGAACTTAATCCCGATGAACATCGGGAGGCGTTACTTACACAACTAGAACTCTTAGACGAACGGCGTCTAGCTGCAGCCGATCATGTGCTTTTATATCAAAATAGACTCTCAAGATCTTTTCAAAAGAAAGTGATTGAGCGTAAATTTCAAGAAGGAGACATGGTTTTGAAGCGAATTTTCATAAAACATGGAGGTCCAAGGTCCAAATTGTCAGTAAACTGGGAAGGGTCGTACGTCGTTAAAGAAGTGTACCCGTGGAACGCGTATAGGCTAGTTAATGCCGATGGTGATGAACTCTCTCACCCATGGAATGGATTATATCTTAAAAGATTCTACCCCTGATAAACAGTCTTTTGATAACAACACCAATTGACCGGTAGCCATTTGCCAAGTGTCTCACTCCCTCTCCTACTGGCAGAATAATATTTATGCTCAATCGCATACTCAGCACGGTGACCTAAGGTCATTTCCCCTTCATATATGGTGTTCTCGCTTAGCCCTCATTCAGGGAAACAAAGGTCAATTCTCTCCTTACTCGGACAAGGTCTAGGGACAAGGGGGAGGCTAGCCTGTAGATATGCAACAGTGTAAACCATGTGTTTGAAGTCTCAAAGAGGGACGAGCAGCTCTAAGAGAAAAAGTATATAGCACAAAAATAAAGTGACAAAATTATAAAATGAAGGGGCATATTAAAGAGTGAATATAGTTCCCCGCGGGACGCCCTTGAGCCTGGTCGCACACATGCCCCAATCAAAGAAGAAAATACTGTGGCCCAAAAGTCCCTGGACAACAGATGAATCTCACATGTGGCATACTCGTTGCAAGTTTTACAAGCCAGTAACCCCGATCCCGAGATTAAGTCTTACCACATTTATATTCTTCCTATCCTCCCTAAAATGACCAAAGGATCCCTACGCTTGGTCTGTGTTGGAACATTGACATCCCAGGGGAAAGAAATCTTAGCAAACCTAAGACGAATATGCGTTGCACATAAACCTTATTCGCCAAGGTGAGATGGAGGTAAGGCTTAGGGCTAATCACTCATGATTAAGAAGTGTTGTTATCAAAAGAAATTTCAAAAATAAAAAAATCTCAAAAATCCAAAAAAAATCAAAAGATCCCCAAAATCCAAAAAAAATCAAAATTCTCAAAAATCCAAAAAAATCAAAAGATCCCAAAAAAAAATTCTCAAAAAAAACCCAAAAAATCAAAAGATCCTCAAAATCCAAAAAAATTAATTAGAAACCTTTCAAAAAAAAAGTGAAAAGAGAAAAAAATCAAAAAATGTGTACATATCGCATTTCTTTAGCATGCATTATTTTCATTCTCTTTTCGCCTATTTAATAAGGCTCAGCCCCTTGACAATTACAGAGTTAGATTTTATCATTTTAGTGCAAGGGGGTGAGCCTAAGAATAGATCTAACTTGTTCTTCTAAGTGTGTGCAGGAACATGCATTTCAAAAGAAAGTACGGCGTCGCACTCAGAACTCTCTGTCTCTCTCTCTTGTTTGAAACTCGCGTCTCACTCGTGTCAATCACAAACCATTCATTTATCACAAATATTGACATGAAAGTAAGAGCTGCACTAAGCTATGAACAATATGTACATAGATAAGGGGGAGGTGGCTCACAAGTCTCCTCACTGTCCACCGCCACTCTCCCCGGATCCCTCCTGCCTATCAGGAGGTGGTAGCATCTCGCCACCACCTCTGCCATCCTGGACACTACCCTCACCTGCCGGCGCCTCTCCTCCTCCTCGTTCCTCCGTCTATGGGAGGAACCTTCCAGATACTGTCCTACAGAGGCGCCGATCGCCCTACTGACGCTCGCACCGCTCCGGCTCCTGCTACGTGAACGGCCTATGTCCGTCACGATCTGCTGAAGGCTCCGTGCCAACGTCTGCTGCGCCAGCAGCTCTGTACGCAGCCGGATGATCTCCTCCTGGTCTCCTAGCGGCCTCTGTACAGGCAGCGCCACCAACTCCCTCGTCGCCTCCGCGACCTGCGCCTCGGCCGCCTCCGCCCGGGTGCGCAGCTGGTCCTTCTCTCCTCGGAGCTGGTCCCTCTGACCCTGGAGATCCATGGCGTGCTCTGTGGTGAGCTGCAAATCTCTCTCCTGCATCGAAAAAATCAGTCAGCAATCAATTGCTAAAAATAATCAAGCAGGAATTCCATTACACTTACCCGCTCCTCCAGGTGCCTCTGAGCCTCCTCGGCTCTCAGCACTGCCCCTGCCAGCCGGGCCTCCAGAAGCGATGGAGAGCCCCCTGCGCTCCGAGAAGAGGAAGCACCGCCTGCTCCGGCGCCCCTCACTCTCTCCAACTCACTCCGCTGCGCACAAAAGGCATGTTAGTTTTCAAAATCCACTTGAGTTAGATTAAAGGCTGAAGTTGGGAGTGGGTACTTACCAGCTCCGCTGTCTGCCTCTGAGCTGCCTCCCGATCTTGCACCGCTGAGTAAAGCAGGGCTCGGAGCGATGCAATCTCGCCAGTTACATCCACCTGCAATGCATTGCCAAATCATCAGTTTTATTCCGTAAATCCAAATTCATTGATCCGTGGTTTAGGAATTTCACCTGGTGTCGGGCGCTCTTGTATACCTTTCCTCCATACTTTAAGGCATACGCCTGGAGGTAGGCATCATCAATGGTCGCGTCTGACTTGACTGCCTTGCCCTTGCGCTCCCAGTTCTCGATCTGCTCTCGCGCCCGCTCACGCCAATTTGTCGTGTCGTGAAGTCCCCGAAAGCTCCGACCCGGTCGGCGGAAACAGTCCCAGACGGGGAACTCCACGACACTCTGACGGAGCCCGAGGGAGCGCTGGAAAAGGTGCAAGTGAAGAGGTAGCACAAGGTTTAGCGCATGCAACCACACCGACCTACTGAAGTAGGGGTGGGCCTGCACTAACCAAGGCTGTCCCTCATCACCCTCCCCCAGGTATGGCTGCCAAACCACCTGCAAAAAGGGAAAATCTGATCAGTCATTAGGCAATTGAATCAAGCAGATAATTTATGCAAAGGAAAAGATTAAGGGTACTTACATCTAGGTAAGGGTAGCTGTCAATGGCCTCCTGCAAGCGCTCCAGCTGGTCAGCAAGGTGGCGAGTGTCTCGGTGAGAGTCCCAACGGCGTGCAATGGGCACGATGCCCGACCGTGTGAGATCCCCTCTCCCCAGGGCTGGGAGGTGTAGATAGGCCCAAACCTGCAAGATGAAAGACAAGTCAGATGGCAGTTTAAGCAAATACAGTTTAATTCCAGAAGGGTTAGAGGAGAAGGGGTACCTGAAGGAAGGGGTAGAAACCGCTCGTAGATGTCTGCCGCTCCGAGGCGCTCAAGCCATCGAACTGGTGCGCTAGAAAGGCTGCTCCCCAAGCATACCCCCTACCTCACCTAGGTCCTCCAGCAAGGGCAGGAAGCGGTAGTGGACTGCGTCGCCTCTCGTGGCAAACAAAAGTCTACTAAGAAAGAGAACGAGAAAGCGGCGCAAGTCCAAGTCCACCTGCGGCCCAGGCTCACTCACTAACTCTCTCCGGCTGACCCTGGATAGCCTCTTGAGGTACTCATCCTCACTCTCCCCGGCATTCTTCCCTACCTCATACAAACCCAGACTCTCCTGTAATGCTACCCTAGGCACTAGGGAGGACCTACGCTCTACCGGGAGGTCTAGGAGTTGCTCGGCTAACTCAAGGTAGCAGGGATAGGTATAGCCACTCACCGGTCGCCCGTAAATTCTGAGCCCTGTGATCCGGCTCACATCCTCCAGACTGGGGATCATGTGCCCCCATGGGAATGCAAAGGTAGTCACCTCTGTATCCCATCTGCTCCGCAGAGCCTGGGTAAGGGCCGGATCCACCCTCGTCCTCCCCATCCTAAGGATCTCTCCAAATCCCATCTCCTCTACCTGCTCTCGCTGAAAGGGGGGGAAGGCTAGGAAGACAGCCAGTACTAGTGTCCAAGACACTCGAGCCCTCATCTCACCCTGCAGATCCATTCAAGTTAAGTGAAAATCAAGTTTCTGTGTTCGGTTTAAGTCGCGACAGCGTCAGCCGTCGCGACCTTGTCGCGGTCGTACGGGGTACCGCTCCCTTATCGCGTCACCTTATTAGGCCGCGATAAGGTCGCGTCCACCCTATACGTCGCGACATGGTCACGACGCCCCGCCCCGCCGTGACATCCTGTCGCGGTTGATCGGGCCGACGCGATCTCAGGATCAAACCGGCCGGAGCCCTCTTTGTTTGATCCTCTTTTCTTGGGCTTTTCGCCCTACAATGCGCCCTCTGGGGGATCCGTCCAGCATTCTCATGCATCCATACAAGGTTTTGGGGGCCGTTTCTTTCGCTCCTCCTCCACGTTCACAACCGGAGCCGTCTCCTCCTCCTCCTCTTCCATTTCGACCTCGGGCACCTCCCCCTCGACCGAAGGCTCCTCCGCCCGCCGCTGAGAGCTCCGACGCCCCGCTAAGCGCTTCCTCCGTGATGAGCCCTCGCCAATTTCTTTTCCTCCTTCCATCGCAATGGGGGTTGATTTGAGTGAGGTTTTGAGCTAGCAAGCAGGTTAGATCAAAACAAGATCGTGCGATGGGGGGAGGAGTTCAGTTGAGAAGGTTTCTAGGTTTTGAAAACCCGGAAAGGGGAAAAGAGGGAGCCGTTTGTTTTTTTGAATGAGTCGGTTTTTGAAGTGACACAGCGGGCGGTCACGTTCATGTTGTGACTCCTAGTGCCGTCGCGACATAGTTGCGGCGCCCCGCCTTGCCGCAACATGAAGGCGACACTCCGGACTGACGTGTCATTAACAGAGCCCTTGCGTTTGCAGGAAAGATTCAGTTTTATTCATTCAAATTGAAACATTACATGCTCTAATTCTTTCTAACAATCAAACAATGCTATCAAGTTCTTTCCTATCTACCATCTTGTATACAAGTCAAATCAAAACAAGTCAATTGGTCCCCGCCACTGGCTGAAGTTTCTTCAAATCTTCAACATATTCCTTGGTTACATCATCATCTTCCTCCACCTCGGCTTGAATCGCGCTCATCGCGCATCCCTCCCAGTGAACGACGGCGCTACGCATGTCGCGCTCGTCCTGTACATCGCCCCTCTTCCTCTCTTGGATGGGCGGGAAGTGCGAGAGGAGCGGAACTACCGTCCGGGCCGCACCGCATTGGAGGTAGCAGCGGTCCGGGTTGTAGGAAACTAGCGCTTCGTTGCCCAGCAGCCTCAAGGCGAGCCCGGTACGTTGAGGGAGGTGGATTATCCGGCCATGCATGAATCGGGGGCGCATGTCAAAATCCGCCACGGTCAGATTTTGGAGGTACTTGCGCCATGCTTGTATTCCCTTCACTTGAGCCATTTTACACCAAGCCCGAGTGCTCATGTGAAGTCGTCCGCCCACATATGCCAGCGGGTGGTTCAGCATTGTCTTGCACTCCGTGGTCAGGTCTTCCACTGCCCGGAATTGGATGTGCATCCCCATCCATAACTCGAGGACGATGACCGATCTATAGAAAGGACCCCCGAGCACTGCAGAAGTCAGGCCAGCATACAGAAAACCCAAGACAGCTTGCCCAATTTTCATACCTTCAGAAATGGAGTCAATGATGCTAAGGTTGCCAAAAGAAATGGCATCGTCGGATTCTGGGAAGAGTATGACGCTGCAAATGCATATGGTGGCTGCCTTGGCAATGGCAGTGTAGTTTGTGGTCTTCCGTTTACACTGAGAAGTAATCCACTGTGTGATTGGAAGAAGGTGGACGTGCATACCGCTCGTCATGGTGTAGAGGTCGGTTTTCTTTGTGGTGATGTACGCCAAGATGCTCCAAGAGTTGATTTGCTCTACGGTGTAGGAGAGTGTCGGTTCTTCGCACCTTTGATAGCGTGGGAGGCCAAGCAAAATCTCCAATTCTTCCAAAAGAATTGTCGCTTCAAACTCGGGGAAGACGAACGAGTTGGTTTGCGGATGCCACAGTTCCGCCATGGCTGTGACACTTTCCCACACGTGCACCAGCCTGTTGTAATTTTTGGCCAGCACAAAGACAGTGGACAGCCCCCACACCTTCAAGTGGCCAATAGACGTGGGCGGCAATAGCTCGAGCATAGGCACCAGCCATGCAACTTTGAGAACCGCCGTTGGCCGGGGAGGATCTGAAATACAAGATGAAACATGAAAAAAAAATGGAGGAGAAAAGAGAGAATAAAACAGAGCAAAACAGAACATAGTGCAGAAAGTTTAGAATTTAGGAAGAGAAAGGCCACTTACTTGGAGCTCCGGGCGCGTGTAGATGTGCCCCGGGATGGCGGAGAGCTGCTTCAGATTGGCATACGAGTCCCTAGCAGCTTTTGGGCCGGAATAGGGAGGGATGTCCTCTGCAAACGCCGAATAACTCCTCTTCATGGTTGCAAAAGGAAGAAAAGAGCTTGAAATTGAGGAGCAGAGGATGCCAGGGAATTAGCTGCGGGATTAGCACCCCCAACCCCTTGTTTATAGAGTCTAGATAGTTAGAAACCTACTCTAATCTCGCATCTAGGTGTTAGGATAAGACTAGGAAAGGTTTAGGAGTCCTAGTGTTAGTCTAGGTGTCTTAGGATAAGTCTAAATCTCGGATTCCTGCATTTTCAGAACTCTGTTCGAGTCGCGACACCACGATCTGATGCGACAAAGCGCTGTGACGCGACAAGGTCGCGGTTTTCAGGAGTTTCGCATTTCTACCCGAATGTTTATTCCCTTGTCTGTGCTTTGTATATCTGTTTCTTCATTTGTATTTATTGAATCCATTTGTCATTTTGTGATTATCATGTTTGTTTCCTGTGAATGGATTCTCAAAAATCAAAAAGGTCAGAAAATCCAAAAACAACAAAAAAAAGAGAGAGAAAAGATGTCGTCACAAGTAAGTCAGGTATTGTATCTCTATCCTTACTCCTGCATTACTATATGATATCCGACTTATTATATCGTTTCAAGGACCAGCTGGTTCTCAATGGGCTCTGGGATTTGAGTTCCCCTTTGCCAAAAACGGTGATAATCTAGGTGCACATTGTTAATCGTTGGATAGGTCGTTGAGTTGGTTAAGTACGGGAATGATAGATTCAGGCCTGCACTGCGGTTGTGGGTAGTCTCTTGACTCTTTCTTATCCAGCTTAACAATATTATCCTTGATATATTTTATATTTTCTCAATTTATTTGCATTTGTTTTGATGATTTCTTTTATTTTAGCCCAGCATGCATCATGTAGGACTTTGAGCTTTCCTGACTTATTCAAGACTTTTGATGAGCCCTTGTTGAGTGCCCAATCATTTTCATGTTTCAAAACAAGAAATCTCATTTCCACTCCGAATCGGAAGGGTTGCCTCCGAGTGAGTTGTTCCCGTCAGATTGACAAGAATTTCCCTGTCTGGATTCCCTATCCAATTATTCATCCTACTCCTTTGATCCGTTTTGGTTGCGAACCGCTCCCAGGACAGAGTCATGAGTTACCTGCCTGGCACGCACATGTCCCTCCAAAACGAAACCTGTAGGCCAATCGGCTAGGGTACCTCTCAATCGAGGGGTTGATCGTCCTCTTCTTTTCTCCCTCTCGTCCAGACTTGTACTCTTCTTTGCATTCTGCTCAAACAACCAACGCGGGGCTTTCACGAAGATTCCAATTGCCTGTTAGTTAGATTGGGTGTCTCTTTACCTTGGCTCCCCACTTTTCAGTCTACTCCGCGTCATCTCTGTTCCGTCGTCACTTCATGACATCTCCACTCCACTTCCGCTTCGCTCCCCTGCAAAGTGGAAGCCAAGGAGGGGCAATCTGTAGACACCCGGTTATGACTATTGGGTTGAACCACATTTCTTGTTATCTTAGTAGGCCCCTAATTGGTCACTCACCTTGAGCCCATCATTTGCCTTGTTTTAAGCCCATTAAGCCATTAAAATGCCTTGAAATCCCGCAATTTATCACTTGAGAGAGTCCTTGGAGCATTATAACTCTCATCTTATCATGTGGTTAGGATGATAATTCAAGATAATTCGGATTTATTGTCGCGATGCATCGTGGCGCCGCGACTCTAATCGCGATGGTTTTGGCTGCCGCGACAGCCCAAGTATTATACATGCACGTGGATAACGCTATCGCATCCCCCCGCACCGTCGCGTTTCTAGTCGCGACCCTATGATATGTCGCAACAATGACCGAACCCTCTGGCCTCCATAACTACCCCCTATTTATCCTCCTATGAACTTGACTTAATCTTAAGGATTATCTCCACCCCTTGGGGCGAGTTTCTGGCCCTAAGAACTCTCCTAAGGTTCTCTAAGGACTCTCCATTCGATTTTTATAGAGTTTTATCTCCCTTTTTTTATTTTTAAACCATTTTAAGGAGATAATGTCACTTACTCTCATTCCAAGCTCTATATAAACAAGGCCCCTCCTCAAGGACGAGGGGGGCCTCATTTGCCATCCCGAAGGGCTGCCGAAATTTCCTCTTGATCATACTTAGCCTCGCAGCCCTCCATTCCCTTCACTTTTCCTTCATATTCGACTCCACAAAGCTACTCTTTTCACCATCAATGGAGCACGGAACGTGAAGAGGGTGACCCCAACAATCTTCTGGAGCATTTGCACATCTTTGGAACTACACCTACGCCAGGGAGTCGCCCTAATGGGGCTCATACTCTTCCTCCTTCCTCCCTCCTATTTCTACATGCATTTTTTATGATATTTTTAGATAGAGCACATTTACTGTCCACCCACGTTTTCCCACACCCATAGGGGTTCAAAACCACCCTAGGTGCGTTCCCACCATGATCCCCCATTTTCTTTCATCTTTAGAATAGGTACTATGCTTAACATGTTCTAATGGGGTATTTTCTTTGTGTTTATTCTTGATTGGCAGGCAAGCAAGCAAAGTCCACGAGAAGCTCTGGTTCTCCGGCCGGCTGGAGGACGAGAAGAAGGTCCCTACCTCAATTCTCCCGCATTCAGAGAACGCGACGGCTAAGGGTGACGCGACCATACACGCATCGACGAACGCTGACGCGATATCAGTCACCGCGGTAGCCATGGCGACCGCGACAATAGGTCCGTTTTTGTTCTCTTTCCTTTTCCTATTTTAAGTTAGCCATCATCTTCTTTCTATTATTAGGCAACTTGCTAGGTGGCGATCACACATATTTCCACACTACTAGTTTTAGTACACAATCGTGTGTCGAGGGGAGTCCAATCCCTGTGATTACAATGGTGTCTTCTACCAGCTGAGCTCTCTGGACCATCTCAGTGTAAGTTTGAATATTGTGTGGTCCGAGCCTTTCAATGAACATGGGCCTGAGCCCGTCCATGAAACGGTTAGCCTTTAATCTTTCTGTTCCCACCAAATGTGGGGCATATATAGCAAGACGCGCGAACTGAGCCTCATACTCAGCCACAGTCATTCCTTTCTATTTAAGCGCTGCAAACTCCGCTGCCTTCTTCTCCTTGACTCTCTCAGAGAAATATTTTCCTTGGAATATCTCCAGGAATCTGGCCCACTCTAATTCAGCTACATTTGGCAGGTGGGCCGAGGTGGCCTTCCACCATGCTCGAGCATCTTTAGTAAATTGGAAAGTGGTCAGCACCACCTTCTCCCTATTAGTGCATTGCATCACCTGGAAAATCCTTTCTATCTCCTCTTGCCAATTCTCTGCCTCATCTAGGTCAGGGGACCCAGAGAAATGAGAAGGGTTCAAACTCCTAAAATTCCGATGCAGATCACCGGCTCCATTCCTTGCAGCTGCAGCCTGATTTCCAGCCTGAACTACATTTTGCAGGGCCTGCGTAAGTTCAGCCACAGTGTCTTGCATAGCTTGCCACTGGTTGCGAGCCATTGCAGTTGTGTGAAAGTGTTATGAGGATTGAGAAAAGGATGGAAACCAATTACTGTCTCCAGATACATTATAAGAGTTAATGGGTAGGATTGTTTAATTCTTTCTAACATATTCCCAGTCTCTACCCATTCTCACCAGGAACTGTATTTAATTTTCATGACCTAGGTTCCATAGATATCTCCTATTCCTGAGACATATCCTATTTGGTATTCCTAGGCTCTGATACCACTTAACTGTCACGTCCCGAGAATTACGTAGCGGATATTAGTTTGAAGAATTTGATTCGATATCTCGAGACGTGGATAGTCGGCAAATAAGCCTCTAGCTAGCACGCACTAAATGAATATCAACACAACATCATAATAGGGCCCAACTGATGAACTCAATAAAAATTGTATTCAAATCTCAACTTATTGTATTCCAAATGAAACTGTTACAACTCTTAGACTATGGGATAACAGAACTAGACTCAATAAAAAGGAAAGTACATTTACCCCTCACTTCCTACGACAAGTTCTAACTCTCAAAATAAACTAACTATAAATAGAATCATAATTGGGACGCTCATCACTCGGACACATCCCCATCCTCGGCTTGCTCTTCCTCTTGAACTTCATAGTCACCTAGATTGGGTAAAAGTAGGGGATGAGCAAACTAGCCCAGTAAGATTTACATCTCAATGTGCGGGCAATGATATAAGTGATTAGCAATTTAGAACTAGGTAAGCATGAAGAATGACATGATATGCGTGTACGAATAAAACATATTTAAAACATGATGCATGAAACAAGCTAGATAGAGTGATCATGATAGAGTAAGATCTGGAATGACATAACAAGAGAGAACTAGTAATAGATCACTTTGTACAAGCACGGAAGATTTTACTTGCTGTCAATAGTTTACAAGAACACAAGATATCACTAGTTGCAATAAATGCAGGATGGCCATATCACGCAAGCAAGCAAGCAAGATTGCACAAGCACGATCAAGTAACACTAATCAGGCACGTAAACACTAATGTACACCAAGGAAAGATCCACCAAGAGTGCACACAGGTCACGTGTATGTGGTTATGTATCTAACATTCAACACACAAGAAAGTACTCCCAGCGCAGATGCAACGCCAGTAATCATTATACCCCATGGTTAATAGTATATTTATGACTCGCCGTCATTGGGGCTAGACTGGAGCCCTTGGACACACGCCGTGCCCTGTCAGCATCTCATGTAAATTTTGAATGTAGATACCCACAGTCATTAATAATGGCCAATGAGAGTTTCAATAAGTAAGCATGTGTAATGTCATGTTCATGATGATGATGGGAACAAGTAATAGAACATGATTTCATGAGAACAGTGGTCAAGAGATAAATTCGGCAGCAGAACGGTACGATTTATAATTTAGTGCAATCTTTACATTAATGGTTTTAGTCTAGATTGTAAATCACGCTCACGACAACAAGAAGAGAAGGAAGTACACGCCCTAGATGTATAGGTGTGTAGTGATGTACGCATGTCAATTCACAATCCGTCGATCTCACACTCCCGGAAAACACTTAACATGATGGCATGCAATGAATAATGCATTTAACTACATATGGGTTTACAAGATTTTAAGATAATATTCGCCATTTAAAACAAGCTAGAATGGTAACAAGAGTAAATCACAAGTTTCATGTATGATCATTTTATTAAGGAAGTAATTAGAATAATATTCATGTAATTAAGGATTTTTCAATGGGTTAAACACTTTTAAGCCGTTAAGTTGACCTCATGTAATGATCAGGCCCAAGACAGACAATATTTTGCAAAGGTAGTGTCGACACATCCCTTACTGGTGTCGACACCATGCTTCAAACACAAGGTAAAATAATGAAAAACTGGTCAAGTAGTGTCGACACAAGATCAGGTAGTGTCGACACAGTGCCTCAAATACAAGGAAAAAAGGTCAAGTAGTGTCGACACTAGATCAAGTAGTGTCGACACTAGAGATAGCTTCCAGAAAACCTTCTGGCCAATATGGGACAGTGTGTCGACACTAGATCAGCTCCCAGAAACTTTCTGGGTCAAACTGGGACAGGGTGTCGACACTAAATTAGGTAGTGTCGACACTAGAGACCTTCCCAGAACACCTTCTGGGATGTTTTGGGACAGTGTGTCGACACTAGTTCAGGTAGTGTCGACACTAGAGGCCCTCCCAGAACAAAAACATATGGTCAAGTGTAACCCGAAAACACATCTCAGGTAGCGATTCACTTTCCCCTCTTGTAACTCTCTAAAGAATGACATTTAGACAAAATGTTCAACATAAAAGATGACAAGTACATCTAGCAGAAGAACTTTTATGTTAGGGGTTTGATCTAATTCAGTCTCAAATCCCGATAAAATATATGAAGAACAAAAAGTCAAGTGTAACCCGAAATCACAGTATCATGCAGTGACTCTCTTCCCACACCTATAACTCTCTAACCAAAGACTTTGGACAAAACGTCCAACATAAAAGTTGATCAGGACTTCAAGTAGAAAAACTTTTGTTAAGGAAGTTTAGTCAAATTTGGTGTCGAATCACATGTATAATAAGACGAATGGGAAAAGCCCTAACAGTGCGCGACTTTGGAAGAACACTTATAACTCAAAATATACTCATTAGAATTTGATGAAACCAGTGGGAAACGAAAGTTAACTTGATGCTCTACACATTGGTATAGGATATATTAAGGTTTGGCCCAAGAAATCCTACCTTATGGGTTGAAGAATTTTTTTTTTTTTCTAGAAAACCCATGTTTAGACCACTTGGAGGAAAACGTTTACTGCTCCATGTATACTGCATGGAATTTGGGCATTCCACTTGGGTTAGAACGTAGACTTGACCCTCTTTCCAGGGTTATAAGCCTTGCAAGGTTTGGTTTAGGTTTGACCTACCTTTGGTCGCCTTCAAGATGACCGTCTGTGCAGGTCGCAGCAGACACAACAGGGGAAGAAGATAAGCTTCTTGTGGTCGATCCACATATCCCTAGCCACCAAGAACTCCTCCACACAACCCCAGCAAGTTCTAAAACTTGTCCCTAAGGTTTGGTGAAGAGTATTTAAGCAACCATAGTGTTTTAGGAGTCCTATTATAACTAGGAAAGCTGGGTTGCGGTTTGGCTTGTTAGTTTCCTATTTATGGAGGATTTCTTCCTCCCATAGAGTGTGTGAGGCTTTAGGAAACCTCCCACCATAGATAGGCACGAATTTGGGCTGCCAAGAATGCATGATTGCATCCCAATTTAACTCGATTTGCCTCTTTCTAATTTCAGCCTATTTAGAGTTACGAATTTTCCCTGCATTTTCTAGCTTTATTTGATTTTTGGGTCAAATGATGTCCATT
The DNA here is from genome assembly GCA_014218235.1 of Colocasia esculenta. NCBI lineage: Eukaryota > Viridiplantae > Streptophyta > Magnoliopsida > Alismatales > Araceae > Colocasia > Colocasia esculenta. Next base: position 74,494,037 of record CM024754.1, on the reverse strand, counting down.
GGCCCAGTTATGATAGTGGGTCATTAATGTATAATCTTGGAAGTCTCTCCAACACTTTTATTTGATTTTTGATTACGTCGTATTTCCGTGTTAATGATTTTCCGACTTGTTATAACACGTACGATAACGATGTGTATGTTTTACATACTTGGATATCATGGAAATTATTTATTTCTATTTATTTGAATTCTTATATAGCTAAAATTTCCGGGGTGCTACACATCATTTATAGACAAACAGGCACTCTGTCACTGTCTGAAGAACTTGGCGGCAAGGGGGTGGCCGCTTACCCATGTTAACGACAACATAGGATGACGCCAACTTAGGATATTAATAGTAAGAGATCATGCCGTTATGTTACTGTCTGTGCGAAATACAGACTGAACGTAAAAGACTGATTAAAGGGGGTTCCAGGACTTGAATAAAAATCCGAAAATTATCCTAGGACCTACTAGACATACGTATGGATGATGTGAAGGGTTTACTTGCCTTATAAAAATCTACCACCAAGATTTGTCTCGAAGAAGCTCTCTTCGGCCAGAGCCAAACAGCCACCAAATCTCCCTCAATCCGACTTCTGTGTCGATGCAGACTGCCACCCGGTGTCGGAGAAGCCTTCCCAAACGTTTAGACTCCCCTCCAGTCGTAGAAGATTGCCGGGAGGAGCCACCAATCACCACATCCACGGGTCCAAAGTTCAGGGTTCGCATAGAGAAACTAGGGTTTTCTCAAGAGAGCAAAAGGGACCCTATCTCAACGAAGAGAGGGGTTTTATAAGGTCAAGGGTTCGGGGACTTGATAAGGTACGGGTTGTAGCCGTTGGATGACGGTTTCTAAAACAGAGAGCGAAGAAATCGCGGGCGTTTTCAGATCTAAAGCGCAACAGATCTAGGGAAGTTGATGTCCAGATCCTTGGCCGCCTAACTGGGGTTAGCGTCCATCGATGTGGACGCTGCCTTGGGATTGGCGTCCACTCATGTTGACGCCTACTGGACACTCGGTTAGAACTCAAAAACTGCATAAAACTATATTTACACAACACAACTACATGCCATATACCATACATACTTTAAAATACTATTTATATAATGTAAATACATAATATACACAACCAAATATACATATATGTACAACACTACTCAAATAGTTTATATGTATACATAGCTACACACACAAGAATTAATTCCTCACACAATCAAACACATATATAAGAGTGCAAAATTCTAGGGCCTTGCATAATGGAAGGGCCATCTCCGAGGATAGGAATTCTAGCAAGCCACACGAATGAGTTAGGCTAGAAACAAGTGATGAATCCTCTGAGAGACAAATGTGGATAAGAGGAAGCGTGATCGACTCGTGTAACTACAACTGCAACCCAACGTTAGGGTCCCTGGCATTGCCGTGTAGGACTTTGACTAGTTTCTGGTGTTGTATGAGTCAAAGGAGTTGTAATATGACGGTTGAATCAAGGAAATCTCACAACCAGAGTCCATTTTGGCCCCGCTGACCTAATGAGGATGTCTGTCCAAATTAGGGGGTCGTGGAGAAAGAGGGATTGATTGATCTCTTAAAGGATTATCAAAAGATTCTAATTGGAATCAATGTTTGGAAAGCTGAAAGTCCATAATTAAGCTCATGACTGGAGAAAAGTTCACATGAACACAATAAGACTGGAATGATTACTTGTGATATGCACGGTGGGACAAGTGGAGAAGGGGGGGAAACAAATACCTGATATTCAGCTTGGATATTCAAGAAAGTGATGCTGACCCAGTAGGCCACTTGAGCTAGGGAGCCACAGAGTGATTGAGGAAAATCTCCATTTTTTTTTTTTTTGAGTTAGTAGGAGAATGTTAGCAATGAAATCCTAAATGTATGTTGGTGTGGGTTCCCTATCTAAAATGCAAGTTAGAACCATAGGAAAATCTAAGGCCATACGAATAACTGAGAGATCACAAACCCATCATAGTTTTTGGTGAAGGGGAACTCTGGCTTCACAGTCGCCAAGTTATTCGCCTCTAGTGACTAATCCTATGTTAGACATACCTGTGTAACACTCACAGTTGCATGAGTGTTCCTGAATTTGGAGCGCAGCTCGTGCTTAAATATCTACAAAACAACTTAAAGCACAAGATAATAAATAATGGCCATATAAAGCTTAGAAAATTCAGAATGTTAACGTCTACATCGTATGCCGCCAACATAATGTTGACGTCCACACGAGGCACCGTCTACCAGAGTAGGCGTCTACAAATACTGCCGTCAATAGTTGACTAACGTCAAACGATGTGGAAGTTCATCTGCCAGCGGATTAAATAGCAATTGAGAGGCATTTGTGCAATGTGTGCTTGAATGATTTACCCCTTTTTTTTTCTTTTTCCGTCTGTCAACACCTGGCAACTATCTTTAAGCAATGAAAGAGTACGAGGCTGATGAAGTAACGAGAAATTGGTCTAGCAGAAACATGGAGATTCTTCATGGCAACTACCTTGCCCCTTGTGAATAGATTGACATGAAGTGTGTTTTAAAAAAAAGGGTGTTGTCGTCCTCAACAAAAAACTTGTCCTTTAGACACCTCAAAGGTTTAGAATCCTCAAGGGAGAAAGGAAGAAATAAGGGGATAAACTTCATGAGAGGATCAGCAAAACCATTAAATTGATGAGCTGAGATAGTCTTGACAACATGCCCCTTCAGGTGATTTCAGACTATCAAATTTTTGACTTGTTTGTCCCTAGACTTTTGCAAGGTGCTGATTGGATGAGAGAACTTAGCCATGGGTGGCTTAGCGGGCTCAAGGTGAGGTGTTTCGTGGACCCCAGAGTTAGAACCTGGCAACCCCTACTTTGCCGAGCACCTGTATTGCCCTACTTCAATCGGCTAGGGAAAAACTCAAGCAATGTAGCATTTGACTTTGTATTGAATGGGGGATTCTATCTCCAGGCACGGTCACGACCAAGCACTTTTTCTTTTCTTTTCTTTTGATTGATTGATCTTCTTTGTTCTTTCTTTTCTTTGCCTGCGGGGACACTGCCCTCTTCATGTGCTCTGGTGTCTTAGTCTCACCTTAGGGGAAGTTGTTTTGGCTGCTAAGCTCAACAGTTTAAGGGTGCTGAGTGTCTTGATCAGTCGAGTGGAAGAAGAAGGAAGATTGTAGCCTTTCGTTGTGTCCTGAGACAAATAACTGTCTTAGAGTGACGACTCAAATTTTTAAGATGTGTGATGTGTGGATGTTAATTTGTCCTCCAAAAGCTTGGTTATGACGCCTGACAAAAATCTTCATGACTTTGCTTAGATCAAGGTCCTTGGTTCATTCAAGTGCCTCTTACTCTTTAACATGTGACTTGAAACCCACGTCAGTTGCCAATCTATTGACTCTCTCTTTTTTTTGGATAAAATATGCACATAATATATACACCATTTTTTGGGGAATTTTTCTTTTTATTTTTATTTTATTTTTGGATTTTTGGATTTTTTGTTTTTTTTTGTGTAAAACAAAACGAAGAAGATTGAACAATTCTAAAATTGGTATGTACAATGAGTGGAAATGGCCCTAGGTAGAGATCTCACCTGAGCCTTCTAGCTATTGTCGAAGATGAGCCTTATGAAGCGGGATGGCCTCAGGCGAAGAGTTGCTCTCAAGAAGGTACCTGCAAACCAGTACTTATCTTTCTCGCACGGCCACCTTGAATGATAATGGTGTGGGGTGAGATGGAAGACAAGAAGAAAGAGATAGAAGGCGAGAAGAAAGATTTTGATGGCGATAGATGTGAATTGAGTAAGGTTAGGTAAGGAAATGTACAATAAGGGAAGGAAGAGGGAACATGCAATGAACAACATGGTCCATGAGAGAGAGGCGGGCCCCTTGTGATAGGGTGAGCGTTGGGGAGAAGTGGATTCCACCAAGTCAGGAGGCTTAGGAAGTGTGGGTGAATTGGGTGAATTGGGTGAAGTGGGGTCTCCCTCAAGCATAAAGAAAGGAGTTGAACTTGACAGAGACAGGGATGAAGATGAAGTTCTCCTGACTAGTGTGGATCGACCTTGAGAAAGGAATGTGAGGAGCTGACAGGGTGTGCTCCAAACCCGAGCGAAATTGCCCATCATAGAAATCCCAGCATCCAAAAATGGTCCGATACAGAAATGGTATAAGAACAGACAACGGACCATATAAAGAATGGTATGCCCCCTAAAGCCAAAGCCAACACAGATAACAAAGTAGCAAAAGTGCCCCTTGAATGTGCCCTGTTTGAAAAGGAGGTAGATGGATCCATTTGGGATGAAAAAGTTGCCCCCGATCTTGGATAACATGCACATTGCAAGGGACTAAGTGGAGAGCAAATCACTTTGAGTCCTTGTTGAAAGGGTTGAGCATGAATGATGTTGGGGGACTCGAAGAACAGTTAAGGGAGTTGACTTGACGAGAGGAAAAGGACTAAGCATTGTCGGAAATGAGCCGAGTGCAAGCTTTACAAGTAGGCTAACATGGCACCTTAGCCTAAGGAAAATTGGCTTGGTCTCCTGTGGAGCGGGAAGAACCTCCTTTAAGAAAACTTTAGCAGACTGCCAAGGAACAATGGCCCCATATCCTACGGGTCTCGGATATTCAAGTTCTAGCAGGAGAGTATTGGGGTTCTGCAAAGCTGCTCTTAAGATGGGAGACAAAATTATCTGGATTTGCAGGGACTTGGCAACTGGACTGGATGGGTTAGCAATTTGGACAATGGTTTGAGTTGAGGAATGATTGGATGCCCCTAGCTTGGCTGGTTTTCCGGCTTCATGCCCCTTCTCCTTACTAGGTGTCTCTATAATGGTGGAAGGTTCCTGGGATTCTACAGATGGGCATGTGTACCATTCTCCATAACCTTCTACCCCCCATTGTTGTTTTCTCATCACAACCTGAGGTTCTGGACGTGTCATGATGTTGACCCTTTCTTGGGACTTGGAGGAGGATGGATTGCTATTGCTTGGGACTCCGGCTATGGATCTCCATCGGCTGGTGAATGTGACAAAGTCTTCATCCGGCCTCATCTTTTCTACCACCAAGTCGGGCAGTGTAGGGACTTGGGTGGCCATGTAAGAAAAGTGGGAGATGAAGCGTTCGGAGACTATGTCAAAATTGACAAGATCTGATGCGGGTAAGGCGGTGAACCACCTCAAAGCCTCCCCTTCTAACGATTATTGGAAGAGGTGGACTAAGAGGACCCGATCGTATAGCCACCGATGGGAATCCATGGTGAAGCCGGCCAGATGGAATTGGGGGTCGGAGGTCCCGTCATACTTGCGGTATTTCGGGGCCTTGAAACTCGGAGGAAAGTAGGCATTGGGGAGCTTGCAGTAGTTTTGAAGGGAATGAGGCTTGGACGGGGATAAGGACTCAGCTAAGAGTCTCCTAACAAGACATTCCATCTCTGATCGAGAGATGGATTCGGATTGAACGGGGGGTGTGGGTTGGACATAGAGTGGATAAACAGAGGGAGGAGTTGGAATGGGAGTATGTAAAGAAGTGAGAGGAGGAATAGGAGTGGAGATGGGGACCCGGGATGGGGTGACCGGTCTAGGAATGGGCCTAGATGAGGAAGGATTAAATGGAGATGGAGATGGAGAGGAAGGAGAGGCCATTTCCCGGACGGTATGCTTGGAAAGCATTGAAATGACATCCTCGGGCGAATAGCGGGACATGAGTTTAGAGAATTCGGGGTCATCTTGGATTTCTTGAGCATATGTGGGGTTGACCCTCAAACTCACACTCTCATTGTCGGCTTGAGAGGAGGATTGAACCGACTCCTCGGGCTGAACATTAGAATTCATCATTCCAACAAATTCATCAGGGATGTTATCATCATATTCAAATGCCGGATTATTAGACATATTGACGGAGTTCAACAAAAAGTCCATTAACAACACAACCTACTGATTTTAAAAATGGTTAAGTTGATCAATTACACTGTTATAAGGAGAAATATAGATTTCTACTAAACAATGTTATCAAACAACGTCCCCAAAATTTTGAAATGTTGACGGTGTGTGTTAATTAGACTTATAAAGGCCGGTTCTCTCACTCCTCACTCAAACCCAGGTGAATAGGCGGACTAAATAGGAAGGTAAAGGTCCTTCTGCCCCGTACCGTGAGGGAATCCACAGAATTTAGGGACTTATGGAGTTCTTCTAGAAGCCAACCCGATTTACCCGAGAGGGAATCCTCGAGTAAAAGGTTGTGAATCAAGAAGGGGCGATCATAAAACGTGTGGGGAGGCTAGAACAGAAGAGAAATGAGACCCCCTCGTGACTGAGGACCGTTAGGGATCAAACAGGAAGCAAACAGAAAGAAAAATCAATCAAAACAGTCTAAAAACATGCTTCTGGGAAATAAACGGCAAGCGTATGGACGTTCAGTTCTTCAGAAACAAGTAGATGACATGATCGATGGATGCTGACTAGAAGTAAACGACAACAGAAGATGATGCTGAACAAAAAAGAATGACAAGAGATATGGACATTTGCCTAGGCAGGCAGCGAGATCTCTTGATGTCTACCTGTGTGTAGATTGAAAATCGTGGCAGCAGTGTGGTCCCACCGTGATCGCCAAAGCAGAGCTGTGGACGCTCCGTTCTGTGCCCCTACGAGCACTTGCCGTCTCCGGAGGTTCCCGAACGTTGCTGCTCCCTCGTTGGCGTTGGATGATGGCTAGTTGACTTCTTTGACCCTAGTTTGACCAAGTTGATCAAAGAGAGAAAGAAGAAAACCAACAAGGTAATGATCAGGATGTGATCTCCAGGGCCTTACTTGTGCCCAAGGAGGTACTATGATCGCGCCGGTGATGTGCCTCGCGCTGCGGTAGACGATGGGATCCCAACTCTCCTCTCTTCGGCTAGCCAAAGAGAAGAAGCTCGATGGTCTTGCTTGGGTGTTCCTGCCACAAAGAAAAGACTCTATTAGACCTAGATGTAGTGTAGTAAATGTCCAAAATGAAAAGAGAAGGCCCAAAAGGAGAGCCCCGTACCGGTTGCGGACTTGAGAAGAGGGGTGGCCAAGTGCTATGACCACCCTTCTTCCCTCTGTTTTTGGTTTGGAAAACCCCTTTTAGGTGTCTAGGAAGGTGCCCTACATGCCTAGGATGTGTGTGGGTGTGGGTGTAACATGTAAAGCTAAAGAGAGAGGAAAGTGAAAGAGAGGAAGAGGAGGGAGATGATCCTCGTTGCAGTGGTTGGCAGCAACTTTAGTGGGCTCCTTTAGCTCGGGGTGAAGCCTCCTGGATTCTCCAGATGTTGATAGAAAGAGGGAGAACAAGAGTGGAAGCTAGGGTGCACTTTCTCTCTCTTCTCTCAAGGAAACAAAGCTTGGGTGTCCAGCATCTCCTCCCCTTACTTAGAAGGCCAAGGAGTGATATATATAGACAGTGGGGTCAGAGTTAGAGGGCCTTGGATGCTCAAGTGTGAGAAAACACACTTAAACATGTGGCAATCCATGTGTTAGGGCTTGAACCAATGAGAGGGGGCCATGTAGGACATTTACTGGGTCAAGGGGGTGCCAAGGTGGCCCATTTGCCCGTTGGGAACGGCCCCATGCATTGCATGGCCGAAGAGAGGGCGTTTAGTGGGCTGGAATTTCGGGCAGTTGCATAGACCAAGTAAACCAGGTTGACGTCAAACGATGCTACCGCCAACCCCATGCAGACGTCAACACCTGTGGACGCCAACATTAATCAACGCCCAGGGGGTGTGCCGCCAACTAGAGGTCAGCGGCAGTCAATGCTGCCGTCTACATGGAATCCGAGGCAAGTCAACAAGCGGTTAAACCAGGCATTATTGGGCCATGAACCACGCTGGGATGGGCCAAATCTCGCATCTACAGGTACCTCCATACTTTCTGAGGTAGGTAAGTCATAGACAAATAAAAAGTATGGAAACCTCGGACAGATAGCCTTTCAGACTAATAAAAGATGGACAGACAGTTTGCAAACAAAGGTATGGACAAGTTCTAACAGTGGTAGGTGAGCCACTGTCAGATGCCATGCGCCTGAAAACAATAAATGCACCATATCTTCTGTATTGGAAGAAAATCAAGATTATTGTCATGAAGCAAGAGACCAATTTGAATAAATGTTTCAGATATAATTATAAACAATTTTAGATGAATATTTTAGGTATAATATGTTCTCATCTTGTCAGAATATATTTAAATAATGATAATTTGATAGACAGAGAAAGAAATATTCAGTAAATGTATGTTCTGACAGAAATCATATTAAGAAGATAAGATGATATGCAATCAACATTTCATAAGTTGATAAAATAGTATCTTCACAGAAAAAGTGATGATCAGTCCATCCCCATATAATATTAATTATTATATATATTTTGGTGATTAACAAAACTCAAATAAAGTATGATCTAACAAGTTTTTATGAAGCTTAAGCACAGGAAACAAATCAGTCGAGAATCAACAAATAAGTAAGTATTACTTAGCATCTGAAAGTACAGAACATGTAATTTCTCTAAGTACACATCGACTTCCAATGTGTTATAACGATTTCATTAAAGTCATAACGATTTCCACTTCTATCGATTTCATTTTCACAAGGATTTGATAAAGTATCATACAGATTTCGATTTTATAACGATTTCATAAGTGTTACATCGGCTTTGATCTCACAACGATTTGCTAAGTGAGCATAACAATTTGCTCTCACAACGATTCGGTAAGTGAGCATAACGACTTCAATCTCACAACGATTCGCTAAGTGAGCATAATGATTTGCTCTCACAACGATTCGGTAAGTGAGCATAACGATTTGGTTCTTGTAACGATTTGAGAACAACGACTCGGTCTCACATCGATTTGGTCTTCATAACGATTCGATAAGTTCCACATCGAATTGGTCTTCATAACGATCAAGTTCCACATCGATTTGGTCTTCATAGCGATTCGATAAGTTCCACATCGATTTGGTCTTCATAACGATTCGATAAGTTCCATATCGATTTGGTCTTCATAACGATTCGATAAGTTACAACAACGACTTGGTCTGTATAATGACTCGATAAGTTACACAATGATTTGCTTGCTGTAACGATTCGACAAGTCACAACAACGACTTGGTCTGTGTAACGATTCGATAAAGCGAAACAACGATTTACATAAACATCGACTCATTCACATAACGATTTCATAAGTCATACTCACAATGATTTCATGAGTTATAACGGCTTGATATTTAAACATATTTCAAAATATTTTGAAAGTCAAAAGTCTTCCCTCGCTTTTCTCCGATATCCATACATTTATTGTGACTTTACATTTCACTGCACAATGCATGCACAAACATCTTCTATTCCTATGCTTATATTAGAAACGTCTTTTTGGAAAACAAATTGATATTTCTATTTTGATGTATATTCATTCTGACGTTGACTGACAACAAGAGACAGCATAGTTGTCTATCATTTAGCATTTATTGTGTGCAGGTCTCTGACAGCACAACCGTTTACAACGTTGGACAAAATGGAAGATGAAGGATATCGAGAAAGATCATCTCTTTGCATGCGTGGAACATAAATAACTGTTGACAAGAAGCTCTACAATACCATGCAGTCTAACGTATACCAGAGCATAGAAACAACGAACATATCAACGGCTACTTCCTCAAGAGAAGATATAAGTACAAGACTCAGGACTCTTGGAAGACAACTTTTGAGGAAGAACTTTTAAAAAAATCAACTTGATAGAGAAGCGTTCAAGCCAAACAGTCTTAGAAGAAGAGCCTCTGTCCATTCCAATCCTCGTAGCTCTTGCTCTCTGTGTTCTTGTCAAAATCTTTTAGAGAGCCCTTTTTGAGTTCTTAGAGACTTTGCTTTTGTATATCTTTCTCTCTCAGTCCCAGCCTCAGATCTGATACTTGTTGTAAATCAGGTCTAGGGGCATTTCTTTTTTATTCACACTCCTGTGAAGTTCCTTTTCTAGGGTGAAGAGAGGACCTGTTGAAACAGGTGGTTTTTATTCCCTTCGTGTTGAAGGAAGACCTAGGTTCCAGGGTGTTGTATTCCTCTTCAGGTGAAGAAGAGAAGGCCAGCTGCGGTTGGATGTGTAAGTGTCCTTGAGGGGGACTGTACCCTTGGGTAGTGGAATCCTGAGTTGTTGTTCAGGGACTGGACATAGGACTCCTGTGGAGAGGAGGTTCGAACCAGAATAAAATCCTTGTGTAGTGCGGTTTCTTGTTTGTGATTGTTGTTTTATTTACTACTAACACTAAATGTCAAACACAGTGTTTTGTGTGAATGTTTTTGTTGACAGGTTGAGATAATCATATTTTAAGAATCCCATTCACCCCCCCTCTAGGCTTGCTAGCTGGGCAACAAGTGGTGTCAGAGCGAGTCTCTTTGACAAAGAAGATCTAACGATCTGAAGAGAAAAAATCAATGGCAGCTCAAGGGCATTTCAAGGGTCAGCCTGTCAACAGGGCACCATTGTTCGATGGTGAAGATTATACCTACTGGAAAACATGAATGGAATTTTTCCTTCAAGGGCTCGATTATCAGATTTGGTCTTTTATAGAAGAAGGAGATCTTCTGGTTACAAATGAGAATGACAAATGGAGAGAAGATGATAAGAAGAAGATCTCTCTCAACTGCAAGGCTAAGAGCATACTGTGTTGCACTCTTAGTAAGAAGGAGTTCAACAGAATTTCAGCTTGCAAATCCACTATGGAGATGTGGGAAAAGTTGAGTAACAGCTATCGAAGAAGCAAATGACCTAAAAAGAATGTCACTGGAGAAACTCATTGGGTCCCTAATGGCCCATGAGATCAACATGGAGAGGTTGGGAGAGTCGTCAAGCAGAAAGAAAAACACCAACACTCTCAAAGCTGAAGAAGACACATCAGAAGAAGTTTCAGATGACAAGGAAAGCACAGGGAGCAGTGAAGATGAAGAAGCTCTCCTCTCCAGAACACTGCAAAGGATCCTTGCAAAAAAGAAGTACCAGTCTGGAAGGAGGCACTTCAAGAAAAACAAAGATTTTAAGAAGGCAGAAGGTAAAAACTCAAAGAGAGCTGAGCCCATCTGCTATGAATGCAAGAAGCCCATACATATCAAAGCAGAATGTACGAAGCTAAAGAAGACTGAAGTTAGAAAGAAAGAGCTTCAGAAGGCTCACAAGATACAAAAAGAAAGCCATGGCAGCAGCTTGGGACAACAGTAGCGACTCAGACAGTGAGTCGAGCTCAAGCGAAGAGGAAGAAGAAAAGGCCAACTTGGCCTTCATGGTAAACGTTGATGATAAGGTATCCTCTGACTCATCTTTTTCATCATGCAATGAATCTGAATCCGATAGTTTAGAAGATGCTTTTAACGAACTATATAGTAAATACAAAGATGTGTGTAAACTGTTAAAAGTCAGCAAGAAAAATCATGCTTGTTTAGAAAACACCAATTCTGATTTAAAATCTGAAAATGAGCAATTAGAAAAACAAGTTACTGAACTTAAAAGAAGAAATGAATTAGTGTGTGAGGATTTGAAAAATAAAATGAACAAATTGCAAGACTGAAAAACTAGGAAACAGTAAGTAAACTAAATCAAGAAATTAACACACTAACAGAAGAAAATGAAAATTTATCAAGCACATTAGAAAAGTTTACAAACAGAAAAACTACATTAATACTAAAGGGAGCTAGAAGGTTAGGAAAGAAGAAATATGGCTTAGGATACACCCCTCCTGATAATGAAGAAGCCGTAGTACATCCTAAGATATATCCAACACCCATGTTTGTAGCTGAACAAGATACTGCATACAAGTCTAATCCTAAATATATTCCAACTGAAAAAATAAGTAAAACATCTTGTTGTAGCCATTGTAACAAACTAGGTCACATTAAAAAAACTTGTCCAACCAAACATATAAAATGGATAATTAAACAGAAAAATGATGATACTAACCAATCAGGACCCAAAAGAACTTGGGTACCTAAAGCTTAGTGTTTTCATTACAGGGAAGCCTTCGAGCATCTAAGTGGTACCTGGACAGTGGATGCTCAAGGCATATGTCAGAAAACAGGAAGTTGTTCTCTCACCTTGAAGCTGAAGAAGGCACAGTAACATATGGTGACAATGGTAAAGGAACAGTGATAGGTTGTGGATCAGTTGGCAGTCAAAGAAAAATCATTATTGAAGATGTACTTTGTGTAAAAGCACTCAAGCACAATCTTATTAGCATCAGCCAGCTATGTGACAAAGGGCATCAGATTAAGTTTCAAGAATCAAAGTGTAGTATCATGAAAAATGGTGCAGTTGTGTTTGAAGCCAACTTAGAAAAGAATTTATATGTGCTCTATTTAGAAGAATTGAAAGATCAAGATGTATGTCTGACAGTAAACAAAGAGCAGTCAATAGAACATTGGCACAGAAGATTGGGTCATTATAGCTTGGATGGAATTAGAAAGCTAATCAAGAGAAATCTAGTGGAAGGTCTGCCCAAAGTAAGTACAAAAATGGAAGGCATTTGTGGGCCGTGTGCAAAAGGAAAGCACACTAAATCATCTTTCAAGTCAAAGACAGTGGTAACAACTTCAAAACCACTGGAATTACTACATATGGACCTATTTGGACAAATGAGAACCACAAGTCTTGGAGGAAAGAACTTTGGATTCGTCATAGTGGATGACTATTCCATATTTACATGGATATCTTTCTTGGAGCACAAGGATGACACATTTGATAGCTTTGTTAGTTTCAGTAAGAAAGTTCAGAAGGATAAGAAGTATAGCATTGTCAATATTCGATTAGTTCATGGTGGAGAGTTTCAAAATGAGAAATTTGCAAAGTTCTATGATGATCAAGGAATAGAACATAATTTCTCAGCACCAAGAACACCATAACAAAATGGAGTTGCTGAGAGAAAGAACAGAACCTTATTGGATATGGCAAGAACAATGCTGTCAGAGTATAACTTACCAAGATATTTTTGGGCCGAAGCCATCAACACATCGTGCTATATAATCAACAGAGTGATGATCATGCCAATTCTAAAGAAGATTGCATATGAGCTATTCAAGCAGAAGAAACCAAGGATCAGTCACTTCAGAACCTTCGGATGTCCTTGCTTCATCCACAACAACGGAAAAAGGGACCTTGGTAAGCTAGACTCAAAATCAGATGAAGGTATATTCATGGGGTATTCTTCTAAACCCAAAGGATATAGAGTATTTAATAAGCGAAGTTTATTAATTGAATAATCAGTACATGTTATCTTTGATGAAACTAACCCTTCCTTAAGAAAGGAAGTAGATAGTGATGTTGATGATATAGATGAATTGTCCAAGAAGTTAAAGAACACATCCATCGAGGACAAGGAAGATCCACCCTTGGAAGATCTACAACAAGAAGATACATCACATGGTAATCTTCCAAAGGAATGGAGATACAAGAAAGATCACACACTGGATAACATTATTGGAGATCCATTAGCTGGGGTAAGAACTAGAGGCAACGTAATCCCATGTGATTATTTAGCCTTTGTATCTCAAATAGAGCCTAAGACACTCAATGAAGCACTATCTGATGAATCTTGGATATTAGCCATGCAAGATGAACTTAATCAGTTCAAGAGAAATCAGGTATGGTCCCTTGTTCCGAGACCATCAGATCATCCTATGATTGGTACCAAATGAGTGTTCAGGAACAAATTGGATGAAGCTAGTGTGATCACAAGAAACAAGGCTAGACTGGTAGCTAAAGGCTATTCCCAAGAGGAAGGCATAGATTTCGATGAAACTTATGCACCAGTGGCCAGACTTGAGGCAATTAGGATTTTACTTGTTTATGTATCTGCATTGGGTTTAAAACATTTTCAAATGGATGTTAAATCAGCATTTCTAAATGGTTATATAAAGGAGAAAGTTTATGTAAAACAACCTCCCGGTTTTGAAGATATTGATTTTTCAAATCATGTTTTTAAGTTATATAAAGCATTGTATGGATTAAAGCAAGCACCTAGAGCTTGGTATGAAAGGCTCAGTGCATTTTTATTGAATCATGGTTTTATCAGGGGTCAAGTAGATAGTACTTTATTTATTAAGTCTAAAATCAAACATGTATTGCTTGTACAAATTTATGTAGATGATATAATATTTGGTTCTACTGACGAATCTCTTTGCAAGTATTTTGAGAAGCTTATGCAGGGAGAATTCAAAATGAGCATGATGGGGGAGCTCAACTACTTCCTCGGATTGCAAATCAAGCAAGGAAATGAAGGAACACACATTTGTCAAGCAAACTACACCAAAGAATTATTGAAGAAATTTGTATTTGAAAACCCCAAGCCACTGTCAACACCAATGAGCACATCTAGAAGGCTAGACAGTGACAAGGATGGTAAGAAGGTAGACCAAAAGCTCTACAGAGGTATGATAGGTTCATTACTTTATTTGACAGCAAGTAGACCTGATATATTGTTTAGTGTATGCATGTGTGCTAGGTATTAGGCAGACCCTAGAGAGTCCCATTTAATTAGCGTCAAACGGATTTTTAGATATTTAGCTAGAACCCATGATCTAGGATTATGGTATCCAAAATCATGTGAAATCATTGTAGTAGGATACTCTAATGCTGACTACGTTGGATGCAAGGTAGATAGAAAAAGCACCAGTGGATCTTGTCAATTTCTTGCAGGATGTCTGATTTCGTGGTCTTCAAAGAAACAAAATTCAGTAGCACTGTCAACAGCTGAAGCTGAGTACGTGGCTGCTGGAAGCTATTGCACACAACTCCTATGGATTAAACAGAAACTTGAGGATTATGGATTACACATCAAGATAATTCCCTTGCTATGCGACAACACCAGTGCAATTAATCTCACCAAGAATCCAATTCAACACTCAAGGACAAAATATATAGAGGTTAGATATCATTTTATTCGTGATCATGTAGCCAATGACAATATAGATATTTCCTTTGTTGATACTCAAAATCAGTTAGCAGATATCTTCACAAAGGCCTTACCTGAAGAGAGATTTACGTCTCTTAGAAGGGAATTAGGCATGTGTAATTTGTGATAGATTTATCTGTATATAACTGAAATACTAATTATTTCAGAATAATAATTATTCACTCCCCTAAATTTGAGCAAAATCCTTAAAGATTGCATGCATCATAAATATCTGTGACGGTTCGTTAATTTAAAAGTATTTATTCATCTCGAACCTGTCTCTTTTCTTTCGTTTTCTGCATTTATGGTGCCATCTCCTTAAACGTCACTTCATCTTTATCTAATAAAACCCAAAATCTGTGGCATATCGATTCACCTCCCGCTCTCATCTCTTTCAACTTGCCTAAGACGATAAGCCTTATCAACTCCAGCATCGACTCTGTGTGATTTCAAAACTTCCATCCCTTCCCGCGAAAGATTTCCTGAGGGCTTTTGCTCCAATCTTCTTCACGACCTCCCAGAACCCTCTCTTGCTCAAAACCATGGCCGTTTCTGGAGTTTCTGCCATCGTCGGGGGCTATGGGGCTTCTTTCCTCTCCGCAAAGCAGCAGGAAAGGTTTACAACTGTGAAGATGAAGATGTGTGGGAACAAGGCAGTTGATATTGCTCATTTGGAGAAGAATGGGATGCACATCATCATTGTAGCTATGCAGAGAATGAAGTGGACCAAGATAGCAACTCTATCAGAAGCAAGTTATCCGGACTTGGTTAAAGCTTTTTATGTTTGCTTGAAGTCAGAAGCAGATGGGTCTTTGACCTCTACTGTTAGAGGAACCCAAATTCGTATTACGTATGAGCTATTGGAGTCTTTGTTTGAAGTGTCTACCTTCGGTCATAGTGGAGTAAACACCGTCGATTTTCAGGCTAAGGGTTTGGGGATAGTTGGTCCTGAGTACAAGCTCAAGGATGGAATGATCGACATTAACCAGTTGAATGCTTTCAACAGAATCCTTCACTTTATCATGTGTCAGATTTTGGTTCCTAGGAGTGCCACCTTCTCCACTTGTACTAAGGCAAACTTTGATATGATGTTCTAGACCATCCAGAACCAGAGTATTAACATGGCAGAAGTCATTTTGGAAAGGATGAAATTCGCAAATGCTCAGATTTGGGACAAGAAAAGCAAATTGAATGTGTCTCTACCATATGCTCATTTGCTCACCAAGATTTTCCAGCATTATGGGACTAGTCTTGTTGGAGCAGTTTCTGAGAAGATGGGTCAAGCTATTCGAAGCAGAAACCTAAAGAAGAGTGGATTTTCTCTTGTGACTGGAGTTTGGACCAAAACTTCAGCAGCGGAGGGTGAGGCCATTATTGGCGAAGCCCTAGAAGTCCAAGAAGTGGCAGCTCAGACAGAGGTAGTAGCAGCAGAACCAACAATTCCAGTTCAGCAAGAGGATGCCAAGGCAGAAGTGCCAGTAGTCCAAGAGCAGCAGGAAATGGTCAGGGGCGAAATTCCAGTGGTTCATGACGACCAATCAGCAGCAACAATAGCAGAAGTCAATGTTGAGGTCCCTGCAGTCAATGAAAGCAGGATTGAGGACATTCCTCTAGAGCACATTGAGCCCGTTGGGCAGGTTGAAGAGGTTGTCAACCCCACTTCCATGGTAGCCTCAATTCGTAGAAGTGTGCTGGATTCCATTCCCAGCACTCAGGGGGAGCAAGAACAGATGACTGTAGAAGTCTGTCTAGAGACTGTGGCACCAGGCCACATTGAAGATGTTGTGATGGAAGAATCTCCCATTCAGGGGGATCAAGAAATTGTGTCTGAGGTTGTGGCAGTAGGCCACAGTGAGAATGTGCAGATGAAAGATACTCCTATTCAGGGGGAGCAATCTGTTGAGAAGGAAGCACAGCCTCAGGGGGTGCACATTGCTAGTGCCCCTATTGAAGATCAGTTTAGAGAAGGTGTTTTAACAAGCCCTTCTGAATCAGAAGAAGAAAATGTAAATATAGAGAATGTGAAGCTCGTTTCTAGGGCATGTGAAAAAGAAAAAGAAGTGGCTCCAAAGATCCCTCTACTCACCAGGAAGCCACATCAGAGGCTGAGGAAGAAGAAATTGAAGCTCAATCTGAAGCATATTGTTGTAAGACTGGATAAGCAAGGAAAAATACTTTGCTCTGTGCATTCCGATATTTCCTCCATTTTTATGAGCCAGAGCGCTGCAGCTACCAAAATGGGTGTGGTTAAAAATGTGTTGAGATGGATGAAGAATGAAATGGGAAGCATAAAGGCTTTATGGCCAATATTTCTAATGACATGAGGGCCCAAGTCCCTCCTGCTCCCACACCATCCGTCCCACAACAGTCTTGGCCTCATGAAGAAGAAGTGGTTCAGCCATCAGGGCCAGAGGTTGTTGTTGAAGATCGGCCATTAGGGCCAGTTGAGGATGTGTCTGAGCCACCCAGGCCAGTGGATTCAGAGGTTGTACATGTCAAAGCAAAAGAGAAGGCTGTAGCCCCTGAGCCCCCCAGTTCTTCTCCTCTTCCAACTCCAGCCCCTCCCTCTCCACCATCATCCTCCACAGCACCACCAACCCCTACCACTTTCCAACAACCCATTCCTAGAAACATTCCTCTCCTACACCATTTCCTTCCCAGTCCTCCTCATCTCCTGCCTCTTTCACTCACATTCCTCCTCCTCCTCCTTCAGTCGAGGTTCCTCCAGCTTCCTCATACGTTGGGGCTTCATCTTCTGGTCCTTCCTCCTGTGGACCAACTGATGTTCCTCCCACTACCACTCACTCCTTCCTTCATCCTCCTACTCCTCCCTCCTTTATCTCTATTATTCTGGAGAGTACCCAAATTGATGCCCCCTTCCTTAGGGCCATCAAAGATGAATTTGAAGAAACTATCATTCGTTTAGTTTTGAAAGTTAGTACTCATGTTCATAGGACTGGCTCTTCTAGCCCTATCCACAAGAAAAGAAGACTAACTTCCACCCATTCTATTTCTTCTGAACCTTGTTATCCACCCCTTTGGTTCTCTCTTACAGTAGATAATAAGCACAAACCGCTGTACAGTGAATTTCTTCAGAAAACTGCTTTTGCCACTATCTTTGGTCTTCCACACCTCAACCTCTCAGACCGTCTTAATATCATTCTCCCTTTCTCTTCTCTATCAAAATCTGAAAAATCCAAAAAAATTCTATGGCTGAAGCCAAAACTGAAGAGCAATGGGCTCGGGGCCACAAGACCTTGTACAATAAGTTTTTGAATGCCAGGTCCGCCAGGTTTCCTCCTCGGGATCACTCCTTGACACTCTCAGAATGGTTCCAAATTCTTCACAAGGGCTCCTGGGCTCCTTTTGTCCAAAAGGAGATCAAGATGATCAGGTATTTTCAAATGTTCAATGACTATCGCTATCTCAACAATTTACCTGAAGTTCAGCTTGGCCAATTCCGGCAAGCTATTCATAATCTTGGTTCCCATGATGCTCATACCGACGCTATCAGGGTTGATTTTTCCACTTTAAAGTTACCCGAGGTGGTCTTTCTCCCACCTCTTCATTCTCCGATCATGGACTCTGATGTTGGCTCCATCATCTTTGAGCATTTTGCCAGAGTCATAGGGAGAATTCACGTGCAGAAGCGTAATCTGGTCGCATTCAATAGATTCCTGTTCCAAGAATACCATCAGGGCCACTTAAATGCAGATGTTCTCGCCCCTCTCTTTTCAGAATGTGAGAGGTTATCTCCAGCTGAGTGGGCCAGTTTCTATCCACTTTCTGCTCAGTAGCTTGCAGATCTGAATGCTTCTCAAGCCAAAATCAACAAGCCTCCTGTTTCAGCTGCTGAATTTCTGGACATGAACTCCATTCACCTTGTTCGAGATCCATTTGCAACATGGGTTGAGAGATACAAGGTTTATGTAGCCATGAGACTAGAACTGAAGTAGAAGTAGATTTTTTATCTAGTCTCCATTGATCAGTTCCTCTCCTACGCCAGCTATCGGAAAACCAGTCATTACAAAGTTTCCTTTGATAGAGACCGCTATGCTCAGTTCTTAGAAGAGCAACGGGACCTTCATCTCCAGAGGATGGCTCCTATCATGGGGCCTTCCTACTCGATTGCTTGTGGGGTCTTTCGACAGTATTTTGAAGAGCAGGAACTTAAGGCTTGGGAGGTCATTTCTCACCATGCCTCTCTTTTGTCTCCTGCTTTCTACCTCCCTGTACCCTCACAAGAGTAATACAAATACCTACCTTTGCTCTCATATTTCTCTTTTCTCTCTTTCTTTGTATCATAATGGTATCTTTTTGCTTAATGACAAAAAGGGGGAGAAAACTAAACATTCTGAAATATATATCAAAATAATTCTTTTATTTTATTTTATTTTAAAATTTCTTATAGCTTATTCCAGCACATGTTATATCTTGTTATATTTTGTCATCACCAAAAAGGGAGAGATTGATGATCAGTCCATCCCCATATAATATAATTATTATATATATTTTGGTGATTAACAAAACTCATATAAAGTATGATCTAATAAGTTTTTATGAAGCTTAAGCACAAGAAACAAATCAGGCAGGAATCAGCAGATAAGTAAGTATTACTTAGCATCTGAAAGTACAGAGCATGTAATTTCTCTAAGTACACATCGACTTCTTATGTGTTATAAAGATTTCATTAGAGTCATAACGATTTCCACTTCTATCGATTTCATTTTCACAAGGATTTGATAAAGTATCATACTGATTTCGATTTTAAAACAATTTCATAAGTGTTGCATCGGTTTTGATCTAACAACGATTCGCTAAGTGAGCATAACGATTTGCTCTCACAATGATTCGGTAAGTGAGCATAACGATTTCAATCTCACAACGATTCACTAAGTGAGCATAATGATTTGCTCTCACAACGATTCGGTAAGTGAGCATAACGATTTTGATCTCACAACGATTTGGTTCTTGTAACGATTTGAGAACAACGACTCGGTCTCACATCGATTTGGTCTTCATAACGATTCGATAAGTTTAACATCGATTTATTCTTCACAACAATCAAGTTCCACATCGATTTAGTCTTCATAACGATTCGATAAGTTCCACATCGATTTGGTCTTCATAACGATTCGATAAGTTCCACATTGATTTGGTCTTCATAACGATTCGATAAGTTACAACAACGACTTGGTCAGTATAACGACTCGATAAGTTACACAACGATTTGCTTGCTGTAACGATTCGACAAGTCACAACAACGACTTGGTCTGTGTAACGATTCGAGAAAGCAAAGCAACGATTTACATAAACATCGACTCATTCACAAAACGATTTCATAAGTCATACTCACAACGATTTCATGAGTTATAACGGCTTGATATTTAAATATATTTCAAAATATTTTGAAAGTCAAAAGTCTTCCCTCGCTTTTCTCCGATATCCATGCATTTATTGTGACTGAATATTTCACTGCACAATGCATGCACAGACATCTTTTATTCCTATGCTTATATTAGAAACATCTTTTTGGAAAAAAAATTGATATTTCTATTTTAATGTATATTTGTTCTGACGTTGACTGACAACAAGAGACAGCATAGCTGTCTATCATTTAGCATTTATTGTGTGCAGATCTCTGACAGCACAACGGTTTACAACGTTGGACAAAATGGAAGATGAAGGATATCGAGAAAGATCTTCTCTTTGCATGTGTCGAACGTAAAGAACCGTTGACTTGAAGCTCTACAATACCCTGCAGTCTATCATATACCAGAGCTTAGAGACAATGGACATATCAATGACTACTTCCTCAAGAGAAGATATAAATACAAGACTCAAGACTCTTGGAAGACAACTTTTGAGGAAGAACTTTTAAAACAATCAACTTGATAGAGAAGCGTTCAAGCCAAACAGTCTTAGAAGAAGAGCCTCTGTCCATTCCAATCCTCGTAGCTCTTGCTCTCTGTGTTCTTGTCAAAATCTTTTAGAGAGCCCTTTTTGAGTTCTGAGAGACTTCGCTTTTGTATATCTTTCTCTCTCAGCCTCAGATCTGATACTTGTTGTAAATCAGGTCTAGGGGCATTTCGCCTTTATTCACACTCCTGTGAAGTTCCTTTTCTAGGGTGAAGAGAGGACCTGTTGAAACAGGTGGTTTTTATTCCCTTCGTGTTGAAGGAAGACCTAGGTTCCAGGGTGTTGTATTCCTCTTCAGGTGAAGAAGAGAAGGCCAGCTGCGGCTGGATGTGTAAGTGTCCATGAGGGGGATTGTACCCTTGGGTAGTGGAATCCTGAGTTGTTGCTCAGAGACTGGACGTAGGACTTCTGTGGAGAGGAGGTTTGAACCAGGATAAGATCCTTGTGTAGTGTGGTTGCTTGTTTGTGATTGTTGTTTTACTTACTACTAACACTAACAGTCAAATGAAGTGTTTTGTGTGAACGTTTTTGTTGATAGATTTAGATAATCATATTTTAAGAATCTCATTCACCCTCCCTCTGGGCTTGCTAGCTGGGCAACAAAAAGTACAAGTACAGGACTTGTCAGTGAAGTCGGATTCACAAGAGAGTGCAATTCGACTCTAGAAGTTGAAGACAAAAACATGAGAATAGACTAATGACTTCATTGGAAGATACATCATTCGACTTTGAAAGTCGAATAGAAATGCATTAGAAAGATATAATTTGACTTTAGGAGTCGGATTGAATGATTTCGACTTCTATGGAGATTGACAGAAACAAGACATAGAATTTGACTTCAGAAGTCGGATACAGAAGAATTCGACTTTCTGAGAGTTGAATTCCAGAATGAAGTATTCGACTGTATGAAGTCAGAGTTGACAGTCGGATAGACTGGACTTAAAAAATTTTAGATATGATTTTATGCAGAGCTTTTCGATTATAAAGGAGTCGAAGTCAACAGCCGAATTGTGATGTCTGTGGACTTAGAAAATTTTTCGAGATAGAGTTTGTCCAAACTATTTTTTGTGTGATATGTATATTTAATTTGTAGAAAGTCTTTTAAAGGTTTTGTCATAGAAAAAACACAAAGTTATAATAATCTTAAATTATTTTCTTAGGGGTAGTTGCTCAACAACAAGTACCAACTGGTGCTTTTTCTATCTATTTTGTATCTAGCATAGTCAGCATCACTATATCCAATCAATTTGAAATCAGAACATCTGGGATACTATAAACCCAATTTACAAGTGTTTATAAGATATCTAAAAATTCTTTTAACATCATTCACATGAGATTCTTTAGGATCAGCTTGAAATCTAGCACACAAACATACACTAAACATTATGTCTAGTCTCCTACTGGCAGTAAGATAGAGTAATGACCCAATCATGCCTCTATAGATCTTTTGATCTACTTTCATGCCTAGTGGGTCAATATCTAACTTAACTCCTGAGATCATGGGTGTTCCTAAGGGCTTACACTTGTTAAAACCATATTTAGAAAATAAATCTGAAATGTATTTGGTTTGACAAATGTGAGTACCTTCCTTGGTCTGCTTAATTTGTAACCCAAGCAAGTAGTTAAGCTCACCCATCATACTCATCTCAAACTCACTTTGCATAAGGTTTTCAAAGAATTTGCAAAGTGATTCATTAGTAGAACTAAAAATAACATCATCAACATATATTTATACAATCAAGATTCCTTCTGAAAATTTCTTAATAAATAGGGTGCTAGCTACTTTACCTCTTATGAAATCATGTGATATAAGATATGAACTTAGTCTTTCATACCAAGCTCTTGGAGCTTGTTTCAGACCATACAATGCTTTCTTTAAACGGAAAACATCATTTGGATACTTAGTATCTTCAAAACTAGAAGGTTGCTCAACATAAACTTCTTCTTTTTTAAAACCATTCAGAAAAGCACTTTTAACATCCATTTGAAATAAATTGATCTTAATAGAACTTACATATGCTAATAGAATTCTAATTGCCTCTAATCTAGCAACTGGAGCATAAATTTCACCAAAATCAATGCCTTCCTCTTGAGAGTATCCTTATGCTACCAGCCTGACCTTGTTCCTGGTGATTACTCCTGATTTATCCATTTTGTTTCTGAAGACCCATCTGGTCCCAATAACTGGATAGTCAAAAGGTCTAGGGACAATAGTCCAAACCTGGCTGTATTTGAACTGGTTAAGTTCCTCTTGCATAGCAAGGATCCAAGATTCATCAGCCAGCGCATCATTGATTATCCTAGGCTCAATTTGAGAAACAAATGCTGAGAAATCACAGGGAATGTTCTTACCCTATCTTGAGGATCACCTATAATGGTTTCTCTTGGATGATCTCTGTAATACTTCAATTCTCTAGATAGTCCTTCCTATGGTTCTTCTTATTGTTGATGTTCTTCAAGTGGTGGATCTTCTTTCTCTCTTTCTTTAATAGATGTCTGTTCCAGATCCCTGCTTAGATCTTCAACAAAATCTTCTTCTATTTCTATTTTCTTAATAGAAGGGTTAGTTTCATCAAATAAAATATGAACTGTTTGTTCTACAGTTAAGGTTCTTCTATTAAATACTGTTTGTATTCTAGCAAAAAACCTTCATCACTTTTAGCATCTAATTTTCTTAAGTTATCTTTACTATTAGTCAAAATAAAACACTTACAACCAAAGGGTCGAAGATGACTGATGTTTGACTTTTTCTCCTTGTACAGCTCATAAGGTGTCTTCTTCAGGTTTGGTATGATCATGCACCTGTTGATTATGTAGCAAGCTATGTTGACTACTTCTACCCAAAAATATCTTGGTAGATTATACTATGTAAGCATAGTTCTGGCCATGTCCAGCAGCGTTCTGTTCTTCCTTTCTGCTACTCCATTCTGTTGAGGTGTTCTTAGTGCAGAGAAGTTGTTTTATATCTTATTTTCTTCACAGAACCTTAAAAATTCTTCATTCTTGAATTCTCCACCATGATCAGATCTAATGCTAATTATCTGAAATTTCTGGTTCTTCTGTACTAATTTTTTGAACTTCAGAAAAGCTGAAAATGTTTCTCATTTGGCTTCCAAAAAGGATACCCAAGTGTACCTTGAGTAATCATCCACAATTACATATCCATACACTTTTCCTCCAAGACTTACTGTTCTTATAGGTCCAAATAAGTCCATGTGAATAAGTTCCAAAGGTTTGGATGTTGTAACTATTGTTTTAGACTGAAATGATGTCTTGGTTTGCTTTCCCTTTGCACAGACTCTACAGATTCCAGATTTCTTCAGTTTAAACTTCGAAAGACCTTCAACTAGATCATGCTAGATTAATTTATTGATCACTGAAGTGCTTGCATGTCCTAGTCTTCTGTGCCATAAATCAGTTTCTTCACTCTTGATAGTTGCAAGACACAAGTTTACTTCTTTTTATTCTTCTAGTTGTAGAGTGTACAGATTCTTGACTCTTTGTGCTTCAAAAACTATCTTTCCATCTTTTTTAATTATGCACTTATCATTCTGAAATCTTACCAAGTGACCTTTGTTACACAGTTGACTGATGCTAATGAGATTGTGCTTTAATCTTTCTACATACATGACATCTTCTATTAGATCCTTTTCTTGTGTTCCTACTGTTCCACATCCTAACACTTTGCCTTTTCCGTTATCTTCATAGGTGACTTGACCAATCTCATCCCTAAAACTTCTAAATAACTTTCTGTCACATGTCATATGCCTTGAGCACCCACTATCCAAATACCATTTGGATGCTCTCAGACGACCCTGCAAACAAGTTTAAGTTGTAACTTTTAGTACCCAAATTTTCTTGGGTCTTTGATGGTTAGTCTTAGGAATCCAACGTAATTTTCTAGTTGTGCATGTGCTGACAGTGTGTCCTAATTGGTTACAATGACTACAACATAGATCAAATGCATTCTTTACATGTGCAGTGTTTCTAGAGTTCAGTTTTTATTTATAAACATATTGATTTACCTTTCTAGGATTCTTAATTTCCTTTTCCTTTACAAACTTAGGAGTTGGATATTTTTCAGGATAGATAATGTTCTCTTCATTGGTTGGAGGAGTATCCTTGTAGCAACCTGAATTTTTAAGAAAAATAAAAAATTTAAATAATAAATTAAAAACTCAGCTAAAGGGATATTCAATGAAAAGGGCATTAAATAAAACCCATTAAATGGAAAAGAGTAATGGGCTTTGTTTAATGGGTCAAAATATGAATTTAAAAATAGGAAATAAAAAAAGAAAATATCCTAAATTTGGAGTCTTAATATTTCCCAAATAGAAAAGGACTCTTTAAGCATTAAAAGAGGCAATAAGAGTTGGAATTGAATTCCTAAACCTACCCCATATAGTCTAGCACGAATTTAGATCCCATCCTAACCTAAATAGAGGTTGGAAAGTAAGAAAGGAAGGTTGGAGTTAGGAAATCTCGTAATTAAAGAGCAATTAGAATAGAAGTAGGAATAGGAACCCATACATGCATAAATACATCTCTTAAACCCTCTTGGCCGACCCTAGCTCGTTGCCAAAGGTTGTTGGACGTCGAGAAGAGGCCAAGGAGGAGTGGATCTCGTGGGGAGAAGGAGTTCTTGGAGCTTCTTCCTCGTTCTTGGAGTTCTAAGCCCTAGAAGATAAATCGAGTCAAAGGTAGGCATTCTCACAAGCAAAACTAAATCAAATCCATCTATAGGTAGTTCCAATCACCAGGAACAAAAGCCCTCTTGTTTCATAATTTTTCATCGAGCCAATCTTTTGTTCTTGATTTTATAAGTTCTGCAAACATCATAACCCCGAGACATCATGTTTAATTTAAATCTCTATGAATACTTGATCCCATGCTACAAAATTTTTACTGTAGACACTTCATGTTGTTAGGGATCTTTTGCCCCTAAAAGCCCTAATTTTTGTTGAGTATGTTGCTCGAATTAAATCAATCTTGTTCTATGTATCATGTTCTGTGTTACTCGCTCAACCATGTTCAAACCATGCTATCTCTCTAATTCCTATTTACTGGAAGTACTCTCGCATGTCTAGTTTCATTTTCCCCTGGTTTCATGATTTTTCATCCTGTATACAATTAGTTATGATTTTCTGAACGACCTTGTATCAAAATCTGATATTCTGGACCGCAATCCAAGATAGAGCAGAACTTTGTCAGACTCAGTCGACGGACCTGAGAACGCGACGGCCCGACAGGTCGCGATCTCAAGCCCATCCTGACGCCTCTTCTTGTCGCGTTCTGAACGCGACAGGAGACCCCATCGCGTTCTGGCCGCTTGAGCAGACAGCCCTGTCGCGACCCGTACAGGACCCTGTCGCGTTCCATCATGACCCTGTCGCGACCCTTACATGGGTACGTCGTGTTCACAGTATTTTTGATGAAAACCCATAAAATTTATTGCTCTCACTTTCTACAAAATTCTTACGCCTTTTTAATGGTCATACACGCAGTAAAAACACCTGTTTTAAAATGGAGCTATATTGAATGCTTTAAAATACATATTCACGACTTCTTTTCTATGTATGATTTCTCTTACACATGCACACACATGAACCATCCATATATGGCTGAAATCGGGCATAAAATATCTCATAATGTATCTGGTAATTTATTGCAATAAAGTATATTAATTGCCCTATTTTAAAGGACTTGTATTCGTTTCTTGCGTTGTTTATATACCGATATCGACGCTCCACTGTTCTAGAATTCGTCTAGAACGTCGAGCACATATTTTATATACACTTTACTTGGCTTGTGGTGAACTCTCCATCAGATATTCCTTTCGCCGGACTAGTGAACCCTTGCACAAGGCCTCCGTAAGTTTCCTCTGATCATGGATTCCCACATGGTCGACGAGCCGGTTGTACCCTAACACCCATTACATCTTTAGGGATCGATATGATCCAAACGGCTATTAGAAGTTCGCTCTTATCTTGAATCACGTCGGACCTCTGGACCTG
The DNA here is from genome assembly GCA_014218235.1 of Colocasia esculenta. Lineage (NCBI taxonomy): Eukaryota > Viridiplantae > Streptophyta > Magnoliopsida > Alismatales > Araceae > Colocasia > Colocasia esculenta. Next base: position 74,467,190 of record CM024754.1, on the reverse strand, counting down.
TGTTTAACATGGCCAGTGGTAGGGTCGTGAGTTCCACCTGACTGCCAACACCAAGTGTGCGTGTTGTGCAACTGTTACTATCGCCTGTTTACTCGACGCGTTACCTGCAATGTCCACTAGCTCTCATCTGTACTCTACTCGCTCGTCTATTCACGTTGACTCTACTATCTCGTCTATTCATCTAGTGCTCTCATCTACTTCTTAGTACTCTATATTGGCCATTGATTGATTGTCTAAAATAAACAATATAACTAATGCCTAGCAATATATAAAGGGCCCGATCTGGTCCTGGGATGTGCGCCCAAAAGTGCTAGTGCCCATGGGAGTTAAATGATCAGAGTGTTTGGCATTACACTCAAGTGATATCTATCTCAACTATCTATATGACAATCAAAACACAAAACATGCTATACTCTCTCGTTGTCTAGAATGACAAACATATGCTATACTCGTCGTGCTATTATTATACTTGTGCTAGTTGTGCTATGGCCATCCTGCTATTCGTCCTATACTCGATATCTATGCTATTTTTGGAAACTATACTCGATCTTGTGCTATTGTGCTATCTCTTGCTATATTTTGACTCTCTTGTACCTGCTATCTTTAGATACTCTGCCATTAAATGCCTTAATTATTTAAAGCCTGCTTGAGCCTGAGATTTAAGTCCTACTGGGCGTTATCGCTCACCCTACGTTATTTGATGTTGTGTTCTCAGGTGAGACCGAGGATGACACATACACTCACGAGGAAGGGAATGACCAAGAGTGAAGCCAGGAGTACCCTCGAGTCATTATGTTATCTTAGAGTTGTAGTTAGTTATTTCCTTCTTTTGCAATGTAATTGGGCCCTATAGAATGGCTCTGATATTAGTGGTTGTAACTAGACACTGAAAAGTATTAATGAAATGAATTTGTTTTAGTATTATTCACTGTGCAATGGTTTGATGTCTAGCGCTCGTTCTATACCCTTTTCTTGCAACTGCCTTCGTGCTCCGATATTCTGCGTCGGGGCGTGACAATCCTCCTCCATATTTCTTCTTACCAGACTGAGCACCTTTCAGTCTTACAAATAGAGATGTTTTACAGTTAGAAATTTTATCTATGGTAGCTTTTAAGTAGTTATTTTCTTCTCTTAGTTTTTTTTCATCTTTCAGTTCTTTTAGATTTGATTCAATTTCTATGATTTTATTATTTTTATTCTTTAGATCTTCACACAGTAGTTCATTTGATCTTTTAGTTTCATTTAGGTTTTTTCCTAATCTTTCTACTTCATTTTTTAGGAAAGTATTAGATTTTTCTTGAGTAAGTAAGTTTAACTTAACTATTTTCATTTATTTAACTATTGTTTTATATTTTTCATACAATTCATTGAAAGCATCTTCAAGACTATCAGAGTTAGATTCTGAACATGATGTAAAAGAAGTTTCAGAATTAACCTGATCTAGTCCTGCCATGAGGGCTAGATTTACCTTTTCTTCTTCTTCTGATTCCGAGCTTGAAGATTCTGAACTTGTAGCTTCTTCATTATCCCATGCTGCTGCCATTGCCTTTTTCTTGTACTTTCTAAAATTTCTTTCTTTGCCTTTCTTCTTCTCAGATCATTTAGCTAGATCCTTCTTCTTGAGCTTGGGACATTCAGACTTGTAATGTCCTGGTTGATTGCACTCGTAGCAGGTTGGTTCTTTCTTCTTATCCTTTTTGAAAAATCTCTTTGAACCAAACTTCTTCTTCTTAACAAGGATCCTTTGCAGTTTCCTCGACAGCATGGCTTCATCATCACTGTCATCTGATTTGTCTTTTGAATCTTCAGAGGAAGAGGAATCTGCAGCTTTCAAAGCATTTGACAATTTCTTTTTCGATGAACCTTCCAAAAATCTTTCCATATTGATTTCATGAGTCATTAGAGAGCCAATTAATTTATCAATAGAAAGTTGAGTTAGACCATGTGCCTCTTCAATAGCAGTGACCTTAGGGGTCCAGACATGAGTTAATGACCTTAAAATGTTTCTTATTATTTCTTCATTAGTAAGAATCTTACCTAGTGAACTCAATCCTACTATTATGTTTGAGAAACGATTATACATTTGGGTTATATTTTCATTAGGAAGCATTTTGAATTGTTCATACTGGGAGACAAGAATATCTATTCTAATTTGTTTTACTCTATCTATTCCTTCATAGGTAACTTGTAGTTTATCCCACATTTCTTTAGTTGTTCTACAAGCAGATAATCTACTAAATTCTCTTTTAGATAGAGCACATCATAGATAGTTGTTGGCCTTGTAGTTTAGGGACAAGTTTCTTTTATCAGCTATTGAAAGAGTAGAGGTAGTTTCACCCATTATAGTAAAATCACATTATTTTATTGCCTGCCACAGATCAAAATCTATGCCTCTGATGAAGCATTTCATTCTCATCTTCCAGTACTGATAGTCCTCACCATGGAAGAATGGTGGTCTTGTAACAGATTGACCGTCATAGTTGTGACCTTCAGCTGCCATCTCTTCTCAAATCTTTCGATTCTTCTGAGAAGCCCTCGCTCTGATACCACTTGTTAGATCGAAATGGCACTAATGATGTCGTAGAGTGGGGTGAATAGGACTTCTTGCGGTTTAAAATTGTTTTATCTGAAAGTAGACAACACTAAGTAAAGTTGTTAGTGTTAAGTGTAGTGTGTGAAACAAGTGTAAATTGGTGGAAACAATCATAGAAATGCATAAAAAAATTTATCCTGGTTTGGCCCTTTCCACATGGAACTCCTACGTCCAGTCCCCAAGCAACCTCTTGGGATTTCACTAACTGCCAAGAGAACTTGGCCTTCTCTCAACTTGAGAGGTATTACAAGCCCACTTGCTCCCAAGCAAGTCTTCCCTTAACAAGGGGTACAATGACTACCTATACAATAGGTCTTCCCTTCACAAGAGGGGCACTGTAGGAAACAAACCTCCTGCGGGTTATCTAAAATAAAAATGAGAAAGACTAGTGTGTCTACTCACAAGGATGAGCAAACACAAAGAATTCATAAAGGATTACAAATAAAAGTTTCAGCTCTAACTCTTTCTGAATCTAATCAGGGTAAACTGAGGAATAGATCTAGAATTACAAATGCCACCCTAGAAAAAGACTTCAAAGAACTTGAGAGCTTGGAAGTTTGTAGGAAGAGGGAGCAGCTCTCTTTCTTTCAATTCAATAGAAGGCTTTTCCAAGACTCTTGCTTGCAGATGTAGATGGGAGTTGTGTTGTTGTCTCTCTGTCTATGTTCGTTAGTTATCTTGTTCCAAACTCTGACTTCTTATATATGCTTTAGAGGCCTTAAGTTTCCGTTAGAAACTGTCCGTTAGAGAACTAGCCATTTCAAGAGTATCCGTTGATCCTTTGGATGAAGATGCTTTTGAGACTTTTCATCAGTCTTTCACCTATTTGGATTTCTAACGACTTCAGGCTATGTTTGTAGCTTCATGGCTTGATAGGCAGACTTCAATTATTGTTCTGTAAAGATCCATGCTGAAGACATGCTTAAAAATGTTCTGCAAGAGAGGACAAGATAAAAAGAAAAGATACCTCCATACTTTCTGAGATAGGTGAGTCAGAAATATATGTAAAGTATTGGAACCTCGGATGGACAGATGTTCAGTGTAATAAAAGGCAGACAAATAGTTGCATCCAGAAGGTAAGTGGTGGTTCTCACAGTGATAGGTGAGCTTCTGACAGATACCCCATGCGGCTTATCGCATTTACTGCTAGGCAACTGTCAAATAGAGAAGAACTAAACTTTTGACAAAAAGCAAGAGACCAATTTGTATAAATAATTCAGATCTTTTCAAAGATATTTTATGTGGTCATTTTGAATATAATTTATCCTATCTAACAGAATATTTAAATGATGGTAATAAGACAAAGCATTATTTTGTAGGATATGCAAGTGTTATTTAATCTGTAAAAGATCCCATAGGGATAACAAACATATTGAATAACTTAAAATCAAGATTGCATGGATCTTATGGAATGACAAATTCATACAGAAATTATTATTAAGTACACGGAGGTTGATAGCATACTTCAACTTTCCTGAAGTCGAAGTCAGAGACATGAGATACAAGATGAACTTCGACTCTACAGAAGTCGCAGTGAGACTGATCACAGAATTCGACTTTTGGGAAGTCGGAGTGATAAGCATCAATCAGTCATACTTCGACTTCTGGGGAGTCGGAGTGCAAATTTTGCTTTGAAGGAGTTGGAGTATAATACATAGACTTCGACTTCTCAGGAGTCGGAGTGAGAGAATTCGACTTCTCAAGAGTCGGAGTGCAAGTGTTCATCAATCGATACCTTACTTCGACTTTAAGAGAGTCGGAGTCTAGACTTCGACTTCCAAAAATTCAGAGTACTGACAGACTTCGACTTTTGAAGAGTCAGAGTACAGATTAAAGATGGTTCAATGCTTCGATTTTTCTAGAGTCGGAGTTAGTATGGTACATAGTATATACGTTGTGGACTTAAAGAAATTTTGAGATAGTGTTGATGTTACAGTATTATACAAGTTATATTTCTTGTGATATATTTCAATAAATTTTTTTGTAGAGATAATCTTAAAAGGTTTTGTCATAGCAAAAATACAATATTTTAAAGAGATAGTTGTTCAACAAATATTCTAAAGGATAGTTGCTCAACAACGGGCCTTGTGTCGCTATCAGGTAGCAATGCCTCAATACGTCGTCTTCCATAGAGAGAAGTTTTGAAGCATTTTTTGGTGATTTTTTAGGGAATTAAAAGGCCAAATTAGAATGCGACGTATCGGGCTGTCGCCTTCTTGATATAATTGATTATTTCCTTAAAGACAATCAATTGATGGCATGAATGTGATACTAAGGTCGTCGCAACAAGGTTGTTTAGAAATCGATTGATGGGAAACATGACATGAAGGGCGTTGCCTCCTGAATATTAATGCGACAAGGATATGGTTGCATTCATGATCTTTCGGCATATGTTCTATTCTAAGTATCCTTTATCCTTGCATGGCTATCTGATTAACACATGGTTTGGGGCGTTGGATTTCCAACTCAGAGAGCTACAATACAATATGATGAAGACTGAATGATTAGACAATGAAGAGCCTACCAGAGAGATGAACTAATAGAGAGGTACCATGATTGGATAAAGCTAGCTCGGCGATGATGAGCCAACGTGGGGCGTCAAAGATGTGACAAGGGATTTTAATCAACCTATGGGTCAAAAATGGGTGTCTACAGATTGCCCCTCCTCGATGCCTGCTTTGTAAGGGAGTGAAGCAATGGTGGAGAGGAGATGGCATGAAATGATGATGTAGTGGAATGAAGTGGAATGGGATAAAAAGCGGGCATCAAGGTAAAGAGACACCCATTCTGAACGAATAAGCAGTAAGAATTATCTGGAGGACTTTGAACATGGCTGGAATGGAGTGCACAAATGGTTCCAATCTAGGACAAATAAAGATTAAAAGCAAAGAAATGAGCAACCTCTTGATAAAGAGGTACCCTAGCCATGTTAGGCTTGTGGGTTCCGTTCTTTATGGGAAAGGTGCTGTCCCAGCGGGTCAATTTGACTCTGGCCTTTGAGCGGTTCACGGCTAATGAGTGGATCAATAGCAATGAGATGATTGACATAATGAATGGTGATGACAGGAATACTGGATAGGAATCATACTAGCAAACTAGACCAAGCAACTTCCTCAAAGAGAACTTTCAAATCGGAGTGGAATGGTATTCCTTGTCTGTGAAATGAAGATTTAATTAGACATCATTGCAAAGCTTGCTATGACTAATCATGAAACATGAAGTTCAAAGTCAACACGATGCATGTTGGGCTAAAAGAAAAGAATTCATAAAATTAATATGCAAAGAAAATGAGAAAATAACAAATACTCAAGGATAATATTGCTAAACCAAATGAGCAAGGGTCAAGACACTTCGCATCCCCGACATGCGATAGAATCCATCGTCCCTGAGCCATTCAACCTAACGGCCTATCCAACGATTAATAGTGTGCACCTAGATCATCCTCATTTTTGTTGAATGGGAACTCAAATCCCAAAACACACTAAGAACCAACCGGACCTTGAGATTACATATAGAGTAGATACCATATAGTAATGTGTGAGAGTAAGGTTATAAATACTTACCTGAACTTACCTGACAAGCCATCTTTTGATTTTATGATTTTCCCAATTTTTTTGAATTTTTTTATTTTTCTATGTTTATGAATTTTCAAGATATAAAGGTAAAGAACAAAATATAGATCTAAACTGCACTAAAACAATCAACAGAATTAGCATAAGTGCAAGGAAATATCTTAAATTGGCAAACTAATCATGGAAAATGAGAAATAGGCCAATCAAATGATCATACAACGAACGCGACAAGAAGCTTGTCGCTACCATTATGATAAAGCGACAGCTTATTTGTCGCGACAAGATGGCGACGTATCGATACGCCACTACCTCAGTTCCTGCATCCAAAACAGATTTGGCAACCCGAGAGCACTTGTTTTCTTCTTACTTGAACACTTAAGGCTTCCTAGTTTGGTTCTAACTCCATTTGAGCTTTCTAAACCTTCTCCTAGCATGATTTGGAGTATTGGTTGGCTATAAATAGAGGCGTGGAGGCCAAATTCGAAGTTCAGAACTCCTCTTATTCTCCTCAAGCTCTCAAACCTCTCATGGGCATAAAGATAGCTCCAAGTGCTTCCATGGGTGGGGAGGCTTCCTATGAAGGTCCCAAGTGTGCTCAGACATCTTATAGCAAGCTTGTGAGGCTGACGGAGGTTCCAAACCACCTGAGCGGCAATGCCAATGTGAGAGAGGTATGTAAAGTGATTTTTTCAATTTTCTTTGAATTTCAACTTCGAATTTTCATGTAACTTTTTTCCTCTTCTCCTCTCTTTTTTCTTTTCTTCTTCTCCTTCAACTCTTTCCCGGTTCCCGCCAATACTCTAAGCTCACCATGATCAAGGTTTTGCCCATGCATGTAATCTGCACCTTAAGAGAGTGGGGTTTAGGGGGAATCTTGATAGCCGCCCATGATTACCATAAGATCTCTTTTGATTGGCATAGTATAACAGCATTGATAGAGCTATGGCACCCACAAACTCATACCTTCCTTTTTCCCAAATTTAAGGCTACCGTCTTATTAGAGGAGGTTGAAGCTTTCATGGCCTTACCCAAGACTACACTGGGAGATGAGCACAAAACATGCTATACCATTGAGCACATTGATTCCAAACTCATCTTAGGTGAATTCATGATAGATCCCAAAGATATCTATACCATGATTAGCCCACAACATGTTCACCTAATCCCTTTATCTAAAAGTGGGTCATATATCATTGTAAGAACAAGTGCGGGAACTACCAAGAGATAGCCAAGGCCGTAGTCATTTGCTTGTGTGGTGTGGTTCACTTCCCATCAGGAGATCACCTCTTAGACCATGCACACTTGAGCGCCATTAGTGGGGTATGGCGGGGACTCTCCCTCTCTCATGCTGTCCTTGCCTTCCTTTATGCAGGGCTAACATCGATGGCTTTGGGTGGCCCACTCTTTGGATCTATGATTCTATTAGAGTGCTAGTTAGGAGTGAGGATTAAGTTTAAACCCGTTGAGAACCCACTATGGAAAGCCGGATCTTCAGGTGCCACCCTTTGTGCTTCATTGGCAGAGCGGCTCCGATCATGTTGTATGCAGAACGGTGGACAAGAAAACTCGGAGTGCAAGGTGGCTATACCTCAACACAATTCCGATGGAGCACTTTACCATGGACATAAAGGCGCTATACATAGAGTAGACATATTGCTTCCCCTTGGACATGGATTGGACCTACAACATAGGGAACATGGCATTGGTTCTCTACGACCAACATAGGTGCTACATTCAGGTTGGGAAGCCTCAGACAAAACTACTTCAGCTGTCACACCAGGCTCCTATGAGAGAGAGGTGCTTGGGAGACCTAGAGGATGAGCAGGCCGTGCGTAGCGCCCTAGTTATGTGGCATGTGTGTGCCACTCACCCACGACCACCTGTGGTGCACGTGGAGCATGAGATGTACCAGGTGTACCTTAGAGAGTATAGAAAGATTCGGCCACGTGGTGACCGTGAACATGTGAGAGAGACTTGATTGTACTTTTTTAGAATTTTGAGAGATTTGATGTATTGAGAACATGAGAGTGATGTATCAGACTTTATGATGATCTTTAGCTTTTATATGATGTATTTATTTGAGAATTAACAATGAAAACATGAAATTATGGAGGTTCTATGAGCAGACTGTGAAGGCGACAAGATACCTGTCGTAACCTAGAAGGCGACAGGTCAATGGTCGCGACCTTGTTAATGAAAGTGACAGGCTTCATGTCACGATCTAAAGTGAAAGGGACACCTAATGTAGTACCCCGAAAAAAATATATTAATTAAAAATTATGGATAAAGTGAAATTTTATCAATTAATAAATTCAATTAGTTAAAAAGGTACGCATCATTATTGCATGCGTATAAACCCCTATAAAAATTTCGTAAAAATAGTAGTTATACTTTAAATAATGTTCTCTAATGACCCATCATGAAATTTGGGCATAGAAAAATCATTTGGACCGAGTTTAAGAAATTATACGACTTATTAGCATAATTAAGGAATAAGTCGAAGAACTCATTATTTTATGACCCAAAGTGGATTATAAATAAAAATAAATATGTGGGTAGACTTTAAATAATATGGGATGATAGCCCATTATGATATTTGGACCAATGGACAATCTTGGCCCATGAATAAATTCTCTAATAAAAGGATAATTAAAAATCCAATAAGTAAAGTAAGTACATGGGTTGTACAATTAAGCTCACACGAGTTAATGGGCCAAGAGTAAGAGCCCAAATGATGAAGGTTAGAAATATTGGCATGAATAATATTTAATTGAAATAAAAGTATGAAATTACTTGAATAAGTGTGATAAATAGATTTACATGAGGATAAAAGGTGAATAATTGGAATTAAATCAATACCCATTAAGTCAAATTAGTAATAGGTTTTACTAATGGTCCTAGCATAAAGTTTTAGGCCCAATTATGAAGAGTCCACCATGAGATGAGAGTTAAATAAGTGAAATTCGTACCTAAAATATTAATAAATAGAAAAGGGTTAAGATAATGAGTATTTTAACTCTTAATCGTCTTAGAAAGAGTTCTAAACCTAGTATAACTCAATAGGACTCTATCCTAATCTAAAATTTGGATTTAGATGAGAGACAATTGGGTTAAATATAAGAGACCCAAATTAAATAGGGAAATTCGTAACTATATTATCTCTTAATTAAAAGGGGTCATTAAAGCACTAATATGACTCATATATATCTTAATAAGAGTCCTAATCATATTCTAAACCATTGGCCACGAAATTAGGCCTCTCCCTTACCCAATTAGATAGATATAGCAAGAAAAATATGTGATAATTATGGAAATTCGTAATTAAAGGAGGAGGAAAGAGTTTTAGGTGATTTAGAACTCTACAAGCCATCAAAACACCCCCCATTTGACCCTAACACCCCACAATTTCGTGCTAAGACTTTTGGAGATGAAGAGGAGAAGATCTGGACCAAGGAGCAAGGAAGGAGAAGGCTTGGAGCAAGAAGGGTTCTCTTATTTTCGTCATTCAAACTAGGGCTTTCTTACTTCACGAAAAAGGTAGGCAATCTCTCAAGCTAAAATCGTGAAATAATTACCCTAGGTAGCCTTCATGTACCTCTTCAAAAGCCCTATGTTTTGTGGTATTTCGTTCACCCATTTGGGCGAATTTAATTCGTGAAATCCTGCTGTCACCATGAACCCTAATCTCATGTTTTCTCTAATTCCCGATGTGTACATGCTCTCATGCCATGATAAAATTTTCAGATATACTACATCAAACTAGCTTTCAAACGCCCCTAGTCTTGCTTGATTTCGATCTCTCATGAGAGAGAATTAAATCTTTGAATATCTGTCAGACCTGTGCACTCAACCCTCCTTGTTTCCTTTTTAATCTCGTGCACACTTGACATCGTTCCATGATAAAATTATCATAAATATTACTACATGTTAGCTTTCAAACGCCGCTGGTTTCATAATTTTTCATGATGTATTCATCCCTGAATAATTCATTGAACCCTGACTGCGCCTGTTTAGGTCACCGAAATGTAACCTGATCAATGCATATCTAAACCTTGTCTATTTTCAAATTAATCGTGCATGTTGATAGATATACATGTCTACTTTCGTTTAAAACTAGTTTCGTACTTTTTGGATCACCATACTATTTTATATGTAATTTAGAACGTCCATGTATCACAGAGGGCTCGCCCTGGAAAAAAGGAAAAAGAGCAAACCCACCTGTTATCGCGACGACGCGACCCGCCGCGATAACAGTGGGGTCGTGCCGGCCGATGGCGTCGCGTCAAGAACGCGGCGGCACGAGCCTCCGCGATTCGCTCCGGACCGGGCCAGACCGGCCAGGCCCCGTGTCGCGTCCGACCGCCCTGTCGCGACTTGAATCGCGACGGGTAGGTCCGTCGCGTTCTTGAAATTTCGGCCAGAACCTTTAATTGCTCTTATATCCCTGCTTTAAATGCCATCTAATCCTTGTACAAGTTAAACCATGTACTGTTAAGCTTGATAAATTATCTGAATATTTTTATTGGATAATATTTAAATGACTCTTATTAATTTAAAAGTCGTGAGCACGACTTACTCTATTCCCATGATTTCTTTACACTTGCACACTAAACATTGTTTATTGCCATTTGACCCTATTACTCAATAATGTATCTGGTAATTAAGTGAAATTAATTACCTAATTTACCTATTATTTAAATGACACATGTCTTCGTTTTACTCGCGTGATTTGTACATCGTTATCGCGTCCCTCTGCCTTCGAGCACTCGAGGCAAGACGGACAACGTTTCGTTACACACTTTTTCTTGACATGGACCACCTCTACATCGGGAATACTCTCGACTGGACCAGGGACTCCTTGTCAAGGCCTCCGTAAGTCTTCTTGGCTTTGGCGCACGTCCTTAGCCGACGAGCTGGTTGTACTTTTAAATCCCGTTACACTCTTAGGGATCAGTACGATCCAAACAGCCTTAGTGAGATCTCTCTTATCTTGTGATCACGCCGGACCATCTGGCTCGTGTACGCGGCACGGCTAATGGGCGGATGTGACTTCTACCTGACTGTCGGTACCCGACCTGGTACTGTGCAACCGTTACTATCGTGGTTTATCGCTGTTTTACGATTATACCCCTATCTCGTCTACTATCCTTGTACTCTCATATGTTCACATTCACTCTACTATCTCGTCTATTCATCTAGTACTCTCTTGAAACTCTTGAGCTGTTGTGGCTCCCATTGCTTGTACTATACATGACTGTCTAGCGCCATAATATGGGTCCGATGACCCTACTGACTTGAATGCACAGTGTGCAGGGCACGGAGAGTGTCCGAGGGGCTCCAATCTAGTCCTGGGGGCAGAGAGCCACCCGAAAATACCTGCAGGGGCTATTGACGGTGTTATGCATTGCACCGGTTCTGACTATCTCGACATTGGCTAGACATCTAATTGTTTTACTATTAGTCTGAGGAGTTCAGACATAGTGTGCCAGTTCTATGCTATTAGTGTGCTAGCACTGACTGATTAACATTTGTCTGAGGAGTTCAGACGAAATGTACTATCGTTAAAAGGCTACTGTCCCAAAGTGACTATTGCCATACTCGACTAGTGCACCGTGGTGCAACCATACATGCTATCTCTATACAAGCTATCTCGTTACACGTCACCTTGATACAAGCTATCATATTACATGTCATTTTGATACACGCTATCTTGTTATACACTATCTTGTTACACGCTATCTCGTTATGTTGTCATCCTAATTTTGCAATACTCTTGAGAAATGTATTATCGTTCACTTGTTATCTTGTACTATTTCTCTCTTGACTATACTTGATCGTTCTCTCTAGTTAACCTGCGTTACAAGACATTAATCACTTAAAGCATGCTTGTTTACACGAGATATTAAGTCCTACTGAGCGTTATCGCTCACCCTTCGTTATTTGTTATTGTGTTTTCAGGTAAGTCAAGGTATGACCTTACACCCAACAACGGGATTGGACTGGAGTGATGAGCGTCCTGAAGACATAAAGATAGAATGTCCTTAGTACCTTAGAGTCTGGTTAGATATTTGCTTTAGACTTCTTTTCCAATGTAATAATGTCATTGAGCCCTATGTTTTGGCTCCGAATTAGTGGTTGTAATAGATTAGATGAATTATCAATAAAATGATGAGTTTTATTGTAATTATTGTTCATTAGTTGCTCTGATATTTGCGAATGTATGCGCAATTTACATTACCATACTCGTTGTTCATGCCTCCCCGATTTATTCCGCTGCTAAATTGGCGGGGCATGACACCTAAGTTGTCACGAAAACAGACCCGAGGCTCTTTTAAATTTTGGCCCCACAGAAACACCCCTTCCCTCCCCTTTTCTTCTTCTCTATTCTTCCTCTCCTCTCACAACTTGAGCCCCCCCCCCCCCTTTCTCTCTTACTCCAGCAACCTTCTGCCTGTGGCGACGACAACCGCCCCCTTTCCTCATCCTTCCTTATTCTATGCTTCTTCATTCAACTACCAAGAAGAGTGGTGACTGCGATGGTGGCGATGGCGGGGATCAGTTGAGACAGTCCAAACGGACCGTGATCCATCGGCGGCAAACAGAGGATGCTTCTACGGAGGCGAGGGTAAGGGAATCGGCCACCTCGATGGAGGTGGACGCCATGGAAGTGTTGGGACGTGGAGAGGTCATCGGCCCCAACAAGGTAAAGTGGTCGATCCCTCCTTCATTGTGTGATTGATGGGATTGAGGGTGAACTAGGTGCAAGGCACTGGTTGTAGGGCCTTTGGCCCAAGATGGAACCATCGAGGAATGGACATTGGCCATCCTCAGGTACCCTGTGAATGCGACAGGATAGCTGTCGCATTACAATGGTGAAAGCGACACCCTTGGCGTCGTGTTCAGAAAGCAACAGAACAACATGTCGCCTTCAGAAAGCAAATGCAACACACATGGTGTCGCGTTCATAAGGCAATAGGAAGCCATGTCACGACTTGAACAGTGTGGACTTTGGCTAACCTTTGTGCATTTCTTAGCTATTTTTCAGAGTGAGCTATGGTCCTAGCTGGGATGGGCCATCGTCCGTACCAGTGACTGCCGAACTTCCAGAGGACCCGACTAGAGTAGATGGGGATCGACTGTCACATCCCGAGAATTTCGCAGCGGATATTAGTTCGAAGAATTCGAATCGATACCCCGAGACGTAGACAGTCGGCAAATAAGCCTCTAGCCAGCACGCACTAAATGTATATCAACACAACATCATAATAGGCCCAACAGATGGACTCAATAAAAATTGTATTCAAATCTCAACTTATTGTATTCCAAATGAAACTATTACAACTCTTAGACTATGGGATAACAGAACTATACTCAATAAAAAGAGAAGTACATTTACCCCTCACTTCCTACTACATGTTCTAACTCTCAAAATAAACTAACTATAGATAGACTCATAATTCGGACGCTCATCACTCGGATGCATCCCCATCCTCGGCTTGCTTTTCCTCTTGAACTTCATAGTCACCTAGATTGGGTAAAAGTAGGGGATGAGCAAACTAGCCCAGTAGGATTTACATCTCAATGTGCGGGCAATGATATAAGTGATTAGCAATTTAGAACTAGGTAAGCATGAAGAATGACATGATATGCGTGTACGAATAAAACAGATTTAAAACATGATGCATGAAACAAGCTAGATAGAGTGATCATGATAGAATAAGATCTGGAATGATATAACAAGAGAGAACTAGCAATAGATCACTTTGTACAAGCACGCAAGATTATACTTGATGTCAATAGTTTACAAGAACGCAAGATATCACTAGTTTCAATAAATGCAGGATGGCCATATCATGCAAGCAAGCAAGCAAGATTGCACAAGCACGATCAAGTAACACTAATCAGGCACGTAAACACTAATGTACACCAAGGAAAGATCCACCAAGAGTGCACACAGGTCACGTGTATGTGGTTATGTATCTAACATTCAACAAGCAAGAAAGTACTCACAGCGCAAATGCAACGCTAGTAATCATTATACCCCATGGTTAACAGTATATTTATGACTCGCCATCATTGGGGCTAGACTGGAGCCCTTGGACACACGCCGTGCCCTGTCAGCATCTCATGTAAATTTTTAAATGTAGATACCCACAGTCATTAATAATGGCCAATGAAAGTTTCAATAAGTAAGCATGTGTAATGTCATGTTCATGATGATGATGGGAACAAGTAATAGAACATGATTTCATGAGAACAGTGGTCAAGAGATAAATTCGGCAGCATAACGGTATGATTTATAATTTAGTTCAATATTTACATTAATGGTTTTAGTCTATATTGTAAATCACGCTCACGAGAACAAGAAGAGAAAGGAAGTGCACAGCCTAGATGTATAAGTGTGTAGTGATGCACGTATGTCAATTCACAATCCGTCGGTCTCAAACTCTCGGAAAAACACTTAACATGATGGCATGCAATGAACAATGCATTTAACTACATATGGGTTTACATGATTTTAAGATAATATTTATCATTTAAAACAAGCTAGAATGGTAACAATAGTAAATCACAAGTTTCATGTATGATCATTTCATTAAGGAAACAATTAGAATAATATTCATGTAATTAAGGATTTTTCAATGGGTTAAACACTTTTAAGCCGTTAAGTAGACATCATGTAATGATCAGGCCCAAGACAGGCAATATTTTACAAAGGTAGTGTCGACACACCCCTTACTACTGTCGACACCATGCTTCAAACACAAGGCAAAATAATGAAAAATTGGTCAAGTAGTGTCGACACAGGATCAGGTAGTGTCGACACAGTGCCTCAAATACAAGGCAAAAAGGTCAAGTAGTGTCGACACTAGAGACAGCTTCCAGAAAATCTTCTGACCAATATGGGACAGTGTGTCGACACTAGATCAACTAGTGTCGACACTAGATCAGCTCCTAGAAACTTTCTGGGTCAAACTGGGACAGTGTGTCGACACTAAATTAGGTAGTGTCGACACTAGAGACCTTCCCAGAACACCTTCTGGGCTGTTTTGGGATAGTGTGTCGACACTAGTTCAGGTAGTGTCGACACTAGAGGCCCTTCCAGAACAAAAACATATGGTCAAGTGTAACCCGAAAACACATCTCAGGTAGCGATTCACTTTCCCCTCTTGTAACACTCTAACAAATGATATTTTGACAAAAGGTTCAACACAAAAGATGAGGAGGACAACTAGTAGAAGAACTTTGATGTTGGGGGTTTGATCTAATTCAGTCTCGAATCCTGATAAAATATATGATGAACAAAAAGTCAAGTGTAGCCCAAAATCACAGTATCATGCAGTGACTCTCTTCACATGCCTAAACCTCTAACCAAAGACTTTGGATAAAACTTCCAACATAAAGCTGATCGAGACTTCAAGCAGAAAAACTTTTGTGAAGGAAGTTTAGTCAAATTCGGTCTTGAATCATATGCATAATAAGAAGAACGAAAAAGCCCTAACAGTGCGCGACTTTGGAAGAACACTTATAACTCAAAATATACTCATTATAATTTGATGAAACCAGTGGGAAACGAAAGTTAACTTGATTATCTACACATTGGTATAGGATATATTAAGGTTTGGCCCGAGAAAACCTACCTTATGGGTTGAGGAAGGCTCATTTTTCTAGAAAACCCATGTTCAGACCACTTGGAGGAAAACGCTTACTGCTCCATGTATACTGCATGGAATTTGGACATTCCACTTGGGTTAGAACGTAGACTTGACCCTCTTTCTAGATCCCTAGCCACCAAGAACTCCTCCACACAACCCCAGCAAGTTCTAAAACTCGTCCATAAGGTTTGGTGAAGAGTATTTAAGCAACCATGGTGCTTTAGGAGTCCTATTATGACTAGGAAAGCCAGGTTGCGGTTTTGACAGGTTAGTTTCCCATTTAGGAAGGATTTCTTCCTCCCATAGAGTGTGTGAGGCTTTAGGAAACCTCCCACCAAAGATAGACACGAATTTGGGTTGCCAAGAATGCATGATTGCATCCCAATTTAACTCAATTTGCCTCTTTCTAATTTCAGCCTATTTAGAGTTACGAATTTTCCCGGCATTTTCTAGCTTTATCTGATTATTGGGCCAAATGATGTCCATTGACCCAATTATGATATTGGGTCATTAATATATAATGTTGGAAGTCCCTCCAACACTTTTATTTATTTTTTTATTGCGTCGTATTTCCATGTTAACGGTTTTCCGACTTGTTATAGCACGTACGATAATGATGCGTATGTTTTACATACTTGGAAATTATTTATTTCTATTTATTTGAATTCTTTATATAACTAAAATTTTCGGGGTGCTACACCCTCCCCCACTTAAGAGAATTTGGTCCCCAAATTCATGTATAGCAAGTTATTGTACAAGTGAGGTGTACTTATTTGTGAATAGCTCCGGGTATCTTTTGCGCATTGCTTCCTCACTTTCCCACGTGTCATCCTCATCCATGCGTTGATTCCATCTAACCCTTACTAGTGGAATAACCTTGTTCCTTAGTTGGCACAGTTCCCGGTCCACGATCTTAATTGGCTTCTCTTGATATGTTCCATCTTTTTTGAATTCCAGAAGCTCATATTCTATAACATGCCATGGATCTCGTACATACTTTTTCAACATGGATATGTGGAACACATTGTGTATTCCGTCCATTTGTGGTGGTAAAGCGAGACAATATGCCACCTCGCCGACTCTTTCAAGAATTTCAAAAGGCCCGACAAACCTTGGTGACAACTTGCCTTTAATGCCAAAACGCCTGATCCCACGACGTGGAGACACCTTTAAGAATACATGTTCACCCACCTGAAACTCCAGGTCTCTCCTTCTGTTGTCTGCATATGCCTTTTGTCTTTGCTGTGCCACTGCCATTCTTTCTTTAATAAGCTTTACCTTCTCTGTGGTTTCCCTTATCATCTCGGGTCCCAGCATTTGTCTTTCGCCAACTTCATACCAGCATATTGGAGATCGGCAACTCCTGCCATAGAGTGCTTCAAATGGTGCCATTTGAATGCTAGCTTGATAGCTATTATTGTAAGCGAACTCCACCAGAGATAAGTGTTCGTGCCAGCTACCTCCAAAATCTAGGACACATGCTCTAAGCATATCTTCAATGACCTAGTTGGTTCTCTCCATCTGTCCATCTGTTTGTGGATGGAAAGCCGTGCTAAAGTTTAGTTTAGATCCCAAGGAGTAATGCAGTCCTTTCCAAAAGTGGGATGTAAACCTAAGGTCTCTATCAGACACGATAGACACTGGTACTCCCTGTAGTCTGACTATTTCCTTCACATACAATGCAGCCAGAATGTCTACTGACCACTTGTTCTTCACTGGCAAGAAGTGAGCTGACTTAGTTAAGCCGTCGACAATAACCCAGATACCATCGAATCCACCTCTAGATTTAGGTAGTCCGAAAATAAAGTCCATCCCTATACCTTCCAATTTCCATGCCGGGATTTCTAGGGGTTTAAGTTTTCCTGCGGGTCGCAAGTGTTCCGCCTTGACCCTTTGACATGTTAAGCAGCGGGTGACAAATTCCGCCACCTCTCTCTTCATATTAGGCCACCAAAAGCTTCTTTTAAAATCTTGATACATTTTGGTGGTTCCAGGATGAATGGTATACCTGGTCTTGTGAGCCTCATTCATGGTCATTTTCTTTGTCTCCGCATGGTCGGGTACACAGACTCGATCCCGGAACAATAGTCTTCCATCTTCAGTTATTGAGAAATCCGGCCTCTGGTCTAGATTAGCCTTAATCTCCACAAGTACAGGGTCATTATCTTGGAGTGTTGTGATGTCCTCCAACAGTGTAGGTTGTGCTCTCACACTAGCAACAAAGCATCCCTTCTCTTTGATGTCAGCATCAATATTTAACTTGGCAAAGTCTTCTAATAACTTCCATTCGTCCACCATTAAACTTGACAATGTGATCATTGGCTTTCTAATTAGAGCATCTACCACAGCATTTGCTTTTCCTGGATGATATTGGATCGTGAAGTCGAAGTCTTTGAGATACTCCAACCACCTCCGTTGTCTCATATTCAAGTCCTGCTGAGAAAACAGATACTTCAAGCTTTTATGGTTAGAAAACACAATGAATTTCTCACCATATAGATAATGACGCCATATCTTCAAGGCGAAGACTACAGCAGCTAGCTCCAGATCATGTATAGGATAATTGTCCTCGTGCTTCTTCAATTGTCTGGACGCGTAGCATATAACTTTCCCGTTTTGCATCAGCACACAGCCAAGGCCGATCCCGGATGCATCGGTGTATACTTCAAAACTGCCCCCAGCAACTGGCAGGGTCAGTACGGGTGCTAAGGTAAGGTGCTCTTTCAATGCCCTGAAACTTTCTTCACATTCATCAGTCCATGCAAATGGATTCTCCTTCCTGGTAAGCCTGGTCAATGGTATAGCTATCTTTGAGAAATCTTTGATGAAGCGGCGATAATAACCGGCTAAACCCAGAAAGCTTCTAATCTCCGACACAGTTGTCGCCCTTTCCCAGCTCTTTACCGCCTCCACCTTAGATGGATCCACAGAGATTCCATCCTTGGATATGATGTGACCAAGGAAGGACACTTCCTCTATCCAGAATTCACACTTACTAAGTTTGGCATAGAGTTGATTATCTCGGAGCACTTGCAGAGCAACCTTCAAGTGTTCTTCATGTTCTTCCTTGGATTTGGAGTAAATAAGGATGTCATCAATGAACACCACTATAAACTGGTCCAAGTATGGCCTATAGATATTGTTCATAAGTTGCATGAAAGCTGTTGGAGCATTGGTTAAACCAAACGGCATGACTACGAACTCATAGTGACCATATCTACTCCGGAATGCAGACTTGTGAATATCCTCTTCCTTTATTCTTAGTTGATGGTAGCCTGATCTTAGGTCTATCTTGGAGAAATATTGTGCACCGGATATCTGGTCAAACAGCTCATCGATGCGGGGCAGTGGATACTTATTCTTTATTGTCAACTGGTTTAACTGACAGTAATCAATGCATAGCCTCATTGTTCCGTCCTTCTTCCTTACAAATAGCACTGGCGCTCCCCACGGGGATGTGCTAGGGCTGATAAAACCCTGATCTAGCAATTCTTGGATCTTCCTCTTCAACTCCTACAATTCAACAGGGGACATACAATACGGAGCCTTTGAAACAGGGGCTGCCCCGGGGAGTAACTCAATGGTGAAGTTTACCTCAAGCTCAGGTGGTATACCAGGTAATTCCTCTGGAAATACATCAGGATAGTCTCTGGCTATTGGAATGTCTTCTAGGGTTGGTTTCTTCTTTTCAGTTGCCAAGACGGAAACTAGGAAAGCATCACAACCCTGGTTGATCAGCTTAGAAGCCTTTAGGGAGGATATCAAGATAGGGGTTTGTGATAACGGGTGCTAAGTAGTGATAGAGTTGGAAGGTTTGGTCTCTTAAAAGTGACCCTCCTATGGCGACAGTTTACATCGGCATAGTATTCAATTAGCCAATCGACACCCAAAATGGCATCGTAACCCTTCATGTCTAAGCAGATAAGGTCGACAGGGAGATTGTGTCCTCCAATTAAAGTTTCACATTTTGGCAAGTAGTGAGTGAGTTCAGATTCTGAGCCTAGTGTAGAGGCTACAGTGATCTTGGATTTCAAGGGTACAGGTTTGATAGGTAGAGTTGCAGCAAATGTGGTGGAAATAAACGAATATGCAGCTCCAGTATCAATAAGCACAAAAGCAGGTTGAGAGTGTATGGAAATGGTACCTTCCACCATACCCCCTTCCTCGGGTAGGTCGGCTTCTATGACAGCATTAAGGCATCCCTGACGCCGTGGTGCATTCTGAGCTCTACCTGGTTGGTCCTTCATCATTGGACAATCAGGAATACGGTGGTCACGACCACCACATCGCAAACATGCCCCGAGCTTCTTCCAGCATTCCTCCGCTCGGTGTCCTGGTTTATCACAGAATTTGCAGTTCTCAGCCAACTGCCTACCTTCTATTTTAACTCTTTTGTCTCCCGCAACATCTCTTCCGGTATTCGGCCTCTTGTTGTTGTTGTTAATGTTGTTATTGCGAAAGGTTGGGGCAATATTAGGTGCTCCCTTCTTGACGAAGACCGGCTTGGAGTTGTCCTTGCCCCTCATGCCCTCCACTTTGGCCATGGTGTCTTCTACCAGCTGAGTTCTTTGGACCATCTCCGTGTAAGTTTGAATATTGTGTGGTCCGAGCCTTTCAATGAACATGGGCCTGAGCCCGTCCATGAAATGGTTAGCCTTTAGCCTTTTAGTTCCCACCAGGTGTGGGGCATACAAAGCAAGACGAGCGAACTGAGCCTCATACTCAGTCACAGTCATTCCTTTCTGTTTAAGTGCGGCAAACTCCACTGCCTTCTTCTCCTTGACTCTCTCAGAGAAATATTTTCCTCGGAATATCTCCAGGAATCTGGCCCACTCCAGTTCAGCTACATTTGGCAGGTGGGCCGAGGTGACCTTCCACCATGCTCGAGCATCTTTAGTAAATTGGAAAGTGGCCAGTACCACTTTCTCTCTATTAGTGCATTGCATCACCTAGAAAATCCTTTCTATCTCATCTTGCCAATTCTCTGCCTCGTCCGGATTGGTATTGCCCAGTGGTCTAGAAGGCTTTGCCATTTATACGGATGCATCTCAGATTGGTTTAGGCTGTGTGCTCATGCAGCAAGAGAGGGTAGTAGCTTATGCTTCTCGTCAGTTGAAGGAGCATGAGAGGAACTATCCGACTCATGATTTGGAGCTAGCAGCTGTGGTTCATGCACTAAAGATCTGGAGGCACTATCTTTATGGTGTCAGATTTGAGGTGTTTACCGACCACAAGAGCTTGAGGTATCTTTTCTCCCAAAAGGAATTAAACCTGAGGCAGAGAAGATGGATTGAGTTCTTGAAGGACTATGACTTCGACCTTCAGTATCATCCTGGAAAGGCGAACGTCGTAGCGGATGCTCTTAGTAGGAAGAGGTCTTCGCTCCAGCAGGATTGGAAGATGTTGGAGGATGCAGCGTGCTCTATGACCGAGTTAGAGCCATCGTTGTGTCAGGCTTTTGTAGCTCAGCTATCTCTTAGATCCTCAGTCTTGGATGAGGTGATTGAGCAGCAGAAAGCCGATCCTAGATTGTTAGAGTTAGTGGGTAAGGCGGGCATTGCTCGTGATGAGGACGGTGTGATTAGATTTCAGCACCGTGTCTGTGTCCCCGATGTAGTAGATGTCCGTGAGCATGTGTTAGCGGAGGCTCATAGATCGCGATTTTCTATTCATCCGGGTAACACTAAGATGTATCAAGACCTGAAGAGATCATTTTGGTGGTCCGGCATGAAGAAGGATGTTGCGGATTATGTGTCTAGATGTCTAGTATGTCAGCAGGTGAAAGCCGAGCGGCAGCGACCATCCGGCCTTATGCAGAGGATGGATATCCCCGTATGGAAGTGGGAAGCTGTCACTATGGATTTCGTATCAGGTTTGCCTCGATCTAGAAGGGGCAATGACTCGATTTGGGTAGTTGTAGATAGATTCTCGAAGACTGCTCATTTCTTGCCTATGAAGAAGAAGCAGTCAGTAGAGAGTTTAGCTAGATTGTATGTTAGCGGTATCATTAGGTTGCATGGTGTGCCGAAGTCGATCATTTCGGATCGAGATCCGAGATTTACTTCGAGATTGTGGAAGGGTCTTCAGGATGCGTTAGGTTCGGAGCTTAAGCTCAGTTCGGTGTTTCATCCCCAGACTGATGGACAGTCCGAGAGGACTATCCAGACGCTCGAGGACATGTTGAGAGCGTGTGTTCTGGATTGGAAGGATGATTGGGAGCGTCATTTACCTCTTGTGGAGTTCGCATACAACAACAGCTTTCATGCTAGTATTGGAATGGCTCCATTCGAGGTTGTATGGTAGGCCCTGCAGATCTCCTTTATGTTGGGAGGAGACTGGTGATAGGCAGTTGATCGGACCGGAGTTGGTTCAGGAAACTTCGGATAAGATCCAGCTTATTAGGAAAAGGCTTGTTGCGGCACAGGATAGGCAGAAGAGTTATGCCGACAACAGAAGAAAGGATTTGGAGTTCGAGGTTGGCGATCATGTCTTCTTGAAGATATCGCCTACTCGTGGAGTTGTCAGATTTGGCAGGCATAACAAGCTAAGCCCTAGGTTCATTGGCCCATATGAGATTCTCAGACGTTTGGGCAGCGTGGCGTACGAGCTAGCTTTACCCCCAGCTTTGGCTAGCGTTCACCCTGTATTCCACGTATCTATGCTCAGGAAGTATGTCCGAGATCCGTCTCATGTGATTAGTCATGAGCCAGTGGAGATCCAGCCAGATCTTTCGTATGTCGAGCAACCAGTAGCCATTCTTGACCGGAAGGTTCAGCATCTCCGGAACAAGAGTATCGCATCGGTGAAAGTTCTATGGCGGAACTTCTCACGTGAGGAGGCTACGTGGGAGCTTGAGGATGCGATGAAGAAGAAGTATCCCTGTTTTTGAGTAGTGTCGTTCTAACTTCGGGACGAAGTTTCTTTAAGGGGGAGAGGGTGTAAGACCCTCGAATTTTCGTCGTATTTTTCGTATTTATGTGTGTATATTGTGTTGAGTATGTATGTACGTATTTACGTAGATATTAAAATAGTATAATTACGTGTACATGTGTTTATATTAAACGTAAATAATGTATGTATTGCATGATGATAGTATGAATATACCATGTACATATTGCATGTATAGAAGCTTGGTATGCATGGTTTCTGCATAAATTAGGGTTCTGGCCGAAGGCCCTATTGGCGTCAATCCCCTGGCCGTTGAGGTGGTGTTAGCGTCCAGCCCTGGACGCCAACCCTAATTCCGGCGTCCAGCGATCTGGACGTCGACTTCTCTGGCCTGCATGCGCAGCAGAGCTGCAAACTTCTGAAGCAAGGCATGGCAACCATTGGGGGGATGTCCCCCAACGGCTCTGAGGCTGTCTAATCGGCATGGTGAGTGGGTGAGGGGCTCTCCTACACCCTGAACCCGAGTTGGCCTCTCCCCACTTCTCATTTCACCCTTGCAAGAGGAGAGAAGAAGAGAGGAAAACCCTAGAGCATTCTGTGAGAAAACCCCATTTTAGAACCCTCAAATCCGATCCCTTGAGAGCTGGATTGGAGATCTTCTGCATCAAGGAGGGAGCTGAAGCAAAGGGGAAGGATTCCACATCATCCCCTCGGCGTGGAGATCACCCAGGAGCCCGGAGGAAGGCGATCTTGGAGGCACTTCTGCAACTTCTTGGAACTGCCCAAGGAGGTCTTCTTCGAGCCATAAATCTCTTGGAGGAATTTTAGAGAGGCAAGTGACCTATCTATGGTGTCCCCGTATGAGTCTAGGTGGTTTTGACATTTTTATGGAATTTCCTCGAGTCCTAGACCCTCCAATTCACCCAAGATTTAGAGCTCGGGTCTGTGTTTCTGCACAGACCTGAGTAAACGGCAAGGTCCCTGGACGCCCAGTTCATCCTTGGCGTCCATCGACCATGCCGCTGACTCTGAGTCAGCGGCCAGAGACCGCCGTCTAGTTCTTCTGAACAGAACAGTGAGCTGTTCTGTCCCTCTTGTATATTAATTTCGGTATGTTTTATGCGATGAGGATATATTGTACCCTTATACTCTATGTATATTGTGCATTGTGGTTGTGGATGAATGTGATGTGATGGTGAATGTGGGGTAATGACATCTTGTAAAATTGTGAGCATAACTTGTAGATAATTTTGCAAATTAATGTTCCATGATTAGGATTAGTTGAATGTCTTGTTTTCAGTCTATTCATGAAGAATTGTGGGACATGTATGTATGTTCTGAATTTTGGTAATTCATGCATACTTGTGGAATTGCTAGTAAGTTCGGTTCGGTAAAATGAAAGCATGTAAAAATGGTTTGTGGTAACGGATTTATAGATGTATGAATTAGGATGATGTTGTATTCTGAAATCATGCATTAGTGTTTTCTGTGCAAAACAGTAAGTGGATAATTTCAAATGTGTTAGACCCATGTTAGCTTAAGTTGTGAATAATATGCTAATTAGGTGTTTGATTTTCTGTAAATCCTATTTAGCTCAGAAAAATCTGAAAAATTGAGGGTATGATTTGGAACCCGAAAACAGCATGTGGTTAAAATTTCAGGTCAATTGGAACAGTAAATAAAAAGTTATGTGCTTTCATGTGAAATGTGATAATTCGTACATATGATCGAAATGTGATTAGATTTTGTTTAAACCCAGCATGATTGGTGTGTTTACTGTGTGTTGAACCTTGAAAACTCTGTAGTACCATGTTAGGAAAAACAGAGGTGTTCATGTGAGTAAGAAAGTGTGAATGTGATGAAGAGTGTCAAGTGTAAAACCATGTGTAAAACGGTAAATGTGTAAAAGTGTAAACTGTGCCAATGTGATACTGCTTCCGAGAAGGCAGTGGAGCCGTATCAGGGAAAAGTCCCCCTGAGAAAGTTCATTGTGTTAAGTGACCCTAAGGGCATTAGGGGGAAATCCTGGAGGTGGACAAGTACCACTGGTTAGGGTGGAGACTTGTTCTCCCGGTCTGCGCAGTCCAAGAGTCGCCATTGTATTGCCTAGATGGCGTCTATGTGATGTGATGTGTTTGTGTCCTTCTTTGGTGGTTTGGACTATGTGTCACGGCACCTAAAATATGTGTAAAGTGTAATGTGTAAAGTGTATGTGACCATGTGTAAATGTGTAAGTGATATGTGAATGTGTATGTGTAAAGTGAACCATGTGAAAGAGGAAACTAGTGTAAAAAAAAATGTGAAATCTTAGATATGTAAATGTGTTATAGAAACCATGTGAAACTAAATCTGAAACCAAGTGAATTCAGAAAATGCATGTTATTATTCTCATGTTTATGTGTGCAAAAGTGTTTAGAATCCATGTTAGGAACAACAAATGAGTATGTGAGTAAAATGGCATGATGGATTGTTCATGTGTTATGTTTAAGCAACGTTGTAGCTTTCATGTGTAGGTTTATAGTCATTGAACCATGTGAAACCAGCAACCTAAAGCATGATAAAAAGTTATGTATGTACTTAAGAACATGTGGAATCCATGCTAATTATGTTCCCCGTTCATGTATGTAAATTGTTCATGTCAATAGCTCTCACGTTTTGATTAAAGTCTCATGAGTGAATTGAATAGAGACCATGTGATAGGTGAATGTTAATTTTGAAATCTGAAAGCATGCGTTATGTGTAGAATTGTAGAACCTTCATGATAGGTTGAAAACTTAAATGGACTAGCATGCTATGTGTTGCAAAATGTAATGTGCGTGTAGAAACCACTAGGACTTGTACGTGTATATCATGCATAGTGTTACTTGCTGAGTCCGTGGACTCACTCCTTGCTTCGGCGTACAGGTATAGTTGGTGACACAGTACCCTCGGAGGAGGCAGCGGAGACGGACTCCGAGCGTGGAGACTAGCCAGTTTTTGAGATCTTTGTGATTGTGTACTTCTTAGTATGTACTTGAACATTGTATTAGAATTATCATTAAAAGAATGTAATATGTGGACATTTTGTATCTCTATTTCAGCAAATTAAATCATGTGAATTTTAGTTCCTTTTTGCAAATTGTAAACTGCATGTATGTTTAATGTGGATGATGAATGAATGGAGATAGTTCTCTTTTACTTCCGCTACTCTGTTATATATATTCGCGTGTATCTCAGCTGTTTGTATCGTTGGGTAAATGTCCCACTGTGGCTGGCAGCACTCGCTATACCGACGTGGGTTGGTATAACCGTACCGGTATAATGAGGGCCGTCACAGAGATTGGTATCAGAGCGACCGGTTGAGATTACACATGAATATAACTAAGTCATCATCCCCATTGCATGCTAAGTATGTCCACATGTGTAGAAAACATTAATAAGAAGTGAAAAATAGATAAGAAATGGTTAGAAAACTTAGTAACCTAGCTCTAATGGTGGCTGAAATTTTATTACAGCCATGGCTTCCCGTGGACGACGTGGAGGTGCGCCAGCTCGCGACGACGAGCAGAGGCGTGAGGAGCGGGCGGAGCAGCAGGCCCCGGCCCCACAGGGTCCTGTGCTTCCCCCACCACCGCCAGTGGATTATGGAGTGTTCATGCAAGGTCTGGTGCAAGCCATGCAGACCCAGGCACACACTCAGGCAGCACTCCAGGCCCAGTTGGAGGCCCAGGTAAAATAATAAAACAACTAAGTAGTCTGCTATTTGAATTGTATATATTGTGTTTATTGTATATTGCTTGTTGTTTAATGTAGCAGGCTCAGGCCCCAGCTCAGGACCATGGTGGACCTTCCATCATGGAGCGATTCAAGAGGATGACCCCACCCTCTTTTAAGGGGGAGAGTGATCCGCTTTGGCAGAAAGCTGGATGAGGGAGATCGAGAAAATCTTCCGAGCTATCAGGTGTCCTGACGAGGACAAGGTGACCTTAGCCACCTACATGCTACAGGTATGCTTTAGTTTATGCTTGAATGTTGGTTGTTATTTGTTAGTTAGAGCTTATGAAGGTGTGTTGCAGGAGAGAGCTGATGTATGGTGGTCCTCCCTACTGCGTACGCGCTTCGAGGACGGAGCAGTAGATGTGGCGTGGGACGCGTTCGTGAGGCTCTTCCGAGCCAAGTTCGTCCCAGAGCACATCCAGGACAAGATGGAGCAAGAATTCCTTTCCCTGACGCAAGGATCGATGACCGTCCTGGAATACGAGGCAAGGTTTTCTGAACTCTCTAAATATGCACCGCACATAGTAGAGGATGAGCGCAGGAAGACCAAGAAGTTCGTGATGGGTCTCAAACCATCACTGAGGACGAGGCTCGTGGCGTTCGACCACCGCACGCTAGACGAGGCCCTCAGCGCAGCCTGCAGACAGGAGGGAGAAATGGAGCAGTATCTAGAGGAGAAGAAGGCTTCGCAGAAGAGGCCGGCAGCGACATTCCAGCGGCAAGATAAGAGGAAAACGGTGTACCAGACACCGCAGAAACAAGTGGCAGTCAGCAACTATCAGGTACCCTCTGTACGTTCCCCCGGTGCGAAGAAGGAGTGTCCCCATTGTGGGAAGACCCATGGAGGTTCGGAGTGTTGGTTAGTAGCGGGTAGATGCCTAAAGTGTGGGAGCAGCGACCACAAGATCAAGGATTGCCCGAGGCTTCAGCAGGAAGCTCAGCGAGGAGCGCCAGTACCAGCAGTAGCGGCAGCCGCGCCAGCTACAGGACGACCAGGAAGGCCTCGAGCCCCAGCTCGAGTGTTTGCGTTAGCTCGTGAGGACGCCGAGCAGGCGGAGCATGTCACCGAAGGTACAGTTTTACTTTTCGGTGTGCACGCTCGGGTTTTGTTTGATACGGGTGCTACTCACTCGTTCATTTCCGAGCGGTTCGCTAGGCAGTTAGCCCTAGAGTCAGGCATAGAGTCTGAGGAGTTAGAGGTCCCTTTGTCTGTGCACACCCCTGCGGGTACGGTATCGACTAGGAAGTGCATTCCGTCGTTACCTGTGTGCATTGAGGATAGATTCCTAGATGGGTGTTTCTTCTTGCTAAAGATGAAGGATTATGATTGTATCCTTGGTCTGGATTGGCTAGAGGAGCACTATGCGTTAGTGGATTGTCGTAGGAAGAAGATTGTGTTCCGCATTCCTGGCGAGGACGAGTTCTCTCATCCCTTGCCAAAGAACTTAGCGGGAAAGTTAGTCATCTCTGCCATGAAGGCGATGCGCATGGTGAACAAGGGTTGTGACGCATTTCTTGCCAGCGTTATGCTAGTACCCGATGCTGGTTCGTCACTGACTCTTGCAGAGATCGATGTGGTGCAGGACTTTCCAGATGTCTTTCCCGATGACTTGTCTGGATTGCCACCGGATAGGGAGATAGAGTTCACTATAGAGTTGCTTCCAGGCACCTCTCCTATCTCGAAGGCCCCATATCGGATGGCCCCTGCAGAATTAGCCGAGTTGAGGAAGCAATTGCAGGAATTGCTCGATAAGGGATTTATTCGCCCTAGCGTTTCCCCTTGGGGCGCACCTGTATTATTCGTCAAGAAGAAAGACGGGTCACTTCGGTTGTGCATTGATTATAGAAAGCTAAACCAGGTGACTGTGAAGAACAGGTATCCCTTACCTCGGATTGATGATCTGTTTGACCAGTTGCGAGAGGCATCAGTCTTTTCCAAGATTGACTTGCGATCTGGTTATCATCAGTTGAAGATTAGGAGTGAGGATGTGTCCAAGACGGCATTTAGAACCCGTTATGGACATTATGAGTTTTTGGTTCTTCCTTTCGGATTGACCAACGCCCCTGCAGCGTTCATGGATCTCATGAACCGGGTGTTCAGTCCGTATTTAGATAGCTTTGTTGTTGTGTTTATTGATGACGTGTTGGTCTATTCTCCGGATGAGGCCACACATCGTCAGCATTTGAGGTTAGTCTTAGAGGTTCTCCGTGAGCACAAGCTGTATGCAAAGTACAGCAAGTGCGAGTTCTGGTTGCGCGAGGTTCACTTTCTCGGGCATGTTATCTCCGGCGCTGGTGTAGCTGTTGATCCAGCAAAGATCCAGGCAGTTATGGATTGGGATGTTCCCAAGACCCCTTTCGGAGATTCGTAGTTTCCTTGGGTTAGCTGGTTACTATCGGCGATTCATTGAGGGTTTCTCATCCATCGCCGCCCCTATGACAAAGTTGACCAGAAAGGGTGAGAAGTTCGTATGGTCTGAGGCATGTGAGCGCAGCTTTCAGCTATTGAAGGCTAAGCTTACTTCTGCTCCGGTATTGGTATTGCCCAGTGGTCTAGAAGGCTTTGCCATTTATACGGATGCATCTCAGATTGGTTTAGGCTGTGTGCTCATGCAGCAAGAGAGGGTAGTAGCTTATGCTTCTCGTCAGTTGAAGGAGCATGAGAGGAACTATCCGACTCATGATTTGGAGCTAGCAGCTGTGGTTCATGCACTAAAGATCTGGAGGCACTATCTTTATGGTGTCAGATTTGAGGTGTTTACCGACCACAAGAGCTTGAGGTATCTTTTCTCCCAAAAGGAATTAAACCTGAGGCAGAGAAGATGGATTGAGTTCTTGAAGGACTATGACTTCGACCTTCAGTATCATCCTGGAAAGGCGAACGTCGTAGCGGATGCTCTTAGTAGGAAGAGGTCTTCGCTCCAGCAGGATTGGAAGATGTTGGAGGATGCAGCGTGCTCTATGACCGAGTTAGAGCCATCGTTGTGTCAGGCTTTTGTAGCTCAGCTATCCCTTAGATCCTCAGTCTTGGATGAGGTGATTGAGCAGCAGAAAGCCGATCCTAGATTGTTAGAGTTAGTGGGTAAGGCGGGCATTGCTCGTGATGAGGACGGTGTGATTAGATTTCAGCACCGTGTTTGTGTCCCCGATGTAGTAGATGTCCGTGAGCATGTGTTAGCGGAGGCTCATAGATCGCGATTTTCTATTCATCCGGGTAACACTAAGATGTATCAAGACCTGAAGAGATCATTTTGGTGGTCCGGCATGAAGAAGGATGTTGCGGATTATGTGTCTAGATGTCTAGTATGTCAGCAGGTGAAAGCCGAGCGGCAGCGACCATCCGGCCTTATGCAGAGGATGGATATCCCCGTATGGAAGTGGGAAGCTGTCACTATGGATTTCGTATCGGGTTTGCCTCGATCTAGAAGGGGCAATGACTCGATTTGGGTAGTTGTAGATAGATTCTCGAAGACTGCTCATTTCTTGCCTATGAAGAAGAAGCAGTCAGTAGAGAGTTTAGCTAGATTGTATGTTAGCGGTATCATTAGTTGCATGGTGTGCCGAAGTCGATCATTTCGGATCGAGATCCGAGATTTACTTCGAGATTGTGGAAGGGTCTTCAGGATGCGTTAGGTTCGGAGCTTAAGCTCAGTTCGGCGTTTCATCCCCAGACCGATGGACAGTCCGAGAGGACTATCCAGACGCTCGAGGACATGTTGAGAGCGTGTGTTCTGGATTGGAAGGATGATTGGGAGCGTCATTTACCTCTTGTGGAGTTCGCATACAACAACAGCTTTCATGCTAGTATTGGAATGGCTCCATTCGAGGCGTTGTATGGTAGGCCCTGCAGATCTCCTTTATGTTGGGAGGAGACTGGTGATAGGCAGTTGATCGGACCGGAGTTGGTTCAGGAAACTTCGGATAAGATTCAGCTTATCAGGAAAAGGCTTGTTGCGGCACAGGATAGGCAGAAGAGTTATGCCGACAACAGGAGAAAGGATTTGGAGTTCGAGGTTGGCGATCATGTCTTCTTGAAGATATCGCCTACTCGTGGAGTTGTCAGATTTGGCAGGCATAGCAAGCTAAGCCCTAGGTTCATTGGCCCATATGAGATTCTCAGACGTTTGGGCAACGTGGCGTACGAGCTAGCTTTACCCCCAGCTTTGGCTAGCGTTCACCCTGTATTCCACGTATCTATGCTCAGGAAGTATGTCCGAGATCCGTCTCATGTGATTAGTCATGAGCCAGTGGAGATCCAGCCAGATCTTTCGTATGTCGAGCAACCAGTAGCCATTCTTGACCGGAAGGTTCAGCATCTCCGGAACAAGAGTATCGCGTCGGTGAAAGTTCTATGGCGGAACTTCTCACGTGAGGAGGCTACGTGGGAGCTTGAGGATGCGATGAAGAAGAAGTATCCCCTTTGTTTGAGTAGTGTCGTTCTAACTTCGAGGACGAAGTTTCTTTAAGGGGGAGAGGGTGTAAGACCCTCGAATTTCCGTCGTATTTTTCGTATTTATGTGTGTATATTGTGTTGAGTATGTATGTACGTATTTACGTAGATATTAAAATAGTATAATTACGTGTACATGTGTTTATATTAAACGTAAATAATGTATGTATTGCATGATGATAGTATGAATATAATACCATGTACATATTGCATGTATAGAAGCTTGGTATGCATGGTTTCTGCATAAATTAGGGTTCTGGCCGAAGGCCCTATTGGCGTCAATCCCTGGCCGTTGAGGTGGTGTTAGCGTCCAGCCCTGGACGCCAACCCTAATTCCGGCGTCCAGCGATCTGGACGTCAACTTCTCTGGCCTGCATGCGCAGCAGAGCTGCAAACTTCTGAAGCAAGGCATGGCAACCATTGGGGGGATGTCCCCCAACGGCTCTGAGGCTGTCTAATCGGCATGGTGAGTGGGTGAGGGGCTCTCCTACACCCTGAACCCGAGTTGGCCTCTCCCCACTTCTCATTTCACCCTTGCAAGAGGAGAGAAGAGAGGAAAACCCTAGAGCATTCTGTGAGAAAACCCCATTTTAGAACCCTCAAATCCGATCCCTTGAGAGCTGGATTGGAGATCTTCTGCATCAAGGAGGAAGCTGAAGCAAAGGGGAAGGCTTCCCATCATCCCCTCGGCGTGGAGATCACCCAGGAGCCCGGAGGAAGGCGATCTTGGAGGCACTTCTGCAACTTCTTGGAACTGCCCAAGGAGGTCTTCTTCGAGCCATAAATCTCTTGGAGGAATTTTAGAGAGGCAAGTGACCTATCTATGGTGTCCCCGTATGAGTCTAGGTGGTTTTTGACATTTTTATGGAATTTTCCTCGAGTCCTAGACCCTCCAATTCACCCAAGATTTAGAGCTCGGGTCTGTGTTTCTGCACAGACCTGAGTAAACGGCAAGGTCCCTGGACGCCCAGTTCATCCTTGGCGTCCATCGACCATGCCGCTGACTCTGAGTCAGCGGCCAGAGACCGCCGTCTAGTTCTTCTGAACAGAACAGTGAGCTGTTCTGTCCCTCTTGTATATTAATTTCGGTATGTTTTATGCGATGAGGATATATTGTACCCTTATACTCTATGTATATTGTGCATTGTGGTTGTGGATGAATGTGATGTGATGGTGAATGTGGGGTAATGACATCTTGTAAAATTGTGAGCATAACTTGTAGATAATTTTGCAAATTAATGTTCCATGATTAGGATTAGTTAAATGTCTTGTTTTCAGTCTATTCATGAAGAATTGTGGGACATGTATGTATGTTCTGAATTTTGGTAATTCATGCATACTTGTGGAATTGCTAGTAAGTTCGGTTCGGTAAAATGAAAGCATGTAAAAATGGTTTGTGGTAACGGATTTATAGATGTATGAATTAGGATGATGTTGTATTCTGAAATCATGCATTAGTGTTTTCTGTGCAAAACAGTAAGTGGATGAATTTCAAATGTGTTAGACCCATGTTAGCTTAAGTTGTGAATAATATGCTAATTAGGTGTTTGATTTTCTGTAAATCCTATTTAGCTCAGAAAAATCTGAAAATTGAGGGTATGATTTGGAACCCGAAAACAGCATGTGGTTAAAATTTCAGGTCAATTGGAACAGTAAATAAAAAGTTATGTGCTTTCATGTGAAATGTGATAATTCGTGCATATGATCGAAATGTGATTAGATTTTGTTTAAACCCAGCATGATTGGTGTGTTTACTGTGTGTTGAACCTTGAAAACTCTGTAGTACCATGTTAGGAAAAACAGAGGTGTTCATGTGAGTAAGAAAGTGTAAATGTGATGAAGAGTGTCAAGTGTAAAACCATGTGTAAAACGGTAAATGTGTAAAAGTGTAAACTGTGCCAATGTGATACTGCTTCCGAGAAGGCAGTGGAGCCGTATCAGGGAAAAGTCCCCCTGAGAAAGTTCATTGTGTTAAGTGACCCTAAGGGCATTAGGGGGAAATCCTGGAGGTGGACAAGTACCACTGGTTAGGGTGGAGACTTGTTCTCCCGGTCTGCGCAGTCCAAGAGTCGCCATTGTATTGCCTAGATGGCGTCTATGTGATGTGATGTGTTTGTGTCCTTCTTTGGTGGTTTGGACTATGTGTCACGGCACCTAAAATATGTGTAAAGTGAAATGTGTAAAGTGTATGTGACCATGTGTAAATGTGTAAGTGATATGTGAATGTGTATGTGTAAAGTGAACCATGTGAAAGAGGAAACTAGTGTAAAGAAAAATGTGAAATCTTAGATATGTAAATGTGTTATAGAAACCATGTGAAACTAAATCTGAAACCAAGTGAATTCAGAAAATGCATGTTATTATTATTCTCATGTTTATGTGTGCAAAAGTGTTTAGAATCCATGATAGGAACAACAAATGAGTATGTGAGTAAAATGGCATGATGGATTGTTCATGTGTTATGTTTAAGCAACGTTGTAGCTTTCATGTGTAGGTTTATAGTCATTGAACCATGTGAAACCAGCAACCTAAAGCATGATAAAAAGTTATGTATGTACTTAAGAACATGTGGAATCCATGCTAATTATGTTCCCCATTCATGTATGTAAATTGTTCATGTCAATAGCTCTCACGTTTTGATTAAAGTCTCATGAGTGAATTGAATAGAGACCATGTGATAGGTGAATGTTATTTTTGAAATCTGAAAGCATGCGTTATGTATAAAATTGTAGAACCTTCATGATAGGTTGAAAGCTTAAATGGACTAGCATGCTATGTGTTGCAAAGTGTAATGTGCGTGTAGAAACCACTAGACTTGTACGTGTATATCATGCATAGTGTTACTTGCTGAGTCCCTGGACTCACTCCTTGCTTCGGCGTACAGGTATAGTTGGTGACACAGTACCCTCGGAGGAGGCAGCGGAGACGGACTCCGAGCGTGGAGACTGGCCAGTTTTGAGATCTTTGTGATTGTGTACTTCTTAGTATGTACTTGAACATTGTATTAGAATTATCATTAAAAGAATGTAATATGTGGACATTTTGTATCTCTATTTCAGCAAATTAAATTATGTGAATTTTAGTTCCTTTTTGCAAATTGTAAACTGCATGTATGTTTAATGTGGATGATGAATGAATGGAGATAGTTCTCTTTTACTTCCGCTACTCTGTTATATATATTCGCGTGTATCTCAGCTGTTTGTATCGTTGGGTAAATGTCCCACTGTGGCTGGCAGCACTCGCTATACCGACGTGGGTTGGTATAACCGTACCGGTATAATGAGGGCCGTCACAAATTCAGTCTCCAATCCCGAGAAAATATATGAACAACAAAAAGCCAAGTGTAGCCTGAAATCACAGTATCATGCAGTGACTCTCTTCACATGCCTATAACTCTCTAACCAAAGACTTTTGGATAAAACGTTCAACATAAAAGCTTATCGTGACTTCAAGTAGAAAAACTTTTGTCAAGGAAGTTTAGTCAAATTGGTTCGAATCACGTGCATAATAAGAAGAACGGGACCTAACGGTGCGCAACTTTGGAAGAACACTTATAACTCAAAATATACTCATTAGAATTTGATGAAACCAGTGGAAAACGAAAGTTAATTTGATGCTCTACACATTGGTATAGGATATATTAAGGTTTGGCCCGAGAAAACCTACCTTATGGGTTGAAGAAGTCTCATTTTTCCAGAAAACCCGTGTTCAGACCACTTGGAGGAAAACGCTTACTGCTCCGTGTATACTGCATGGAATTTGGGCATTCCACTTGGTTTAGAACGTAGACTTGACCCTCTTTCTAGGGGTATAAGCATTGCAAGGTTTGGTTTAGGTTTGACCTACCTTTGGTCGACTTCAAGATGACCGTCTGTGCAGGTCGCAGCAGACGCAACAGGGGAAGAAGATGAGCTTCTTGTGGTCGATCCACAGATCCCTAGCCACCAAGAACTCCTCCACACAACCCCAGCAAGTTCTAAAACTCGTACCTAAGGTTTGGTGAAGAGTATTTAAGCAACCATGGTGTTTTAGGAGTCCTATTATGACTAGGAAAGCCAGGTTGCTGTTTTAACAGGTTAGTTTCCTAGTTAGGGAGTATTTCTTCCTCCCATAGAGTGTGTGAGGCTTTAGGAAACCTCCCACCATAGATAGGCACGAATTTGGGTTGCCAAGAATGCATGATTGCATCCCAATTTAACTCAATTTGCCTCTTTCTAATTTCAGCCTATTTAGAGTTACGAATTTTCCCTGTATTTTCTAGCTTTATCTGATTATTGGGCCAAATGATGTCCATTGACCCAATTATGATATTGGGTCATTAATATATAATGTTGGAAGTCCTTCCAACACTTTTATTTAAATTTTTTGATTGCGCCGTATTTCCGTGTTAACGGTTTTCCGACTTGTTATAGCACGTACGATAATGATGCGTATGTTTTACATACTTGGAAATTATTTATTTCCATTTATTTGAATTCTTTATATAACTAAAATTTCAGATGTGCTACATCGACCCTTTTCTGAGGCAGGATGAGTTGATGCTAGATGTGCCACTGATTTAGGCGTTGAAGGAAAGATAGGACCCTGAGTATCACGCTTTCCTCTTTCCATGGGGTCACATGATCCCCACTCTAGAGGACGTGGCATGGATCACCGGCCTAAGGGTGGATGGCCAGGCAGTGATAGGGGTGACTTACACCTGTTACCAGGAGTTGGTGGAGAGGCTCCTAGCACTGGAGATGGTACGAGAGAGGTCATCCCTAGTGTTGAGGATGAGGTTGCAGGAGAGCTTGGGAGTGGTGGACACTCGCCAACTGACGGGAGAGGGCCAGGCAGAGTACATTGCTAGGTTGACAGGGGATGCCAGGTCGACGCTGGCAGAGGAGGAGGGAGCAGCAGTAGATGGGGACTTGAGACGCTTCCTGGTCCTCATGACTGGGAAGCTCATCCTTGGGAGTAGAGGGGACCTGGTGAGCTGTAGGTGCCCACCCTTGCTGGAGGACTTGACCCAGAATGGAAGCTATGTGTGGGGTGTGTCCCTTCTGGCCCACCTCTTCAATAGCCTGGGCACCTTAGGTAGGGAGACAGGGGTGGTTGGTTTCTTCCCATTCCTACAGGTAAATTTATTGCCCTTACCCTTTATTTGTTTTCCTGCTTTATTATAATTGTCTATGTCTAACCATCTTCTTTTGCAGGTGTGGGCCTATTACTACCTTCCTCCCTCGGTCGAGGAGTGCTAAGGTGGTCGAGCATAGTACCACTTCTTCAACATTGGTGGTTCCTCTAAGACGAGTGGTCCCTGCACCTGCATGTGACCCTCATTCAGGAAGCACTAGACTCCATCCCCTTTGGGCATGTAAGTACTTCTCCACTTGCAACCTTTACTTTCCTTTTACTGTGACAAATGACTAACATGTTCTCTGTACATGATGTGTAGGTCAAGTGGACTCCCTACATTGGTGACGACACAGACCAGCCGTGGGTGGAGCAGGGCCGCCCCTACTTCGGTAGGGAGATTTGGCTTCATACTTTCCACACGGTGGTCCCGCTCCACTTACGACTGGTTGCGAGGACATTGGGGCTCCACCAGGCTGTAGTGGAGTTCTTGACTAGGCAGAGGGAGAGGCTAGTCCGTAGCTTCCATGGGATTTAGTAGATCACGAACTGGCGAGAGTGGTCTTAGGAGTAGCTCGGGGACTGCCGACAGTGGAGTCGAGAGGTGACTTCCGAGGTTACTAGTGACGAGGACTACTTTTGTGCCTATGCACGGAGGTACGGGGCCCAGGTGTACAAGGGGACCTGACGCCAGGTGAGTACTACTAATTTAGCCCTTTCTCAATGCTTTAATCATTAATTCCTTGGCTAACTTGATCTGTGCTTGCAACTCGACCTCGAGGGCAGGATCACTTCCCTTAAGGGCATCCTTCACTCCACCATCTAGCAAAGGAACGATCTTCAAAGGATCGTGACCGAGCTGGTGAGTGCTCTACTACTTGTTTCCCCTATTCTTAGCTTTCATTTTCTCCTGTAGCGTGCTGAGCTGGAGCGGGCTCAGCAGATGGTGGGCGGCACTTCCTCCTCTCGTGACAAGCCTGGTCACTCCGTGTTGGAGGGCCAGCTAGCGGTGGTAGTGGCCTGGGTAGAGAAGGCCATGACCCAGCTTTACGAGCGGGTAAATTCCTAACTTCATGCCCCTTATTTATTACTCTTCTTTATTTCTTTTTCTAACCCATGTTCCCATTTGTAGGAGGCTGAGCAGAGGGGTGCTCTAGCACAGATGCCTGTGCTAGAGATGGAGATGGCGGAGCTACGCTTGCTCCCTCAAAGTAGATGAGGCAGTAGGGCTGCATCGAGAGGTCGACGAGCTTCGCTCCTAGCTGTGGCCCGAGCGGTAGGCCGTCTTGATGATTCAGGCTGAAATGAGGGGATTGGAGAGGGTCCTGGCTCTGGTCGGCCATAGCCGTCCATCGGCCAGTATGAGTGGTGCCCCTAGTGGCTCGGTAGGGCACTACGTGACAGGTTCCTCTGGATGACGAAGGAATGAGGAGGAGGTGAGGCGACATGAGGGGGCAGCTGAAGGGAGCACGACAGGTCCAAGGGAGATGGCCCCTTCACCCCCTCGCCGCCTAAGGGTATAGGGTAGAGTGATTGAGCAGTTGTACTCTTCTCTCTTTTGTTTATCATGTATTTTGGTGAGGTACAAATATGATGATATAGAATGCATCCCTTTTGGCCATGAAATGTCATTGAGTGTGTGACAGCAGCGAGTAAGATATGAGTGCCGCTTTCTTTTATTTGTTGCGACATGCACACTTAAGCAAAAAATGAAATAAGGTTAGATCAATTCTTCCACTTAGCCCCTCTTACCTTGAGCATGATAAGTGGCCAACCATGATAATGTTCAAAGGGTAAGCCTTATTAAATAGGCGAAAAGAAATAAAGAAGTGGCATACATGAATGAATGAGTGAAATATTTTTGGGTTTTGAAAATATTTTGATTTTTTAGAATTTTAAATTATTTGATTTTTAAAGTTTTGAAATATTTGATTTTTTTGGAGTTTTGAAAGGCGTCTAAAGTCAGCGTTAGCCCTTCCAAAAATAAGACACGTGAGATGGAAGGTACTCACCCTTTTTAGGGCCACCACACATAGACCAGTTCAAACCGTTGATTAGGAGTCTTAGTCAATTTCCCTTTCGCCAAGGGCTTTACTAAGATAGGACGTGTGCTTAGGGGTGACATGCAATGGGTGGCTGCCCCTAACTAACAGTGCAGCTACCTAGGCCATATGTAAGAGACGACCCGATCTTATAGAAGGAAGTGGAAGATTGTTTAAGGAAAGTCTATTGTAGGTTTAAGGACGTTGGGTTCAGCTTCTTCCCGTAGCATACCCCTAAAAGATTAGGTCTTTTTAGTAGGGACTTTGTGGTCTTTTCTCATCGATTTATTCTGTCTGGGGCATGCGTACAACTGGGCTCATGAGCGTCCTGTGGGAACTTTGCCACTCTTTTCCATGACCCCATTCTATCTTTTTTTTTTCTTTGCTTCTTTGTTTCTCTTCTTTGCTTATGCTATGTTCAGACTTGATCGTCCCTGTTTGAGACTTCCTCTTGTCAGGGTGTACTTAATTTTGTTGGCCTTTCCCTTACGACTCTTGCCTCCACACTTTGACCAATTCAGGGAGAGAATGACCTTTGCACTGTTTAAGTATGGCCTATGTAGCCACAATGCCAACTAAGTGCAGCCGTCTAGGTTTGTCGTGTGTGTGTGTTCGTCCTAACTTAGGGCAATCCTTGATGACTGGGGAAGGTGTTGGGTTTTTCATATATCATGTTTTTGATGATCACATTAACATCCTTGAACATTGATTTAATGCAAAATTGATGTGCTAACTAACATGAAAAACACCATGAAAGTGATTGAGTTAAACATTGCTAAATCATACAATGTATATCACTAACAATGTATTTGCATGTAGGTGCACAAGCATGAAACATGGAGCATTGAAGAGGCATTGAAGAAATGAGAAAAAAGCACAAATATCTGTCAAAGAGGTTTATCTGTCGACAGATGCAATGTACCTGTCGACAGATTCACACAGTCATTCCAAGACAGAGCTCAGGTTTGCATCTCTGAGTGCATCTGTCGACAGATGAAATGTACTGTCGACAGATACACACAGTCAACCCAGGACAGAGCTCAGGTTTTCTATTCCTGAGTGCATCTGTCGACAGATGCAAACTGCCTGTCGACAGATACACTCAGAAACTCAATTTCCTGAAACCCAGTTCTCAGCCTGAGTGCGCCTGTCGACAGATGCAAGTGCACCTGTCGACAGACGACGGAAACATGAGATTTTGTGTTTCCAAATCCGGCCCCACTTGGGTGTTTCCTTCCTCCACGACCCCCACCTTTACCTAACACTATATAAGCATCCTTTTGGAGCCAAATTCGCAGAGAGCAGCCTCCCATCCAAGAGCCTCCAAGGGACCAAGAGGAAAAGCCCCAAATTGCTGCTCTGCTTCAACTTTCCGCCCAGATCGTGTGGAATCACCATCTATGCGGAGCTGAAGCCGGATCGTCATCAATTCAACCTTCTACATCGATCAATCTACATCCAATCGAAGTTTGAAGAGCGTTTGGACGATCCACGAGAAGAATTCCAACCGGATTTGTTCCCTAATTCCTAATTCTTCTCCATTTCAT
The DNA here is from genome assembly GCA_014218235.1 of Colocasia esculenta. Classification (NCBI taxonomy): domain Eukaryota; kingdom Viridiplantae; phylum Streptophyta; class Magnoliopsida; order Alismatales; family Araceae; genus Colocasia; species Colocasia esculenta. Next base: position 74,427,571 of record CM024754.1, on the reverse strand, counting down.
AATTTCCATTCCATCGTGTGTGTGTGTGGTTGTGTTTCGAGCATCCCTTGTGCTTGATTCACGTATTTGTGGTTGTTCTGATCGTGCTTCATCAGACAACGTGTGTGTGGTTGAGTTGTAGTGTTAAACTCGCTCATAAGCAGTCGTTTCTGCGTGTGTGTGTGGACGGTGGATGTAGGATACACGAGTTGTGTACTCCGAACCACCTTAAATCATCGTGTTCTGTGGTTTGTTCGCGTTTTGCGATAGATGATTGGTAGGCACGGTGTTCATACGCACGTTTGATTCCCTGTTCTCTTTTAGATCAACTCAAGCGGTCTCATACTTAATCGAATTTGAATCAAATTTCATTAAGATCGCTGTAGCATCGAAAAGAAGCCATCAATAGTTTAAAATTGCCGTAATCTATTCAACCCCCCCCCCCCCTTCTAGATTACCGTATTGTGTATTTCCGCATAACTCTTCAGAAGGGACTTCAAACTCTTAACACAGGGTTCTCCCTAATCTAAGTGTTATGGCCTCACACCTATAGAGCAAGGGATAGAATCTTTTGAGGTACAACCCATTGCATGGATATGACAATTCTATCCCCTTAGCATTGATTAGGCGATAGGCATTTTCTGGATACACTTCTCTCACTACATACGAACGTTCCCAATTTGGGTGCAGTTTAGACATTGGGCCTCCAAGTTTGATAAAAATGCATTTTAAGACCATATCACCTTCTTGGAATTTCCGTTCAATTACCTTCTTTTTGAAAGACCTTGAAATTCTCTTTTGATGTGAGAGGGCATGATCAGCTGTCGTTAGCCGCCTTCATCTAAGAGTTCCAATTGGACTAGAAACACCTCTTGACGTTCATCAAGATTAAGTTCCTTATCAAGTTGGACTCTTAGTGAAGGGATCAAGATCTCGTATGGAACTACCACCTCTATTAGCTTTTCTGGCCAATTAGCGAATTTGTGTGATTCACATGTTTTCTTTAATATTTTAAGAAGGGTTTTATTAGTTGCTTCAGCTTGGCCATTGCTTTGTGGGTAATATGGAGATGAATGATGCAGAGTGATGTTTTATTTCTTACAGAGGTTCTGAAGTTCTTGTGAGATGAAGTGTGGCCCGTTGTTTATGACGATGCTGCTTGGCACTTCGAACTGCAAGATGATATTCTTCATGATAAAGCAGCACATTGTGGATGCTTTGATTTTTGTAAATGCTTCTGCTTCTGGCCATTTGGTGTAATACTCAGTTGCTATTAAGATGAAGGATTTTTGTTTGGTTTGAGCATATAGATCACTAAGTGGGCCAACAATATCAAAAGCCCACATGGAGAATGGCCAACGTGTGGAGAGTGGATGAAGTGAGGATGAAGGAGTGTGAATTCTATCAGCATGGAGTTGGCATTTGACACACCTACAGACGTTGATGGCACAATCTTCTTCTAAGGTTGGCTAGTAGTATCCCTGCCTAATTATCTTCTTAGCAAGCATCTGACTGTTGACATACCCTCCGCACTCACTAGCATGTGCTCCTTCTAACATTTTCCAAGCTTCGTCATTATTAACACATCTCAGAAGAACTCCATTAAGAGCCCGCCTATACAAAACTCCTCTAATGACTGTATATCTTAGGTCTGCCCTTCTTATGGCCTTGAGATCCTCTGAGTTTGCCCCTTCGGGATATCACCCATCCTTATAGTACTGCTCAATCTCAAAATACCACGGCAATTCATCTTCATCTAAGCTCTCCTCAAGCTTAACTAGCATGATCTATTGCACTTCTCTTTTCCTAGTCCTCTCTTCTAAGGTTGTCCTAAGGTTCTTGAACCAAGGATCGTGGGGAGATGGAGTATCGAGCCATTGGACGATAATTGTTTCAGTCCGATGCCTCAGGGGAAGGATAGAGAAGAGGTTAGTGACACCAAGGCGTCATCTAGGATATTTTGTGAGCGAGGAGTGTGGACATAGATAAGCTTGCGAAATTGCCTTGCCAACAACGTGACCAAATCTTGATATGGTTTAAGTTTTGGGTTACGAGTGCGGTAAGTTGAGAGCACCTAACACAAAACAAGATGAGAGTCTCCTATGATTCTAAGGTGAGATGCACCAAGGATATAAGCATGCTTAAGACCAGCTAGGAGAGCTTCGTACTGAGACATGTTGTTAGTGGTGGAAAAGGTATGTTGGAAGGCGATGGGGATGGTAATACCCTCCGGGGTGAGCACCACAGCTCCAATGCCCAGTCCCTGAGAGTAGAGTGCACCACCAAAATAGAGGGACCAGAAAGGGTCCTTGGAAAACCCAAGAGCTCTTCATCGGGAATCTCTTCTCGGACGGAACCACTATGAGGCAGCGGCAAATGGGAAATGTAGCACCCTAGAAATTTAAATGGTTTAAAATAGCAAATAAATAAAAATGTTGAATAGAAATAAAATAAAAGTCAAAATTAAAATCCTCACATGTGGAATGAACCATTTAATTCATATTGGACCAATACAACTCTAACTGGGCCAAAGATCAAAACCCAATAACAATAAAACCCAATATTTGCAACCCTAATTATGCAGAAAATAGAAAAGGGCAATTTAGGGCTAAAACAAGGGTAAATAACCATACAAAGCAACCAAAATCGGACCCAACCATGAGAGGGTGTTTCCTATTGTCATTGCTACTCCAATTGGGAGGAGAAATCTCAATATATGGAAGGTTATATGTAGAAATCACAAACCACCTTTCCTAGCCTCATTAGGACTAGTAATAAACCCTAAAACTATAAGAGATCGTCACAAGTCTTTTGGGGGAAGTTTAGCATTGTGTTGGGGACGTGGGGAGGTGGACTAGAGCTCTGGGAGAGGAGAAGATCGGCCAGGAGGACACCATCTTCCCCGACCTATTCTCTGTTGCGACCTGTGAAGAAGACCTTCTTAGATCCACTATAAGGTAGTAGATCTCAGGCCAGAACTAAACTAGGGCTATGCCATTTGAAAGAGCATTGTGTCTAGTTTATTTGGCATCTATTTTGCCCAAATTCCATCAAGCATGTTCGTCGTATTAAGCGTTTTCCCTAAGTCACGCAAGTTTAGGGTTTTTCATAGATATGCTATATTTTATGCAAATTTAGGTCATTTTGGATCAAACCAAAACCATGGTTCGCTTCTACTGGATGACCTAAACACTTTCTATGTTTAGAGTTTTGTCTAGATGTTATTAGATTTCAAGTTATAAGTCTATCATGAAGGGTGTATCGTTTTTCTGCATTTTCAGGTAAGATCCAAGAATGGGACGTATTCAGACGTCGTGATTCTGCATGCATGAACGTGACGTACTGGTGCGTCACGATTCAAGAAAAGTTGACTGAGTCTTCCGTCGTGATTTAAGGTCTGACCAGTCAACCCTGACACCTCAAACTGTGTGTTGCGTGGGTTTCTAGACCCGTCATGAACGTGATGGCATGTGTCGTCGCAATTTGGCAGTTTCCCACCCATCTGATTCTGTACAGTTTTTATGTTTGAAGTTTGAAACCCATGCATGAACGGGATGTAGTGAAGCGTCGCGATTCAGGAATCGTCACGACATATCATTCTGTCACGTTGTGAACGCGACGGACAAGACCGTCGCGATTATGGTTAGGCAATCGATCGGGTAATCGATTCATGTAAGAAAGGCGACCATCTATCCTATCGTGATTTAAACGCGACAGGAAGGTCTGTCGCATTTTTATGCATTTACACTGAGTCTTGTTTAACTGTGTATGGTTCTTTGAAAGGCGACGTCTAAACCCCTCGCGATTCAAAGACCAACCCGAGACTGTTCCTTCCATCTAGTCAGTCAACATGTGTATTATCTTAGTCTGTAAACGGGTTACTTAGTGATGCATTGGCCTAAAAGTGATCAACCCATTAGACAACTATAAAGACATGAATACGATTCTAATGGATGATATGAATTGACTGATCATGTATTCATTTGATCATCATCTTGTGATCTAGCTTGATGTAAAATCTGTCATGATAAGTTGTGGTATGAATCTGTGGAGGATACATGTTAGAATGAATTTGCTTGGTTTAGAGCTTTTCGATTATGTTACTTATTGCATGTGGATTTTCCTTATTACGTGCTTTCCGAGGTTTTCATATTTTGTTCTTAAATTGCACGCATAAATAGGAAAGCTTCGTGTCATGACACCTACATGTTTGCACAATTAGGCATACCCCTCTTGGGGAATTGGAAGCTCTCTGCCGGTCATTTCGTATTGGCAGACTAGCAACCTTTTCCCTAAGACATTTGTAAGTCTCCGTACTCTGTGGATTCCCTCATAGAGACCGAGCTGGTTGTACCATAAAGTACCCTGGGGATAGAGAGCTCTTGTAGCGTGTATGATATTTCATTAGTCATCCTCTTGTCAAGACACTAAAGATTTATGAAATATGAGATATGTCGTTATGCTGTCCAAATGATCTCTCGAGCTTTTGTCATATCTTGAACTCTATGAATGATAATGTCCTATTACTATGAGCTTGTTCTTAGAAACACTACAAAAAAAGGGCCTATAACTTCGGGTAATAACCATAGGTATATATCCAAAATCTGAAGGTAAAACTCTTTATCGTTAGGGTTTTCTCCCCTGTAGCGACTTGCTCTCATCCGATGCGGGTTGGTATAACCATACCGGGTGAAAGTGGGTCGTTACAGAGTCTTTCGTCACGATTTAAGGTCTGACCGGTCAACCCAGACACCTCAAACTGTGTATCGCATGGGTTTCTGGACCCGTCATGAACGCGACGGCATTTACCGTCGTGATTTGGAAGTTTCCTACCCATCTGATTCTGTATAGTTTTTATGTTCGAAGTTCGAAACCCATGCATGAACGTGACGTAGTGAAGCGTCGCGATTCTGGAATCGTCGCGACATATCGTTCTGTCACTTTGTGAATGCGACGGACAAGACCGTCAAGATTATGGTTAGGCAATCGATCGGGTAATCGATTCATGTAAGAAAGGCGACCATCTATCCAATTGTGATTTAAACGCGACAGGAAGGTCTGTCGCGATTTTATCCCTTTACACCGAGTCTTGTTTAACTGTGTACGGTTCTTTGAAAAGTGACGTCTAAACCTGTCATGATTCTAAGACCAACTTGACACTGTTCCTTCTGGCTAGTCAGTCAACATGTGTATTATCTTAGTCCGTAAACGGGTTACTTAGTGATGCATTGGCCTAAAAGTGATCAACCCATTTAAAAACTATAAAGACATGAATACGATTCAAATGGACGATATGAATTGACTGATCTTATATTCATTTGATCATCATCTTGTGATCTAGCTTGATGTAAAATCTATCATGATAAGTTGTGGTATGAATCTGTGGAGGATACATGTAAGAATGAATTTGCTTGGTTTAGAGCTTTTCCATTATGTTACTTGTTGCATGTGGATTTTCCTTATTACGTGCTTTCCGAGGTTTCCATATTTTGTTCATAAATTGCACGCATAAATAGGAAAGCTCCGTGTCACGACACCTACACATTTGCATGATTAGGCACACCTGTAGCAACCTGAAATTTTGTGAAAATAAAATTTAAATAAAGAATTAAAACCTAACTAAATGGATATTTAAGTAGAGCATTAAATAAAACCCATTAAATGGAAAACAAGTAATGGGCTTTATTAAATGGACCCATTAGAAATAGTGGGCTAAAATAAGAATTTATAAAAGGGGAATAATAGGAAAATACCCTAAATTCGTAACTAAATTATTACCTAAATAGAAAAGGGGTATTTAATGCATTAAATAGGAAGTTAGAGTTAGAATTAGATTCCTAAACCTACCCCATATGGGTTAGCACGAATTTGGATCTTTTCTAAGTCTAAATAGAGATTGGAAAGCAAGGAAGGAAGGTGGGAGTAAGGAAATTTCGTAATTTAAGAGAAATTAGAGTAGTAGTGGGAATAGAAATACATACTTGCATAAATACACATCTTAAACTCCCTTGGGCAACCCTAGCTCATTGCCAAGAGTTACTGGACATAGAGAGGAGGCTAAGGAGGAGAGGATTTCGTGGAGAGAAGAAGAGCTTGAAGCTTCTTCCCTTGTTCTCCAAGTTCTAGCCCTAGAAGACAAATAAATCCAAAGGTAGGCATTCTCACAAGCTAAAATTCTGAAATTTCGTCTGTAGGTTCTTCCTACCCTCTTGAATGAAACCCCCAAGTTTCATATTTTTCCATCAATCCTATATTTTGTTCTTAATTTTTGAAGTTCTGCAAACATGATAACTCCGAGACATCAGGATAAATCCATATCTCCTTGTATACTTGATTCCATGCTATGAAATTTTTATTGTAAATACTTGATCTTGTTAGGGATCTTTTGACCCCAAAAGCCCTAATTTTTGTTGAGCACGCTACTCGAACTAAATCGATCTTGCTCCTTGTATCATGTTCTATGTGACTCATTCTTGTTCGTTCTCAAACCATGTTCAACCATGTTCTCTCTCGAATCCCTAATTATTGGAAGTACCCTTGCACGTCTAGTTTAATTTGCAACTGGTTTCATGATTTTTCGTTGACTATATAATTAGTTATGATTTTTCAAAGCACCCTGTATCATTCTATTTCAAGTTGGCCCGCAATCCAAAGCCTGGTCTGATCCCTGTCAGAGCCAGGAGCAGACCACCAGATTGCGACAAGCCGATATGTCGCCTTCTGGCTCTGATTGCGACCGACTACCTGTAGCGTTCTCAAGCCGTCGCGACGCCTTCCTTGTCGCTTTCTGAATGCGACAGTACCTACGTCGCATTCTGGCCGCCTGAACAGACAGCCCTGTTGCGACCCGTACCAGACCCTGTCGCGTTCTGCCTGGCACCTGTCGCCGCCCTTACAGCCCTATGTCGCCTGCACAGAGATTTTGGTGAAAAACCCATAAAAATATTTCTATCACTTGCACACACATGAACCATCCATTTATGGCTGAAATCTTGCAGAAAATATCTCATAATGTATCTGGTAAATTATTTCAATAAAGTATATTAATTGCCCTATTTTTAAAGGACTTATAATTCGTTTCTTGCGTTCTTTATATTCCGATATCGACGCTCCACTGTCCTAGAATTCCTCTAGAACGTTGGGCACCTGTTTTATATACACACTTTACTTGGCTTGTGGTGAACTCTCCGTCGGATATTCCTTTCACCGGACTAGTGAACTCTTGCACAAGGCCTCCGTAAGTCTCCTCTGATCATGGATTCCCACATGATCGATGAGCCGGTTGTACCCTAACACCCATTACACCTTTAGGGATCGATATGATCCAAATGGCTATTAGAAGTTCACTCTTATCTTAAATCACGCCGAACCTCTGGACCTGTGCATAACAAGGCCGGTGGTAGAGTCGTGAGTACCACCTGACTGCCAACACCATGTGCGCGTGTTGTGCAACTGTTACTATCGCTTGTTACTCGGAACGTTACGTGCACTGTCCCTTAGATCTCATCTATACTCGACTCGCTCATCTATTCACATTCACTCCACTATCTCATCTATTCATCTAGTGATCTCATCTATTTCTTGGTACTCTTTATTTGGCCATTAAATGATTGATTGTCTACGATAAAAAACATGACTATGCTAGGCAACATTATAAGGGCCCGATCTGGTCCTTGGGAGGAGCACCTGAAAGGCTATAACTCGCGGGGGTCTAATGATCAGGGTGATGGCATACACCTAATGCATGACACGCAAGATTTGATCTATGGCAATCAATTAATCAAACAGTCAATTATTGGTTTACTTGAATCTCGTGGTTGAAAGATATCGACCAAACACTTGCTATCGTGACTTGTGCACTGTTGTGCAACTTTACTTGTTATCTTGTTATACGGCCAATCCGATATCAACACTTGTCGTGCTATACTCTCGTGCATTGTGCTATTATTTCTCGTTATCGTGTACCAGTACTTTCTATATGTTTCTCGTTACTCTCTCTAGTTATCCTGCTTTATAAGACATTAATCACTTAAAGCATGCTTGATCCTGAGATTTAAGTCCTACTGGGCGTTATCGCTCACCCTGCGTTATTTGTCGTTGTGTTCTCAGGTGAGACCGAGGATGAACCATACACTCAAGAGGACGGGAACAACCTGGAGTGATGTCTTTGAGTACCCTAGCGTCCTATTGTTATATTTAGCGTTGTAGTAGTTAGGTTTGAAGTTCAGTCTTTTGCTTTATTCTAATGTAATCGGGCCCAATAGGTTGGCTCTGATATTAATGGTTGTAACTAGACATTCGAAAGATTATTAATGTATGGAATTGTTTTAGTATTTATTCTTGTTCAATGGTTTGATGTCTAGTACTCGCTCTATACCCGTTCACTTGCAACTTCCTTCGCGCTCCGATATTCCGCGTTGGGGCGTGACAGTTTTGTGGTATCAAAGCCTAGGTTATTCTAAGTATAGGGTGATCTAGGTTGACCAGCCTCGACTAAGAGTCAGTAATCCTACCTATGAGAGATGTGGGTAGAACTATGGGTAATCAGCTAAAATAAACCCACACACGCACAAATTAAACTTTTAACCAGCATTATAACTATCGAACTATTTTGTAGGAACTAAACAGCTACAATGACTGCGGAACGTGCCCAGATGAGAGGCATGCAACAATCCCTCCAGGAACTTACTCGTGCCATACTACAAGCCACCCAGCAAGGCAGTGGTAACCGCGGAGGGAACCAACTAGGTGCAGGCGAGCTGCATCGCAATTTCAGGGGTCTGAACCCGCCTAGGTTCGGTGGGTCTACGGATCCAGATGAAGCGGAACACTGGCTAAAGGAAACGGAAAGGATCTTCCGTGTAATGCAATGTGCGGATGGAGACAAACTCCTATTAGCGACATTCCAACTGGAGAAGGATGCCGCGCATGGTGGGAGTCTGTGGAAGCCACAAGAGAGAACGGCCAATTTACTTGGGCCGAATTTAAGGAAGCTTATAATGCTAAATACTTTTCTGAAAGGATCCAGGAGAGGAAGGCCTCCGAATTTGCTGCACTGAAACAGAGGCACCTTACGATCGCGAAATATGAAGCGCAATTCTCCCGATTGGCGTGTTATGCCAATCATCTGGTCAACACAGAAAAGATGAAGGCGAGGAGATTTCTTAATGGACTCAAGCCTTCATATATTACACAACTTGCTCCACTCGACATCCAGACTTATGCCGAGATGGTAAAGAAGGCACAACTGCTGGAGGATGCGACCGACCTTACCGATCGCATTAAGGGTAGACTAGTCAAGAAGGAACCAGCATCGGGGTCCTCAAGCAAGCCCACAAATGACAAGAAGCAGCCGTTCAACATCATGGGAGGGCCGAATCAAGAAAGGAAGTTCAAGATACCTACTACCCTAAACACCGATAAGACGAAGTGCGAGCATTGTGACAAACCTGGTCATACTACTACTGAGTGCTGGAGGAAAGCAGGCGCTTGCCTACACTGCGGGAATCACAACCATCGCATTTCCGAGTGCCCTATGCTGAAGGAGCAGGAGAAAGAGAAACACCCTAATGGGCAAAAGAAGCCTGGCCGACTGCAAGCTGTCCAGGAAGTGGAGCCCACCGAGGAGGGTGGAATCGTAGAAGGTACCCTTCAAGTTTTCTCTCTATCAGCATTCGTTTTATTTGATACTGGAGCAACCCATTCATTTATATCTCAAAACTTTGCTGATACTGTGAATGCTAAACCCATATCCATGGGTTGTGAGTTCTCTATCACAACGCCACTAGGGGAAAAGGAGAAACTGAACAAATATTTCCCATCTGCCGATGTAATGATCGGAGACCATAACCTAAAAGCCGACCTGGTGTGTATGTCCATGGAAGGCTATGATGTAATTTTGGGAGCCGACTGGTTGTCCACATATGGGGCAAGTGTTGACTGTAAGAAAGGGAAGGTTACCTTTAGTGACTTTCCTAAATTGGCATTCTCTGGGATTAAACATAAGAGACGGATGTCTCTAGTCTCCGCCATAAGAGCCCACAACCTGATGAGGAAAGGTTGTATTGCCTTCCTAGCAGCCGTAGTGGTGAAAAAGAAGGGTTCCAAGATAGAGGACATACATATAGTACATGACTACCCAGATGTATTCCCCGAAGACTTGCCAGGGATTCCCCCTGAACGAGATGTCAACTTCGCCATTGAGTTGATTCCTGGAGCCGCACCGGTATCGCGTCAACCATACCGGATGTCACCTGCCGAGCTGAAGGAATTAAAGACGCAACTGATGGAACTACTAGAAAAGGGGTTCATCAGACCTAGTACTTCACCATGGGGAGCTCCGGTGCTATTCGTAAAGAAGAAGGATGGGTCGATGAGACTATGCATCGACTATCGTCAGCTCAACCAATTGACCATCAAGAACAAGTACCCATTGCCTAGGATCGATGAACTGTTCGATCAGATATCTGGAGCCCAATACTTCTCCAAGATCGGCCTTCGATCCGGTTATCATCAAATGAGGATCAAGGATGACGATATCTTCAAAACAGCCTTTAGGAGTAGGTATGGACATTACGAATTTGTTGTTATGCCTTTTGGTCTAACCAATGCTCCTGCAGCCTTTATGCAACTCATGAACAGCATATATCGGCCATACCTTGACAAATTTGTGGTCGTCTTCATCGACGATATCCTCATATATTCAAAGACCAAGGAAGAACATGAAGATCACCTGAAGACAGCACTACAAGTTTTGCGAAACAACCAGTTGTACGCAAAGCTTAGCAAGTGTGAATTCTGGCTCGAAGAAGTGTCCTTCTTAGGCCATGTCATATCAAAGGACGGCATCTCCGTTGATCCCTCCAAAGTCAAAGTTGTACTCAACTAGGAGAGACCAACCAATGTCACTGAAATCAGAAGCTTCTTAGGACTGGCTGGATACTACAGGCGGTTCATAAAGGACTTCTCTGAGATCGCTATTCCTCTCACGCGTCTGACACGAAAGGAGAATCCATACTCCTGGAGTAAAGAGTGTGAGAAGAGTTTCCAAACTCTCAAAGACTGCCTTACCTCAGCACCTGTTCTCGCTCTGCCAATAGAGGGAGAAGGTTTCTCTGTCTACACCGATGCCTCAGGAATCGGGCTAGGATGTGTACTCATGCAAAAGGAGAAGGTCATCGCCTATTCTTCAAGACAACTGAAGACACATAAAGTCAACTACCCTGTACATGATCTCGAGCTGGCTGCTGTGGTCTTCGCCTTGAAGATTTGGAGACACTATCTATATGGCGAGCAATTCACTGTCTACTCAGACCATAAAAGTCTAAAGTACCTATTCTCCCAGAAAGAACTCAACATGAGGTAGAGAAGATGGTTAGAATATCTAAAGGACTTTGATTTCAACATCCAGTACCATCCAGGTAAGGGAAACTCCGTCGCTGATGCTCTTAGTAGAAAGCCAATGGTATCTATCTCAAGTCTAGTCCTTGGCGAGATGCAATTACTTGAACAATTCACGAAGCTAGACTTAAGTATTGAACATAGGGATGATCATGTTTTGATTGCCAATCTCAAAATCCAATCCGATCTACTGGAAGAAATCAAGATGCAACAGGACAACGATCCATTCTTGGTTCGTGTCAAGGAAACCTTAGCGGACAGACCGGATTTTGCCATGACTGAAGATGGAAGGTTAGTATTCCAAGGGAGAACTTGTGTCCCAGACGACGAAGCCCTAAAAAGGAAACTAATGGATGAAGCTCATCAAACTAAGTACACTATTCATCCGGGAGGTACCAAAATGTATCAAGACATGAAAAGAACGTTTTGGTGGCCGAATATGAAGAGGGAAGTAGCCGAGCATGTAGCTCATTGCCTCACATGTCAGCAAGTAAAAGCGGAACACCTGCGCCCTGCCGGAGTACTCTGACCGCTAGATATCCCAGAATGGAAGTGGGAAAGCATTGGCATGGATTTCATCATGGGTTTACCCAGAACTCGTGGTGGACTTGACGCCATATGGGTCACCGTTGACCGGTTGACCAAATCTGAGCACTTCTTACCCATAAAGTGTACATGGTCTGTGGAGGTGTTAGCTGCATTATATGTCAAGGAGATCGTGCGGTTGCACGGCATTCCGTCATCTATCATCTCAGATCGAGATCCAAGGTTCACCTCTCATTTTTGGAAAGGTCTGCAAACTGCCCTTGGTACGAAGCTTAATTTTAGCACTGCCTTTCACCCGCAGACTGATGGGCAAACTGAGAGGACAAATCAAATTGTAGAAGACATGTTAAGAGCCTGCATTATTGATTTCAATGGTCATTGTAATGAACACTTACCCTTGATTGAGTTCGCTTATAACAACAGTTACCAGGCGAGTATCAAAATGGCACCATTTGAAGCACTTTATGGCAGGAATTGTAGATCTCCTGTGTGCTGGAATGAAGTGGGAGAACAACAATGGTTAGGACCTGACATGGTACAAAGTACAACTCGGGATATACAGATGATACGAGATCGACTCAAGATTTCTCAGTCTAGAAAAAAGAGCTATGCTGATAAGAGAAGACGGGATCTAGAATTTCAGATAGGAGATCATGTGTTATTAAAGGTATCTCCTACCCGTGGTATTCAAAGATTCGGAGTGAAAGGAAAACTTAGTCCAAGATTCATTGGTCCTTTCAAAGTACTTGAAAGGATTGGTGAAGTTGCTTACAGACTGGCCTTGCCGCCAAATTTGGCAAGTGTGCATAATGTCTTCCATGTCTCCATGCTTAGAAAGTATGTGTACGATCCTACACATGTCATTCGCCATGATGATCTGGTGTTAAACAAGGACATGATGTATGAAGAGAAGCCGATCAAGATATTGGACCGGAAGGTGCAACAACTCAGAAATCGTCCCATTCACGTGGTGAAGGTCCTCTGGAATAATCGTAGAATGGAAGAAGCCACGTGGGAACCAGGAGGAGTTATCAGACGAAACTACCCTAACCTATTCGGTAAGTCGTTCTCTCCTGTAAGGTCATGTGAATTTGGGGACCAAATTCTTTTAAGAGGGGGAGGATGTAGCAACCTGAAATTTTGTGAAAAATAAAAATTTAAATAAAGAATTAAAACCTAACTAAATGGATATTTAAGTAGAGCATTAAATAAAACCCATTAAATGAAAAACAAGTAATGGGCTTTATTAAATGGACCCATTAGAAATTAGTGGGCTAAAATAAGAATTTATAAAAGGGGAATAATAGGAAAATACCCTAAATTCGTAACTAAATTATTACCTAAATAGAAAAGGGGTATTTAATGCATTAAATAGGAAGTTAGAGTTAGAATTAGATTCCTAAACCTACCCCATATGGGTTAGCACGAATTTGGATCTTTTCTAAGTCTAAATAGAGATTGGAAAGCAAGGAAGGAAGGTGGGAGTAAGGAAATTTCGTAATTTAAGAGGAATTAGAGTAGTAGTGGGAATAGAAATACATACTTGCATAAATACACCTCTTAAACTCCCTTGGGCAACCCTAGCTCGTTGCCAAGAGTTGCTGGACGTAGAGAGGAGGCTAAGGAGGAGAGGATTTCGTGGAGAGAAGAAGAGCTTGAAGCTTCTTCCCTTGTTCTCCAAGTTCTAGCCCTAGAAGACAAATAAATCCAAAGGTAGGCATTCTCACAAGCTAAAATTCTGAAATTTCGTCTGTAGGTTCTTCCTACCCTCTTGAATGAAACCCCCAAGTTTCATATTTTTCCATCAATCCTATATTTTGTTCTTAATTTTTGAATTTCTGCAAACATGATAACTCCGAGACATCAGGTTAAATCCATATCTCCTTGTATACTTGATCCCATGGTATGAAATTTTTATTGTAAATACTTGATCTTGTTAGGGATCTTTTGACCCCGAAAGCCCTAATTTTTGTTGAGCACGCTACTCGAACTAAATCGATCTTGCTCCCTGTATCATGTTCTATGTGACTCATTCTTGTTCGTTCTCAAACCATGTTCAACCATGTTCTCTCTCGAATCCCTATTTATTGGAAGTACCCTTGCATGTCTAGTTTAATTTGCAACTGGTTTCATGATTTTTCGTTGACTATATAATTAGTTATGATTTTTCAAAGCACCCTGTATCATTCTATTTCAAGTTGGCCCGCAATCCAAAGCCTGGTCTGATCCCTGTCAGAGCCAGGAGCAGACCACCAGATTGCGACAGGCCGATATGTCGCCTTCTGGCTCTGATTGCGACCGACTACCTGTAGCGTTCTCAAGCCGTCGCGACGCCTTCCTTGTCGTTTCTGAATGCGACAGTACCTACGTCGCATTCTGGCCGCCTGAACAGACAGCCCTGTCGCGACCCGTACCAGACCCTGTCGCGTTCTGCCTGGCACCTGTCGCCGCCCTTACAGCCCTATGTCGCCTTCACAGAGATTTTGGTGAAAAACCCATAAAAATATTTCTATCACTTTCTAAATAATCCTTACGCCTTTTTACAGTTATACCCCCAGTAAAAACCTTGCTTAAAAATGGAGCAAAATTTGAATAATTTAAATACATCTTCACGACTTATTTCTATCTATGATTTCTCTTGCACTTGCACACACATGAACCATCCATTTATGGCTGAAATCTTGCAGAAAATATCTCATAATGTATCTGGTAAATTATTTCAATAAAGTATATTAATTGCCCTATTTTTAAAGGACTTATTATTCGTTTCTTGCGTTCTTTATATTCCGATATCGACGCTCCACTGTCCTAGAATTCCTCTAGAACGTCGGGCACCTGTTTTATATACACACTTTACTTGGCTTGTGGTGAACTCTCCGTCGGATATTCCTTTCGCCGGACTAGTGAACTCTTGCACAAGGCCTCCGTAAGTCTCCTCTGATCATGGATTCCCACATGATCGACGAGTCGGTTGTACCCTAACACCCATTACACCTTTAGGGATCGATATGATCCAAACGGCTATTAGAAGTTCACTCTTATCTTAAATCACGTTGAACCTCTGGACCTGTGCATAACAAGGCCGGTGGTAGAGTCGTGAGTACCACCTGACTGCCAACACCATGTGTGCGTGTTGTGCAACTGTTACTATCGCTTGTTACTCGGAACGTTACGTGCACTGTCCCTTAGATCTCATCTATACTCGACTCGCTCATCTATTCACATTCACTCCACTATCTCATCTATTCATCTAGTGATCTCATCTATTTCTTGGTACTCTTTATTTGGCCATTAAATGATTGATTGTCTACGATAAAAAACATGACTATGCTAGGCAACATTATAAGGGCCCGATCTGGTCCTTGGGAGGAGCACCTGAAAGGCTATAACTCGCGGGGGTCTAATGATCAGGGTGATGGCATACACCTAATACATGACACGCAAGATTTGATCTATGGCAATCAATTAATCAAATAGTCAATTATTGGTTTACTTGAATCTCGTGGTTGAAAGATATCGACCAATCACTTGCTATCGTTACTTGTGCACTGTTGTGCAACTTTACTTGTTATCTTGTTATACGGCCAATCCGATATCAACACTTGTCGTGCTATACTCTCGTGCATTGTGCTATTATTTCTCGTTATCGTGTACCAGTACTTTCTATATGTTTCTCGTTACTCTCTCTAGTTATCCTGCTTTATAAGACATTAATCACTTAAAGCATGCTTGATCCTGAGATTTAAGTTCTACTGGGCGTTATCGCTCACCCTGCGTTATTTGTCGTTGTGTTCTCAGGTGAGACCGAGGATGAACCATACACTCAAGAGGACGGGAACGACCTGGAGTGATGTCTTTGAGTACCCTAGCGTCCTATTGTTATATTTAGCATTGTAGTAGTTAGGTTTGAAGTTCAGTCTTTTGCTTTATTCCAATGTAATCGGGCCCAATAGGTTGGCTCTGATATTAATGGTTATAACTAGACATTCGAAAGATTATTAATGAATGGAATTGTTTTAGTATTTATTCTTGTTCAATGGTTTGATGTCTAGTACTCGCTCTATACCCGTTCACTTGCAACTGCCTTCGTGCTCCGATATTCCGCGTTGGGGCGTGACAACACCTCTCTTAGAGAATTGGAAGCTCTCTGTCGGTCATTCCATATTGGCAGACTAGCAACCTTTTCCCTATGACCTCTGTAAGTCTCTGTACTCTGTGGATTCCCACATAGAGACCGAGCTGGTTGTACCATGAAGTACTCTGGAGATAGAGAGCACTTGTACCGTGTACGATATGTCATTAGTCATCCTTTTGTCAAGACACTATAGATTTATGAAACATGAGATGCGCCGTTATGCTATCCAAATGATCTCTCGAGCTTTTGTCATATCTTGAACTCTATGAATGATCATGTTCTATTACTATGAGCTTGTTCTTGGAAACACTACAAAAAAAGGGCCTATAACTTCAGGTAATAACCATAGGTATATATCCAAAATATGAAGGTAAAACTCTTTACCTAGGAAAAGAGCTACAGTTTGAATCTGACACGTATGCTCGCGTGACTAAAGCGTATACGCACATAAAAATAAACGTAGCTATACATTGAGTTATACCTACAAATAAAAACTATAGGTATAAGTTATCAAAAACAAACACCCCAATAACAACATATTACAATCCCTATATTGATGGTTCATAATCGTAGGAATAACTTTTTCAGATGATGATAAATAAACGTAGGTATAAATATTGCAATACATGGCATCCTATGCCTATGATTTAAAGTATTGTATGTAATGATGTTCAGTCATGACCATTAAAAACAGTATGTGTACATTTTTTTTAAACAAATATAACTATTCATACGTATCCATACCTGATCATACGTGTCCATACCTATATCATATGTAAACATGTAAAATTTATTCTACAAACATACATGCTATATACATACATATATAATAATCTAGGTAATTCATCTACATCCACATGACTAAAATAAAATTCAAATCCACATATCCACTCATCTACATCACATAAGCAAAATAACATTCACATCCACATGTCCACTAAAATATCCACATAAATATCTACTTTCATATCCTAGCATGTCCACACTTATATTCACAGTCACATATACAAGACAAAACACATTCAAAATATGCTATGTATATTGAAAACAAACAAATACTTGTTGAAAAATATCCACCTTTTGTTTAATCAGTTTAAACATCAGTCAATTTTAGGGATGAAACAATCATGACATATGCTAGGAAGAAGAAAATGACAATTTGAATGAAGATCTTGGGGTTTTCCTTCATTCTTGGAGAATTCACATATCTACAAAATTTTAACAATGTTAAGTAGATTATCAGATAAGTACTATTACCATTCCATCCACCAAGTCCTGCATATGATGCCCACTAATCATTGAGGTCGGCAATGGTACTCATGCTGAAGGGGCAAGGAAACTTATCAATATAATAGATGAGATGAGTTAAAAAGAGGAAGCAAATAAGAAAGAGAATGACTTACTACACTTTAGGAAAGTGCAGTAAGTACAATCCACCTAGGATGGCAGCCCATGTGACATCACATGGGTTGTCAGGTGGTTTTTCTTTCTTTTTTTTTTGAAATCTAGCTTTTTTTTTTTTAGCCTAACCCATATATTTTGGAGCTCAATTCATCTATTTTAGAGCCCAATTTTTTTTTTGAAGCCCAACTTACCTTTTGTTTTGGAGCCAAACTATTTTTTAGGCTCCAAAATAAAAAGTTGAGCTCCAAAATAAATGAGTTGGGCTCCAAAATAGATGGGTTAGGCTAAAAAAAAAAAAGCTAGATTTCAAAAAAAAAAAAAAAACCACCTGACAGCCTATGTGGCGCCACATGAGCTGCCATCTTAGGTGGAATGCACTTAAGTCTTTCTCAATAAGAAATCTTCAGACCTTTGCCCATGTGTCATTAATGCCATCAGTTGTATGCCAACTGTTTCCAACATTCCTAGCCCATAAAGCTGGATCACCAACACCCTTGTGAAAATGTACTTTTATGTCTCTGAGGTGCTTTCACCATTAAGCTTATTTTTTGAAGTTATAATAGCATTACCATTCATAGAGTGAGTAGAAAATAGTTCTCCCAGTTGCATTCAGTGCATCATGCATGGGTGGATATCTGAGAATAAATTATCAAAGCCCATTTAGCAGAGGGATCAACAAGATCAAATTTATGCTGAAGGAAACTGAACATAAGGTGGCACCACTTTTCTTGTTCAATCCCCAAATTGAAACAATTGTCATGCTTTAAATAGTCCACACCCTGAGTGCCAATGCCAATCATGGTAAAAATTGTGACGATTGAGAAAATACATAGCTGATGATGGTATCTCTTGGGCAAAAGCCAATTCCAGATAAACAAAGTCATCTATCTCCAAGTAGGTATCTATACACACATGCCCTAAGAAGAAACATCATGAGTTTACCCAAGATGCAAAAAGTTTTGCATAAATTTTCTCATGGAAGAGGGACCCAGGTCTCACTTGGCACATAATGTCCTGAGAAAAAAGTTGAGAAATTGAAGTTGATGATTGCATATCCAGGTAATCGTTATCCACAAATCACCTGGCATCAGAATAAATGCCAAGCTTTAGGCCTTTTTCATGAATGTAGTCTGCAAGTACTTTGAATCCTGAAGGAAAAGTCCTGTGATCTGGTACCAAATCGCCCTATAGATAGGAAAAGCCATCAACAATTCATAGGGAATAAAAACAAGACAAAAGAGGTGTGATGAGAGAAAAAAAATCCAAAATCTGGTATAGAGATTGCGAACTACAGTAAACAAAAAAAGAGATCTTATTTCTCATTTTAAAAAAGTTCACTTTAGTATCTTCACATAAAGAAAAATATTACCCTTAGAACTTCGCCATCTCTTCTACTTGATGAAACTTTTTACGGATGATCGTTTTTTCTATGGATATACTAAATAAAAGTGATATTATTTCTCATTTCTTCTATTTTAGTTTCTTCAGTTTTTGTGAAGATGACAAAAACTATTATTAAAAAACAGTATCCTCTGGTTTAACTTCACATCACAAAAATTGTTTCGTAAACTAGTCAAATAAAATGTTTACAGTCACTATATTCACAACTTGGGCAAAAGTAAATATTCTAAATAATAAAAGATATAGACTTGAGCATACTTTTGGGTTCCTTAGAGGAGCCAACCAACAGTCATCTGCCAGAGCAAAAGAAAAAAGAAAAAGGGGAATCAGAGTAAGAAATGGACATATAAAATAGTGCCAATGGACATTTCAATTTACCTATATTGACATAGGTGTAGCCCAATAGTGAAATATGACGAAATTGAGCTTGGGTAAATTGCATAGTTAATCAGACCTGTTTCTTTAATAACTGTCTCATTGATGTTACTTGCAAAGAAATTCCAACTATTCCATCTGCACCATAAAGAAATAAAGATAGAATTAATATGTTCATACTATATGTTTGCACTAGAAAGTACTAGAAAGTGGAAAAAATAAAAAGTTTGTCCAACGATGTTAATGCATATAGCCAATGTGCATAGTCCATGTTTGTCAAGTTAGAGTCAACAAGAGGTCCAAACCAAACATTATCATGGATGGACCAGAACCTGAAAAAAAAGATCATGCAAGGCTAAAAGTTTGAGCCATTTGAAGTGATTGTGCCAAATTGTTTGGCATTGCAAAACCTGTAAAACTTTGTGCCATATGAAGTGAAATACTGATCGAACAGATTCTTCATAGGTACTGACAAACTGAAATTTAAAGACAACAATATGTGGCAGGATCGGATAATGGGAAAATGTTACTGTCATTACTCCATATTAGCTTCTGTTAACCAAAGCTAATGAATGATCTCTTCATTTGGTAGCAAGATAAATGATCAAATTCAAGGGCACCCATGGAGACCAGAGAAGTACAAAAGTAGGTTTTTTTGAAAACATAAGAGGTGAGGTTGGGGAGGAGGCCCCCAACTACTGTCAGGACTGATTCCTCCCACATGGACATAAGGAGAGGCCAATCGACTGTCAAAAGAAAGGCCTCTCACAGGTTCAGTAAATGGATTAAACCGTAGTGTTAAGGAAGTTTGTGGGAACAAAAGAAAAAAAAAATGACAACAAAGACCACTTTAACACATACATTTTTCAGGAGAAATATTAAAGGGTGACAAAACAAAGCAATCATCTAGTGGTGAAATATTTACACATGAAACTATCTTAAATTGCTTGTGCAGTAAAACCAACAATGACACATTATTGACAAGTATTCACGAGCCATTTCCTTTCTTAATTCATGTGTATGAAAAAATCAGGTCAAAATGGAAAATGCCAACACCCGGCACTAGGCACAGCAAATTCATGTTTCTTGCACTATCAATAATTCAAAAGGTCATATACATTTTTACCTGAGACCCTGAAGGAAGAACCACAGAATCGATGGAATGTTGTGGCATTGGTGACTTGTTCTTCATTCTTTTCCAGTATTCCATCTCTCTTTCAAGCGCTTCCTCCCAGCTGATTGTCCACTCCTTCTTGTCCGTGCCTGTTTGTTCTGCCATACTTGGACCTTGTTTTCCAATCCAAAGTATATATGTCATGCATCAACCAGGAAGAAAGCCAAATTCATGAATATTACAGAGTGTATAGCGTGATCGCATTTGAGCTAAGCATTCTAGAGCCTGCCACACTTAGTAGAAACCAATGTGAAATGGCAAGAGAGACTAGTTTCCTATTCAGTATCTTCTCTAACACTCAGCTACTCGTGTGTACACATATGCATACATTATTTAGAAATTGGGTTCAAAGGACGATTCATGAAGCATGTTATACGAAAATTAGAAGTAGTCATTGCTGAATGAAAACTTGTCCATCAGCATGTTATCAAAAAATTTGACACAGGAGGGGTTACAATTTCCAAAATCAAAGCTTACAAATCAAGGATTGTGGCATAATTTTTGTCATGTACTATATAAACTTGCTGGCTTTCATTTAGATGTAGGATATAAGGACTTCTAAAGATGTTAAGTGGCCAAATGTCGTGGGGATAAAATATGATCCACACAACCAGCCAATCTAACTGGCTCTGGGCAACAGATCTACTGATTAATCTATCCTCAACATCCTCACTTTCCCCGCCAATCTAAGAAGCTCCAATTTGGAGCTTTCAGATGGAAGAGAAGAGAAACTACATAGATGATTACTAAGGCCTAATGACCTCTAGATCCTCTCCAAATAACTGGACCAAGAACTAGGGAAGCCTAATGGTGCGTCAAACTGGAAGCTGCTCCAAGCGCACACTAAGCACCACAACGCACACGACAGAACTGGCCCCCATATGAACTTGATCAGACTTCCATATGAAGGGAAATAAAATTTCATGAACACAGCTTCCCAACTCCTATAGAAAAACAAGATCTTTCATTGATGTATTACCCCTGATTCATGAACACAGCTTCCCAATTTGGCAGTTTCCTGCCCATCTGATTTCGTACAGTTTTTATGTTCGAAGTTCGAAACCCATGCATGAACGCGACGTAGTGAAGCCGACGGACAATACCGTCGCGATTATGGTTAGGCAATCGATCGGGTAATCGATTCATGTAAGAATGGCGACCATCTATCCTTTCGCGATTTAAATGCGACAGGAAGGTCTGTCGCGATTTTATGCCTTTACACTGAGTCTTGTTTAACTATGTACGGTTCTTTGAAAGGTGACGTCTGAACCCGTCACGATTCAAAGACCAACCCGAGACTGTTCCTTCCGGCTAGTCAGTCAACATGTGTATTATCTTAGTTTGTAAACGGGTTACTTAGAGATGCATTGGCCTAAAAGTGATCAACCCATTTGAAAACTATAAAGACATGAATACAATTCTAATGGACGATATGAATTGAACGATCTTATATTCATTTGATCATCATCTTGTGATCTAGCTTGATGTAAAATCTGTCATGATAAGTTGTGGTATAAATCTGTGGAGGATACATGTTAGAATGAATTTGCTTGGTTTAGAGCTTTTCGATTATGTTACTTGTTGCATGTGGATTTTCCTTATTACGTGCTTTCCGAGGTTTCCATATTTTGTTCATAAATTGCACGCATAAATAGGAAAGCTCCGTGTCACGGCACCTACACGTTTGCACGATTAGGCACACCCCACTTGGGGAACTGGAAGCTCTCTGTCGGTCATTCTGTATTGGCAGACTAGTGACATTTTTCCTAAGACCTCCATAAGTCTCCGTACTCTGTGGATTCCCACATAGAGACCGAGCTGGTTGTACCATGAAGTACCCTGGAGATAGATAGCACTTGTACCATGTACGATATGTCATTAGTCATCCTCTTGTCAAGATAGTAAAGATTTATGAAACATGAGATATGCCGTTATGTTGTCCAAATGATCTCTCGAGCTTTTGTCATATCTTGAACTCTAGGAATGATCATGTCCTATTACTATGAGCTTGTTCTTGGAAATCTGTGGCCATAATATGTATATGTTTGATCGGCACAATGTGGAACTTCGGTCCATTTGACTAATGCCTGTGCATTAAGGGCTCTGTCTGGTCCTGGGGAGGAGCGCCCCATCGTACTTATTAATCATAGGAGTATGGACTTGTGGTGCTTGGCATGGCACTGGCATGTGTGCAAGATTTGTATGAATGTGCCTTCATTTGATATGATAAGTTCGATATGTTACATTTGATCATGAGAATATGTGATAACTATGTGAATTTGACCAAATCCTTGTGATACGATATTATTCTTGAATTACCCGTCCAATGCTCATGAAAGTCAATATTTGTTTCGTTATGACATATGTTCTATTCAGCCATTCGACTTGTTAGAAAAGCATGCATGTTTAGTTATCATGTTTTTGTTTAGATCCTGCTTATTTAAAATGCTAATCATGTATATTAGTACCCGCACATTGAGATGTAAATCCTTCTCGGATAGTTTGCTCACCCTATCATCCTAAACATTTCAGGTAGTGATGTGGAATTCGTGGACACGGATGGGGCAGGGCATGGGTGAAGAGCACCCCTCACTTGTGGAGATGAAGAACTAGGAATAGATGTTTGAGTAGTATATGTAATGATGATACATTTTCATGAAGTTTATTATTGAAATCTGAATAATGGACCCTATGGTTGGCTCGGATGATGTAAGGTTTTTAATTAGTTGAATGGAAATGAAATAAAGAGTATTCTAGCTGGCAATATTATTGTCTCAAGTATGTTGTTATATTTAGTTGTTACTTTGTGTTACTCGACTGTGATACTAATATTCGTATCGTTCACGCACTCCGATATTTATTTCCGCTACTAAATGTTGGGGCGTGATTGTTGGTCTCAGAGCCTGAACTCTTAAGGTCCAAGGGAATATCAATATAGAATGAAACTAGATCAGACGAGTCAAAATCTATCATACCTAATGCGAGCTTGGGTAGAGCTATGGGTATAAGAGTCACATGTGTTATACTTAGATGTCTAACTTATATTATCATCTTGAAGGTACTTACTACCTCAATGGCTGCTGAACGAGCCCAGGCTAGAAACATGCAACAAACCTTACAGAACATGACTCAGGCAATACTGCAAGCCACCCAAGGTGAGGGTAACTGCGGAGCCGGTGATCTCCGTCAGAATTTCCGAAGTATGGATCCACCTAGATTTGAAGGAAGTACTGACTCGGATGTTGCTGAACATTAGGTCAAACAAATAGAAAGAATATTTAGGGTCATAAATGCACGGACCAAAATAAAGTACTGCTGGCGACTTTCCAGTTGGAAAAGGATGCCAGGGCATGGTGGGAGACGGTTGAAGCAACTCTGGAAGGACAACAACTGACATGGGCACAATTCATTGAACGTTTCAACAATAAGTACTTCTCGGAGAGGGTTCAGGAGCGGAAAGCAGCCGAGTTTGCGACTTTGAAATAGTGAGGACTGACTGTGGCCGAATATGAGGCCCGATTCTCTCGTCTGTCCCGATATGCCACTCACTTGGTTGGGACAGAGAGGAGAAGGCAAAACGCTTTCTGAATGGCTTAAGGCCCTAGTATATCACCCAACTGGCACCAATGGACATTCCAACCTACGATGATATGATAAAGAAGGCCCAACTACTAGAGGACGCCATGGAAACAACTGAAAGGATAAAAGGAAAGTCAGTAAAGAGAGAGCAAGTCTCTGCTACCGGGAGATATCAACCGACCATTGGGAGGAAAAGACCCAGTGGTGGTTTTATTGAACAAGCCGATAAAAAGGCCGAAAGAGTTAGGCAAGCAGTTGGTAGTGGCAACCGAGGAAAGATGCAAGCATTGTGATAAAGCTAGTCACCGGTCCGAACAATGTTGGAGAGCACAAGGGAGATGTTTGAGCTGTGGAAGTCGTGACCACAGGATTTCTGACTGCCCAATGCTTAAAGAACAAGCCCCATAGGAGAAGCGTCTGAATGGACAAAGGAGGCAAGGTCGCTTACAAGCTATTCAGGAGCCTGAAGCTGTGGAAGAAGGAGGTGCGGTTGAAGGTACACTTACTATTCTTTCTCATTTTGCATTTGTTCTATTTCATACGGGAGCTACTCATTCCTTCATATCTCAAACATTTGTTGACACCCTGCTTGTAAAACCTGTCTCAATGAAATCTGGGATAGTTGTGTCAACCCCTATTGGTCCTGGCACCAACCTTAGAAACCATTTGCCATCTAGTGAAGTGTTCAATGAAACTCATAATCTACCTGCAAATTTAATATGCATGAACATGGAGGGTTATGATGTGATACTAGGAGCAGACTGGTTGTTGGAACATGGGGCTAGTGTTGATTGTAAGAAGAGCCAGGTAACATTTAGTCATCACCCAAATCTAGTGTTCTAAGGAGATAGAAATCGTTGGAGATTGTCCCTCATTTCTACACTACAAGCCAAAAGGATGATGAGGAAAGGTTGTATGGCTTTCCTAACTACTGTTACCACCACAAAGAAGGAAGTCAAGATTCAGGACATCCATATTGTCAGCGAGTACACTAATGTATTCCCCAAAGACTTGCCCGGAATCCCTCCTGAACGAGAGGTTGACTTTACCATTGAGTTGATCCCTGGAGTAGCACCAGTATCTAGGGCACCATATAGAATGTCCCCCGCGGAACTGAAGGAATTAAAGGAGCAACTGATGGAACTACTGAAGAAAGGATTGATCCTACCAAGCACATCACCATGGGGTGCACCTGTTCTGTTTGTCAAGAAGAAGGATGGGTCGATGAGGCTGTGTATAGATTACAGGCGACTGAATAAACTAACAATCAAGAACAAATATCCCCTGTCAAGAATTGATGAATTATTTGATCAACTGTCTGAAGCTAAATATTTCTCTAAGATAGATCTCAGATCCGGCTATCATCAATTGAGGATCAAAGGAGAAGATATACACAAGACAACCTTCCGAAGCAGGTACGGGCATTATGAATTCATTGTTATACCTTTTGGACTAACAAATGCTCCTGCAATTTTCATGTAGCTAATGAATAGTATTTATCATCCATATCTTGATAAATTTTTGGTGGTATTCATTGATGATATACTGATCTATTCCAAAACAAAAGAAGAGCATGAGAAACATTTGAGGATTGCATTATAAATATTGAGGGATAAGAAATTGTACACCAAAGTATGAATTCTGGCTAGAGGAAGTATCCTTTTTGGGGCATGTGGTAACCAAGGAGGGTATCACTGTTAATCCATCAAAATTAGAGGTTGTATTGAAGTGGGAAAGATCGACAAGCGTCACAGAGATCAGAAGCTTTCTGGGATTAGTAGGATATTACAGAAGATTTATAAAGGATTTCTCAAAGATTGCAGTGCCATTAACTAAGCTGACTCGGAAGGAAAATCCATTTGTGTTGACCGATAAGTGTGAAGAGAGCTTTAGTAGCTTGAAGAAGTATCTGACTAATGCTTCTGTCCTCGCATTACCCACTGAAGAGGGAGGATTTGAAATCTATCCATCTATTCAGATGCTTCTGAAACAGGTCTAGGATTTGTCTTAATGCAACAAGGAAGGGTAATAGCATATGCCTCAAGACAATTACAGACCCACGAAGTAAATTACCCTGTACATGACCTCGAGTTAGCAACAGTAATGTTCACCTTGAAAATATGGAGGCACTACATTTATGGGGAGCAATTTAAAGTACTTTCTGACTACAAGAGTTTGAAATATTTATTCTCACAAAAGGAGCTTAACATGAGGCAAATAAGGTGGTTAAAATACCTCAAAGACTTTGACTTTTGCATTCAATATCACCCAGGAAAAGCCAATGTAGTGGCAGACGCTCTAAGTAGACAACCAAGAGCTATGCTAGGTAGTATGATGTTGGGCGAATGGAAGTTACTTGAACAATTTGCAAGTCTGAATTTAGACATGGGAAAGAAGGAGAAACAAGTGATGATTTCTAATATCCAAATACAGTCTGATCTACTAACTGAAATCAAGGAGAAACAAGGAGGGAATCCCTTCTTGGTCGAGATTAGAGAAAAGCTAGAACAAAGACCAGATTTTTTCTCGCATCTGATGGGAGATTACTATTCCAAGGCAGAACATGTGTCCCCGATCATGGGTAACTCAAGAAGAAGCTGCTAAAGGAAGCTCATCAATCAAAGTACACAATTCACCCTAGATCGACAAAGATGTACCAAGACTTGAAAAGGTCTTATTGGTGGGCGAATATGAAGAGGGATGTGGCCAACCATGTGGCATATTGTTTAACATACATGAAAGTCAAGGCTGAGCATTTCCTAACGGTCGGGGGATTGCTACCATTAGCAGTCCCAGAATGGAAGTGGGATAGCATCGGGATGGACTTTATCATGGGATTGCCCAAGACTAGAGGTGGCATGGATGCGATTTGGGTGATAGTAGATCCATTGACTAAGTCAGCTCATTTCTTGCCGATTAAGAGCACATGGTCAGTAGATGTGTTGGCTGCACTTTATATTAAAGAAGTAGTTAGATTGCATGGGGTTCCATCTACTGTAATATCTGATCAGGACCCTAGATTCACTTCACACTTCTGGATGGGTTTACAAGCAGCAATGGATACCAAAATAAATTTTAGCACTGCCTTTCATCCTCTGACTGATGGACAAACCGAAAGAACCAATCAAATTGTGGAGGACATGCTTTGTGCCCTTGTGCTAGATTTTAGAGGACGATGGGAGGACTAGTTGTATCTAATGGAGTTTGTATATAACAATAGCTACCAGGCAAGTATCAAAATGACACCGTTTGAAGCCTTATATGGCAGGAGTTGCAGATCACCCCTTTGTTGGGAGAAGGTTGGAGAGAACCAATGGGTTGGACCCGACTTAATCGAAGTGGCTATCAAGAAGGTTCAGATCGTCAGGGAATGTCTCAAGATAGCACAGTCAAGACAGAAGAGTTATGCAGACAAACAAAGGAGAGAGTTAGAATTCCAAGTGGGCGACCATGTTTTCTTGAAGGTCTCACCTTCAAGGGGAATTCAAAGATTTGGGATCAAGGGAAAGTTGAGTCCCAGGTTTATCGACCCTTTTTAAATCCTTAAAAGGGTTGGTGAGCTGGCTTACAAACTTGCACTACCACCACAACTGGCTAATGTACACAACGTCTTCCACATATCCATGTTGAGGAAGTATCTATTCAATGCCGACCATGTGATTAGCCATGAGGACTTGGAGATTCGGGAAGACGTGACCTATGAAGAGAAGCCGATTAAGCTACTGGATCGGAAGTTACAACGACTCAAGAATCATACCATGCCTATGGTGAAGGTCCAATGGAGTCGAGACGGAGTTACAAATGCTACCTTGGAAACGGAGGAAAGAATAATGAAAAACCACCCAGAATTATTCTCAGATATGATGCTATATCATCATGTATGAATTTGGGGACCAAATTTCCTTTAGTGGGAGAGGATGTAGCACCCTGGAAATTTAAATGGTTTAAAATAGCAAATAAATAAAAATGTTGAAAAGAAATAAAATAAAAGTCATAATTAAAATCCTCACATGTGGAATGAACCATTTAAATTATATTGGGCCAATACAACTCTAAATGGGCCAAAGATCAAAACCCAATAACAATAAAACCCAAAATTTGCAACCCTGATTATGCAAAAAATAGAAAAGGGCAATTTAGGGCTAAAACAACGGTAAATAACCATACAAAGCAACCAAAATCGGACCCAGCCATGAGAGGGTGTTTTCTATTGTCATTGCTACTCCAATTGGGAGAGAAATCCCAATATTTGGAAGGTTATATGTAGAAATTGCAAACCACCTTTCCTAGCCTCATTAAGACTAGAAATAAACCCTAAAACTATAAGAGATCGTCACAAGACTTTTGGGGGAAGTTTAGCATTGTGTTGGGGACGTGAGGAGGCGGACTAGAGCTCTGGGAGAGGGGAGATCGGCCAGGAGGACACCAACTTCTCTGACCTATTCTCTGTTGCGACCTGTGAAGAAGACCTTCTTAGATCCACTACAAGGTAGGTGATCTCAGGTCAGAACTAAAGTAGGGCTATACCATTTGAAAGAGCATCATGTCTAGTTTGCTTGGCATCTATTTTGCCCAAATTCCATTAAGCATGTTTGTCGTATTAAGCATTTTCCCTAAGTCACGCAAGTTTAGGGCTTTTCATAGTTATGCTATGTTTTACGCAAATCGTGGTCCTTTTGGATCAAAACAAAACCATGGTTTTCTTCTACTAGATATCCTGAACACTTTCTATGTTTAGAGTTTTGTCTAGATGTTATTATATTTCATGTTATAAGTTTATCATGATGGGTGTATCATTTTTCTGCGTTTTCGGGTAAGATCCAAGAACGAGACGTATTCAGACGTCGCGATTCTGCATGCATGAACGTGACGTACTGGTACGTCACGATTCAGGAAAAGGCGACCGAGTCTTTCGTCGTAATTTAAAGTCTGACCGGTCAACCATGACACCTCAAACTGTGTGTCGCGTGGGTTTCTGGACCCGTCATGAACGCGACGGCATGTGTCGTCATGATTTGGCAGTTTCCCGCCCATCTGATTCCATACAGTTTTTATGTTCAAAGTTTGAAACCCATGCATGAACGCGATGTAGTGAAGCGTTGCGATTCAGGAATCGTCACGACATATCGTTCTGTCGCATTGTGAACGTGACGGACAAGACCGTCGCGATTATGGTTAGGCAATCGATCGGGTAATCGATTCATGTAAGAAATCTGACCATCTATCCTTTCACAATTTAAACGCGACAGGAAGGTCTGTCATAATTTTATGCCTTTACACTGAGTCTTTTTTAACTGTGTACGGTTCTTTGAAAAGCGACGTCTGAACCCGTCACGATTCAAAGACCAACCCGAGACTGTTCCTTCCGGCTAGTCAGTCAACATGTGTGTTATCTTAGTCTATAAACAGGTTACTTAGAGATGCATTGGCCTAAAAGTGATCAACCCATTTGAAAACTATAAAGACATGAATACGATTCTAATGGACGATATGAATTGACTGATCTTATATTCATTTGATCATCATCTTGTGATCTAGCTTGATGTAAAATCTGTCATGATAAGTTGTGGTACGAATCTGTGGAGGATACATGTTAGAATGAATTTTCTTGGTTTAGAGATTTTCGATTATGTTACTTGTTGCATGTGGATTTTCCTTATTACATGCTTTTTCCAAGGTTTCTATATTTTGTTCATAAATTGCACGCATAAATAGGAAAGCTACGTGTCACGACACCTACACGTTTGCACGATTAGGCACACCCCACTTGGGGAATTGGAAGCTCTATGCCGGTCATTTCGTATTGTCAGACTAGCAACCTTTTCCCTAAGACCTCTATAAGTCTCTGTACTCTGTGGATTCCCACATAGAGACCGAGCTGGTTGTACCATGAAGTACCCTGGAGATAGAGAGCACTTGTACCATGTACGATATGTCATTAGTCATCCTCTTGTAAAGACACTAAAGATTTATGAAACATGAGATACGTTGTTATGTTGTCCAAATGATCTCTTGAGCTTTTGTCATATCTTGAACTCTATGAATGATCATGTCCTATTACTATGAGCTTGTTCTTGGAAATCTGTGGCCATAATATGTATATGTTTGATTGGCACAACGTGGGAGTTCGGTCCATTTGACTAATGCCTGTGCATTAAGGGCTTTGTCTGGTCCTAGGGAGGAGCGCCCCATCGTACTTATTAACCACAGGAGTATGTACTTGTGGTGCTTAGCATGGCACTGGTATGTGTGCAAGATTTGTATGAATGTGCCTTCGTTTGATATGATAAGTTCGATATGTTACATTTGATCATGAGAATATGTGATAACTGTGTGAATTTGGCCAAATCCTTGTGATACGATATTATTCTTGAAATACCTGTCCAATGCTCATGAAAGTCAATATTTGTTTTGTTATGACATCTATTCTATTCAGCCATCCGACTTGTTAGAAAAGCATGCATGTTTAGTTATCATGTTCCTATTAAGATCCTGCTTATTTAAAATGCTAATCATGTAAATTAGTGCCTGCAATTTGAGATGTAAATCCTACTGGGCTATTTTGCTCACCCTATCATCCTAAACATTTCAGGTAGTGATGAGGAATTCGTGGACATGGATGGAGCAGGGCATGAGTGAAGAGCATCCGTCACTTGTGGAGATGAAGAACTAGGAATAGATGTTTGAGTACTATATGTAATGATGATACATTTTCATGAAGTTTATTATTGAAATCTGAATAATGGGCCCTATGGTTGGCTCGAATGATGTAAGGTTTTTAATTAGTTGGATGGAAATTAAATAAAGAGTATTCTAGCTGGCAATATTATTGTCTCAAGTATGTTGTTATATTTAGTTATTACTCTGAGTTACTCAACTGTTATACTTATATTCGTATCATTCACGCACATCGATATTTATTTCTGCTGCTAAATGTCAGGGCGTGACAAGAATGGTGCTCGTCGATGGCATATCCCTTGATGACCTTTTGGACCACAAAGGAGATATCGAATTGAGAGAGGAAACTCTTCCATCATGCAAGCCGATTAGAGAGGATAAGCTTTTCTAAGAGATACTTGAGTCGATTCATCCTTGAGATCGGCTTGACCTCGTGGGCAAGAAAGTAGTGTTTGAGCTTTTGAACTACTCACACTAGACGACATGTCTGAAGTGTTGTACCTAGCCTCTAAGGTGTTGAAAAGTCTAGAAAGATAGTATGATGCCCTTTCTTTCCCTGATTCATCATGTTGTGTAAGGACAGCACCTAGAGACTCCTCAATGACTGAGAGGTATAGGATATATAGGATTAGCGGTTTCCCGAGTGCAAGAGGTTGCAAAACTGGGGGATTCATGAGATATCTCTTCAAATCATCAAAGGCTTCTTAGCACTTGTCAGTCCATTCAAACTTTGCCTCTCCTTTCAAAAGATCGTATAATGGGCAGCATCTTTGTGAATTCTACGATATGAATCTTCTAATGAATTGCAAATGACCAATCAAACCTCTTAATTGTGAAATGTTCTTTGGAGGCAGCATTTCCGCAATGGCCTTAGCCTTGTTTGGATCGATCTCAATTCCTCGCTTGCTGACTATAAAACCTAGCAACTTTCCTGATGATGCCATGAATACACACTTCATTGGATTCATTCTCAGTTGGTATTCCCTTGATCTTTGTAACACCTTGGCTAGGATCGCAGGGTGTTCTCTCCTTGCTCTGGACTTCACAAGGATGTCATCCACGTATACTTCTACATAGGCATGCATCATGTCGTGGAAGATGGCCATCTTCGCCCTTTGATAGGTAGCCCCGACATTCTTTAGTCTAAATGGCATGACTACGTAACAATATGTACCACAGGGCATGGTGAAGAAGGTTTGCTCTTGGTCTTCAAGAGTTAGACGCATTTGGTTATAGCCAAAATATCATCCATGAATGAGAGGGTCTCATACCTAGCAGTGTTATCGATTAGTACATGAATGTGAGGAAGCGGGAAATCGTCCTTGGGACATGCCCTATCAGATCCCAGAAGTCGATGTAGATCCTGACTTTTTTGTCCTTCTTCATGACCAGGACTATGTTTGCTACCCAATCAAGATAAAGTACTACCTTGATGAATCTAGCTTTGTGGAGTTTGTCCACCTCTTCCTTCATATTTAGAGCCATAATTGGGTGGAATTTTCTAAGCTTTTGCTTTATGGCCTTTGCCCCTTCTTTTTACATGAGTCAATTTTCCACTAATGAGGGGTCAAGGCCGGGAATGTCCTCATATGACTAGGTAAATGTGTCTTTGTACTCCCTCAGAATTTTCACCAGTTCCTCTTCTTCATCAGAAGGGAGATTTGCTACAATCATTGCAAGCCTAGGATCCTCTTCTATTCCAATGTTGATTTCTGTAGTAGGTTCATCCACCGCCATTGTAGGCTCATCGAATCTTCTTACGCCACTAGCGTGCATTTCAGCAGTGTCGTCTACTTCGCCATCCTCTTCATCAATAGGGTCCTCATCATTCATGATTTCGTAAACGCCAAATTCATCGTCTATGAACACCCCATCCTGCATGATCTCTTCTTCTAACACTACTGCTTCTTTTATGAACTCCTCTATCAACAACAATGCTTGACATCATCGAGCTAACTTTTGAAGGTATCTTAGAGGAATAGCCTTGCCCCTTTGCTTCCTAAGGCGATGCTTGTACTTGGTGGGCGGTGGGTGGACCTGATTGCCTACCCTAGACTCACCTAGATTAGACTCTCCTAACCTAGACGACTCTACCTGACTAGACAACTCTACAGGACAAGTAGAGGACATGGGGTCTTCAAAGAGGATGAATTCTAATGAAAGAGTGGGAGGGGAAGCCCCAACTAAGGGGTGCTCTTGATCAAGAAGTGAAAGAGGTATGCTGGCTCTTCTACCTCAATGTGCATTTCAAGATTGGCAATTTTTTTTTTGGGGGGATCTAGTGGAGAGCATGCAACACGAGAGAGTGACCTCGTAGTTTCTCGGATCAGATTGCAGGGTAGTGAGGATTGAGTGTGGGAGACCAGAAGTGACAGCTTTGTGCATAGTTGCCAAGACCTGGGGAGATAGATGGACGATCGTGGGTGGTGATGGAGGAATAAGGCTTGGAAGGAAAGAGCACAGGAGTGATGGATGGATAGTCAGGCATGTGCCCCTCCACAATTCATCCACCATATTACCTTCTTCATAGAGAATGTCCAGTTCTCCCATGTCCGTGGCATCACTCATCAATTGCCTATTAGATGTGATGGATGTGGGAGGCTCTAGCAGCTCAGATGTAGCGGACTGCCAAGTTCGTTCCTCATCCCAGAATAGATGGCTGAAGGCTATGGTGATGTCCTCCATATCAAACTAGTGATACCATTCGGCCTCTGGGTCACCCATCCTCCTTCTTTTCCCTAGGTGGAGTGTTTCTAGTGCCTTGTATGTAAGCATGGGGGCCATGTGCCGAGAGAAGTTCTTGCCATGTACATCATGTTGTGAAAGCTCTGCCTCAACCACTACAGTGTTGTATCCTGGTTGGGTTGAGCAAGTGACACCACAGTGTCCATGTCAGCGACTACCTGTTGGCTTTAAGAGTGGATGTGCTGGATGACCATGGCTTGGACTTTTCTCTGTAACCAAGTCCCCATCGGCTCTTCATCACATGTCTGGGATGGATTTAGTGATGCCTTGTAGCTCTGCCCCTAGGCCTTTTCCTTCCTCATAGCCTAGATTCATCATGATCTGCCACCCTTTGGTGTTTAGAGGCTCCTTTCTCTTGACAATATTGACATGTGCTGGACTGACCTCTTGCTTGGAGTGGAATGAATAGGCCCAAGGGTAGTTGATGTCCAGCACAGGCCAATGGGCTTGTTGGCTGGCTAGACTGCTGGAAGTGCAGTATCATTGATGGAGTCGACTGAGTGGGTAGTGGCTATGCTTTTCACTTTAATGACCTGTAATGCCCCACTTCCACCCGGTACGGTTATACCAACCCACATCGGATGAGAGCAATATTGCAGCGGAAATTAAATAACTCTTATTCCATCAACTTTATAAACCACATACCACAGTCTATATAGTCCAAGAAAAGAAATAACATAACATACAAACACTAAACATATAGCCACTTTCCAAGTACAGATAACCCAAGTTTAAATTACAATTACATCACATACTAAGAAATAACTTTAATCTGCAATCTACTCTTCACATTCCTCGTCAGATCTTGCTAACTCCTCGGCTTCTAAATTTCCTGAAATGTTTAGCAAGGGTGATTCTACAAAATAGACTTAGCAAGCAACTTAAAAGTTCAAACCATGTACTTATTACACATACTTTCTAACAATTTAACACTTTACAAGCTATCACATGATCATTAACTATTTGCAATTTACAATTAAACTAACACATGTTCATACTACAACATGGATAATAAAACATGAATTCTATTAACACCTATACTAACACATGTAAACAAGAATTCTAAACATTGTTAATTATAACATGGTATTACTAACATGAGAGCATTCATACTAACACATGCTTGCAATTCTTACTAACATATGGCTTATATTCAAATTTATAACATGATACTAAACACATGCTTATCAAGTAATTTCTAACTCATGAACATATTTTACATACACCTACGTACACATGGTACTAAACATGATATCATAATTAACATAAATCACATTAACACATGTATGACATGAACATATGCACTTTTACCTTGGCTCTCACATGCATTTACTCTCACACTATCATTCACTTTCACTTACACATGATTTCACATGGTTTTCACATAGTTTTCACTTTGCACATTCACGTATCACATGTCACATCGCTTGCACTTACCACGTGCCACGTTCACATATCACTTTACACATTGTTCACATTTCCACTTTTACACATTGCCAAGACACAGTCTAAACCACCACTAGAAAGATCACTTAACACATGCACGTACTTAATCACCAGGTAAAGTGACCAAGTCTTAGTTACTGCGCAGAACCAGGGGAAGCCCTCTCCACCATTACCAGTGGAACTTGTCCACCTCCAAGATTTCACACGACTCGTTGCTCCGGGTATCACGTAACACATTTGAGCTTTCCCATAGGGGCACTTGTGACGGCCCTCATTATACCGGTACGGTTATACCAACCCACATCGGTATAGCAAGCGTCATCACAGTGGGACATTTACCCAACGATACATTCAGCTGAGATACACGTGAATATAAGAACAGAGTAGCGGAAGTAAAAAGAACTAATGTCTTCATTCATTCATCATCCACATTTAGCAAACATGAAATTGCAATAACATTAAAGAACTTAAAAGTTCACATGATTTAAATTGCTGAAAATTAAATACATAGATGTCCACACTTATACAATTTTCTCATGATAGTTCTAGTACAATGTCACTTTTACATACTATGAAAACACAAAAGGGTACAACTGCTCCAACAGTCTAATCTCCGCGCTCGGAGTCCGTCTCCATCGTCTCCTCCAACGGTGCCACGTCACCAACTACACATGTACGCCGAAGCAAGTAGTGAGTCTAAAAGACTCAGCAAGTAACACTACTCATACCATACACGTACATGTCCCAGTGGGCTCTACACACACAATTGCAAAAGACTCAACATGTAGCATGCTTAAACCTTGAAATGAACAATCTATCATGATAGTTCTATCAGTAAACACATGATACATGCTTTCAGATTTCCTTAACGAAATGAATTTCCTAACACATGCTCTCTAATCATTCCTACTCATGAAACTCTACTTTGCATTTTAACCAAAACATGAAAGCCATTAACATGAATTCCGCGCGTACATGAGAGGGAACACAACTAGCATGGAATCTACATGTTCTTATACATATACATAACCATTTCCACATGCTTAAGCTTGCTGGTTTTCACATGCTTTAGTAACCATAACCTACACATGAGAGCTACAATGTTATTTAGGACACAACATATGAACAATCGAACATGGAACTTTGTACACATACTCATTTATTTGTCCCTAGCATGGGTTCTAGACACTTGTACATGTAAACATGATCATAACATAATGAAGCTACTGATTTAGCATGGTTTCAGATTTGTCACAACATGGATTACAATATCATATCTTCACATTTTTGGTTTCACATTTTCTTTACACAAATTTCCAATTCACTTAAATTGCACTTTACACATACACATTACACATTGTTCACTTACACATTAACACATGAACACATACACATTTACACATTCACAATTTAGGTGCCGTGACACATAGTCCAAACCACCAAAGAAGGACATAACACATCACATCACATAGACGCCATCTAGGCAATACAATGGCGACTCTTGGACTGCGCAAACTGGGAGAACAAGTCTCCACCCTAACCAGTGGTACTTGTCCACCTCCAGGATTTCCCCCTAATGCCCTTAGGGTCACATCACATTGAACTTTCTCAGGAGGACTTTTCCCTGATACGGTTCCACTGCCCTCTACGGAAGCAGTGTCACATTTGGCACAGTTACACATTTACACATTTTTACCGATTTTACACATGGGTTGACACATGTCACTCTCACTTCATTCACTTTCTCACTCACATGCACATGCTTCTGTTTTCCTAACATAACACTACAGATTTCAGACATTAACCAGCAGGTAATTCCACTAATCAAGTTGGATTAAACAAGAATCAACTCATTTTACAATGACATACATCAATTTCACATTTTTCATGGAAAATTTCATAAGGCATCGTGCTCTGGTCTAAATGACCTGAAATTTTAATCACAAACTAATTTTGGGTTTAGGACCCTTCATGCAATTTTTCAGATTTTTCTAAGTTAAAATGAATTTACAGAAAATCAAACATCCATTTTTCATGCCATTCGTAATTCAAGTCGATATGGAATTATACACAAGTCACAATTTTAGCAAGCTACTGTCTGAACCCTACATGTATAGAGCTACAGAATTTATTCCTCAATTTATGGGGCGATACCTGGTTTACCAAGGATTTATCATGACTTATGCACAATTCCTATTTCCCAAACAACACTTTCAATAATTTACACAAGCATGGCAAAATCTCAAATTTCAGAATAGGGCTGATCCATACATGCATGATCCTCACAAACTTGGGCATACAGGCTAGTCCTAAATCATGCAACAGTAGATTGACAAGATTAACAACTAATCATGCTTGTAATTTCATGGAACAAAATAACTTCTATCATTCACCACCATGCACACTCATCCATCCACACACCACATTTACTAGTATACATAGTGTATAGGGCTACCATATATCCTCATCACGGAAAAACCCATCGAAATTAATCATATAAGAAGAGAGAACAGGTTTTTGTTCTGTCCTGAAGAACTCAACGTCAAGCTCTGGCAGTCAAAGGGAGTTAACGGCATGATCGCTTGTCGCCAACCATGATCTTAACGGCAAGAGATGTTGCCGTTAAGTTCAGGTCTGTGCAAAACACAGACCCAAGCTCTTAAGATAGGGTGAATTTGGGGGTCTAGGACTCGACAGAAAATGCATAAAAATGGTAGAATCAACCTAGACACATATGGGGACGTTATGGTTAGGTTACTTGCCTTTAGAAAAATACGCCAATGGATCTAGGGCTTGGAGAAGCTCTCCTTGGGCAGTCCCAAGAAGTTGCAAAATGGCCTCCAAGATCACCTCCCTCCGGGTTCTTAGATGAAGATGGCTCCAAAGTACAGCCGGGGAAGTCTCCTCCTTCACTCCAGCTAGCTTCTTGTCGTGGAAGATGGCCGGATCCAGCTTCAGAGGGTCAGATTTTTGGGTGCAAAGTGGGGGTTTTTCTCAGCTTTCCTCTAGGGTTTTCTTCTCCTCTCTTTTCTCCTCTTGCAAAGGCCAAGAGAAGAGCTAGGGTTGCACAAATGGGGCTCTTTTGAAGAGGAGAGGCTCTTCTCCCACGCATGGGGTGACAAGATGTGTTTCAGACCATTGGGGGACATCTCCCCAATGGGTGAGCTGCGTTTCTTTATCAACAATTTGACATGAATTTGATTCAAAAATGACGTTGTGACCTCTATCACATAATTGACTTATGCTAAGCAAGTTATGATTAAGGCCATCAACCAACAGTACATTTTCAATTGAATTGGAGGGACACTTACCAACATTACCTGTGCCAATGATTTGGCCTTTGTTGTTACCTTCAAAAATGACTTGTCCTCCATCT
The DNA here is from genome assembly GCA_014218235.1 of Colocasia esculenta. Taxonomy (NCBI): domain Eukaryota; kingdom Viridiplantae; phylum Streptophyta; class Magnoliopsida; order Alismatales; family Araceae; genus Colocasia; species Colocasia esculenta. Next base: position 74,389,333 of record CM024754.1, on the reverse strand, counting down.
TTCTCCACTAGGAAATAGAATTTATCTTTGTCGCCCGTCATGTGCCTCGAACAGCCACTATCCAAGTACCATTTGTTTTGATGTTGGGCTGCTAGGCATTCCTGCATATGTGGATCAGACAAGAGGTTTTGGTACCCAAATTACTTTGGGTCCCAAAATTTCATTCATGCAACAGAGTAAATGCTTAGGAATCCAAACTTGTTTGAATTTCTGTTTCTTTGGATTATTCCAGCATTGTTTTTCATTATGACCAATCTTTTTACACACATTGCATGAAGGAATTCTCTTTTCAATTTTTTGTTGCTTGATAGACTGTTTATTAGTTATAGTTGTTCTTGCCTGTCGACAGGCACCATTCCATTTGTCGATAGATGGCTTTTTCTTTTATTTGTTGAGAACATTTTGTTTGGGTTGCAATGCTTTGGTCTGAGATTGACTTGTTTTATGCTTTGTGGGAACATGCTTGCTTGTGCTTGGGCTAGGATCAACAAAGGAAGTGATCAATGATTCTCCTATTTTCTCTTGTTTGACAGGTTGATATCCTAACCCATGCTTGGTTACATGTATTTTAGCACCGAAAACCGCATCTAGATTTTGCTTTCCTTTTACAAATTTCATCAGGTCTTCAGATTTCTCTTTCAATTCAGTTTCAGTTTGTTCCAACTTTTTCTTTGTTTCTAGATGTTCTTCTTGAAGGAATTCAAGAGAATGGCTTAAACAGTCCTTTTCCTTTTGTGTTTCTTGTAATTTCATTTTCAAACAATCCATCTCTTCACTATGAGTCTTTTCATCAATTTTCATCATTTCTATTTCTTTTGTCAGGAATGCAATTCGTTCATCGTGATTTTTATCATGCACAAGGGAGTTGCATTTCTTTTTCAATGCCTTATTTTCAGATCTATATTCACAAAATTTTTCAAATAGAGTAGTGTATGCTTCCTCCCATTCACTTGCAGTATAATTATCAAATGAGAAGTTTACCTCGGTGGAGTCATCACTCCTTGCCATTAAGCATTTAACTTCTTCATCATCGGATGTTTCTTGTGCATCTTCATCTTCATCACTCCAGGTTGCCAACATTGCTTTGGCTTTCTTGAAGATGAATTTTTCTTTCTTCAGCTTCTTCTTGAGTTCCGGGCATTCTCCTCTCATGTGCCCCTGTTTCTTGCATTCATAACAAACAATATCAGATTTTTTGTTGGACTCATATTTCTGTGAAAAAATTTTCTTTTGAAAGGGTTTGGAGTTACCTGAGTCTCTCCTTTTGAACTTCAGAAATTTCTTGAATTGTCTAGTGAGCATTGCCATTTCATCATTATCACTCTCACTAGATGTTCCTTGCTCATCACTATCTTGTTGAATGGATTTCTTGGAGCTTGTTGATGTTTTGTTGGATGCTTTTAAAGCAATTGACTTCTAGGATTTTCTTCTAATTCTTTTCTTTTGATGTTGATTTCATATGTCATTAAGGAGCCAATTAGTTCATCCAATTTCATTTTAGAGAGGTCTTTGGAATCCTCAATGGCAGTGGCCTTAGTATTCCAAGATGAAGTAAGAGATCAAAGTATCTTTCTTACTAAGTCACTTTCAGAGTATTCCTTTTTAAGACCTTTTAGCCTGTTAACTATTAGCATGAATCTTGCAAACATGTCTGATATGTTTTCATCAGTTTTCATCTTGAACATTTCATATTCAGACACTAACATGCTAACTTTGGTTTCCCTTACCTCGGACGTACCTTCGTAGTTGAGTTCAAGTTTGTCCCACACCTCTTTTGCTGTTGAGCATGTGGAGACTCTTGAGAACTCCTTTGGATGCACCGCACATTGCATCGTGTTTAGTGCGCTCCAGTTGAGAGTTCCTTTAGCTATTTGGTCTTTCGTCCAGGTGTCTTCGTCCTCGGGCAACACATATGGTCCCTTGGTGACTATCTTCCACAGCTCGTAATTTTGAGCTCTCAAAAATACCTGCATACGATTTTTCCAATAAGGATAGTCAGTGCCATCAAAATAGGGTGGCCTGGTTACTGAATGTCCCTCGGCCATATACCCTTTTCTAGAATCCATAAGATCGAAAATCTCCTGATCGCTAGATTAAATTACGAAAAACTGTAAATCGGAGAAACTCGCTCTGATACCAATTGAAGGGTTATGCGGAATAACACAATATGGTAATCTAGAAGGGGGGTTGAATAGATTACGGCAATTTCTAAATACTGATGGCTTCTTTTCGGTGCTACAGCGATCTTAATGAAACTTGATTAGAATTCGATTGAGTATAAGAAAGCTTGAGTTGATGTAAATGAGAACAGGGTATCAAACGTGCGTATGAACAACGTGCTTACCAATCATCTATCGCGGAACGCGAACAAACCACAGGACACGATGATTTAAGGTGGTTCGGAGTACACAACTCGTGTATCCTACATCCACCGTCCACACACACACGCAGAAACGACTGCTTATGAGCGAGTTCAACACAACAACTCACACACACACACGTTGTCTGATGAACCATTATCAGAACAACCACAAACTCGTGAATCAAGCACAAGGGATGCTTGAAACACAACCACACACACACAATGGAATGGAAATTGTGAAATGGAGAAGAATTTAGAGTTGGGGAACAAATCCAGTTGGAATTCTTCTCGTGGATCGTCCAGACGCTCTTCAAACTTCGATTGGATGTAGACTGATCGATGTAGAAGGTTGAATTGACGACGATCCGGCTTCAGCTCCGCATGGATGGTGATTCCACGACGATCTGGGCGGAAGATTGAAGCAGAGCAGCAAATTGGGGCTTTTCCTCTTGGTCCCTTGGAGGCTCTTGGTTGGGAGGCTGCTCTCTCCGAATTTTGCTCCCAAAGGATGCTTATATAGTGTTAGGTAAAGGTGGGGGTCGTGGAGGAAGGAAACACCCAAATGGGGCCGGAGTTGGAAACTCTAAATCTCATGTTTCCGTCATCTGTCGACAGGTGCACTTGCATCTGTCGACAGATGCACTCAGGCTGAGAGCTGGGTTTCAGAAATCTGAATTTCTGAGTGTATCTTTCAACAGGCGATTTGCATCTGTCGACAGGTGCACTCAGGGATACAAAACCTGAGGTCTGCCTTGGGTTGTCAGTGTGTATCTGTCGACAGGTAATTTGCATCTGTCGACAGGTGCACTCAGAGATACAAAAACTGAGCTCTGTCTTGGGTTGACTGTGTGTATCTGTCGACACATGCCCTGGGCCTGTCGACAGATGCACTTCTTTGACAATTTCTTGTGCTATTTGCTCATCTCTTCAATGCTCCATCTTTCATGCTTGTGCACCTACATGCAAATACATTATTAGTGATATACATTGTATGATTTAGCAATATTTAACACAATCACTTTCATGGTGTTTTTCATGTTAGTTAGCACATCAATTTTGCATTAAATCAATGTTCAAGGATATTAATGTGATCATCAAAAACATGATATATTGAAAACCCAACACTCTCCCCCTTAAAAGAAACTTCGTCCTCGAAGTTAGAACGACACTACTCAAACAAAAGGGGATACTTCTTCTTCATCGCATCCTCAAGCTCCCAAGTAGCCTCCTCTCGTGAGAAGTTCCGCCATAGGACCTTCACCGACGCAATACTCTTGTTCCGGAGATGCTGAACCTTCCGGTCAAGAATAGCTACTGGTTGCTCGACATATGAAAGATCTGGTTGGATCTCCACTGGCTCATGACTAATCACATGAGACAGATCTCGGACATACTTCCTGAGCATCGATACGTGGAACACAGGGTGAACGCTAGCCAAAGCTGGGGGTAATGCTAGCTCATATGCCACGCTGCCCAAACGCCTGAGAATCTCATATGGGCCAATGAACCTGGGGCTCAACTTACTATGCCGGCCAAATCTGACGACACCACGAGTAGGCGATATCTTCAAGAAGACATGATCGCCAACCTCGAACTCCAAATCCTTTCTCCTGTTGTCGGCATAACTCTTCTGCCTATCCTGTGCCGCAACAAGCCTCTTCCTGATAAGCTGGATCTTATCCGAAGTTTCCTGAACTAACTCCGGTCCGATCAACTGCCTATCACCAGTCTCCTCCCAACACAAAGGAGATCTGCAGGGCCTACCATACAACGCCTCGAATGGAGCCATACCAATACTCGCATGAAAGCTGTTGTTGTATGCGAACTCCACAAGAGGTAAATGACGCTCCCAATCATCCTTCCAATCCAGAACACACGCTCTCAACATATCCTCGAGCGTCTGGATAGTCCTCTCGGACTGTCCATCGGTCTGGGGATGAAACGCTGAACTGAGCTTCAGTTCCGAACCTAACGCATCCTGAAGACCCTTCCACAGCCTCGAAGTGAATCTCGGATCTCGATCCGAAATGATCAACTTCGGCACACCATGCAATCTAATGACACTACTAACATACAATCTAGCTAAACTCTCTACTGACTGCTTCTTCTTCATAGGCAAGAAATGAGCAGTCTTCGAGAATCTATCTACAACTACCCAAATCGAGTCATTACCCCTTCTAGATCGAGGCAAACCCAAAACGAAGTCCATAGTGACAGCTTCCCACTTCCACACTGGGATATCCATCCTCTGCATAAGGCCGGATGGTCGTTGTCGCTCGGCCTTCACTTGCTGACACACTAGACATCTAGACACATAATCCGCAACATCCTTCTTCATGCCGGACCACCAAAATGATCTCTTCAGGTCTTGATACATCTTAGTGTTACCCGGATGAATAGAGAATCGCGATCTGTGAGCCTCTGCTAACACATGCTCACGGACATCTACCAAATCAGGGACACAAACACGGTGCTGAAATCTAATCACACCGTCCTCATCTCGAGCAATGCCTGCTTTTCCCACTAACTCTAAGAGTCTAGGGTCGGCTCCCTGTCGCTCGATCACCTCATCCAAAACCGAGGACCTAAGAGATAACTGAGCTACAAAAGCCTGACATAGCGATGGCTCTAACTCAGTCAACGCGCAAGCCGCATCCTCCAACATCTTCCAGTCCTGCTGGAGAGATGGCCTCTTTCTACTCAGCGCATCCGCTACAACATTCGCCTTCCCAGGGTGATATTGAAGGTCGAAGTCATAATCCTTCAAGAACTCAATCCATCTCCTCTGCCTCAGGTTTAATTCCTTTTGGGAGAAAAGATACTTCAAGATCTTGTGGTCGGTAAACACCTCAAATCTGACACCATAAAGATAGTGCCTCCAGATCTTTAGTGCATGAACCACTGCTGCGAGCTCCAAGTCATGAGTCGGATAGTTCTTCTCATGCTCCTTTAATTGACGAGAAGCATAAGCCACTACCCTTTCTTGCTGCATTAGCACACAGCCCAAACCAATCTGAGACGCATCCGTATAAATGGCAAAGCCCTCTGGACCACTAGGCAATACCAATACCGGAGCAGAAGTGAGCTTAGCCTTCAATAGCTGGAAGCTACGCTCACATGCCTCAGACCATACGAACTTTTCACCCTTCCTGGTCAGCTGAGTCAAAGGGGCGGCGATGGATGAAAATCCCTCAATAAATCGCCAATAGTAACCAGCTAAACCAATAAAACTACGAATCTCCGAAGGGGTCTTGGAATCTCTCAATCCATAACAGCCTGGACCTTTGCTGGATCCACTGCAACACCAGCACCGGAGATAACATGCCTGAGGAAATGAACCTCGCGCAACCAAAAATTGCACTTGTTGAATTTAGCATACAGCTTGTGCTCACGAAGAACCTCTAACACTACCCTCAAATGCTGATGGTGAGTGGCCTCATCCGGAGAGTAGACCAACACATCATCAATAAACACTACGACAAAGCTATCTAAATAAGGCCGAAACACCCTGTTCATGAGATCCATGAACGCTGCAGGGGCATTGGTCAATCCGAAAGGAAGGACCAAAAACTCATAATGTCCATAACGGGTTCTAAACGCCGTCTTGGACACATCCTCACTCTGAATCCTCAACTGATGATAACCAGATCACAAATCAATCTTAGAAAAGACTGATGCCTCTCGCAACTGGTCAAACAAATCATCAATACGAGGTAGCGGATACCTGTTCTTCACAGTCACCTGGTTCAACTTCCTGTAGTCAATGCACAACCTAAGTGACCCGTCTTTCTTCTTGACGAACAATACAGGTGCGCCCCAAGGGGAAACACTAGGGCGAATAAATCCCTTATCAAGCAACTCTTGCAACTGCCTCCTCAACTCGGCTAACTCCGCAGGTGCCATCCGATATGGAGCCTTCGAGATAGGAGAGGTGCCCGGAAGCAACTCTATGGTAAACTCTATCTCTATCCGGTGGCAATCTAGACAAGTCATCAGGAAAGACATCTGGAAAATCCTGCACTACCTCAATCTCTGCAAGAGTAGGTGACTCATCAGCCTCTGGTACTAACACCACGCTTGCAAGAAAAGCGTCACAACCCTTGTTTACCATGTGCATCGCCTTCATGGCAGAGATGACCATCTTTCCCGCCCAGTTCCTTGGCAAGCGGTGAGAGAACTCGTCCTCACGAGGAATGCGGAAAACGATCCTCTTCCGACGACAATCCACTAACGCATAGTGCTCCTCTAGCCAATCCAGACCAAGAATAGCATCATAGTCCTTCATCTTTAGCAAGAAGAAACACCCATCTAGGACTCTATTCTCAATGCACACAGGTAACGACGGAATGCACTTCCTAGTCGATACCGTACCCGCAGGGGTGTGCACAGACAAAGGGACCTCTAACTCCTCAGACTCTATGCCTGACTCTAGGGCTAACTGCCTAGCGAACTGCTCGAAAATGAACGAGTGAGTAGCACCCGTGTCAAACAAAACCCGAGCGTGCACACCTAAAAGCAAAACCGTACCTTCGGTGACATGCTCTGCCTGCTCGGCGTCCTCGCGAGCTAAAGCAAACACTCGAGCTGGAGCTCGAGGCCTTCCTGGTCTTCCTATAGCTGGCGCGGCTGGCGCTCCGCGCTGAACTCCTTGCTGAAGTCTTGGGCAATCTTTGATCTTGTGGTCGTTGCTCCCGCACTTCAAGCATCTACCCGCTACCAACCAACACTCGGAACCACCGTGTGTCTTCCCACAGTGGGGACACTCTTTCTTCACACCAGGGGAACGTACAGAAGGTACCTGTGAACTGCCGACTGCCACAGTTCGTTGCGGTGTCTGGTACACCGTTTTCTTCTTGTCTTTCCGTTGGAATGTTGCTTCTGGCCTCTTCTACGAAGTCTTCTTTTCCTCCAGATATTGCTCCATCTCTCCCTCCTGCCTACACGCAGCAATGAGGGCCTCGTCCAATGTGCAGTTGTCAAACGCCACGAGTCTCGTCCGCAGTGATGGCTTGAGTCCCATCACGAACTTCTTAGTCTTCCTCCGCTCATCTGCCACGATATGAGGTGCATATTTAGAAAGTTCAAAAAATCTAGCCTCATATTCCAGCACAGTCATGGAGCCTTGAGCCAAAGATAGAAATTCTTGCTCCATCCGATCTTGCACATGCTCAGGGACGAACTTGGCCCGAAAGAGCCTCACGAACTCGTCCCAAGCAACGTCGATAGCTCCGTCCTCAAATCGGGTACGCAGCAATGAAGCCCACCATACATCAGCTCTTTCCTGTAATACACCTTCGTAAGCTCCATCTAAACAAATATAACTTAACAAAACATACAAATTTAACACATACATGTAGCATGTAGGTGGCCAATGTAACCTTATCCTCCTCTGCACACCTGATGTCTCGGAAGATCTTCTCTATCTCCCTCATCTAGCTTTCTGCCAACAAAGGATCGCTCTCCCCCTTAAAAGAGGGTGGCAGCATCCTCTTGAATCTCTCCATGGTAGAAGGTCCACCATGGTCCTGAGCTGGTACTTGAGCCTGCTACAGTGCACATCAAGTAATATACAATCAACATAATATCACATAAGCAATTAAACAGACTATTAGTCATTTTATTTGTCTAACCTGAGCCTCCAACTGTGCCTGGAGTGCTGCCTGGGTATGAGCCTGCGTCTGCATGGCTTGCACTAGACCTTGCATGAATACTCCATAGTCCACAAGTGGCGGTGGGGGAAGTACAGGACCTGGCGGTGCCGGGGCCTGCTGCTACGCCCGCTCGTCACGTCGCGGCTCGTCCTCACGGGCCGGCGCTCCACCACGCCTACCTCTCGAAGCCATGGCTGTGATAAAATTTCAGCCACCATTAGAGCTAGGTCACTAAGTTTCCTAACCATTTTCTTATCTATTTTCAGTCGTTATTAGTGATTTCTACACATGTGGACATACTTAGCATGCAATGAAGATGATGACTTATGTATATTCATGTGCAATCTCAACCGGTTCTCTCTGATACCAATCTCTGAGACGACCCTCATTATACCGGTACGGTTATACCAACCCACGTCGGTATAGCGAGCGTTGCCACAGTGGGACATTTACCCAACAATAACATTCAGCTGAGATACACGTGAATATAAGAACAGAGTAGCGGAAGTAAAAAGAACTACTGTCTTCATTCATTCATCATCCACATTTAACATACATGATTCGATAACATTAAGAACTAAAAGTCCACATAATTTAACTTGCTGAAAATTAAATACATAAATGTCCACCATTATACATTCTTTCCATGATAACGCTAATACAACGTTCAATTTACATACTATGAAACGCAAAAGTCACGAAGTACTCCAAAGACTAATCTCCGCGCTCGGAGTCCGTCTCCACCGTCTCCTCCAACGGTGCCACGTCACCAACTACACCTGCCGAAGCAAGTAGTGAGTCTAAAGACTCAGCAAGTAACACCACTCATACCATACACGTACATGTCATAGTAGGCTCTACACATACCATTGCAAAAACTCAACATGTATCATGCTTAACGTTTGAAATGAATAACCAACCATGATAATTCTATAAGTAAATACATGATGCATGCTTTCAGATTTCCTTATCAAGATAAATTCCTAACACGTGCTCTCTAATCATTCCTACTCATGAAATTCTACTTTGCATTTTAACTAAAGCATGAAAGCACTTAGCATGGTTATCCTACGTACGTGAAACAAAACACACCTAGCATGGAATCTACACATTCTTATGCATGTACACGAACATTTCACATACTTTAACTTACTGGTTTTCACATGATTTAGCAACCATAACCCTACACATGAGAGCTACAATGTTATTTAAAATACAACATGTGAACAACCAAACATGGAATTTTGTGCACATACTTGTTAATTGTCCCTAGCATGGATTCTAGGCATTTTACACATATAAACATGATCCTAACATAATGAAGCTACTGATTTAACATGGTTTCAGATTTGTCACAACATGGATTACAATATCATATCCTCACATTTTGGTCTCACATTTTCTTTACACAATTTCCAATTCACATAAATTGCACTTTACACATACACATTACACATTGTTCACTTTCACATTAACACATGAACACATGCACATTTACACATTCACATTTACACTTTCACATTTAGTGTCGTGACACATAGTCCAAACCACCAAAGAAGGACACAACACATCACATCACATAGACGCCATCTAGGCAATACGATGGCGACTCTTGGACTGCGCAGACTGGGAGAACAAGTCTCCACCCTAACCAGTGGTACTTGTCCACCTCCAGGATTTCCCCCTAATGCCCTTAGGGTCACTTACACATTGAACCTTCTCAGGGGGACTTTTCCCTGATACGGTTCCACTGCCCTCTGTGGAAGCAATGTCACACTTGGCACAATTTACACATTACACGTTTTTACCGTTTTTAACACATAAGTTTACACATATCATTCTCATTTCATTCACTTTCTCACTCACATGCACATTTCTCTATTTTTCCTAACATGGCACTACAGATTTCAAAATCTACATTCAGGTAAATATCACCGATCAGGTCGGATTACACCTAAATCGAATTGTTTCCCATTGGCATGCATAAATTCACAATTTACATGGAAAATTCATATTACATTAAATACTGGTCCAAATGACCTGAAACTTTAACCACATGTTAATTTCGGGTTTAGGATTCCTCATGCAAATTTTCAGATTTTTCTGAACTAAAACGAAATTTCAGAAATTCAAACATCCATTTCTCATGCCATCCACAATTCAACTTAACATGGAATTGTACACAAATCACCATCTTAGAAGCTCACTGTCTGAACCCTAGCATGCATGGAAATACGGAATTCATTTTCTAATTTATTGGACAATCCATTAATTTATGAAAGATTTACCATGACCTAGCATGATCTCTATTTTTCCTAAACAAATTTTGCAATAATTCACACAAGCATGGAAATAATCTCAGAAATTTAGAACAGGGACTGAACCTCACATGCATAATCCTCACAAATTAGGGCATTTAGACTTGTCCTAAATCATGCAAACATGGTTTAACAAGATTAAAACTCATCACACATGTATCTTCATGAAATAATTGAATCCTATCATTCGTGATAATCCATCCACACACACCACATCCATCACATCAACAATATACATAGCATATAAATGATTTACAGTATATCCTCATCGTGAAACATATCGAAAATAGTCGTATAGAAGGGCAGAACAGGTCACTATTCTGTCCAGATGAACATGGCGGCGGTCTCTGGCCGCTAATTCAATGTCAACGGCATAGTCGATGGACGCTAAGCATAATCTTAGCGGCAAGGGACATTGCCGTCAATGTCAGGTCTGTGCAGAACACAGACCTGAGCTCCAAAGATGGGGTGAATTTGGGGGTCTAGGACACGAGGGAAAATACATAAAATTTGTAAAACCAACCTAGACACATACAGGGACGTTATGAGTAGGGTACTTGCCTTTTGAAAAATACACTAATGGATCTAGGACTTGGAGAAGCTCTCCTTGGGCAGTCCCAAGAAGTTGCGAAACACCCTCCAAGATCACCTCCCTCCGGGTTCCTGAGCAGTCTCCACAGCAAGTCGAGGTCGGGGAAGCCTTCCTCGATGATCCAGTAAGCTCCTTGTTGCAGCAGAACCCCGGAACAAGCTTTAGATCTTCAGTTTTAGGTTTGCAAAGGTGGGGGTTTTCCTCAGTCAGAAAGTAGGGTTTCTTCTCCTCTCTTCTTCCTCCCTTGCAAAAGGGTAAAGAGGGCCCTAAGGTTGCGAAATGAGGCTCTTTTGAAAAGGAGAGGCCCCTCTCCCACGCATGGGGTGACAAGATGGCTCTCAGACCGTTGGGAGACAGCTCCCCAATGGGTGAGTTGCCTTGCCTCGAAATTTCTGGCTCTGCAACGCATGCAGGTCAGAGAAGTTGGCGTCCACATCGTTGGACGCTGGGATTAGTGTTGGCGTCCATGGTGTTGACGCTGACACCACATCGACGTCTATGGGTTTGACGCCAATCTGGCCTTCGGCCAGAAGTCTAAAACATGCAAAAACCCATGCACATCATGTATATTTACATGCAATATCTATATAGTATTGTGCACACACTACCATCAAGCAATACATACATTATTTATACCTAAGCTATACACATACACACATAAGTATACTAACTAATACATACGTAGATACATACATACGTACATATACGACACGAATTATTTACATGCATTACAATAATGCAACAAAATTCGAGGGCCTTACACTAGCACTTTCGGGCGCACATCCCAGGACCAGATCGGGCCCTTTATATATTACCAGGCATTAGTTATATTGTTTATCTTTAGACAATCAGTCAATGGCCAATATAGAGTACCAAGAAGTAGATGAGAGCACTAGATGAATAGATGAGATAGTAGAGTGAGCGTGAATAGATGAGCGAGCAGAGTATAGATGAGAGTTAGTGGACCTTGCACATGAAACGTCGAGTAACGAGCGATAGTAACCGTTGCACAACAAGCGCACATGGTGTTGGCAGTCAGGCGGAACTCGCGACCTTACCCCTGGCCATGTTAAGCACAGGTCCACACGTCCGGCGTGATTCAAGATGAGAGTGAATTTCTAATAGCCGTTTGGACCATATTGATCACTAATGGGTGTAACAGGTGTTAGGGTAAAACCGGCTCGTCGACCATGTGGGAATCCATGGACAGAGGAGACTTACGGAGGCCTTGAACAAAGACTTACTAGTCTGGCAGAAGAAGTATCTGACGGAGAGTTCGTCCAAGTCAAGAGAGAGTGTGTAGATAGAAACAAGTGCTCGACGTTCTAGAGGAATTCTAGAACAGTGGAGCGTCGATATCGGTATTCCCAAAACATCGCGAGAAACGATAAACAAGTATAGGGTAATTTAATTACATAAATTACCAAATGTATTATGAAATAGTTTCATGCCAAATTATGCCATAATTGGATGGTTCAAAGTATGTGTAAGTGTCATGAAATTTTTGATAGACAAGATCATGTGCATGTATTTTAATCATACATAAAGGTTCAATTTATAATAGGTGTTATTTTCTGTGTGTATGACTGTTAAACAAGAGTACAAACACTGTAGATAATCAAGCATTGTTGAGGTAGGGGTTTCTTGCAAAAGAACCTGGATCGCGACGTACCCTGGTGAGGGTCGCGACGGGGTCAACTGAGATCGCGACGGGTGCTTGTACGGGTCGCGACAGGCTTAGTCAGGTCGGTCAGCAGATCGCGACGACAGGCCCTGTCGTGATCAGATCGCGACAGAGGTCACTGTCACGACAGACTTTGTGAACACAGCCTATCAGGCTGTCGCGTTCATAGGGTCTGCGCCCGAGTCTGACAGGGAAAGGACTTTACTTTGGATTGCGGGCCAGAACTTACCCTATTTGACACAGGGTGGTTCAAAAAATCACAACTAATTGTATAGTCAACAAAAAATCATAAAGCTAGTTGCAAAACGACCTAAACATGCATGGGTACTTACAATAAATAGGAATTGGAAAACAATCAGGGTTTGGACATGTTTTAAACACGGGTATTCATGATGAATATGAAACAGTACATAGTTGAGATCAACGATTAAATTCGCAAGATCGGATGAATCAAATTTAGGGCTTTTAGGGGCAAAAGATGCCTAACATGCATCAGTTCCTACTGTAAAAATCTCGTGGCATGGGGTTGAGTATACAAGGAGATCAAGAATTAAGAAGAGGGTTCGGGGTCATGTAAGTTGCAGAACATGAAAAATCAAGAACGAAAGATATGCTCGATGGAAAATTATGAAACCAAAGGGCTTTTGTTCCTGATAGACGAGACATCCTACAGAAAAAGTTTCATGGTTTATGCTTGTGAGAATGCCTACCTTTGATCGTTTTCCTCTTCTAGGGTTAAGACTTGAAGAACTCGGGGAAGAACTTGAGAGATCCTTCCTCTCCATGAATTATCCTCCTCTTGGCCTCTCCTCCTGGTCCAGGAACCTCTTGGCACGAGCTAGGGCCGGCCATGAGGGTTTAAGAGAAGTATTTAAGCTTCTCCCTATTCCCTTTCCTAGTTTAAGCCTAACTCCTATTAAATTCCGAATTTCCTATTTTCCTCTCCCCTTTTTAAGCAAGAGATCTCCTATTTGGGTTGGGAGAGAGGGAATTTCGTGGCCAATCAATTGGGGTAGGTTTAGGAATCCATTCCTGATTCAAACTAGCTATTTAATGCATTAAATATCTCTTTTCTATTTTAGTTACGAATTTTGGGTATTTCTCTATTATTCCCCTTCTTAAAATCTCTATTTTAGCCCACTAATTTCTAATGGGTCAATATAGCAAAGTCCATTACTCCTTTTCTTTTAATGGGTTTTATTTAATTCTCTCTTATTTGATTTCCTAGTTGATTTAATACAACTTCCTTTTATTTGATTTTCTAATTAAATAATATAAATATTTAATATTTTTTCCCCATAAATTTAGGGTTGCTATAGAAGGTGAAATCGGTATGGCATAGATTACGGGATTTAAAGAAAAAGTTAAAGTTGCTTTTGAAAGGACGCTGCAATAAATGCGGAAAACGACAAACGATGAGACTATTTCGCAAAGGATAAAGTCTTATAAAATAATTAACCGTTAAAGCAATTTGTGAAGCACCCAATTAAAGAATTCACTTAAATTTAGGAGAGAGAATAGACATTATTCTGAAGATATTATTATTTCAGTTGTGTGCAGAAAAATCTATCACAAATTACACATGCCTAATTCCCTTCTAAGAGACGTAAATCTCTCTTTTGGTAAGGCCTTTGTGAAGATGTATGTTAACTGATTTAGAGTATCTATGAAAGAAATATTTATATTGTCATTTACTACATGATCTCTAATAAAATGATATCTAACCTCTATATGCTTGGTTCTGGAGTGCTGAACTAGATTCTTGGTAAGATTTATTGCACTGGCGTTGTCGCACAATAATGGAATTGTCTTGATGTGCAATCCATAATCCTCAAGTTGCTATTTGATCCATAGTAGTTGAGTGCAACAGCTTCCAGTAGCCACATACTCAGCTTCAGCTATTGATAGTGCCACTAAATTTTGTTTCTTTGAGGACCATGAGATCAAACATCTTACAAGAAATTGACAACTTCCACTGGTGCTTTTTCTATCTACCTTGCATCCATCATAGTTAGCATCAGAATATCCAACAAAATTAATTTCGCATGATTTTGGATACCATAAACCTAGATCATGAGTTCTAGCTAGATAACTAAAGATCCTTTTAACAGATATTAAATGAGCTTCCTTGGGATCAGCCTGATACCTTGCACACATGCAGACACTAAATAAAATATCAGGTCTACTAGAAGTTAAATAAAGTAATGATCCTATCATACCTCTGTATAGCTTTTGATATGTTTTCTTACCATCTTTATCACTGTCTAACCTTGTGGATGTGCTCATTGGTGTGAACGGTGGCTTTGCATTTTCAAATCCAAACTTTTTCAGCAGTTCCTTGGTATACTTTGCTTGGCAGATGTGTGTGCCTTCTTTGCCTTGTTTGATTTGAAGTCCAAGGAAGTAGTTGAGCTCCCCCATCATGCTCATTTCGAATTCTCCCTACATAAGCTTTTCAAAGTACTTGCACAGGGATTCATCAGTAGATCCAAATATTATATCATCTACATAAATTTGCACAAGCAATATATTTTTGACTTTAGATTTAATAAACAATGGGTTGTCTACCTGTCCTCTGATAAAGCCATGGTTTAATAAAAATGCACTAAGCCTTTCATACCATGCTCTAGGTGCTTGCTTTAATCTATATAAAGCTTTATGCAATTTAAAAACGTGATTTGCAAAACTTTCATCATCAAAACCAGGAGGTTGTTCTACATAGACTTCCTCCTTTATATAACCATTTAAGAATGCAGATTTTACATCCATTTGAAAAAGCTTTAAATCCAATACAGATGCATATGCAAGTAAAATTCTAATAGCCTCAAGTCTAGCCACTGGTGCATAGGTTTCATCGAAATCTATACCTTCCTCTTGGGAATAGCCTTGAGCAACCAGTCTAGTCTTGTTTCTAGTGATAACACCAGCCTCATCCAATTTGTTTCTGAACACCCATTTGGTGCCAATAACAGGATGATCTGATGGTCTCAGAACAAGGGACCAAACTTTGTTTCTCTTGAACTGATTAAGTTCATCTTGCATGGCTAAAATCCAAGATTCATCAGACAGTGCTTCATTGACTGTCTTTGGCTCAATTTGAGAAACAAATGCTAGATAGTCACATAGAATAACATTACCTCTTGTTCTTACCCCAACCGATGAATCTCCAATAATGTTGTCCTTTGGGTGATCCTTCCGATATCTCCATTCCTTTGGAAGATCTTCATGGGATATTTCCTTTTGTTGTAGTTCTTCCAAGGGTGGATCTTCATTTTCCTTGATGGGTGTATCCTTGAGTTTCTTGGATAGTTTATCTGCATCATGATCATCACTATCTACTTCCTTTCTCAAGGAAGGGTTAGATTCATCAAAAATGACATGGACAGTTTGCTCTATTAATAAACTTTGTTTTTAAAGACTCTATAACCTTTGGGTTTAGAAGCATACTCCATAACTATACCTTCATCAGACTTAGAATCCAACTTACCAATGTCTCTCTTACCATTGTTGTGGATGAAGCAAGGACAACCGAAGGTTCTAAAATGACTGATCTTAGGCTTCTTTTCCTTGTATAGTTCATATGCTATCTTCTTCAGGATTGGCCTAATCATCACTCTCTTAATTATGTAGCATGCTGCGTTGATAGCTTCGGCCCAGAAGTATCTTGGAAGGTTGTATTCTGATAGTATCGTTCTGGCCATATCCAATAAAGTCCTATTTTTCCTCTCAGGTACTCCATTTTGTTGTGGTGTCCTTGGTGCTGAGAAATTGTGCTCTATTCCTTGATCATTACAAAAATCTGCAAACTTATCATTCTAAAACTCTCCTCCATGATCTGATCGAATATTGATAATGCTGAATTTCTTATCCTTCTGTACTATCTTACTAAATTTCACAAAGCTTTCGAAAGTGTCATCTTTATGCTCCAAAAATGATACCCAGGTAAATCTTGAATAATCATCTACAATTACAAATCCAAAATTCTTTCCTCCTAAACTAGTTGTTCTCATTAGCCCAAATAGATCCATATGCAACAGTTCCAATGGTTTAGAAGTGGTTACAACTGTTTTTGACTTGAAAGAAGATTTTGTGTGCTTTCCTTTAGCACAAGGTTCACACATACCTTCTAATCTTGAGCTTATCTTGGGCAGACCTTCCACTAGATTTCTCTTGACCAGTTTTCTAATTCCGTTCATACTGTAGTGACCCAATCTCTTGTGCCATAATTCAGCTGATTGATCCTTGTTTGTTGCAAGGCATACATCTTGATCTTTTAACTCTTCTAAGTGCAGTACATACAGGTTCTTTTCTCTGCTGGCTTCAAATACAATCATTCCATCTTTCATTATACTGCATTTAGACTCTTGAAATTTAATTTGATGCCCTTTGTCACATAGTTGGCTGATGCTGATTAAGTTGTGCTTAAGTCCTTTCACATATAGGACATCTTATATAAGGACTCTGCCTTGACTTTCTATTGAACCACAGCCTATTACTGTACCCTTTCCATTGTCACTATAAGTCATGGTACCTTCTTCATCCTTGATGTGTGAAAATAACATCTTGTTCCCTGTCATGTGCCTTGAGCACCCGCTGTCCAGGTACCATTTTGATGCTCTAAGGCTTCCCTGTAGTAAACACACTAAGATTTAGGTACCCAAGTTCTTTTGGGTCCTTGCTGGTTAGTTTCCTCACCTTTTCTTTTAAGTATCCATTTTAGGTGTTTAGTTGGACAAGTTATTTTATTATGTCCTAATTTGTTACAATGACTACAGCAGGATATTTTACTTACCTTTTCAGTTGGGATATATTTAAAATTAGATTTATATTCAGAGTCTTGTTCAACTACAAATTTTGGAGTTGGATAGGTTTTAGGATGGATTATTGTTTCTTTATTTTCTGGTGGAGTATATCCTAAACCATGTTTCTTCTTACCGGATCTTCTAGCTCCTTTTAATATTAATGTTGATTTACCATTTGTAAACTTTTCAATTGTGTTTGTTAAGTATTCATTATCTTTGGTTAGTGTGCCAACTTCTCCTTTAAGTTTACTTAAATTTTCCTGGCTTTCTAGATTTGCTATTTGTTCATTTTTATTTTTTAGATCTTCACATAGCAGTTCATTTCTCCTTTTTAGTTCGGAAATTTGCTTCTCTAACTGCTCATTTTCAGACTTTAAATCCGAGTTGGTAATTTCTAAACATGCATGATTTTTCTTGGTGGTTTTTAGTAATTTACACACATCTTTATATTTACTGTATAGTTCATTGAAAGCGTCTTCTAAACTGTCAGAATCTGATTCATAACAGAAAGTAAATGAGGAATCAGAAGTTACCTTGTCCTCGATGTTCGCCATGAATGCCAGGTTGGCATTTTATTCTTCTTCTTCACTGGAGCTTGACTCACTGTCTGAGTCACTATCGTTGCTCCATGCAGCTGCCATGGCTTTCTTTTTATACTTCCTGAATTTCTTGGAGCTGTCCTTCTTTCTAAACTCAGTCTTCTTCAGCTTTGGACACTCGGCCTTGATGTGTCCAGGCTTCTTGCATTCATAGCAAATAGGTTCAGCTTTCTTTGAGTCCCTGACTTCGGTTTTCTTGGAGTCTTTTCCTTTCTTGAAGTGTCTCCTTCCATATTGATATTTTTTCTTGGCTAGTCTTCTGGATAAGAAAGCTTCCTCATCCTCACTGCTTCCCATGCTTTTATCACCATCTGATTCATCACCAGATGTATCTTCTGCTGCCTTGAGAGCATTTCCTTGTTTCTTTCTATTGGAGGATTCTCCAAGACTTTCCCTGTTTATCTCGTGGGCCATTAGCGGCCCAACAAGCTTTTCCAGAGACATTCTTCTTAAGTCATTGGCTTTCTCTATGGTTGTTACTTTAGGAGTCTATGATGCTGGTAGTGATCTCAAGATTTTTCTTACCATGTCTCCCATTTCGTTGTTCTTTCCAAGACTAGCCAAATCATTTGTAATGTCTGTGAATCTACTGTACATTTGAGTGATTGATTCTCCTGGCTGCATTTGAAATCGCTCATACTGAGCTACCAAGATGTCTATCCTTGTTTCTTTAACCTTGTCTGTTCCCTCATAGGTGATTCTCAGCTTCTCCCACATTTCCATTGCAGATTTGCAAGTTGAGATTATATTGAACTCTTTCTTATTGAGAGCACAGCACAGTATACTCTTAGCTTTGTAGTTGAGTGAGATCTTCTTTTTATCATCATCCGTCCATTTGTCTTTCTCATTGGTAACTAGAAGATCTCCTTCTTCTATGATTGACCAGATTTGAAAATCGAGACCTTGAAGGAAGAATTCCATTCTGGTCTTCCAGTAGTTATAATCTTCACCGTCGAACAAGGGTGGTTTGTTGACTGACTGGCCTTCTGCATACCCTTGAGCTGCCATTTATCTTTGCACTTCAGATCGTGAGATCCTCTTTGTCGAAGAGACTTGGCTCTGATACCACTTGTTGCCTAGCTAGCAAGCCCAGAGGGGGGGTGAATAGGATTCTAAAAATTCATTTAGATTTAAAACCTGTCAATAAGAGCGCTTAATGAAAAACACTAAAGTAGATAGTTAGTGTTAGTAAGAATAAAGACAAGCAAGCACATAAAACAATCACACAACAACAGGAGATTTTTAACCTGGTTCGGCCCTCCTATCCCAAGGAGTCCTACGTTCAGTCTCCAAGCAACAACTTGAGATTTCACTAACAAGGGTACTGTCCCCCTTAAGTACCCTTACACATCCAGCTGCAGCTGGCGTTCTCTTCTAATCCCCGAAGAGGTATACAACCACCCTGATACACAGGTCTTCCTTCCTTACCGAAGGGAATACTCACCACCTGTTTTCAATAGGTCTTCTCTTCACAACCCGAAGAGAAACTTCACAACAAATGTGAAAGAAGGCGAAATGCCCCTAGACCAAGCTTACAAGAAACTGCTTGATCTGAGGCAAAGTCTGAGAGAGAAAGATTTACAATCAAAAGATCTCTCAGGACTACAAGCTCTCAAATAATCTAGACAATGAAAGGCTGAGAGCTACGAGCTAAGGATTGAATGGAGTGAAGCAAGCTGCTCTTGTTTCTGATGCTCGCAAGTTGAAGGCTGGTGCCCTGAAAGCTCTATTGCATAGAAGTTTTAAAAGTGCTTGTTCATGGAGTCATCAGTCTTCTATATATATCTTCTCTTGAAAACTATATCCGTTGAAGTGGCCGTTGTCTCTAGGCTTGATGCACGTTAGACTGTTTGTTCCATGGTGTGGAAAGTAGGTAAGCTTGCAGTCATAAATGCTTCATGAGACATGCACGCAAGGAGAAGATCCTTCTTGATATCCTTCAGCTTCTATTTTGTCTAACGTTGTATGGTGTGGTATTGGCAGAGACCTGCACACAATAAATGCTGAAGCACATATAGCTAGACTGTCTTCATGCTTGTCAGTTAACGTTAAAAAGAATATACACCATACTGGAAATGTCATACTGCTATTCTAAAAAGTGTTTGCTATAGAAACATAAGAATAGAAGGCAACGTGCAGATGATGTGAACAGTCATAATAAATGCAAGGATATTAGAGATGTGCGCGGGAGACTTTGACTTTCATAATATTTAAAAATATATTTGAATATTATGTGTGAATTTCGATGTAATCCATGAAGTCGTTATGATAGAGAAATAGTTGTACAGCTTATGAAATCGTTGTTTATACAAATCATTGTATGCGAGTAAGAAAATCGTTGTATGAACAAATCATTGTTTGAGCAAAAGCAAATCGTTGCGAACACAAATCGTTATAGCAAATCATTGTGAACACAAATTGTTATACAGATATAAGCAAATCGTTGTTTCACTTAACAAATCGTTACAGTGATCAAATCATTGTGAAACTTATCAAATCGTTATGGCGACCAAATCGTTGTTTCAACAAAGAAATCAATGTGAGACTGAAATCATTGTTTCTCTTAACGAATTGTTGTGAAACCAAAATCGTTGTACAAGCAAATCGTTATATGAACAGATCGTTCTCTCACTTTATCGAATCGTTACGTCGACCAAATCGTTGTGTAACTTATCGAATCATTACGGCGACCAAGTCGTTGTGTAACTTATCGAATCATTACGCGATACTTATAAAATCGTTATGCTTATCAAGGAAATCGTTGTGCGATAGAATCATTCTTCTACTTATCAAATCGTTATATCTCTTAAGAAATCGATGTGAACTGAAATCGTTGTTTCATGTGAAATCGATGTGGACTTAGAGGAAATGCATGCTATGAACTTTAAATGAAATAGTGTAAAAATTACTTACAGATTTTGCTTGATTTATTTCCTGTGACTCAGCTTCATAAAAACTTGTTAGAATATATTTGACAGAGTTTTGTTAATCACCAAAATAGGCATATAATAATAAACTTATATGGGGATGGACTGATCATCAACAAAAAATTCATAATGTATATACTGGCTCCTGAAGGCAGTCTTATGAATGTCTTCTTCTGAAATCCTCAGCTGTTGGTAGCCAAATCTAAGGTGAATCTTAGAAAAATATTTAGCTCCAGTCATCTGATAAAAAAACTCATCAATTCTCGATAGAGGATACTTGTTCTTAATTATGAGCTGATTCAGCTGCCAATAGTCAATACATAATCTCATAGACCCATCTTTCTTCTTGACAAACAATACAAGTGCTCCCCAGGGTGAGGTACTGGGCCTAATAAACCCTTTTTCTAGTAGTTCCATCAACTGCTCTTTCAACTCCTTCAGTTCTGCTGGGGACATTCTGTAGGGGGCTCTAGAGATAGGAGCAACTCCTGGAATTAGTGGAATAGAGAAATTAACTCCCCTTTTAGGGGGAATATTAGGCAACTCATCCTAAAAGTCTCTAACTACTTCAATGTCTTCAATTCTCACCTCCTCCTTTTCCTTTATCATTGCATCCCTTCCTCATCATTTTGTAGGCTTGGAGAGTAGAGATGAGAGATGGATGTCTCCGGCCCTTAGTGCTGGAATACACCAATCCTGGGTACCCACTAAATGTTACCCTACTCTATCTGTAGTCAACACTAGCCCCATGTTGGGTTGGCCAATCTGCTCCTAGAATCACCTCATAATGTTCCATAGGCATGTATACTATATCTGCAGGTACATTTCTCCCTCCGATGTCCACATCAGCAAAGGGAAAATGTTGGGAGAGTTGAGCTCTCTCTCCAAGTGGTGTGGTGACTGGAAATCCACAAGCTAGAGGTACAGGATTTATAGAAAGAGTCTCAATGAATTGTTGAAATATAAATGAGTGTGTTGCCCCAGTGTCAAATAAAGTAAGAGCAGGTCTGGAAAGTACAATAAAGGTACCTTCCACTACTCCTCCTCCTTCCGAGGTTTTTGGTTCCATTACTACTTGGAGGCAACCTTCTTTCTTTTGTCCCTTCTGACGCTTGTCTTGATTTGGTTGTTCCTTCATCATAAGATAGTCAGAAATCCAATGGTCCGGACTCCCACATCGTAGGCACTTGCTCTGTGCTTTCCAACAATTCTCCAGTTAGTGTTCCTTCATGCCGTAATGCCTGCTTCCTTCTAACTGGGCCATTGTTAGTTGCACACCGGCCCCTCTTGGCTTCTTATCCACTTAAATAGTTGGGCCAACACTAGGCCTTTTTCTCACAGAGTTTGGTTGTAATTTCCCTGTAGTCGAGGTCTGCCTCGTCTGGACGGTTCTTCCCTTAATCTTTTCAGCAGTCTTCATGGAACCCTTGAGTAGTTGGGCCTTCCTCACCATAGCCGCATAGACTTGAATGTCCATCGGCGCTAGTTAAGTGATGATTTGGGGCCTCAGACCATTGAGAATCTTTTTGACTTCATCTTTTCAGTCCCCACCAGATGAGGCGCATAACGAGCCAGTTGTGAGAACTGTGCCTCGTACTTAGCCATTGTCAGTCCCCTTTATTTCAGCGCAACAAACTCCGCTACCTTCATCCAAAAAATATTGTTTGTTGAATGTTCTACAAACTGAGTCCTGGTCACTCGTCGTCCTTGTAATGTAGTTTCCACTACTTCCCACCAGGTACAAGCATCCTTCTCAAGCTGAAAGCTGACCAATAGCACCTTATCTTGGTCAGTGCATTGCATGACCTTGAAAATCCACTCCACTTCCTTGAGCCAGTGCTCAGCAACATTTGGGTCAGTGCTCCCCTCAAACACTGGGGGATTCATGCTACGGAAGTTTCAATGCAGTTCTCTCCATTCGCGGGTTCAGCCACCCTACGTTGCTTGTAGAATTGCCTGGGTCAAACTCCAGAGGGTTAAGAAGGACGTTCGTACCTGGTGGGAAGTCAAGGTCGAATTCAAGGGAGATTAGACAATAATAGAAATTTGACTAAAACAATTTTTTTTTCTATGTAAGTTAAGGTAGCAAGTGACAGATGGTGATCAGTCCCAATTTCCTTGAACCATTAGAATCGTGGCAAGAACTTCAAGGTTCATCAGAATATATGAGTCAAATGTACAAGTGTCAAAACTGACTTCCCAGAACATGCATAATTTAGTTGAACAAATAATAATGTTGGTTTCAAAACTAATATAGATTCATCAGATCTCAAGATTGGCCATTTTAGAAAATACATGAAAATAACAAACTTTTCATAACATATTAAGAAGGCACTTTCAAATCTTGAAAACATATCAGTGTCATGCCAACACCATAAGTCCATACTCCCGCAGTTAATAAGTACATTGGGGTGCTCCTCCCCAAGACCAGACAGGGCCCTCATTTGCACATGCATGAGGTCAGCTGGACCAAAGTCCCAAATAGTGCCAGAACACATGATGGTCAAAAGAGTTACAATAGGACAAGTAACAGTGTTTCTCATAAAAGTGGGAGTACTCTTGATGAAACAAGAACGTCAAGAGTATCACTGGTGAGAATGTCAAGGGCAGTAAACGAGATTAGCAAGAGGGAGTCTAGAGAATCAATCCATGTCAAAGGATTCCTATACATTTTCATGTTTCAAATTTTAAGAGCAGACAAATCCAAGGTTTGAGTTTCAAAGCAGTCATATAGGAATAGAAATCAAAATGATTAAAGTAAGTCTTAGGATGATCGTCACATTATTACAGCTTTTATCAACTATAAGGTGCTCGGGCTAAAAGTGACTAGCTATTCTTCCACAAGGCGGCTCACAGGAAGTTGACGTTGGAGTCAAAATGTAGAACAATTAGGAAGGGATAAAGAATCCTTCCCCAGAAGTGCTAAACAAAAATACTACATTCTCTGGTCATAATAGTATATATACAAGAGGGTTTTGCAATGGGGTGAGTGATAAGAACCTCTAACCATCTTACTAGACAGAGTTTAAGCAAATCAAGGTTACAAAACTTGGATTAAATCTTAGAAAAATTCCCGAGAAGATCTACCTTAATTGATTTGGAAACTATTTTGCTTCTTCTCTAGATTAAGTGGAAATAATGGATGAAGCTCCAAGGTTCCTAGGATTCTAGATCAGTCTCTGTTCTTGAGACTTCTTTCACTAGTTCTAGGTTGCCTCTTCCCACGACCAGTGGGGACTAGGAGAGAATGTAGGGATTTGGTTTTTAAGGGTCACTATATTCATAGTATAGTAGGTGGAATTTGTCAAAGATTCACCCTACCCAGCCATGCCCAAACCATACCCTACCATACTTAACCTTGACTTAGTCTGCAAAAAGAACAGACTGCCCTACCCGGCCACGTCCATATTGACTTATTCTGGGGGAAGGGACAGGGGTGGGCAAGGGTCACCCATGCCTTTCAAAATTCTTTGGCCTTTTTTGGTCATCGGTTGGAGACCAGCCTCCCACCAGAATAGTATTCAAGGCTACACTGATTGCTGATGAAGACAATTATTTGTTGTGGAAGAGCTCACATAATTTAAAGAACAAAAATTCTACATAGATTGGTGTTTAAAAGTGATATTGACCGTCATATCCGATGTCCAACTTCGGATGACAATGTTTTCTTCTATTTTATACGAAGTTCCACTTTGTCATATTTGAAGTGTTACTTCGACCAACTAGGTTTTCTTCTATTTTATACGAAGTTCCACTTTGTCATACACGAAGTTTACTTCGACCGACTGTGTTTTCTTCTATTTTATGTGAAGTTCCACTTCGTCATATTCGAAGTGTTACTTTGACCGACTGTGTTTTCTTCTGTTTTATACAAAGTTCCAGTTCGTCATATCTGAAGTGTTACTTTGATCGACTGTGTTTTCTTCTGTTTTATACGAAGTTCTACTTCGTCATATCTGAAGTGTTACTTCGACTGACTGTGTTTTCTTCTATTTTATACGAAGTTCTACTTCGTCATATTCGAAATGTTACTTCGGCCGACTATGTTTTCTTCTTGACCAGTTGAAGTGTTGGGGATTAGTGTGCCCCTTCTATGACCTTCCCTCATGTTTTATGATTTTCCTTGGCTGGGTTTTCCTTACTTTAATTACCCAAATTGAGTCCTTTACTCAATTATTCACATCAGTTTGCCCTATTTATTTGTGATGAAAATCCAGGGTGTTACGTAAGAGATAAGCTGCTGCTAGCTACATTTCAACTCGAGAGAGACATCTGCCTCTGGTGGGAGTCTATGGAGGCAACTAGAGCTAATGGTCAATTCATTTGGAACGAGTTCAAGGAAGCTTTCAATGCCATGTACTTCTCTGAGCGTGTCCAAGAAAGAAAGGCTCCGAAATTTGCTGCTCTCAAATAGAGAAGCCTTTCTGTGGCTGAATATGAAGCTCAATTCCCCAGGCTGGCACGCTACACCGATCATCTCGTTAACACAAAAAGGATGAAGGCTAAGCGTTTTCTCAATGGCCTCAAGTCACAATACATAACACAACTGGCCCCTCTCTGAAGGGTTATGCGGAATAACACAATATGGTAATCTAGAAGAGGGAGGGGGGTTGAATAGATTACGGTAATTTCTATTTACTGATGGCTTCTTTTCGATGCAACAGCAATCTTAATGAAACTTGATTAGAATTCGATTGAATATGAGAAAGCTTGAGTTGATATAAATGAGAACAGGGTATCAAACGTGCGTATGAACAACGTGCCTACCAATCATCTATCGCAAAACGCGAACAAACCACAGGACACGATGATTTAAGGTGGTTCGGAGTACACAACTCGTGTATCCTACATCCACCGTCCACACACACACGCAGAAACGACTGCTTATGAGCGAGTTCAACACAACAACTCAAACACACACACGTTGTCTGATGAACCACGATCAGAACAACCACAATTTCGTGGATCAAGCACAAGGGATGCTTGAAACACAACCACACACACACAATGGAATGGAAATTGTGAAATGGAGAAGAATTTAGAGTTGGGGAACAAATCCAGTTGGAATTCTTCTCGTGGATCGTCCAGACGCTCTTCCAACTTCGATTAGATGTAGACTGATCGATGTAGAAGGTTAAATTGGCGATGATCTGGCTTCAACTTCGCATGGATGGTGATTCCACGACGATCTGGGCAGAAGATTGAAGCAGAGCAGCAAATTGGGGCTTTTCCTCTTGGTCCCTTGGAGGCTCTTGGTTGGGAGGCTGCTCTCTGTGAATTTGGCTCCAAAAGGATGCTTATATAGTGTTAGGTAAAGGTGGGGGTCGTGGAGGAAGGAGACACCCAAATGGGGCCGGAATCAGAACTTCTGAATTTCATGTTTCCGTCGTCTGTCGACAGGTGCACTTGCATCTGTCGACAGATGCACTCATGCTGAGAACTGGGTTTCAGAAATCTGAATTTCTGAGTGTATCTGTCGACAGGTAATTTGCATCTGTCGACAGGTGCACTCAGGGATACAAAGACTGAAGTCTGTCATGGGTTGTCTGTATGTATCTGTTGACAGGTAATTTGCATCTGTCGACAGGTGCACTCAGAAATATACAAACTGAAGTCTGTCTTGGGTTGTCTGTGTGTATATGTCGACACATACCTTGGGCCTGTCGACAGATACACTTCTTTAACATTGTCTTGGTCTATTTGCTCATCTCTTTGATGCTCCATCTTTCATGCTTGTGCACCTACATGTAAATACATTGTTAGTGATATACATTGTGTGATTTGGCAATGTTTAACATAATCACTTTCATGGTGTTTTTCATGTTAATTAACACATCAATTTTGCATTAAATCAATGTTCAAGGATATTAATGTGATCATCAAAAACATGATATATTGAAAACCCAACAATCTCCGCCTTTTTGATGATGACAAAAAAATTCAATTGATGCATAATATTGATGTTCTCCCCCTTTTTGACAACATACAAAAAGTCAAGTCATGCACATTATGAGACAAATAAACATGAACTGTGAGTTTTCATTGATTGATCATTCAAATTTCACAGTACAAGAGACAATCATTACATGACTCAATAAAAATCAAAAGGAAGGGAAATAACATGAGCAAGCAAAAAGATAACAGGACTAGTGAGACTAACTCCCAGCTAAGACTCTTAACGACCTCTAAGGACCCTGAGACCCTCTATTCATCGTCATGTCCAGTGGGTGGAGGATGACGGGATCCAGCTCTCTCGGAGTAGAGGAAATCAAGCCTATCTTGGATATGCACATTAGACGCATCCAGAGAGTTAAGTCGAGCATCCACTTGATCAAATCTAGTATTCAGTTGAGCAAATCCGGAGGTCATCTGTTGATGCAATTGTGCCAAGTAATCACGAAGAGATTGTTCTTGAGGCACAGGTACATCAGCAAATTCTTGAGGTTGATCAGGCATTTGCTCATCTTGAGGTTCTTCATCACTGTCTTCATTATCTTCGTTGTCTTGATTGTCTTCTTCATCAGATGACTCTTCAACACCTTGTGGTTCTTTCCCTTTGAGAGTCCTTGTCACTACACCGTCTACAAACTTGTAGCCCATTCGGTGAGCGGCAGTAAGGTCAAATGCACTGCGGGATTTTAATGAGACGAGCTCACTTGAAGGAATAGGGATGCCAATGAAAATGAGAAGAGAGGTGATGGGGCATGCATATGGCATTGATCTCTTGGTGTTGGAGAAACACCGACGAATGAGGCTTAGCATGAGTTCAGGTAGATTGATTTGTTGACATTTGAGAAAGAATGTGAACAAGGACTTATGAACCTCAGTGACTAATTCTCGACTTCCATCCTTCGGGACGATCAAAGTAGTGAAGATATGATGGATCATTCGGATCAAAGGAGGAAAGGAGTTGGCATTCAGACGAGCAATTTCCTTAGTGGAATCATAAGGTTGCAAAGTGAGAAGTTCATAGTACTCAGAAGCGGAAGGAGTATAGTTGAAGATTTCAACTCCTGAGTTTGGGATTTCAAGGGCTGTCGAGATAAGATTTGCGGTGAGGCAAAAACGAGTGCCTCTCACCGAAGAGAAAATATCTCCCTGATCGGAAAGCCCTAGATTATTGAAAAACTCTGTGACGGCATTTGGAGAATATTGTAAGTGTGAGTACAGAAAGGATGTCCACCCTTGAGTGTTAAAGTAGGGTAGGAGTGAGGGGAACATCGATCCTAAGGACTCAAAGTCCACATACCGGGATTGGACAAGCTTCTTGAAGGTGCCGTGTACCTGGATGAGATGGAGACCCTGAGGAACAATGAGTTCCGGCAAACGATCTTCGCGATGCTTGCTACGATGTTCTGAAGGAGCCCTGGAACTCTCTCCGGCATCCGTCGAAGCGCGACGACGGCGAGTGAGAATCTTGGTCTTGGGTGCCATCTCAGGAAGGAGGGTGAAAATGGCGTTTGGGAAAGGAGAGTGGAGGGATCCCAGACGAGGAGCAGCAAGATCGTCGGAGAAGGATCGGATCTTGAGCCCTGGAGGGGGAAGAGAGGGGTTTGGAGAAGAGGAGGAGGAAATGAGAGGGGAAATGGTGGGAAATGGTCGTGGGAAGCCTTTAGAATAGGTTTAGAGGGGATTTCGAAAAGAGGCCCCACACAAAAGACTTGAACCAGCGCGATGGGTGGCTTCAAAAACGGGTCTGGGATGCCGGCTGTCGACAGATGACCATCTGTCTGTCGACAGATAACCGCTTTTTGGCAGAAACTTGATTTTTTCAAGATTTTTCAACGGGTCAAGTGTTCATTTGGCATTTTAGGGTAAAATAGGTGTATGTACAAGACAAAACTGCATATCCATTATGATGAAGACATGACACAATTCTACAATGATTTTGAAATAAAACCGATGAGTTCTTTAATTAGATCATAAAGAACACATTTCACAAAAGCCAGTGAAAATTAAATAACTCTTTTGATTAAGGCCATTGAAGAAAAACATGCATCAAAATAGAGATGATAGTCAGATGAAATTTGAATTAGATGTCCACAAGAACATCTTACCCATAAGAAGCACATTGGACTTGACAAAAAAAAAATTTCTGGAGGCTTCACTCTATTTCTAGTATGATTTTAGGATCTTTAAACAGCGAAGATGGGAAAGAGTGGCAATGAGGATGTAACACCCCCGCCCCCTTGGGCCCTTGGCCCCGTCCTCTGGGTCGCGGCAGGGCGACTGTCGCGACGTGGTTCCGACTGCGTCGGTGTCTGGTTCTGTTTGGGATTGCGACATGGGGTATGTCGCCTTCTTGAAGGCGACATGGCCTATGTCGCCTTCCCATCGCGTCGCCCCAGACGCAGTCTGACAGACGTGACAGGCGTCCTTTGTTTCAGTACGGCTCTGGCGGTGTCGGGTGAACGCGACAAGATGGCTGTCGCCTTCACTTTTTCGAATTCCGAGATTTGACCGTTGTCAGTGGAATTGCGACAGGGGGTATGTCGCCTTCTTGAAGGCGACACACCCACTATCGCCTTCTCGTTCCTGTGGCGACAGGGTGGTATGTCGCCTTCTCAGGATCGCGGGCTTAAAGCCCGGGCGCCCGAGCCCTTCTCCCCTCTCTCGCGCCTCTCCTTTCCCCCTCTCCCTCTCTCGCCCTCTCGGAGTTCCGACGTTTTTGGGGTGCCTCCCCCGTGTTAAGGCGGCCGTGCTGAGGAGGTTGTCGCTCCGTTCGTGCAGGGGTCGTGTTCGTGTCGTGCCGTGCGAGGAGGAGACGTTTCTACCTACGAGAAGGCCCCAACGGGTGCGTTCTTCGCGTGGAGGTAGGGACGCCCGATCTTCTCGCCCTAGGCATGCTCCCCTTCCCCTTCGTGACGTAGTTTTCTTGTGGTTCGGGGTTGGGAGTGTGAGAACTCCATGCTCGTGTGAGTGAAGTTTCCTCCGAGCGTAGAATCCATGTTCTTGGGGTATTCGAGGGTGGTTTGTATGTTTAATGGCTTTCTAGCATGATAAGCATGCTCCCCTCCCCCGTGTGTAGTGTTTTCCCCGTTTTGGGGAGGTTCCCGGAAGAAGAATGCCCGGAACCTCCGACTGGCTTGAAGGCGACACACCCTGTATCGCCACCTGTCTGGTAAGGCGACGCACCCTGTGTCGCCTTCTGACTGGTAAAGCGACAGGGCATATGTCGCCTTCTTGAAGGCGACAGGGCCTATGTCGCCTTCTCATTCCAGAGGCAGGTCGTGCTTCCGCCGCTTCTGTTTTCCGCTTTACTGTACCCGTGGCACCTGTGCTAGTTCCCTAGTACGGTCTCACACTAGTCGTTCGCCCGGTGCGCGGCACTTGAGGGCTTGTCCCGTGCGAGAGGTTGTTACCGTTACCTGGGACCCTCGTCCTCGGGAGCCTGTTGAGGGAGTACTCCGGGCTACGAGTGTGCTCGAGTTGGCAGCCACCTGGGCGGACTCTGGAGCTGAGGGGAAAACGGTGGTTAGGACAGTGGCGTGTGAGTCGCTTGCAGAGCTCTCGTGGTTGGTCTGGGACGTCGAGGACAGTTTGGAGTTCTACCCGGCACAGGCCAGCTAGTCCTTCTTCTCACTGCCTCGCTCCTTGCGGCCCCGGAACCGCTTGGGGAGGTCAGGCGTGGGACCGTGGTCCGGCCAGACTACGGCGGTTACTGTTGTTGTGCTTGTGTCCTACCTCGCTCTGACGAGACGCGAGGGCCAGGACCTAGGTCGAGGATAAGACGTCTGTGGACGCACCTGACCGTCTGACTAGTGGTGTTGTTCCCGTAGCTAGTGTTCCTTGTCCAGGCGGAGTTCCCTCCGTCTGTGTTTTACTAGCCGTGTGGTGGTCACGACGAGCAGTCGCGCAGAGTTTTCGACCGAGAGTACTTTCCGTACCGTGTTAGCTTTAGCTTCGCTTCCGCACTTCCTTTTGTAGGTAGAAATATATAAACTGCCGTCTTTCCCTTATTAATAGTTGTATATGTTCCTCTGCCTGTTTAGAGCCAGTAGGAGATTGGTAGTCCCTACTGAGCTTTTGTTGTGAAGCTCATCCCTCTGTTTTCCAGGTGAGTCTTCTCAGCAGCGGCAGGGCGCGCGTCGGGCGGAGGAGATGGGGCGGTAGTCGAGGTCCCCGTAGCTAGCAGTGGTTCCCCCTCTCAGTGTACGTCACCCTCGGGGTATGCCCCTAAGGGACTTGTCTCTCCCCTTTCCTTACTTGTACTAGTGTGCGTGCGTTGGGACTGTACTTAGAGCGGTACGCAGCGGTCTCGCTCTACTTTCCTGTTTCCGCTTGTACGCTTCTAGCTCAGCAGTGGACGTTTACTTCCGTTACATATCCTGTCAGACGCGTGTTATAGCCCTTCCGGGTCCCCCGGATCCGTGGGCGGCGATCGCAAAAATCGGGTCCTCGGCGTGGGCCGAGGGTCGGGTTCTCGGGTCGTTACAGTTGGTATCAGAGCTTGGTCTGATAGGACTTGTAGTGGATCTAAACTGCAACAGTAAGTCCCAACAATAGTACAAGTACACTGCTAGCCGCCCGAGAGGTATTTATAACCTTTGTCAGTTGTGTTGCCGTGTAGGTCATGGCTCCGCGTAGGCGCAGTCAGGCTAGGCAGCTGGTTGAGCAGCAGGATGAGTCCGACATGCCCGCTCAGGGGCAGGTTCAGGAGGAGGTGTCCGTGGAGGAGTCAGTGGCACAGCCTCAGGGTGCACAGGCAACAGCAGCAGAGGCAGCGGCAGCAGGTGGGCAACAGCAGCAGGAGTACCACCCTCAGCCTCAGCAGTATGCAGATTGGTTTCCCATGGCCGAGCAGTTCTTCAGAGCTATGTACCAGGGAGCGTGGCAGCCCGGGCAGGCAGCAGCAGGTGGTCAGTTTCCAGTACCTCCCCCAGCCATACCAGAGCAGCAGGAGGTGGAGCCAGAGGTGGAACAGCCAGTCTGCCAGCAGCGGTCGGGTACTGGGAGTACCCGGTCCGGTCAGCGGAGGGCAGCAGTGTCGGAGGCGAGGACCGCTCTTCTTGAGAGGTTCATGCGTCTTCGTCCTCCGATGTTCCACGGTGAGTATGATCCAGATAAGGCAGAGAGCTGGACCCATGAGTTGGAGCGCATCTTCGAGACTATGGATTGCGTTGAGGAGGATCAGGTTCGTTTGGCAGTATACCAGCTCAAGGGAGCAGCCCATGAGTGGTGGAGAGTTCAGAGGCAGACTCACTTCCAGGGGCAGCGATTGGACCAGATCACTTGGCAGTGGTTTTTGGAGGTCTTCCACGGCGAGTACTTCCCCGACTACGCTCGACGTGAGAGACGGGACCAGTTCCACGAGTTGGTGCAGGGCGACCTCACAGTTTCTCAGTACCACCAGAGGTTTGTCCGGTTGTTGAGGCATGTGCCTCATGTAGCAGGCAGTGACCAGGCTTGTGCAGAGAGGTTTATAGCAGGGCTAAGACCAGACCTGAGGTGGGGTGTGACGGCACACATGTGTACCACCTTGGGAGAGGCCGTGGCGAAGGCCACCGCCTTGGATAGGGAGGCTTGGCAGCCTCAGCAGCAGCAGCAGGGAGGAGCCTCTTCCAGGTCCTCGCCATACCAGCGTCCAGCAGGCAACCGCGGTAGTGCGACTTCCTCTTCCTCAGGCTCGGGCAGTTCTGGTAGCTCTGGAATTCGCTCACAGTTCAGGAAGTTGTCTACTCGCGGGGGTGGACGGAGCCGTCAGCAGAGACGTCAGTCCAGGTTTACAGAGCAGTCAGTACAACAGGGTGCTGAGCAGGGCAGTCAGGAGCCAGTGTGCTACACTTGTGGCTTGCCAGGCCACTTTAGGAGGGATTGCCCTAGGGGGCAAGCTCCGCAGCAGCAGCAGCCAATACAGTATGCGCAGCAGCCACCTCAGTACCAGTACCCTCCCCAGTAGCAGGCACCGCGTCAGCAGCAGAGAGGGCAGTACCAGCAACAGGTCCAGCAGTTCCCGCAGCCGCAGCAGTACCAGCCGTACCAGCAGCAGCAGTAGTTTCCTCAGCAGCAGTCGCCGCAGCAGCAGCCCCAGCAGGTGCCGCAGCGTGGACGTGGTCGTGGTCGCGTGATGGCGCTCACCCGAGAGCAGGCAGAGGCATCGAACCTGGTGATAGGTACTCTACCTATCCTTGGCAGAGCTGCTCGTGTTTTGGTTGATCCCGGTGCTTCCTTGTGTTTTGCTTCCGAGGAGTTTTACGAGTCCCTTGCTTGTCACACACCCGAGAGGCAGTGTGACGTATTGGTCGATGTAGCAACCTGAATTTTTACGAAAAATAAAAATTTAAATAAAGAATTTAAAACCTAGCTAAATGGATATTTAAATAGAGCATTAAATAAAACTCATTAGATGGAAAAGAGTAATGGGATTGCTTAATGGATCTTCTAGAATTTATTGGGTCAAAAATATGAATTTACAAAGAGAGAATAATAGGAAAATATCCTAAATTCATAACTAAATTATTACCTAAATAGAAAGGGGTATTTAATGCATTAAATAGCTAGTTTGAGTTATAATAGGATTCCTAAACCTACCCCATTTGGGTTAGCACGAATTTGGATCTCTTCCTAGTCTAAATAGAGATTGGAAAGCAAGGAATGAAGGAGGAAATAAGGAAATTTCGGAATTAAAGAGGAATTAGAGTCCTATTAGGAAATAGAAAGAGGAGAAGCTTAAATACTCTCCTAAAACCCTCATGGCCGACCCAAGCTCGTGCCAAAGGATTCCTGGACCAGAAGGAGAGGCCAAGGAGGAGGAGATTTCGTGGGGAGAAGAACCTTTCAAGCTCTCAACCCCGTTCTTCAAGTTCTAGCCCTAGAAGAGGAAATCGAGTCAAGGTAGGCATTCTCACAAGCATAAACCGTGAAACTTTTTCTGTAGGATCTTTCTACCCTTTGGAACAAAACCCTCAAATTTCATAATTTTCCAGCGATCAAATCTTTTCTTATGAATTTTCAAAGTTCTGCAGTTCTTATGACCCCGAACCTTCATGCTTAATTCATATCTCCTTGATACTCTATCTCATGCCTCCAAATTTTAATGGGAGATACTGATGCATGATAGGCATCTTTTGCCCCTAAAAGCCCTAATTTCTATTGAGCATGTTACTCGAATTAAATCGATCTTGCTCCCTGTATCATGTTCTATGTTACTTGTTCTTGTTCGTTCTCAAACCATGTTCAAACCATGCTCTCTCTCTAATTCCGATTTATTGGAAGTACCCTTACATGTCTAGTTTAATTTGCAACTGGTTTCATGATTTTTCGTTCACTATACAATTAGTTATGATTTTTCAAAGCACCATGTATCATTTGATTTCAAGTTGGCCCGCAATCCAAAGCCTGGTCTGAATCCTGTCAGAGCCAGGTGCAGACAACCAGATTGCGACAGGCCGATATGTCGCCTTCTGGGTCTGATTGCGACCATCCACTTGTCGCTTTCTCAAGCCATCGCGACGCCTTTCTTGTCGCTTTCTGAATACGACATGACCCCAGTCGCGTTCTGGCCGCCTGAGCAGACAGCTCTGTCGCCTTCTGTGTAACCCCCTGTCGCTATCTGCCCTACCCCTGTCGCATTCCTTACAGGCCTATGTCGCCTTCACAAGTTTTTATGAAAACCCATAAAAAAAATAAATATTTTTGTCACTTTATAATTCTTACAGAAAATATCTCATAATGTATTACAATAAAGCATATTAACTGCTCTATTTTAAAGGACTTGCATTCGTTTTCTCGCGTTGTTTATATACCGATATTGACGCTCCACTGTCCTAGAATTCCTCTAGAACGTCGAGCACCTGTTTTATATACACACTTTTCTTGGCTTGTGGTGAACTCTCCATCGGATATTCCTTTCGCCGGACTAGTGAACCCTTGCACAAGGCCTCCGTAAGTCTCCTCTGATCATGGATTCCCACATGGTCGACGAGCCGGTTGTACCCTAATACTTATGATACCCTTTAGGGATCTATATGATCCAAACGGCTATTAGAAGATTCACTCTCATCTTAAATCACGCCGGACCTCTGGACCTGTGCATAACAAGGCCAGTGGTAGGGTCGTGAGTTCCACCTGACTGCCAATACGACGTGCGCGTGTTGTGCAACGTTACTATCGCCTGTTTACTCGACGTGTTACGTGCAATGTCCACTAGCTCTCATCTATACTCTACTCGCTCACCTATTCACGTTCACTCTACTAGGTCATCTATTCATCTAGTGCTCTCATCTACTTCTTGGTACTCTTTATTGGCCATTGACTGATTGTCTAAAGATAAACAATATAACCAATGCCTGGCAATAAATAAAGGGCCCGATCTGGTCCTGGGATGTGCGCCCGAAAGTGCTAGTGCCCATGGGAGTTAAATGATCAGAGTGTTTGGCATTACACTCAAGTGCTATCTATCTCGACTATCTATATGACAATCAAAAACACAAAACGTGCTATACTCTCTCGATGTCTAGAATGACAAACAAGTGCTATACTCGTCGTGCTATTACTATACTTGTGCTAGTTGTGCTATGGCCATCCTGCTATTCGTGCTATACTCGATACTTGTGCTCTTTTTGGAAACTATACTCGCTCTCGTGCTATTGTTCTATCTCTTGCTATATTTTGACTCTCTTGTACCTGCTATCTTTAGATACTCTGCCATTAAATGCATTAATTATTAAAGCCTGCTTGAGCCTGAGATTTAAGTCCTACTGGGCGTTATCGCTCACCCTACGTTATTTAATGTTGTGTTCTCAGGTGAGACCGAGGATGACACATACACTCACGAGGAAGGGAATGACCAAGAGTGAAGCCAGGAGTACCCTCGAGTCGTTATGTTATCTTAGAGTTGTAGTTAGTTATTTCCTTCTAATGCAATGTAATTGGGCCCTATGAATGGCTCTGATATTAGTGGTTGTAACTAGACATTTGGAAAATTAATAATGAGAAAGATTTGCTTTAGTATTATTCAGTGTGCAATGGTTTGATGTCTAGTATACGCTCTATACCTTTCCTTGCAACTGCCTTCGCGCTCCGATATTCCGCGTTGGGGCGTGACAGTTTTGTGGTATCAGAGCCTAGGTTATCTTAAGTATAGGGTGATCTAGGTTGACCAGCCTCGACTAAGAGTCAGTAATCCTACCTATGAGAGATGTGGGTAGAACCATGGGTAATCAGCTAAAATAAACTCACACACGCACAAATTAAACTTTTAATCAGCATTATAACTATCAAACTATTTTGTAGGAACTAACCAGCTACAATGACTGCGGAACGTGCTCAGATGAGAGGCATGCAACAATCCCTCCAGGAACTGACTCGTGCCATACTACAAGCCACCCAGCAAGGCAGTGGTAACCGCGGGGGAAACCAACCAGGTGCAGGCGAGCTGCATCGTAACTTCAGGGGTCTGAACCCGCCTAGGTTCAGTGGGTCTACGGATCCAGATGACATGGAGCACTGGCTAAAGGAAACGGAAAGGATTTTCCGTGTAATGCAATGTACGGACGGAGATAAGCTTCTATTAGCAACATTCCAACTGGAGAAGGATGCCCGCGCATGGTGGGAGTCGGTGGAAGCCACAAGGGATAACAGCCAATTTACTTGGACCGAATTTAAGGAAGCTTATAATGCTAAGTACTTCTCTGAACGAGTACAAGAAAAGAAAGCTGCTGAATTCGCTGCTCTTAAACAGCGGAGTTTGACAGTAGCCGAATACGAAGCCCAGTTTTCTAGACTGGCAAAATATGCTGCACATCTGACCAACACTGAGAGAATGAAGGCTAAGAGCTTTCTAAATGGCCTTAAGCCTCAGTACATTACCCAACTGGCACCACTCGAGATACAAACTTATGCCGAGATGGTTAGGAAGGCCCAGGTACTAGAAGATGCTACGGACTTCACTGACCGTATCAAGGGGAAGTTCGTAAAGAAAGAAATAACATCAGGACCAGCATCTGCCAAGCCGACCAATGGCAAAAAGCGCCCGTTCCACCCAACTGAGGGATCCAGCCAAGAACGGAAACCCAAGGTTTTCGTACCCAACACTCCAACAAAGAGCCACTGCAAACACTGTGACAAGCCTGGTCACACCGCTGATGAGTGCTGGAGAAAAGCCGGAGCGTGTCTGCGCTGCGGAAGTCATGAGCATCGCATACCCGAGTGCCCGATGCTGAAAGAAAATGAGAGGCGCCCTGCTATGCCTAAGAAACAAGGCAGGCTGCAAGCCCTACACAATGAAGAAACCATCGAGGAAGGTGGCGTGGTGGAAGGTACCCTGCGAGTCTTTTCCTTGCCAGCATTTGTGTTATTTGATACTGGTGCTACTCATTCATTTATATCTCAACGCTTTGCTAAAACCCTAACTACAAAACCTACAACCATGGGTGGTGAATTCTCTGTCACAACACCCTTGGGGGAGAAGGAGAAACTAAACCAATACTTTCCATCTGCCGATGTAATGATCGGAGACCATAACCTAAAGGCCGACCTGGTATGTATGTCCATGGAAGGGTATGATGTCATATTGGGAGCCGACTGGTTGTCCACATATGGGGCAAGCGTCGATTGCAAGAAAGGAAGGGTAACGTTTAGTGACTTTCCTAAATTAGCATTCACTGGGATTAGACATAAGAAGCGGATGTCTCTAGTCTCCGCCTTAAAAGCCCATAACATGATAAGGAAAGGATGTTTTGCTTTCCTTGCGGCCGTCATAGTCGAAAAGAAAGGTTCAAAAATAGAAGACATCCACATAGTCCAGGACTACCCAGATGTATTTCCTGAAGACTTACCCGGAGTTCCCTGAACGTGACGTCAACTTCGCCATCGAGTTGACTCCTGGAGCTGCCCGGTATCGCGTCAACCGTACCGGATGTCACCTGCCGAATTGAAAGAACTAAAAGCACAACTGATGGAACTGCTAGAGAAGGGGTTCATCAGACCAAGTACCTCCCCTTGGGGAGCACCTGTGCTATTCGTCAAGAAGAAGGATGGGTCGATGAGACTATGCATCGACTATCGACAACTCAATCAGCTTACCATCAAGAACAAATATCCATTGCCTAGGGTCGACGAACTATTCGACCAAATTTCTGGAGCGCAATATTTCTCCAAGATCGATCTTCGATCTGGCTATCACCAAATGAGGATCAAGGAGGACGATATCTTCAAAACGGCCTTCAGGAGCAGGTATGGACATTACGAATTTGTTGTTATGCCTTTTGGTCTAACCAATGCTCCTGCAGCCTTTATGCAACTCATGAACAGCATATATCGGCCATACCTTGACAAATTTGTGGTCGTCTTCATCGACGATATCCTCATATATTCAAAGACCAAGGAAGATCATGAAGAACACTTGAGGACCGCACTGCAAGTCTTACGAGACAACGAACTATATGCAAAATTAAGCAAGTGCGAGTTCTGGCTCGAAGAAGTGTCCTTCTTGGGCCATGTCATAACAAAGGACGGCATCTCCGTGGATCCCTCCAAAGTCGAAGCTGTACTCAACTGGGAGAGACCCACCAACGTCACCGAGATAAGAAGCTTCCTAGGACTGGCTGGTTACTACAGGCGGTTCATCAAGGACTTCTCTAAGATCGCTGTACCACTCACACGTCTGACACGAAAGGAGAATCCCTACTCCTGGAGTAAAGAGTGTGAGAAGAGCTTTCAAACTCTCAAAGACTGCCTTACCTCAGCACCCGTTCTCGCTCTACCAGTAGAGGGAGAAAGTTTCTCTGTCTACACTGATGCCTCAGGAATTGGGCTAGGCTGTGTACTAATGCAAAAGGAGAAGGTCATTGCTTATTCCTCAAGGCAATTGAAGACGCATGAAGTCAACTACCCTGTGCATGACTTGGAGTTGGCCGCCGTGGTCTTCGCATTAAAGATTTGGAGACACTATCTCTATGGCGAGCAATTCACTGTCTACTCAGACCATAAAAGTCTGAAGTATTTATTCTCTCAGAAAGAACTCAACATGAGGCAGAGAAGATGGTTGGAATACCTAAAGGATTTCGATTTCAACATCCAGTACCATCCAGGTAAGGGAAACGCCGTGGCTGATGCTCTTAGTAGGAAGCCAATGGCATCTATCTCAAGTCTAGTCCTTGGCGAGATGCAATTACTCGAACAATTCGCGAGGCTAGACTTAAATATTGAACATAGGGATGATCATGTTTTGATTGCCAATCTCAAGATCCAATCCAATCTGCTGGAGGAAATCAAGATGCAGCAGGACAATGATCCATTCTTAGTCCGTGTCAAGGAAACCTTAGCGGACAGACCGGATTTTGCCATGACTGAAGATGGAAGGTTAGTATTCCAAGGAAGAACTTGTGTCCCAGACAACGAAGCCCTAAAAAGGAAATTAATGGATGAAGCTCATCAAACTAAGTACACTATTCATCCAGGAGGTACCAAAATGTATCAAGACATGAAAAGAACATTTTGGTGGCCGAATATGAAGAGGGAAGTAGTCGAGCATGTAGCTCATTGCCTCACATGTCAGCAAGTAAAAGCGGAACACCTGCGCCCTGCCGGAGTACTCAGACCACTAGATATTCCAGAGTGGAAATGGGAAAGCATTGGCATGGACTTCATCATGGGTTTACCCAAGACTCGTGGTGGACTCGACGCCATATGGGTCATCGTTGACCGGTTGACCAAATCGGCGCACTTCTTACCCATAAAGAGTACATGGTCTGTGGAGGTGCTAGCTGCATTATATGTCAAGGAGATCGTGCGGTTGCACGGTATTCCGTCATCTATTATCTCAGATCGAGATCCAAGGTTCACCTCTCATTTTTGGAAAGGTCTGCAAACTGCCCTTGGTACGAAGCTTAATTTTAGTACTGCCTTTCACCCGCAGACTGATGGGCAAACTGAGAGGACAAATCAAATTGTAGAAGACATGTTAAGAGCCTGCATTATTGATTTCAATGGTCATTGGAATGAACACTTACCCTTGATTGAGTTCGCCTATAACAACAGTTACCAGGCGAGTATTAAAATGGCACCATTTGAAGCACTTTATGGCAGGAATTGTAGATCTCCTGTGTGCTGGAATGAAGTAGGAGAACAACAATGGTTAGGACCTGACATGGTACAAAGTACAACCCGGGATATACAGATGATACGAGATCGACTCAAGATTGCTCAGTCTAGACAGAAGAGCTATGCTGATAAGAGAAGACGGGATCTGGAATTTCAAATAGGAGATCATGTGCTATTGAAGGTATCTCCTACCCGTGGTATTCAAAGATTCGGAGTGAAAGGAAAACTTAGTCCAAGATTCATTGGTCCTTTCGAAGTACTTGAAAGGATTGGTGAAGTTGCTTACAGACTGGCCTTGCCGCCAAATTTGGCAAGTGTGCACAATGTCTTCCATGTCTCCATGCTTAGAAAGTATGTGTATGATCCTACGCACATCATTCGCTATGATGATCTGGTGTTAAACAAGGACATGACGTATGAAGAGAAACCGATCAAGATATTGGACCGGAAGGTGCAACAACTCAGGAATCGTCCCATTCACGTGGTGAAGGTCTTATGGAATAACCGCGGAGTGGAAGAAGCTACGTGGGAACCGGAAGGAATTATCAGACGAAACTACCCTAACCTATTCGGTAAGTCATTCTCTCCTGTAAGGTCATATGAATTTGGGGACCAAATTCTTTTAAGAGGGGGAGGATGTAGCAACCTGAATTTTTACGAAAAATAAAAATTTAAATAAAGAATTTAAAACCTAGCTAAATGGATATTTAAATAGAGCATTAAATAAAACTCATTAGATGAAAAGAGTAATGGGATTGCTTAATGGATCTTCTAGAATTTATTGGGTCAAAAATATGAATTTACAAAGAGAGAATAATAGGAAAATATCCTAAATTCGTAACTAAATTATTACCTAAATAGAAAAGGGGTATTTAATGCATTAAATAGCTAGTTTGAGTTATAATAGGATTCCTAAACCTACCCATATGGGTTAGCACGAATTTGGATCTCTTCCTAGTCTAAATAGAGATTGGAAAGCAAGGAAGGAAGGAGGAAGTAAGGAAATTTCGGAATTAAAGAGGAATTAGAGTCCTATTAGGAAATAGAAAGAGGAGAAGCTTAAATACTCTCCTAAAACCCTCATGGCCGACCCAAGCTCGTGCCAAAGGATTCCTGGACCAGAAGGAGAGGCCAAGGAGGAGGAGATTTCGTGGGGAGAAGAACCTTTCAAGCTCTCAACCCCGTTCTTCAAGTTCTAGCCCTAGAAGAGGAAATCGAGTCAAGGTAGGCATTCTCACAAGCATAAACCGTGAAACTTTTTCTGTAGGATCTTTCTACCCTTTGGAACAAAACCCTCAAATTTCATAATTTTCCAGCGATCAAATCTTTTCTTATGAATTTTCAAAGTTCTGCAGTTCTTATGACCCCGAACCTTCATGCTTAATTCATATCTCCTTGAATACTCTATCTCATGCCTCCAAATTTTAATGGGAGATACTGATGCATGATAGGCATCTTTTGCCCCTAAAAGCCCTAATTTCTATTGAGCATGTTACTCGAATTAAATCGATCTTGCTCCCTGTATCATGTTCTATGTTACTTGTTCTTGTTCGTTTCTCAAACCATGCTCTCTCTCTAATTCCGATTTATTGGAAGTACCCTTACATGTCTAGTTTAATTTGCAACTGGTTTCATGATTTTTCGTTCACTATACAATTAGTTATGATTTTTCAAAGCACCCTGTATCATTTGATTTCAAGTTGGCCCGCAATCCAAAGCCTGGTCTGAATCCTGTCAGAGCCAGGTGCAGACAACCAGATTGCGACAGGCCGATATGTCGCCTTCTGGGTCTGATTGCGACCATCCACTTGTCGCTTTCTCAAGCCATCGCGACGCCTTTCTTGTCGCTTTCTGAATATGACATGACCCCAGTCGCGTTCTGGCCGCCTGAGCAGACAGCTCTGTCGCCTTCTGTGTAACCCCCTGTCGCTATCTGCCCTACCCCTGTCGCATTCCTTACAGGCCTATGTCGCCTTCACAAGTTTTTGATGAAAAACCCATAAAAAAAAATAAAATATTTTTGTCACTTTATAAATAATCCTTACGCCTTCTTACCGTTATACCCCTAGTAAAAACCCTACTTAAAAAGGATGCTATATTGAATGATTTAAAATACATGTTCACGACTTATTTCTATCTATGATTTCTCTTGCACTTGCACACACTTGAACCATCCATTTATGGCTGAAATCTTACAGAAAATATCTCATAATGTATTACAATAAAGCATATTAACTGCTCTATTTTAAAGGACTTGCATTCGTTTTCTCGCGTTGTTTATATACCGATATTGACGCTCCACTGTCCTAGAATTCCTCTAGAACGTCGAGCACCTGTTTTATATACACACTTTTCTTGGCTTGTGGTGAACTCTCCGTCGGATATTCCTTTCGCCGGACTAGTGAACCCTTGCACAAGGCCTCCGTAAGTCTCCTCTGATCATGGATTCCCACATGGTCGACGAGCCGGTTGTACCCTAATACCTATGATACCCTTTAGGGATCTATATGATCCAAACGGCTATTAGAAGATTCACTCTCATCTTAAATCACGCCGGACCTCTGGACCTGTGCATAACAAGGCCAGTGGTAGGGTCGTGAGTTCCACCTG
This sequence comes from Colocasia esculenta, assembly GCA_014218235.1. Taxonomy (NCBI): domain Eukaryota; kingdom Viridiplantae; phylum Streptophyta; class Magnoliopsida; order Alismatales; family Araceae; genus Colocasia; species Colocasia esculenta. The sequence continues at coordinate 74,346,744 of CM024754.1, read as the reverse complement.
ACTGCCAATACGACGTGCGCGTGTTGTGCAACCGTTACTATCGCCTGTTTACTCGACGTGTTACGTGCAATGTCCACTAGCTCTCATCTATACTCTACTCGCTCACCTATTCACGTTCACTCTACTAGCTCATCTATTCATCTAGTGCTCTCATCTACTTCTTGGTACTCTTTATTGGCCATTGACTGATTGTCTAAAGATAAACAATATAACCAATGCCTGGCAATAAATAAAGGGCCCGATCTGGTCCTGGGATGTGCGCCCGAAAGTGCTAGTGCCCATGGGAGTTAAATGATCAGAGTGTTTGGCATTACACTCAAGTGCTATCTATCTCGACTATCTATATGACAATCAAAAACACAAAACGTGCTATACTCTCTCGATGTCTAGAATGACAAACAAGCGCTATACTCGTCGTGCTATTACTATACTTGTGCTAGTTGTGCTATGGCCATCCTGCTATTCGTGCTATACTCGATACTTGTGCTCTTTTTGGAAACTATACTCGCTCTCGTGCTATTGTTCTATCTCTTGCTATATTTTGACTCTCTTGTACCTGCTATCTTTAGATACTCTGCCATTAAATGCATTAATTATTTAAAGCCTGCTTGAGCCTGAGATTTAAGTCCTACTGGGCGTTACCGCTCACCCTATGTTATTTAATGTTGTGTTCTCAGGTGAGACCGAGGATGACACATACACTCACGAGGAAGGGAATGACCAAGAGTGAAGCCAGGAGTACCCTCGAGTCGTTATGTTATCTTAGAGTTGTAGTTAGTTATTTCCTTCTAATGCAATGTAATTGGGCCCTATGAAATGGCTCTGATATTAGTGGTTGTAACTAGACATTTGGAAAATTAATAATGAGAAAGATTTGCTTTAGTATTATTCAGTGTGCAATGGTTTGATGTCTAGTATACGCTCTATACCTTTTCTTGCAACTGCCTTCGCGCTCCGATATTCCGCGTTGGGGCGTGACAGTCGATCTCCCATCCGGTGACTACATGCGTTCCTTTGGTTACCTGGAGGGTGTGACAGTCGAGGTTGAGGGTCACCAGTTGCCGGCCAGGTTGTACGCGTTGCAGCTTAGCGACTTCGACGTCATCCTGGGCATGGACTGGTTGGAGGCTCACTCAGCCGTGGTTGATTGTCAGAGGAAGACCGTTCGGTTCGAGATACCTGGAGCACCTGTTCCCTGCTTTCGAGGTATCCGGTCTACCCATCGGCAGTTCATTTCTTTCTGTAAGGCTCGTTGTTTGATCCGTTATGGCTGCGTTGCTTACCTTGCTTCAGTTTGTTCCTTGGAGCCTAGCGGGCCTTCAGTTTTTGATGTGCCAGTTGTTTCTGAGTTTTCTGATGTGTTTCCGGAGGATCTACCTGGGTTGCCGCCTGAGCGAGAGGTAGAGTTCTCCATCGAGCTTTTGCCTGGTACGATGCCCTTGTCTAAGGCACCTTACCGGATGGCCCCAGCGGAGTTGCGTGAGTTGAAGCGCCAGCTGCAAGAGTTGCTTGAGTTGGGCTTCATTCGTCCGAGCCGTTCGCCGTGGGGTGCGCCTGTTTTGTTCATGAGGAAGAAGGATGGTAGTCTTCGTTTGTGTATCGATTATCGGCAGTTGAACCAGGTCACTGTGAAGAACAGGTACCCGTTGCCGAGAATTGATGATTTGTTTGATCAGTTGCAATCGGCCCGAGTTTTCTCGAAGATCGACTTGAGATCCGGCTACTACCAGCTGCGGATCAGAGAGTCAGATGTTGGTTTGACGGCTTTCCGTTCCAGGTACGGTCACTTTGAGTTCGTCGTGATGCCGTTTGGGCTGACGAACGCACCTGCAGCATTCATGGATCTGATGCATAGGGTGTTCAGTGAGTACCTAGACTGCTTTGTTGTTGTTTTTGTTGATGATATTCTGGTCTACTCATCTTCTGAAGAGGAGCACGAGGAGCACCTGAGGATCGTGCTGGAGACCCTGCGGAGTCACCGTCTTTATGCCAAGTTCGACAAGTGCGAATTTTGGCTGAGCGAGGTGCACTTCCTCGGGCACGTGATCTCAGGTTCTGGTGTGGCAGTGGATCCGGCCAAGGTTGAGGCAGTGTTGTCGTGGGAGCAGCCCACATCAGTTGCAGAGGTCCGTAGTTTTCTGGGTCTGGCAGGTTACTACCGGAGGTTCATTCAGGATTTCGCCAAGATTGCAGCACCGTTGACTCGGTTGACGAGGCAGGACACCAGGTTTGTTTGGACAGAGGACTGTGAGTAGAGTTTCCTGGAGCTGAAGACGAGGCTGACTTCGGCGCCAGTGTTGGTCTTTCCGTCGGGCACCGGTGGGTTCGTGGTTTACACCGATGCGTTGAGGACAGGTTTGGGTGCCGTGCTGATGCAGCATGGTGGGGTCGTTGCCTATGCTTCTCGGCAGCTCAAGAAGCATGAGGAGAACTATCCCACCCACGACTTGGAGCTGGCAGCAGTGGTGCACGCTCTCAAGTTGTGGAGGCACTACCTATATGGCGAGGCTTTTCAGATCTTCACCGATCACCAGAGTTTGCAGTACATCTTCACCCAGAGGGATTTGAACTTGAGGCAGCGCCGATGGATGGAGTATTTGAAGGACTATGACCTAACCCTTTCCTATCATCCAGGAAAGGCTAACGTTGTAGCCGATGCTTTGAGTAGGCGCGTGCGCTTAAGTTCGTTGATGGTCAGAGAGTGGAGGTTGTTCGAGGAGCTGTCCCAGTAAGTGTTTGTTCCGTCGAGGACCAGAGACCGTGCAGTGGCTTCCAGTTTGTCAGTTCGGCCATCACTGTTTAGGCAGGTGTTGTAGGCGCAGCGAGCAGATGCAGAGTTAGCAGACATTTTGCGGATGCCGGACGTTGAGCTCAGCGAAGACAGCGAGGTCAGATTCAGAGGCCGCTTGTACGTTCCAGAGGAGGTTCGTGAGGCAGTGTTGTCAGAGGCTCACAGGTCGAGGTACGTCGTTCATCCCGGCTCCACCAAGATGTACCATTGTTTGAGGAGGTCATTCTGGTGGCCAGGGATGAAGAGGGGCGTGGCAGAGTTTGTTGCTCAGTGCCTTACCTGTCAACAGGTGAAGGCTGAGCACCAGCGTCCTGGTGGTGAGTTGCAGCCGTTGCCCATTCCTGTGTGGAAGTGGGACGACATCACCATGGACTTTGTGGTTGGTTTGCCCCGTACCCCGCAGAGGCATGATGGTATTTGGGTGATTGTGGATCGTTTGACCAAGGCAGCACATTTCCTTCCGATCAGGATGTCGTGGTCAGTGGACAGGTTAGCCAGGCTGTACGTGGACAGAGTTGTTTCGTTGCACGGGATCCCAGTTTCAGTCGTTTCAGACAGAGATCCGAGGTTCACGTCAGGGTTTTGGCGCAGTCTTCAGAGAGCACTGGGTACAGAGTTGAGGTTCAGCACAGCGTACCACCCTCAGACAGACGGTCAGTCAGAGCGGACCATTCGAACACTGGAGGACATGCTGAGAGCGTGCTGTTTAGATTGGAGCGGCACTTGGGAGTCTCACCTTCCGATGGTAGAGTTCGCATATAACAACAGTTATCACTCGAGCATCGGGATGGCGCCATATGAGGCTTTGTATGGTCGCCCGTGCAGGACTCCGCTTCACTGGTTCGAGGTTGGTGAGAGGCAGCTTTTGGGGCCAGAGTTAGTGCAGCAGTGTGCAGAGACAGTCAGTTTGGTCAGGCAGAGGCTTCGGGCAGCGCAGAGTCGGCAGAAGAGTTATGCAGACATCCGCAGGAGACCGTTGCAGTTCAGCGTTGGTGACCTTGTTTTCTTGCGGGTCTCTCCGACCAAGGGCGTCATGAGGTTTGGCAGAAAGGGAAAGCTCAGTCCCAGATATATTGGGTCATTCCCCATTTCTGAGAGGGTCGGCGAGGTAGCTTACAGACTGAGTCTTCCGGCAGAGCTAGCAGGTGTGCACAGCGTTTTCCACGTTTCGCAGCTCAGGAGGTACATTGCGGACTCTTCGCACGTGTTGGACTACTCGCAGCTAGAGGTAGCGCCAGACTTGTCAGTGCCAGAGTACCCAGTTAAAGTGATCGACCGCAGAGTTCAGCAGTTACGCAGGAAGCAGATTCCGCTGGTTAAGGTCATTTGGCAGAACTGCGTCGGTGGCGAGGCCACCTGGGAGCGCGAGGATGAGATGCTGGAGCAGTTTCCTTATTTGTTTGATTGATCGGTATGTGGTGATCTCCCCTTTCGTCGTCTTCCGGGCTGAGACCGAGTTGTTTTCATTTCGAGGACGAAATGTCTTAAGGAGGGAGGGTTGTAACACCCCGGCCCCCTTGGGCCCTTCGCCCCGTCCTCTGGGTCGCGACAGGGCGACTTTCGCGACGTGGTTCCGACCGCGTCGGTGTCTGGTTCTGTTTGGGATTGCGACATGGGGTATGTCGCCTTCTTGAAGGCGACATGGCCTATGTCGCCTTCCCATCGCATCGCCCCAGACGCAGTCTGACAGACGTGACAGGCGTCCTTTGTGTCAGTACGGCTCTGGCGGTGTCGGGTGAACGCGACAAGATGGCTGTCGCCTTCACTTTTTCGAATTCCGAGATTTGACCGTTGTCAGTGGAATTGCGACAGGGGGTATGTCGCCTTCTTGAAGGCGACACACCCACTATCGCCTTCTCGTTCCAGTGGCGACAGGGTGGTATGTCGCCTTCTCAGGACTGCGGGCTTAAAGCCCGGGCGCCCGAGCCCTTCTCCCCTCTCTCGCGCCTCTCCTTTCCCCCTCTCCCTCTCTCGCCCTCTCGGAGTTCCGGCATTTTTGGGGTGCCTCCCCCGTGTTGAGGCGGCCGTGCTGAGGAGGTTGTCGCTCCGTTCGTGCAGGGGTCGTGTTCGTGCCGTGCCGTGCGAGGAGGAGACGTTTCTACCTACGAGAAGGCCCCAACGGGTGCGTTCTTCGCGTGGAGGTAGGGACGCCCGATCTTCTCGCCCTAGGCATGCTCCCCTTCCCCTTCGTGACGTAGTTTTCTTGTGGTTCGGGGTTGGGAGTGTGAGAACTCCATGCTCGTGTGAGTGAGGTTTCCTCCTAGCGTAGAATCCATGTTCTTGGGGTATTCGAGGGTGGTTTGTATGTTTAATGGCTTTCTAGCATGATAAGCATGCTCCCCTCCCCCGTGTGTAGTGTTTTCCCCGTTTCGGGGAGGTTCCCAGAAGAAGAATGTCCGGAACCCCCGATTGGCTTGAAGGCGACACACCCTGTGTCGCCACCTGTCTGGTAAGGCGACGCACCCTGTGTCGCCTTCTGACTGGTAAAGTGACAGGGCATATGTCGCCTTCTTGAAGGCGACAGGGCCTATGTCGCCTTCTCATTCCAGAGGCAGGTTGTGCTTCCGCCGCTTCCGTTTTCCGCTTTACTGTACCCGTGGCACCTGTGCTAGTTCCCTAGTACGGTCTCACACTAGTCGTTCGCCCGGTGCGTGGCACTTGAGGGCTTGTCCCGTGCGATAGGTTGTTACCGTTACCTGGGACCCCCGTCCTCGGGAGCCTGTTGAGGGAGTACTCCGGGCTACGAGTGTGCTCGAGTTGGCAGCCACCTGGGCGGACTCTGGAGCTGAGGGGAAAACGGTGGTCAGGACAGTGGCGTGTGAATCGCTTGCAGAGCTCTCGTGGTTGGTCTGGGACGCCGAGGACAGTTTGGAGTTCTACCCGGCGCAGGCCAGCCAGTCCTTCTTCTCACTGCCTCGCTCCTTGCGGCCCCGGAACCGCTTGGGGAGGTCAGGCGTGGGACCGTGGTCCGGCCAGACTACGGCGGTTACTGTTGTTGTGCTTGTGTCCTACCTCGCTCTGACGAGACGCGAGGGCCAGGACCTAGGTCGAGGATAAGACGTCTGTGGACGCACCTGACCGTCTGACTAGTGGTGTTGTTCCCGTAGCTAGTGTTCCTTGTCCAGGCGGAGTTCCCTCCGTCTATGTTTTACTAGCCGTGTGGTGGTCACGACGAGCAGTCGCGCGGAGTTTCCGACCGAGAGTACTTTCCGTACCGTGTTAGCTTTAGCTTCGCTTCCGCACTTCCTTTTGTAGGTAGAAATATATAAACTGCCGTCTTTCCCTTATTAATAGTTGTATATGTTCCTCTGCCTGTTTAGAGCCAGTAGGAGATTGGTAGTCCCTACTGAGCTTCTGTTGTGAAGCTCATCCCTCTGTTTTCCAGGTGAGTCTTCTCAGCAGCGGCAGGGCGCGCGTCGGGCGGAGGAGATGGGGCGGTAGTCGAGGTCCCCGTAGCTAGCAGTGGTTCCCCCTCTCAGTGTACGTCACCCTCGGGGTATGCCCCTAAGGGACTTGTCTCTCCCCTTTCCTTACTTGTACTAGTGTGCGTGCGTTGGGACTGTACTTAGAGCGGTACGCAGCGGTCTCGCTCTACTTTCCTGTTTCCGCTTGTACGCTTCTAGCTCAGCAGTTGACGTTTACTTCCGTTACATATCCTGTCAGACACGTGTTATAGCCCTTCCGGGTCCCCCGGATCCGTGGGCGGCGATCGCGAAAATCGGGTCCTCGGCGTGGGCCGAGGGTCGGGTTCTCGGGTCGTTACAGAGGAGCACTTTCACTTTTTCATGTGAAGGTAGACATTTGTGATGCCAATACCCCTAGTTACTCAATGTGAGTGTCCATCAAGCCATTGTGTAGAGATAATGAAACAACCTTTTGACGCGAAGACCGACATTGGTGATGCCCATGTCCTCAGTTACTTAGTGATTTTCATCATTGCTCTACCTCCATCCCATAAATGAAAGATAATTTTTTTAATTGAAACGTAGAAATAGGTAGCTTTTCTCCCTTTTATTTTGATTTTACTTTTCGTCAAGTACATGACATTTCTTTAGGCAAGTGATAATGTAGAACATTAAATTCAAGGACCTTCTGATTTTTCAAATCATTTGGATTCATGTTTAATGACAAGGGAGTTATTCAAAGGAGATGTTTAAAAATCATTTGGTTTGCTCATTGTGTTCAAAATGATCTAAATAGTCCTCAATCAAGTGTTGCATCAAACATCATTTAGACTTGGTTCACGACTTTGACATGAAGTGGATATGAAAGGTTATATTGCACAAAACAATCCAATGTTTACATTTAAATCAAGTAATGAACACTTTGTTGAAAGTATGAAGAAGGAATGAGAAAAAGGTGAGATTGTGTTTATCTATCGACAGCAGGAATCTGTCTGTCGACAGATGCACACAGACTGATGAATTGAAGTTTCAGTCAGAGCAAATCTGAGTGTACCTGTCGACAGATGGAATGTATCTGTCGACAGATATGAACAGAGTGGATTTTTCTGGTTTCAGTTTGAGTGCACATGAAGTTCAAGGAAGTGAGGATTAAAAATTGAAGTGAAGGAAGAGTTTCCTCATAAAAAAAAAACTCATCTACCCTGAACTTACTCCCCCATAGTGTGTGCACGTGTTGACACAACATTTAAGCAAGGATTCACACAAGCATTTGATACAAGGCAAACATGTTCATTTCAAGAATGTCATACACAAGCACATGGTCACAGAGAAAGCATTGTTTCATGGAGTTAACATGATAAAATGTAAGGAAACTAAAAATCCTATGTGAAATATAGGACCTTTATATGCAATGGGACTATGGATACTTGGCGGAGAATGTTTCCTCACGCATGATGATAGTTTCCAAACAAGCCGAACTTGTTTTTCCACAATTCACCATTTGATATACCACATAGTCATTCACACATAAAGAGCATGTACTCCAATATGGAGAGTTAGTTTCATTGCATTTTACACAAACCCAATTCTCTTCTTAAGGATGTGAATCTATCTTCAGACAAGGGTTTTGTGAAAATGTCAGCCAATTGTTTTTCTGTGAGAATGAAATTAAGTTCCAAGGTTTTATTGGCCACTTCTCTCAAGAAATGATGACGGATTTCAATGTGTTTAGTCCTGGAGTGTTGGACAGGGTTTTTTGAAAGGTTGATAGCACTTGTGTTGTCACATAGTATAGGTGTGCATCCAATTTCAACATTATAGTCAGCTAACTGACTTTTGATCCACAACACTTGAGCTGCACAACTTCCTGCAGCGACATATTCTGTCTCTGCAGTGGAGAGTGCAACCGAGTGTTGTTTCTTGGATGCCCACGAAACCATGCAACCGCCAAGGAATTGGCAATATCCACTAGTGCTTTTTCTATCAATTTTACATCCAGCATAATCAGCATCAGAATAGGATATCAAATCAAAACTACTGCCTGCTGGATACCAAAAACCCAAATTACATGTGCCTGAGAGATATCGGAAAATTCTCTTGACTGCAATTAAATGGCTTTCCTTTGGACTAGATTGATATCTAGCACAAAGGAAACACTGAATTGTATATCCGGTCTACTTGCAGTAAGATAAAGGAGTGAGCCAATCATACCTCGGAAGTGCTTTGCATCTACCGGTTTACCTTTCTCATCATTTTCCAATTTGATGCTTGTGCTCATTGGGGTGGAGGCCGGTTTAGCTTGCTCAAATTGAAATCGTTTGAGAAGCTCTTTGACATATTTTTCTTGATTTATGAAGAAGCCGTCTTCATGTTGTTTCACCTGCAAACCAAGAAAGAATTGAAGCTCCCCCATTAGACTCATCTCAAATTCACTATGCATGTGTTTAGAAAATTCTTCACACAGTGAAGGGTTAGTAGAACCAAATATAATATCGTCCACATAAACTTGAACAATAATTATGTGATTGCGAACTTTCTTAGTGAAAGTGTTTGGTCTACTTTACCTCTTGAGTAGTTTTTGCTTACCAGAAAATTGCTTAGTCTATCATACCAAGCTCGAGGTGCCTGTTTCAAACCAAAAGAGCTTTGTGCAATTTATACACATGGTTAGGCATTTCAGAATTTTCAAAACCTGGTGGTTGAGAGACATAGACTTCTTCTTTGATATAGCCATTTAAGAAAGCAGTTTTAACATCCATTTGATAAAGTTTGAACTTATGGGAGCATGCATATGCCAATAAAATTCTGACTGCTTCTAATCTGGCTACAGGAGCAAAGGATTCTTCAAAATCCACACCAAATTCTTGATTATATCCTTTTGCAACGAGTCTAGCTTTATTTCTGACCACTTTTCCTTCTTCATTAAGTTTATTCCTAAACACCCATCTAGTTCCTATGATAGAAATTTCAGGGGTTCTAGGAACTAAACTCCATACATTATTTCTTTGAAATTGACCAAGTTCCTCATGCATAGCATCAATCCATGAGTTATCTTTTAAGGCTTCTTCAACATTTTTGGGTTCCACTTGAGAGACAAAAGCAAAAAGATCATGTTCAATTATTTGTCTAACTTGAGACCTTGTTTGAACAGAATCATTTAAACTACCTATCACATCATCAAGTGGGTGATCTTTGGAATACCTCACATTTGTGATTGTTGAAGGGCCGGGAGCATCTTGTCCTTGAGGAATTTGATCTTGTGAATGTTGTTCTTCAGGAGGTTCACCTTCTAGTGGATTTTCTTCATGTGTTTCATCTTGTTTTCTGAAGGCTTTTTCATCATCTTCATCATAGTCCTTGTGAAGATATCCACCTTTGGTCTTGGAATCTTCTTCAGATTTGTCTTTTGCTTTGACTTGTAGGTCCTCAAGTGATGTTCCTTCATCTTCTTTTTCAGTTCTATTAACAGTCAAACTGTTAGTTTTGGCATAAGTCTCATCAAAAATTACATGTGGAGTTTCTTCCACAGTGCGTTTTATTGTTAAACACCCTATATGCCCTAGAGTGTTCTGAGTAGCCTAGAAAAACACCTTGATCACTTTTGGCTTCAAATTTATCTAAATCAGATTTATCATTGTTATGAATAAATACCTTTGAGCCAAATACTCGGAAGTACCCAAGGTTGGGTTTCTTACCTTTCAACAAATGGTAGGGGGTTTTCTTTATCACGGGTCTTACCATGGCTCTGTTTAGAATGTAGCATGAAGTGTTCACTGCTTCTGCCCAAAAGCTTCTTGTGAGTTGGCCTTCAACCAGAAGAGTGCGAGCCATTTCCACCAATATTCTGTTTTTCCTCTCCACTACTCCATTTTGTTCTGGAGTCCTTGGGGAGGAGAACAGATGTTCAATCCCTTGGTGCCTGCAAAAATCAGAAAATGCATTGTTATCAAATTCTCCCCCGTGATCGGTGCGGATTGAGCATATTTTATTCACATTGCCATGCTCAATCTTGTTAAAGAACTCTTGGAAGATTGTAAGTGTTTCACTTTTGTGTGCCAAGAATTTGACCCATGTGAACCTAGAAAAATCATCTACAATGACAAAACCAAAACGTTTGCCATTGAGACTTAGAGTTCTAGTTGGTCCAAAAAGGTCCATGTGCAGCAGTTCATATGGTTTAGATGTGCTTACCGGTGCTTTGGATTTGAAAGACTTCCGGGTTTGTTTTCCCTGTGCACATGCATCACAAAAAACTTTCATTGTTGTTAAAAGAAATGTCAGGAAGTCCACTTACTAATTTGAGCTTCATGATCATGTTCAATACGTTGTAGCTCGCATGGCCAAGCCTACGATGCCACAATGTCAATTCATCCTGTCTATTTGCAACAAGACACAAGTTGTCATTTTCTGGATCATCTAAGTCAACTAAGTAAATGTTATTCACTCTTTTTCCAGAGAATTTTACACTTCCTGTTTCTTTATCAACAATTTGACATGAATTTGATTCAAAAATGACGTTGTGACCTCTATCACATAATTGACTTATGCTAAGCAAGTTGTGATTAAGGCCATCAACCAACAGTACATTTTCAATTGAATTGGAGGGACACTTACCAACATTACCTATGCCAATGATTTGGCCTTTGTTGTTACCTCCAAAAATGACTTGTCCTCCGTCTTTCTCCACTAGGAAACAGAATTTAGCTTTGTCGCCCGTCATGTGCCTCGAACAGCCGCTATCCAAGTACCATTTGTTTTGATGTTGGGCTGTTAGGCATTCCTGCATATGTGGATCAGACAAGAGGTTTTGGTACCCAAATTACTTTGGGTCCCAAAATTTCATTCATGCAACAAAGTAAATGCTTAGGAATCCAAACTTGTTTGAATTTCTGTTTCTTTGGATTATTCCAGCATTGTTTTTCATCATGACCAATCTTTTTACACACATTGCATGAAGGAATTTTCTTTTCAATTTTTTGTTGCTTGATAGACTGTTTATTAGTTGAAGTTGTTCTTGCCTGTCGACAAGCACCATTCCATCTGTCGACATGTGCCTTTTTCTTTTGTTTGCTGGGAACATTTTGTTTGGGTTGCAATACTTTGGTCTGAGATTGACTTGTGTTATGCTTTGTGGGAACATGCTTGCTTGTGCTTGGGCTAGGATCAACAAAGGAAGTGATCAATGACTCTCCTATTTTCTTTTGTTTGACAGGTTAATATCCTAACCCATGCTTGGTTACATGTATTTTAGCACCCAAAACCGCATCTAGACTTTGCTTTCCTTTTACAAATTTCATCAAGTCTTCAGATTTCTCTTTCAATTCTGTTTTAGTTTGTTCCAACTTTTTCCTTGTTTCTAGATGTTCTTCTTGAAGGAATTCAAGAGAATGGCTTACACAGTCCTTTTCCTTTTGTGTTTCTTGTAATTTCATTTTCAAACAATCCATCTCTTCACTATGAGTCTTTTCATCAATTTTCATCATTTCTATTTCTTTTGTCATGAATGCAATTCGTTCATCGTGATTTTTATCATGCACAAGGGAGTTGCATTTCTTTTTCAATGCCTTATTTTCAGATCTATATTCACAAAATTTTTCAAATAGAGTAGTGTATGCTTCCTCCCATTCACTTGCAGTATAATTATCAAATGAGAAGTTTACCTCGGTGGAGTCATCACTCCTTGCCATTAAGCATTTAACTTCTTCATCATCGGATGTTTCTTGTGCATCTTCATCTTCATCACTCCAGGTTGCCAACATTGCTTTGGCTTTCTTGAAGATGAATTTTTCTTTCTTCAGCTTCTTCTTGAGTTCCGGGCATTCTCCTCTCATGTGCCCCTGTTTCTTGCATTCATAACAAACAATATCAGATTTTTTGTTGGACTCATATTTCTGTGAAAAATTTTCTTTTGAAAGGGTTTGGAGTTACCTGAGTCTCTCCTTTTGAACTTCAGAAATTTCTTGAATTGTCTAGTGAGCATTGCCATTTCATCATTATCACTCTCACTAGATGTTCCTTGCTCATCACTATCTTGTTGAATGGATTTCTTGGAGCTTGTTGATGTTTTGTTGGATGCTTTTAAAGTAATTGACTTTCTAGGATTTTCTTCTAATTCTTTTCTTTTGATGTTGATTTCATATGTCATTAAGGAGCCAATTAGTTCATCCAATTTCATTTTAGAGAGGTCTTTGGAATCCTCAATGACAGTGGCCTTAGTATTCCAAGATGAAGTAAGAGATCGAAGTATCTTTCTTACTAAGTCACTTTCAGAGTATTCCTTTTTAAGACCTTTTAGCCCGTTAATTATTAGCATGAATCTTGCAAACATGTCTGATATGTTTTCATCAGTTTTCATCTTGAACATTTCATATTCAGACACTAACATGCTAACTTTGGTTTCCCTTACCTCGGACGTACCTTCGTAAATGAGTTCAAGTTTGTCCCACATCTCTTTTGCTGTTGAGCATATGGAGACTCTTGAGAACTCCTTTGGATGCACCGCACATTGCATCATGTTTAGTGCGCTCCAGTTGAGAGTTCCTTTAGCTATTTGGTCTTTCGTCCAGGTGTCTTCGTTCTCGGGCAACTCATATGGTCCCTTGCTGACTATTTTCCGCAGCTCGTAATTTTGAGCTCTCAAAAATACCTGCATACGATTTTTCCAATAAGAATAGTCAGTGCCATCAAAATAGGGTGGCCTGGTTACTGAATGTCCCTCGGCCATATACCCTTTGCTAGAATCCATAAGATCGAGAATCTCCTGATCGCTAGATCAAATTACGAAAATAGTAAATCGGAGAAACCTTGCTCTGATACCAATTGAAGGGTTATGCGGAATAACACAATATGGTAATCTAGAAGGGGGGGGTTGAATAGATTACGGCAATTTCTATTTACTGATGGCTTCTTTTCGGTGCAACAGCAATCTTAATGAAACTTGATTAGAATTCGATTGAATATGAGAAAGCTTGAGTTGATATAAATGAGAACAGGGTATCAAACGTGCGTATGAACAACGTGCCTACCAATCATCTATCGCAAAATGCGAACAAACCACAGGACACGATGATTTAAGGTGGTTCGGAGTACACAACTCGTGTATCCTACATCCACCGTCCACACACACACGCAGAAACGACTGCTTATGAGCGAGTTCAACACAACAACTCAAACACACACACGTTGTCTGATGAACCACGATCAGAACAACCACAATTTCGTGGATCAAGCACAAGGGATGCTTGAAACACAACCACACACACACAATGGAATGGAAATTGTGAAATGGAGAAGAATTTAGAGTTGGGGAGCAAATCCAATTGGAATTCTTCTCGTGGATCGTCCAGACGCTCTTCAAACTTCGATTGGATGTAGACTAATCGATGTAGAAGGTTGAATTGGCGACGATCTGGCTTCAACTTCGCATGGATGGTGATTCCACGACGATCTGGGCAGAAGATTGAAGCAGAGCAGCAAATTGGGGCTTTTCCTCTTGGTCCCTTGGAGGCTCTTGGTTGGGAGGCTGCTCTCTGCGAATTTGGCTCCAAAAGGATGCTTATATAGTGTTAGGTAAAGGTGGGGGTCGTGGAGGAAGGAGACACCCAAATGGGGCCGAAATCAGAACTTCTGAATTTCATGTTTCCGTCGTCTGTCGACAGGTGCACTTGCATCTGTCGATAGATGCACTCATGCTGAGAACTGGGTTTCAGAAATCTGAATTTCTGATTGTATCTGTCGACAGGTAATTTGCATCTGTCGACAGGTGCACTCAGGGATACAAAGACTGAAGTCTGTCATGGGTTGTCTGTGTGTATCTGTCGACAGGTAATTTGCATCTGTCGACAAGTGCACTCAGAAATATACAAACTGAAGTCTGTCTTGGGTTGTCTGTGTGTATCTGTCGACACATACCCTGGGCCTGTCGACAGATACACTTCTTTGACATTGTCTTGGTCTGTTTGCTCATCTCTTTGATGCTCCATCTTTCATGCTTGTGCACCTACATGTAAATACATTGTTAGTGATATACATTGTGTGATTTGGCAATGTTTAACATAATCACTTTCATGGTGTTTTTCATGTTAATTAACCCATCAATTTTGCATTAAATCAATGTTTAAGGATATTAATGTGATCATCAAAAACATGATATATTGAAAACCCAACACTCTCGACATACAAACTTATGACGAGACGGTTACGAAGGCTCAACTCCTGGAAGATGCTTCGGATTTCACCGATCGCATCAAAGGGAGGATCATAAAGAAAGAAATGACACATGGCAATTCAAGTGCCAAGTCGACCAATGGCAAGAAGCGACCATTTAACAACATAGAAGGGTCAAGTCAGGAAAAGAAACCAAGGGCAAACGTCCCCACTAATCCAAAAAAAGGCAACTACAAATGTTGTGACAAGCTTGGTTACACTGCTGAGGAGTGCTGGAGGAAGGTTGGCGCATGTCTGCACTGTGGAAGCAGCGAGCATCGCATCCCAGAATGCCCCCTGCTTAAAGAACATGAGAAACGTACTAATATGCCAAAGAAGTAAGGTAGACTGCAAGCCCTGCAAGATTAAGGAACCATTGAAGATAGAAGAGTGGTAGAAGGTACATTACAAGTTTTCTCTCAATCAACATTTGTTTTGTTTGATACTGGCGCTACACATTCGTTCATATCTCAAAATTTTGTTGATACTCTAAATATTAAAACTGCATCTATGGGATTTGAATTCCCTGCACAACACCCCTAGGAGAGAAAGCAAAACTGAACAAATATTTCCCATTTGCCGATGTGATGATCGGAGAACTCAAGCCGACCTAGTGTGTATGCCCATGGAAGGCTATGATGTGATTTTGGGAGCCGAATGGCTATCCATTTATGGAGCAAGTGTCGACTTTAGAAAAGGGAAGGTTACGCTTAGTGAATTCCCTAAGGTATCATTCACTTGAATTAGACACAAGAGACAAATGTCACTAGTCTCTGCCATACAAGCCCACAATATGATAAGGAAAGGCTGTATAGCTTTCCTTGCGGCAGTAGTGGTTGTGTTGAACCAATCATATATTATTCTTTTATTTTTGTGATAACAACACTCATGATTATCATAATCATCTTTAATATATTTCAATATCATTCTTTATCTCATGAATATTGTATTTTCCATCGCTTCATAAAGATTTACACTGAGTTTTCAACTTCTCATGCATGTTTTTATCATGTTCAGTCAAAACTTAGTTTGTTATATACAAAGCTAGCTTCGTCATATCCAAAGTTAACTTCGTCACATCCAAAGCTACAGTTCGTCATTCATGTTTTTTGTCGTGATCAGTTGAACTACAACTTTGTCATATACGAAGTCAACTTCGTCATATTTGAAGTTATATCTGAACGAAGTTCACTTCGACCGATAGTGTTAATTTCAATACATCCGAAGCTACACTTCGTCATATCCAAAGTTACACTTCATCTTATCCGAAGTTTAATTTCAACCGACTATGTTGTTTTCCATTCTATCAGAAGTTACAGTTTCATCATATACGAAGTTAACTTTGTCAAATCCGAACCTTCACTTCAACCGACTACATTGTTTTGATTAATACAATTACTTAATCAATGAGTGCATATCCATCTACATTAATAATCTTCAAATGCATTATAATAATATCATATGTTTGAATGGCACATATGTTCTTCTACTTGCTCGAAGATTTTTCTAAGTTCACAACTAGTACATATATCATACTGACTCCGACTCTTGAAAAGTTGAAGTGTTGAACTGTCTTACTCTGACTCCCAAGAAGTCGAAGTCAGATATTGTGTTGAACCAGACCCACTCTGACTTTTCTACAGTCAAAGTCTCTATATCTGAAGCTTATTTTTTCTAAGTCCACATAGATTACTATATGTATCATTTCACTCTGACTTCTTAAAAGTCGAAGTATAATACCTATTTCGATTTTTCTACAGTCGAAGTCTGTAATCGATCTCACATCGATTATTGTTATTATTGATCTTACTTCGACTCCTCTAAAGTCGAAGTATGACATCAATTACTGTTGAACAACTGGAGTAGTACTCTGACTCCTTGAAAGTCAAAGTAAGGTATCAACTTCTATTATCAACTATACTTGTTTTCTGTATTGACTGTTGTTACATTTGCAAAGATTAATGTAATATCATTATTCCAGTTGTCTTTCTAATCCTTATGGAATCATTTAATGAACAAGACTAAATATATGGTTTACATTGTGAAATTCTCTTTCTTTATATGTACGATAATCTATCTAATGCGGTTGTACTTCTCTACTCTCTTTATTTAATATTTCCTATTTTAACCTTATCTGAAGTTCAGATTTAGAGTATGTTTTCAAGACAGCTACATGTCTTACAAAGACATCTGTAAGCGTCCTTCAGAATGTCAAGTTTCCAGATTTTAAGGAAAAGCTCCTTTGCAGCTGTACTGCACACCAAGTAGGTGTCAATTCCCTTTTAAATGCTCATCTAACTCTGTTCAAATGACAGACTTTCTCTCTGGAACTAATAGATATCTCTTAAAAAAATGACTTGTCTCTCACTTTCTGTCAGAACTCCATGTTTTAAGGAAAAGCCTTTGCATGACTTATACAAACGTCTTTAAATGCATTGTACATCTGTTTGTCTGTGATCTTCTATTTTACATATTCTATAGTATCTTACCTACCTCCAAGAGAATGGAGGTACTTGCGTATTTCTCTTGACCATATAGACACTCAACTACCTTCAAAAGCATGCAAGCTATCTTTTAGTCATGGGTATGGTGCTTGGAGACATTTATTGAAGCTATCTGAATAGAACCATGCAGCTACCTCTATAGCCTGGAAGCCGTTGAGACTCAAAGACTCAAAGATCTAAAGATCTAGTGATGGGCCTCTCAAGATGTCTTCCAGTATAACCAAGCCACGGGGGTAGGAATAAAGACAAGGTGGTCCTCAATCGGCGAGGCTTCCTATTAGGAATACAATTCTAGGGATAAGAATCAGACTAGA
The DNA here is from genome assembly GCA_014218235.1 of Colocasia esculenta. NCBI lineage: Eukaryota > Viridiplantae > Streptophyta > Magnoliopsida > Alismatales > Araceae > Colocasia > Colocasia esculenta. The sequence goes on along the minus strand of CM024754.1, from coordinate 74,329,526 downwards.
GCCCCAAAACTTATCATCTAGAGAGTCATAATCGGAGAAGGAAACAACAGATTGATGGCAACGTAGGCTGCCGTCAACAGGGGACTGACAACATAGGATATCGTCATCAAGATAAACCTGACAACATGATACCTTACTGTTAAGATAGTCTTGAATATAGTCGGGGCTACTGTCAAGGACCCCCGAACAGACCACCCTAGAAAAACCAAAAACATACAAAAACATCGTTAAAATCTACAGAAATTATTTTAAGAAATCTAAGAATACAAGGCATGACACATAGGGTTATGCTTAAAATAACACGAGGGCATCATACAGGCTATCATTTGACCTGTCCACATTACCCAAGAATGATCTCCCAATAAAACCATTGGATCGGGCCCCAAATTTTGAAAGCATAACCCCAACATATGGAGGAAACAGCCCACCTTAGGGATCAAGAAACGGATGGAGGAGGAGGGTGACTGTCATGAAAACATAGAGGGTTATAGATACAGGGAAAAGCTCTGCCAGCCTCTGACTTGAACTCCTCCAACCCTTATACAAGAAACTTGGGGCTAGGGTAGGAGACCTCCAGGTTCCTACTCCTAACCATCCAACTCCTCTTCAAGCTCCTTTTGATGATAGATCTCTACTATAAGGAGGATTAGCTCAACTACACTTAAAAGAGAAGGAAGAAGGCAGGAGAAGAGCCAACTCTATCTTACCAATTGCCAAGCTTCCCAAGCTTGGTCAGAGCAGCAAAAGGAGGGTGAGGGAATTAGAAAACCCAAGGGAGAAGAAGCCTCTAAGGTCCTAGTTTGTCCAAGGTAAGGGTACAAGAAGAGGGGGCAATCCAAACAGAGGTAGCATGGGTCCAACCATGTTTGGTGGTGCCACTTGGCTACCCAACCCTAGAATCATGCCATGGACCCAATGGGAGCCTAGTCAAAGCCTAACTCCCCATGGAGGGTCGGTCAACCCCCCTGCCATGTGTCCCAACTGATGCAACACCAAGCACATGCAAGCAAACTGCTCAAAGCTGAAAGCACGGCACATCGAACTATCGGATAAATAATGCGACAGCAAGGGCAGCCACGACATAGAACAAGAGGCAACATATAGGGCAGTCATGCGACGACCCTCTTTATACCGTACGATTATACCAATCCATGTCAGTATAACGAACGTCATCACAGTGGGACATTTACCCAACACTAACATACGATCGAGATGTACCCAAACATAAATACAGAGTAGCGGAAGAAAAGAACTACTGTCTTTCATTTCATCATCCACATTTAACATACATGGTTCAAATAACAATTTTTAAGAGAACTAAAGTCCACATAAATAAAATACTAAAATCAGATTACATAGCTCGTCCACAATTACATAATAGTTCTATTACAATGCCTCATTACGTACTATGAAAGCAAAAGTCACAACGTCGACTCCACCAAGCTACTCGCCACGCTCGGAGTCACTCTCCACTGTCTCATCCAAAGGTGTCGGGTCACCAACTAAACCTGTACACCGAAGCAAGGAGTGAGTCTAAAAGACTCAGCAAATAACTCCATACACATCATTCATGCATACATCACAGTAGGTTCTACATTCCAATTCACGAAGCAAAACATATAGCATGCTTGAACATTGATAAGAGACAACCTATCATGGTATTTCTACAAAATTTAAAACATATAGTACATGACTTAAGACATTCCAAAATAAATATCCTATCACATGCTTACTACTCATTCAATCACATTAAGCTACAACATGATAGCAACTAACATGGGATTCTCACATGCATAAAAGGAAACATTCCTATCATGGTTTCTACACATTCTTGCACATGCACACTATCATTTCATACACTTTAAGGTTGCTGTTATAACATTATTTCACATTAACATATCATGGATCATAATTTCACAATCTAACACATTGGTTTCACATGTTTGCACAATTACTCATTCATATAGTTCTCTTTTTACACATTGCACGTTTACACATATTCACTCTACACAATTTACACATATTCACATTCACATTTCACAATTTAGTGTCGTGACACATAGTCCAAACCACCATTAGAAGGACACATCATATAACACATACACATAACACATAGACGTCACTTGGGCAATACAGTGACGACTCTTGGACTGCGCAGACCGGGAGAACAAGTCTCCACCCTAACCAGTGGTACTTGTCCACCTCCAGGATTTCATCCTAATGCCCTTAGGATCTTAACACATTGAACCTTCCCATGGGGACTTTTCCATGGTACGGTTCCATGGCCCTCTATGGAAGCAGTGTCACACATGGCACATTCTTACACATTACACATTCCGATTTTAACACACATATTACACATGATATATACATGTCTTTACATTTTCTCACTTATACACATGGCTCTGTTTTCCTCTTCATGATACTACTGCTGACAGAAATCAAACATTCAGTACCTTACACTAATCAGGTTGAAACATACATAATCAACCATGTTCATATTAGCATGCGTTGAACACTCGTTTTCGCTTGGAAATTTCATAGAGCACTCTACAGTTATCCAAATAACATGAGAATTTAACCACAGACTAATTTCAGGTTTATGATCACACATGAAAATTTTCATATTTTTCTGAGTCATATTACATTTACAGAAATTAAAACATTCAATCTCATGCCATTTATAATTCAATTTATCATGGAACATAACATGAATGTTCGATTTGACCATTCACAGGTCTGTACCTATCATTCATAATGTCACAGAAATTTTCCCCGAAATTTTTGCACAACATGCAATTTTCCAAAGTTTTAAAACAATCTAGGCATGCTCTCTATTTTCTAATACAGAAATTATAACAAGTTTCATAATCATGGGAAAATTCCCAAATTTTTGGGACATGGACTGTCATGCATTTACATCATCTGGAAATTTTATGGAAGTCAAATTATACATGGATCATGCAAACAGTAAGCTACAATACCCATGATCTTCATTTCACATGCATTTCACATAATTCTAACAACTTAGATAAATCACAGAAAAGTATAAAAGTCTCACAAACACATTCCATTAACCATATTACATAACATATAGTGTTTACAATATATCCTCATGCGAAAACACATCGGAAATTTATCATATAGGAGGAGAGAACAGCTCACTGTTCTGTCCTGAAGAACTTAACGGCACAGTCTGGCCGTTAAAGGAGATTAACGGCAATATCGTTGGCCGCTAATCGAAGAGCTTGACAGCAAGGGATCTTGCCGTCAAGTTCCGGTCCGTGCAAGAAGACGGACCAAGCTCCAAATACAAGAAGAATGGGGGAATCCAGGACACGAAAAAAATCTCATAAAAATGATAGAAACCTCCTAGACACATACATGGACGAAGTGGGTGGGTTACTTGCCTCTTGTAAAATCTCCAAAGGGGTGAAAATGGGCGATGAAGCTCTCCTTGGGCAGTCCCAAGAAGCCTCTAAAACACCTTCACTCCGTCTTCTGTGGTGTTGTAGCTTCCAGTCCAAGGTCGGGGAAGCCTCCTCCTATGTCCAAGCTAGCTTCTAATCACTGTAGATCGCCAGATGAAGCTCCAATCGCCGGATCTGGCTCTCAAAGCTCAGGTTTTCTCACAGGGCTTAGGGTTTCTCTCCTTCTCCTTGCAAAGAGCCAAGAGAGGGTCTTGGGGTTGCAAAAAGGGGTTTGTTTATAGGAGAGAGACCTCTCAACTCACGCAGGGGTTGATGTGAACGCTTGAGAGCTGTTGGGGACGTCTCCCCAATGGTTGAGATAGCTTGCCCCCGGAACTTCGGGGTCTGCTGCGCACTGAGTTTCAGAGAGCTAGACGTCCACATCCATGGCCGCCTACTAAAGTGTTAGCGTCCAACAATATGGACATTGACTCACATGGACGTCCACTGATGTTGACGCCAATTAGCCCTTCAGCTAGAGCTTAAAAACATGCAGATCCATGCTTACTCCATACATATATGTACATGAAACCTATGTAGTATAATGTATACACTACTACACCATGCAAACATCCAATATTTACAACTAATATACACATGCATACATAAGTACGACTAGCTAATATTATACATAGATATCTACATATGCATATACAAGTTACACACAAACATGAATTCACATAAAATAGAATAAAATGACAAACAAATTCGAGGGCCTTACAAGTCACAACATAACCCTGAACTCTGGGTTCACTAGTAAACCCAATCAACAATCCAGCCCAATAACGGATCGAAACATGGTCATTACAATTGTCATGAAGAAAGCTTCCCGTGGAGGAACTCATTGCTATAGACCTAGTTTGAACCCCTCTCTAAGATGGAGTTTCATAAACCATTCTATTGTTCTCATCTAAGGCATTAATGGATATAGCATTATGTGTACACCTGATTGGAGCTCAAAAACAATGATTGATTTTCTGGTTGCATGATAAGCAAAATCATTAACATCATTGAATACCTTAGTACCGGCTGATTTCACTTGACCTCCATACACGTGGGGCCCATCCTCATTAGGCACCATTGATGACGTGACATTCCCATGCAATGTATAGGCTCGTAATGGTCCTGGATGGAGCCATTATTGTAGTAGCCTTAGCTAGGATGGGAAGAGGAACAGAAGAAGAAGGGCCAACGACATCAAGCTCAACTTGCTCGAGAGAAATCGATCTAACATGAGATGTAGTGGTACCCGCATCCTGAGGAACATCTAGATTACGATCAGCATGGGCTGGTGGTAGCGATGAGGAGGATCTTCCACAATTGCATTCAAGCATTGTAACTTATTAGCTAGCTAGACTTATTTGGGAATCGCATATGTATTTTTCTTTTCCTCTTTTGAACAAGGAGTCATTCTTCAACGGCAATATTGACTTTCCCATTATGGTTGCTTGCTAACCCTGGATTATGGACAAGGCGATTTGAGCAAGGCAATATAATTTTGAAAAGGCTTTTGAGAATAAGCAAGACCCTTTCCAGCTGTAGGACCCTTTGATCTGCATTATCCAGCCCCATGGTCGATCTTGTTGCACAAACAATGGTAGGGGTAACTGACCTCTTGACTAGGGGTGTTCACAATTTGGTACAACTCGAAAAATTGGATCGGTTCAGTTCGGGTTGGACATCCAACTGATTCGGTTCGGTTTCATCTATAAAATTTTTCCAAATTATTGGTTTCTTCGTTGGATTTGCAGATGAGTAAAAAAACCTAACATATATATCTTATAATCCAAGGGTGTAGCTTACTTTTGTCCTATCATTTTCTTGGAGGCAATCGTTATTTCATCCAGTGGAGTTCACTTCTAGGCTTGTAATGTTTTCTTATGGTCAAAATGCTTCGCATTTCTTGATTGTACCGTCAGAATGTTAAATATTTTTGAACTAACTAAGATTAAAATTAAAAAAAATTGAGTTGAGGGTCTAAAATCTGAAATATCTACTTAATTGATGTGCCGATTATTGCAACACTATCTCGGTGGTGAAAGTGAGTTGGGGGAGCTAAAGGAAACTAAATCGAATATTTGATTTGGGCTCAGTGCTTAAAATAGAGTTCTCCCTTATAACTTAGTTTAAAACGAACCAAACATATCATCTTTTTTCAAAGTTATAAAATCTGATAATTTGTTTAATTTAATTTTAAATTAAATTATATATATGTCCAATGTTATTTCTTTTCTAATATAGGATCCTCTATTAGGTGGCGACAGTGGAGACGAAGAGGACAAGAACACACCCGACATTTCTTTATTTTTTATCATATTGTAAAGATTGATAATTCTAAAATAGTATATGTAGATAATTTTATTGTGGAATGTGGTTGATGTTTTATTTGTTATTGTGACGTATGTATGTTGTGTACTGTTCTTTATTTAATGTGTATTTTAATTTAAATAGGTATTTCTTGATTTTTAAAATCTATTATTAAAAAGTTAAAATTTTGTGGTGGCATCTGTGATGAAATTTTATTTCCATCGTAGAGTTAGTGACAGATTTGGCGGTGGATGTTTTCACGTCGTAATTTCTCTGTTTTTTATCATTCATTATAATTAAATAATTTGATAATTTGGGATGGAAATTGAGATGAATTTATGAACCGTCGTAAATTTTGGACAAAATTAACATTACAAGAGAACCAACATTTATCAATGACTATATGTCCGCGGTTGAAAATTTAAGGACAAAATGGATATAAAGCATAGGCTATAATAGACCGCTGCCATAAAAATATTTTGTTTGTCTGCGGCTAATAACTCATTGACAAAAGGGTAGCATACGTCAGTGGATAAAATTTAGCCGCGGACAAATGTCAACTTAAGGCCGCAGCTACATACGGCCACGGACATATAGTTTTTCGCGGCTGTATTAGTCATAGACATATAGATGTTACGTTCGCGGTCCTAGAAACCGCTGATATACATTAAATGTTTGCGGCTAAAGAGAGCCGCTGACAATATTAGTCAGTAGTGATCTAACCGTAGACAAGGCGCTAACAAATATAAAATTTTAATTTTATTCATTTATTAAAATAAAAAAAAACTACAAATAAGAAATATATAGAACATATAAATTTTTTAATAATAATTTATTTTAGTTTAGTGATTGATATATACATATGTTTTTTATATTTGTAATATATATGTATATTTGTGCTAGATATATATACTTGTAATCTCAAATATAAATATATATGTGTTACTAATTTATAAATATAAATATAAATATACACAAATTTAGTGAACATATATACATATATGTTTATATATATTTATATGTTTCTAGATTAGTGGGTTAATTTACATAAATATTTGATTTAATAAATATATATATAATAATAAATTATTCTTAGAAGTAAATATTTATTAAAATTTTACTTATTTGTTATTGAACGATGATCAAATTGATCTTACAATATGAGTAGATATATATGGATCGCGTAGGTCCTAATGATTAATTCAACTGTCAATTGATCTTTATCAAACTTAAATCTAACAATTAGAAATTGAGAACAGAGTAAATTTATTTCTTTGAAAGAATATACCCATGAAGCAAACTGATCAACTGATCCAAAGTTTTAAATATGAATCATGAAATGTGTGTGTGAGAGAGAGAGAGATCATGAAATGGTTAGATTTTAAATATGAATTAAATTTAGCATATTGATTTAAAGACGAATCAAATTCAACAAACCAATTCTGATTTACTTATAATAACAGGGATCTTGATTGATCAAACTTAAATGTAAGAGTAAGAATTAAGATCCAAAGATATTATGATAGAAGTACTAATGATGAAGAAGTTTAAACTAAATTTCTTCATTTATCTTTTGTTTACAGTGATCGACATAGTTGACCTAGGCATTAGAAGCTAATATCAGTTTTGCTCGTCAATTGAAAGTTCAGATTTTCTTGTAACAGCATATCTAAGCATTAAAATCCAATACCAGTTCTTTCTCACTATGATTAAATTTGAACCTATTACTGTGCCTTACCTGTTCACTCCCTGAAATTTTTTGTCTTCTTTTGGTGCCAACACATGCTCTTTAGATGTCGACACACAATTACTTGGTATCATCACAAGATAGTACATTAATAGATATAGTAATATTTATAATTATAAAAAAAATAAATATATTTATATAAGTAGTAAAAACACTTATTTCCTTGAAATTTATGTATTAAAATTAATACATATGAGTGGCTATTATCTCCGCCATACAATTATATGGTAGTCAATTCTTGAAGTCGCTACTGAAGAACATATATGACAGTGATTCCCTAGCCGCTACCATATTTTTGCCCTGTCTCACCACAAAACTCTCTCTCTCTCTCTCTCTCTCTCTCTCTCTCTCTCTCTCTCTCTCTCTCTCTCTCTCTCTCTCTCTCTCTCTCTCTGGCCAAAACCCTCCCTCCCCGGCCCCCTCCCCTTCAGCGGCAGCCCCCACCCCCCATCCCCTCCCTCCCACACATGAACACACACAGAGAGGTTGAGAGGGAGGGGGCCGACCCGGCCCCCTCCCCTCCGGTGGCAGCCCCCACCCCCCATTCCCTCCCTCCCACACACGCACACACACACACACACAGAGGTTGAGAGGGAGGGGGCCGACCCCCCTCCCCTCGGACGGCCCCCACCCCCCATCCCCTCCCTCCCCTCCAGAGGTAGCCCCCATTCCCATCCCCCCCCCCTCCCACGCACACACACACACAGAGGTTGAGAGGGAGGGAGCCTACCCCCTCCCCTCCAGTGGGCCCCACCCCCATCCCCCATGCCCTCCCTTTGTTTAGGGTTGACAAGAATGGTTTGTATGTGATCCATGTCTGAGGGCAGTGTTATCTTTTTGTCCAATGCATGTTTGTAACGATTGGCTAACTGTCATAGATTTGTCCTTCCCCTTGTAAAGAAATATTCTCATTTTAATTAATGTGATTTGCTGAATTTGAAATTTTTGAGAAATTAATGCGAGAACAAGCTTGAAACTGTGTAGAGTTTCTTGAGTTCTTATTTATTGATTATGTTCCATTTTGAAGGATTTCTTGGGATCCAGATCTGCTGCTTAGATGTTCCTTCTATCTTTGTGTTTTCTTCAAGGAGCTCCAGGTATTCAACTTGCGTAGGCCTAGTTTATAGTAGTGATATTTGCTCTTCCCAAGGCATCGTTGGAATTACTTTCCAACGCAAGGCTGGGAAGAATGACAATGTTAAGCCCAAGAGGTTGATTTTCTCTCTATGAAGCTTGGTTGCCTTTCTTTTAACATGGACATTTTGACAACCTATGCTATGTTTAGACGAGTATGCAGGTACCCTTCCACGAAATTCAGAATGAGTCATCTATGAACAATTGAGATTTGGGTATCTCAGCCTCCCATGCAATTTGTTCTTCAAAGTAAAGTTCTCTTTGAAAATCCCTCTTAGGAATCGCATCTTAAAGCCTTAGCTTAGTATATCAGTTCTGGACTTCATTGTTGGCCTTTTTATCTTTTTTCAGTTAGAGTTATCTTTAAATTCTTGACTTCTAAAACTCTGATTTGATTAGGAGTTGGACATGTTTACTAGTTAAGTTGCTTTTTATAGGAAGTTCCCACTTGAATACCTTCTTTAGTAATCATCTATTTCATAAAATCCCTTTCCAATAAAGCTCTTCATGTCGTTTAGTCTTTTACAACATGTTCTTTGCACTTTTTTCTCCTAACCTACTAGACCATGACTTTTTATGTTTGTTTTTTTTTTAAGTTGTACAGGCACTCATATTACTTTTGAGAAGGTTGCACATGCACTCATATTAGTTTTGAGAAAGTTGCACAGGCACTCATATTACTTTTCTTGTTTAATGCAGGTATTCATTTGTACAAATTGTTCAGGTTTTGGTGTTCCTTCATGCTCAAGTAATCCTTCCATACCCTCTATATATATTCGTTGAACCAGCGAGCCTGTGTGGTGGCTCATGTTTATTTAATCCAACGAGCCTGGGTGCTGGCTCATATTTTTTAAAGGATGTGATTGTATGTGTGAATATGAATGCAGACTAACTGCTTTACAGGATGTATGAATGAGAAGACGGAGAAAGCATGAATGTCAATGAGTGAGATGAGTGGACCATCTTTTAATTTTTGCCCGTTCAAGACTTGTGTTAGGATATATGTTTTTACTGTCTTTTGATAGTAATGTCATATATCGAGCATAAAGTCTTGAATTGTCCAAGTTGGACAGTCTATGGATATTTGATTCATCTATTGTTCTTAATTTATTATATGTGTATTGGGATTGTCTTAAAATTTTGGTAGTGTCTCTTCGCTCTTCTCCGATATACCAACTAATTTTAACTACTCTTCTTGTCACTTGTATTTCATACAAGTGACTTTCTGAGCATAGTTAAAATTAGCAAATATTTGGGGTATATTGGAGAAGTGTGGGGAGATGTTGCCAACATTTTAAGACAATCCCAAAACACATATAATAAATTAAGAATAACATATGAATCAAATATCCGTAGATGGGCACGAATTCATGTAGGCACCCCTTTTTTTGCAGGAATCTATGCAGACATGTATCTATGTGGAATGTATATGTGAAAATGCTCTCGATATAGGAGAGATGCTATCGAAATTTTGTTTGAATTGTCGATTAATTCATATTTATTGGAATATATGAATTGTCTGATGATATTTTATTTTTTCATAAATTTTAGATTATCCTAAAATGACGAGACTTGATAAGAGTTGGATACAAGTTAGAGATCGTTTGATCCTAGGTATGAGAAAGGAGTAGATGAGTTTTTGGATTTTGCGTTTGATGAACAAATAGAATCTTTTAGGCATGGATGAAATCATGAGTTCATGCAATATTTGTGTTGTAATTGTGTTAATAGATTGAAGTTGTCCCAGATGGATGTTGAAATTCATCTTAAATAGATGGATTTTGGACATGGTATACCAATTGTGTATGTCATGGAGAAGCGCCATTAGTTGATGTTCAGCAAGTTAGCTTGTCTCCTAATGAAGCACAAAGGTCACTCAATCGTCTGGAGTTATTGTCAATGCAAAACTTGAATCCATATGTGATGGATATTATGGACGTCTAAATGATGTATTGGAAATATGTTTCGATAATCAAAGATGTGTTGTTTAATTTGAGTGTGACTGGTGGGATGTTTATAGAAAAGATAGAGGATTCAAAATATATAAATATGGAACTATCAATCTGCACACTCGTCAAAGGCTCAACACAGATGAACAATTTGCCCTGCAAGTCAAGTAGAATAGATGTTCTATGTAAATGATAACACTGTAGGATCGAGAAATGATGTGGACAAGATCTAGAAGGGGGGGTTGAATAGATCTGGGCCAACTATTGCAGAAGCTTAGCCAATTTTGTAAAACTCTTTGAATCAGAGACAATTTGAAAACGAATTTCACAGATCTGAAGAGAAATTAAGTGAGTTGTGCAAAAGGAGTGTGTGAACAAGTTAATTAGATGTGAATTCGAAAGATCCTATGCATCCATCTAACGCAAGGTAAATTCAAACCACAATCAGACCACTGCACAGAGATTTTTAGGTGGTTCGGAAATCGCACCATGTGATTCCTACATCCACCCCTCACACAGTGAGGATCCACTATCAACTTGGATACACCACACACACAGGAGCCTGACAACTCCAACACAGAGTTTTACAACTCACACAACCTCTAGAGCAAGACTACTCTAGAACCTGAGCACAATTGCTCAACCACAACCGAGTACGACGACTCAACACTGAGCACACAGGCTCACAACCACTTGCTAGATCACAAACACAAAGATTCAAATCTTCTAGCAATGATCTGATCTAAGGAGGTTCATTCAAGAGGATTGATGCAACAGTTCATGCACAATATCTAGAATGACCAAGAAGAAACAAGGGGAAATGAGGAATGGGGTGAAAAGTCCTTGTTCTTCACGAAAACTCCCTTGTAGAGGCTGAATTGAGAAGAGGCTCGATCACTTGAAGTCCCAGGCCGATGCTCTGCAACTTGGTCTTTGGGATCTTCCTTGAATTCTTCACAATGGTCTGCTTCTACTCGATCTGCATCCTTGGAAGTTGATCACATGGCTTCATCTTAGATCAATATTCACTTCTTGTGCTTGGAGATGTGGAAATTGGGTTGAAGAAGCACAAGAGGAGCAAGAACAGGGAGGAAAGCTCTTACTGCCACCAAAAGGATTTCTGGAAGGCTCTTAGAGGCTCTCTCTTGGTTGGATGGCCAATTAGGAGAGTATTTATACCTAAAATGTCCAAACGTACCCTTGGGGGTCGTGGGCACATGATCCAAGGCCGATCCACCCATTTCCTAGGGTGCCACGTGTCCAGGAGAGACTTTAAGTCACATAGTTTTCGGAGTGTGTCGACCTGACTTGATCTAGTGTCGACACACTATCCCAGACTGGTAGACTGACTTCCCTGGGAGAGGTCTCTAGTGTCGACACCACTTCATCTCGTGTCGACACACTGGAGAGTACTGCAAAACAGGCCTTCTGGGAGAGGTCTCTAGTGTCGACACCATCTGGCTTAGTGTCGACACACTATCCAGGCCTGTTGACAGGTCTCACTGAAAACTGGGTCTAGTGTCGACCTGACTTGATCATGTGTCGACACTACTTGACCATTTCTTCATCTTTTGGCTTAGGGCTTGGAGCATTGTGTCGACACCAGTATGGGGTGTGTCGACACTACCCTTGAAAGAATTGTATGTCCCTGAGAAATAAACATGTAAATCATTAGTCCATTGATTTATCATGAATATAAGTAATAAATGTGTTTGGAAACATGCTTTTTAAATGTGGTCATAACATGTGTGGTGCATCTAACATGTTTCAATTATTGTGCATTAAAATCACATCTTGTCATCATCAAAATATGAGGGGAAAAGAATTGTCTTCACACTCAACCCAACAATCTCCCCCTTTTTGATGATGGCAACATTAAGTTCATATGAAAATTTGAAGTTTCAATGAAATGTGATGTTAAGCTTTTTAGTTACTCAATCATTCAATTTGAAAACATTGATAGACATTGAGCTATGTTTCATTTCCTTTTTATTCACACTTGTCAAAGACCTTTGAAAATATTTTAGTAACATTTGAAATTTGCACACATTAGAGACACAATGTTACTAATGATGAACTATTTTCACAAAAGGTCAAGCAGCTTGACAAGCATCCATTCATTCACATTCACATTCATGACATTCATTCAAAATTCAATCACATTCAAGAAAAAGATGTTTCTTTTCATTTCAACCAACAAATGTCATTTCATTCACAAAGAAGGAAACATTTCAGAAAATTTTTACAATCAACCAAATAGAAAAACATCATTCCAAAAGAAACTTTCTATCTTTCTCCCCCTTTGACATCATCAAAATAAGATACATTAAGCAGGAGGAGGAGGAGGAATAGGAAGGAGAATGGCTTCAATGGACTTAAGTCTGGAGTCCATAGCATGAAGGCTTGTATGAAGTTGCTTCTGCATGGTCAATAGTCTAGTGTGAACAATTTCTTCCAGCCGTTGACTATTATCAGACATTGTGTACTGAAGTGAGGACAAGTCAACTGAAGAAGGTTGTGCACTAGAAGATGAACTACCAAGACCATATTTGTTGATGTTCTTCAGCTCCTTCTTGAGGTCAGTTATTTCACTGTCAATGTGAGCTGACAGATTTTTCATGCTTTCCAGATCATCAACCAGATGAGCAAAGGATAATCTTGTCTTGGAAATCTGGGTCAGTGTTTCCTTGGTGTTGAACACATCAGCTTGAGAATTTGCCAAAATTCCCTGAAGAACCATTTCCAATTTATCTTGATGCTCCTTCAGCTCAACAGAAGCATCTACTAAGGTTCCAATCAACCTATTAAACCTTTGTACTGCATGGTCTGAAGCTGCTTTTTGCTCAATGAATTTTGCTAACATTGTATTCTCCAACCTCTGGACCTTCAATTCAAAATTCTCTGTCATGTGCTGAATGGAAGTGTTGAAGGCATCAAATTTTTCATTCAGAAAGGAGTATAATTCTGGTGGTACAGAAGGTCCACCAAAAGCATAGGAGGTTTGAGTTTGAGGTTGGGGAGTGAAGGTATGAGTATCCTTGGCAAGATGAGTGGGTGAAGAGTTGTGAAATGGAGGAGTGAGAGGTGCATCCTGGGGTAGTTGAAGTTCAGGTTCAATGTGAGGCTGATCCTCAGGAGCTAGAAGTTGTTCCTCTGGAATTTGAGGCTGGTCCTCATTAGCTTGAGGCTGGTCCTCATAGCTGGAGGCTGGTCCTCAGGAGGTGGTATCACTGCCTCTGGAGCCTCAGGAACTTGGGCCTCAACAACTACTGGCCCTCTCCTCACTTGGTCACCCTCAAGCCTGAATCCCATAAACTTTTGAACATGCTTGAAGCAGTAGATGTTTGATTTAGGAATTGACTGAGATTTCTCATTATCTAGAGACACACCGAAATGCTTAAAGACTGGAGTCAAGTGAGCTGCATAAGGAAGAGATCTATGGAGATCTTTCCTGGTTGTCTCAGAAATGATTTGGTACATTATGACATGGAGATTGACCTTGATGTTCTTTTTCATGCAATAAATCACAAACCGCTGAATATCTGTGAGTCTATCCCTGCCACCACCTTGAGGTGTGATGATAGTGGTGAGAATGTGATGGATAAGTCTCAACACAGGTGGAAAGGTGTTTGTGTTGAACTTGGTGACATGTGTCTGCCTGGGATCAGACTCATCAGCTTGCAATCCAGTCAAGATAGTGTAAGCTTCATGAAGATCAAACTCAAAATTGTGGTAATCGGCTCCTTCATCTGGAATTTTAAATAGGGTGGCTGCTAATGCTGTGGGCATATCAATCACAACACCTTTGACCTCAGACTTATAACCGTCATCAGTGCATTCCAAATTCATGTAGAATTCTTGTACAAGACGAGGATAAATGATCCGAAATTCAGAGATAAAAGGTAACCAAGTCTGGAATGAGAAGAAACTGTGAATTTCTAGAAATGCAGCTGCTAACTGAGTATCCGCCAAATCAACTGTCCTAGGTTTCAAAATCATCTTCCCTTCACTAACCGACTTGGAAGGGGTGGCCTTAGAAGATGAAGAGGACGATTCCTCAGAAGCGTCAGGAGAAGAAACCAAAATCCTTCGTCTAGGGTTTGCGGACCCCTACCTCGAACAGAGGATGTCCTACCTCTCTTGGCAGAAGAAGGAGATGCAGAGGAAGGCCCTGGCTGCTCCGCAGGGTCATGGCGTCTCTTGCTTCTCCTCTCAGTAGGAGGTGCTTCTTCTGCCAGAATGGGCCTAGCTGTAGCCCTGGACCTTGCTCCACGGCGAGGGGCTTGCTTGGGTGCCATGGAAGGAAGAGGGAGTGGAAGAGCAGAGGATGGAGAGGAAGGAATGAAAGGAAGAAGGGCAATGATGGGTTGGAGGAGGGAAGAAGGTGGAATGGTTGCCGTATTCAAAGGTGGAAGGCGGCCATGGGGTCGACCTTGCATAGAAAAAGGGTTTCGAAGGTGCAATGTCCCGCAGGAACAAGAATACCCTTAACCGGTGCCCACTGCTTGAATCACCCTGGCAGGGGTATGTGTCGACACTAGAAGAGGTTAGTGTCGACCTCGGCTGAAGAGTGTCGACACTAGATGGGGGTAGTGTCGACCTGGCCTAATGAAAAGTTGAGATGTGAGAATGGGAAAATTTGGTGAGCTTGGGAACACCTTTAAAATGATAAACAATGGGTGGAATTAACATTTCAAGGATTTTTAAGAGGCTTAAAAATTTTGTTGTCATATTTTGCAGAAATTCAACACAATTCAAGTTTTACACAACATCCAACAGGATATGATCATTCAGAGACTTGAGCCATTAAAATGATAATTTGAGGGATATAATACATCCAACAATCAACTACAAACTACCATATTCTTCAAATCCAAAGAAATAAAAAAAAAATCTTTTTGAGTGAAATCAAGTGTGTTGAAAGTAAACAAGTTTTTGTAAAAACAACTTGATGATGGATAGGGATGATTCTTTTAAACAATTCTCCTTTGATAGACATTTTTGTTTTTGAATCAGACTATCAAATGTGATAAATCTTGTTCACTCAAGAACTAATGCTTTTTACACACTCTAGTCCCTGGATACTAAAGATTTACCTATTATCAAATCTCAAGGGGTAAATGATGACCTTTTGACATGAAAATATACGTTTATCAAACGCCAATATTTCCAGTTACTCAGTCATCATCAAAAAGTAATTTTTTTTAAGTATTTTGATTTTGAACCCCTTTGAACAGAGATAGCAGTAATGCCTCATGACATACATGGCACTTCATTCATTGTGAAGGTGTGTAGTTTCTCAGCATATGTGCCATTGCTCTGTTGAATTATCATTTTTGGAGAGTTTTGCAAGATTAAAATCATTTATATCTAACATCAATTGCAAACAAAGAAATGTTTAAATTCAAGATACACATTATCTTTCAGTCTTTGAAAGAGATTTGAATTTCTGTAGTTTTGAAGAATATAGATGAGAGTTGACAAAAAAAATATAGTAGATCACTCAAAGAATCATTTTGAGACTCTAGACATCTAAATGAGGACATCATGCAAGGAAATTGATGTAATTCAAGAAGAGTGTTAAATTTTTCAAAAGAAATGACTTGTGAATTCTCTAGCTTCCCCTGAGATGATAATTCCAACCACTTTTCATCAAACTAAAGATATGCAAGTATTTTGAAATCAGAAATGATTCTCTTTGAACAAAAAAAGCTCCCCCTCAACAATTGCATTTTCATTTCTTGGTACTTGGCGGAGACATATACTCTCGCATAGTGAAAGTGTCCAGACAAACATAACTTGACCTTCTCCAGGTCACCATTTGATATACCAAGAAATTTAACACAATGTGAGTTGAAGAATCCATTGTCAAAAAGAAATGGAAGTGAAATTGAGAGAGATATGAACAATATGAATCAAGAGGGCAAAGGATAATGATGATGCAAAGAACTCCCCCTCAGAAAATGCCTAACACTCAACCCAAACCCAATGAGAGAGATCAAGAAAATGGACATTTACAAAGGCCAAGCTCTCTCCTCAAAGATGAGAATCTACTGTCAGGAAGAGGTTGGTGAAGATGTCAGCAATTTGTTTTTCAGTTTCTATGAAGTGGAGTTCAAAGATTTCTTTGCTACTTCATCCCTTAAGAAATGATGCCTAATTTCAATATGTTTTGTTCTTGAATGCTGAATTGGGTTTTTAGACAGATTTATGGCACTTGTGTTATCACATAGAATGGGAACACAACCTAACTCTTGGTTATAATCAAGAAGTTGATGTTTCACCCAAAGAATTTGAGTTCCACATCTACCTGCTGCAACATACTCAGCCTCTGCAGTTGATAGAGCAACTGAGTGTTGCTTCTTAGAAGCCCAAGAGATTAGGCACCCACCTAAGTATAAACACAAGCCACTTGTGCTTTTTCTATCTAATTTACATCCAGCATAATCAGCATCACAATAGGCAATCAAATCTAACTTGCAACCAGCAGGATACCAAATTCCAATATCACATGTTCCAACAAGATACTTGAAAATTCTTTTAACAGCTAACATGTGACTTTCCTTAGGGTTTGATTGAAATCTAGCACACAAACACACACTAAACTGAATATCAGGTCTAGAAGTTGTAAGATAGAGTAGAGAGCCAATCATACCTCTGTATGTCTTTGGGTCTACTGACTTACCAAGTGAGTCTTCTTCTAGCTTAGCATTAATTGCAATGGGTGTGCTTGAATACTTGAGGTTCTGGAAGTCAAACCTTTTCAGAAGTTCTTTGACATACTTGGTTTGACTTATGAAGATCCCCTCATTTGTTTGGTTAACCTGCAATCCCAAGAAAAACTGTAAGTCTCCCATTAAGCTCATTTCAAATTCAGTTTTCATTTGATTTGAAAATTCAGTACACAGGCTTTTATTGGTTGATCCAAATATTATGTCATCAACATAAATTTGGACTGCAATTATTTGTTTATTAACTATTTTTGTGAACAATGTTTGATCAACATTTCCTCTAGAATATCCTTTTTCAAGCAAAAAGGAACTCAAACGGTCATACCAAGCTCTTGGAGCTTGTTTAAGACCATAGAGAGCCTTATGAAGCTTGAAAACATGATTAGGATGTTTTTCATTTTCAAATCCTAGAGGTTGTTCAACAAAAACTTTTTCCTTTATGTATCCATTTAGAAAAGCACTTTTGACATCCATTTGATAAACTTTAAATTTCATGGAGGATGCAAAAGCAAGGAAAATTCTAACAGCTTCTAGTCTAGCTACAGGGGCATATGATTCTTCAAAGTCAATTCCAAATTCTTGATTGTACCCCTTTGCAACTAGTCTAGCTTTATTTCTAATGACTTGACCATTTTCATTCAATTTATTTCTAAAAACCCATCTAGTGCCAATGACTGTTTGGTCACTAGGTCTAGGTACTAATTCTCATACTTGATTTCTTTCAAATTGATGAAGTTCATCATGCATTGCATTGATCCAATCAGAACTTAATAAAGCTTCATCAATTGACTTTGGTTCAATTTGGGAAATTAGAGCTAGTGGGTCTTCATCAATAACATGCAGGAATGATGATCTAGTCCTAACTCTATCATGCAAATTGCCAACCACATTTTCCAATGGGTGATCTCTCAAAATCTATTTTCAGAAATTACCTGTTGAGGGTACTTAAATCTGGAACAACATTACCTGATCCACTTGAAGATGGTGACTGGATGTTCAAGTTCTCACCAATGTCTTCAAGTTCCTCAACAGTTGGTGAAGAGTCCACAATGAAATCATCCTCTTCACTGTCTTGACTTTCCCTGCAAGATTTAAACTATTAGTTGAAAAGGAATTTTCATCAAAGATGACATGTGGAGATTCTTCAACAGTTTTTTTTGAGAATGTACACTCTGAAAGCTCTTGACACTTCTGAATAGCCAAGAAAGATGGCTTCCTAACTTTTAGCATCAAACTTGTCAAGATTTTCTTTATTATTGTTGTGTACAAAATATTTACACCCAAAGATTTTGAAGTAAGACACAATTGGCTTTTTATCTTTCAGCAATTCATAAGGGGTTTTCCTGATTTTTGGTCTGACCAATGCTCTATTGAGAATGTAGTTTGTTGTATTTACAGCTTCAGCCCAGAAGGATTTGGGCAAATTGCTTTCAAGGAGCATGGATCTAGCCATTTCCACAAGAGTTCTATTCTTTCTTTCCACAACTCCATTTTGTTCTGGAGTTCTTGGTGAAGAAAACTTGTGAAATATGTGAAGTTCAGCACATAAATCAGAAAAGGATTTGTTTTCAAACTCACCCCCATGATCAGTCAAAATGTTTTTGATTTTATATGGAAAGTTTGTTAAGGCAGTGGTACAGAAATTCCTGAACTCAAGGCAAGTATCACTTTTGTGGGACAAGAAGATAACCCATGTAAATCTGGTAAAATCATCAATGATCACAAACCCATATCTCTTGCCACTTAGACTTAGAATTCTTGTTGGGCCAAAGAGGTCCATGTGAAGTAATTCTAGTGGCCTAGATGTGAGTACCTCATTGAAGGTTTTAAAAGATTTCCTGGTTTGTTTTCCTTGAGCACAAATCCCACAAACTTGATTTTCAATATTAGAAAAAGATTTAGGAAGACCCTTAACCAAATTCAGCCTTAACAATTTATTCATTGATCTGAAACTTGCATGGCCAAGTCTTTTGTGCCAAGTCCATGCAATTTCTTTCATCTTTATTGGCAACAAAGCAAAGATTTTCAGAAAAGTTTTTATTGACGTTGATCATGTAAACATTTTTTTCCTTTTTCCAAAGAATTTTATTTTATCAGTTGATGAGTCAATTATCTTGTAGAAATCAGATTCAAACACAACTTTGTGACCTTTGTCACATAGTTGGCTAATGCTCAGCAAATTGTAATCTAGACCATCAACTAACAAAACATTATCAACAGAGTTTGAGGAAGATTGACCAACCTTTCCAGATCCAATGATCTTTCCTTTATTTTTACCTCCAAAAGTTACTGAACCTCCCTCCTTCTCAATCAGGAATGAAAATTTGGCTTTGTCTCCAGTCATGTGTCGTGAACACCCGCTATTAAGAAACCATACATTTGAATTGGGTGCACGACCTTCCTGCAAAATCAATCAGTGGAGAGAAGATTTGGTACCCAAACAGTGTTGGGACCATCAGAATGTTTGAACATAGTCATCAAATCTTTTCTCACCCAAATCTGATTTGTTTTTTATTTTTGAGTTGTTTCAGTGGTGTTCTTTGTCTTTTTCAATTTATTCTTTCCCTTAGGAATGAAAACACCAGTGTTCCTATTTTCAGTAGGAGGGGAGTTTTTCATTTGAACATGAGAGTTTAGATGAGGAGGTGGAATCCAAGGGTTTTGTTGGTACATCAAAAAATTTGGATAGAAGAATTGGGGATGATACCAACATGGGTTGTGATACCATTGGTTCCAAGAATTGGTCCATTCAGCTTGATATGTTGTCTTGGAGGTCCAAGGTTTTTTATGAATGACTTCCTTTGAATTTTTCTTATTTTTCAAATTTTTATTTGAATTTTTGTTTTTGTGGTTTGTGTTTGTTGATGTTGAGCAGGTCGACCTTTCCTTGACTGGTGTCGACACAGCAGTCACAGAATCCTTCTTCTTGTGGACTGGTGTCGACCTGTCAAGTAATTGTGTCGACCTGGTTGACTTCTTTTGGTTCTGAGTTTTTGAAATTTTTGTTGTTTTGCTTGATGTTTGCTTGATTTCAGTGTTCTCAAGACTAGGACCTTTGACAAATTTAATCAATGGTGCTTTATCCCTTTTCTCACCAGATTTGTCTTTCTTAGTTTTTGTTTATTGAATCCTAGTCCATGAGAAATTGATTTCATTTTAGCTCCCAGCAAGGCCTCCAAATTGTCTTTACCTTTTGTGAAGGTTTCAATGACTTCATCCTTTTCTTTTAGCTGGTTTTCTAAGATTTTGATTTTTCAATCTTTTGTTGTTTATCTTTGTTTTCCATTTCCAGCTTTTAGACAGTTCTTTAAATTCATGGGTGGCCTTTTGAGAGGCAAGCTTAAGCTCATCAATTAAGTTCAGGAAATTTTCCTTTTCTTCATTAAGTTCAGCTACCTCATTTTCTAATTCACAAATTCTTTTGTTTGAGGAATAGTTATTCATGATGTTTTCCATTTTCTTTTTGAGATGCTTGTTTTCTTTCCTTAATACAGAGTATTTTTCAACAAGCTTAGCATATGCATCTTGCCAGTCCTCAATTGAATAGTCTTCGAAGGATGTACTTACCTTTCCATCTGAACTATTCACCATGAAGCAAATTTCCTCACTTTCAGAGCTTGAGGATTTTTCTTCTTCTTCCTTTTCGCTTGAGTCTTCATCAGACCAAGTGGCTACCATGGCCTTTGGCTTCTTGAACTTGTGAATCCTTTTGAGTTTTTCCTTCTTGTTTTCAGGACATTCTCCCTTCATATATCCTGGCTTGTTGCACCTGTAACAAATGACAGTTTCATCAGATTTCTGATTCCTAATAGAATTGGCATTAGAAAAGGAAGTGTTTCTTTTTCTTGATGGGAATTTCTTTTTCCCAGAAAATTTTCCTTTCCTGTATTTTAAGAATTTTCTAAATTGCCTGGTCATGAGGGCAAGCTCATCCTCATTGGACTCAGACTCATCAGAACTTGTTTTCTCCTGTTTTTTGTCTTTGTTACTAGAAGAGGCCTTTAATGCTACTGGCTTGGTCTTAATTATGTGATCTTCATTTCTTTTTAGATTAATTTCATAAGTCATCAAGGATCCTATCAATTCATCCAAAGAGATTTTGGACAAATCTTTAGAATCTTCATTGACTGTGGCCTTTGTGTGCCAAATTGAAGAGAGAGAGCGTAGAATTTTCCTTACCAAGTCAGCATCTGTATAATCCTTACCTAAGGTCTTCAGTCCATTGACAATGATCATAAACCTGGCAAACATTTCAGAAATTGTCTCATTAGGTTTCATCATAAACAATTCATACTCAGAGACAAGAATGTTAGCTTTGGTTTCTTTCACTTGGGATGTTCCCTCATAGAGTAACTCAAGTTTATCCCACATCTCTTTGGCAGATTTGCACATTGAGATTCTTGAGTACTCCTTAGGGTGGACTGCACATTGGATCATGTTCATGGCACTATAATTCAAAGTGGCCCTCCTAATCTGTTCCCTAGTCCAGGTCTCTTCCTCCCCCTGATTCTCATAGGGACCTACTTCGACTACCTTCCATATCTCATAGTTTTGGGCTCTTAGGAAGACCTGCATTCTATTCTTCCAATAAGTGTAGTCAGTCCCATTGAAAAAGGGTGGCCTATTAATAGAGTGACCCTCAGCCATGAACCCTCTTGAATCCATTGAAGCAATTTAAATGGTGCAAAGAAGAGATACTCAGCAAACAAACAAGCAAACAATCAAGACACACAGAACAATCAGAAAGCACTCAGATCAGATCAGATCAAGTATAAACCCGCTCTGATACCAATTGTAGGATCGAGAAATGATGTGGACAAGATCTAGAAGGGGGGGTTGAATAGATCTGGGCCAACTATTGCAGAAGCTTAGCCAATTTTGTAAAACTCTTTGAATCAGAGACAATTTGAAAACAAATTTCACAGATCTGAAGAGAAATTAAGTGAGTTGTGCAAAAGGAGTGTGTGAACAAGTTAATTAGATGTGAGTTCGAAAGATCCTATGCATGCATCTAACGCAAGGTAAATTCAAACCACAATCAGACCACTGCACAGAGATTTTTAGGTGGTTCGGAAATCACACCATGTGATTCCTACATCCACCCCTCACACAGTGAGGATCCACTATCAACTTGGATACACCACACACATAGGAGCCTGACAACTCTAACACAGAGTTTTACAACTCACACAACCTCTAGAGCAAGACTACTCTAGAACCTGAGCACAATTGCTCAACCACAACCGAGTACGACGACTCAACACTGAGCACACAGGCTCACAACCACTTGCTAGATCACAAACACAAAGATTCAGATCTTCTAGCAATGATCTGATCTAAGGAGGTTCATTTAAGAGGATTGATGCAACAGTTCATGCACAATCTCTAGAATGACCAAGAAGAAACTAGGGGAAATGAGGAATGGGGTGAAAAGTCCTTGTTCTTCACGAAAACTCCCTTGTAGAGGCTGAATTGAGAAGAGGCTCGATCACTTGAAGTCCCAGGCCGATGCTCTGCAACTTGGTCTTTGGGATCTTCCTTGAATTCTTCACAATGGTCTGCTTCTACTCGATCTGCATCCTTGGAAGTTGATCACATGGCTTCATCTTAGACCAATCTTCACTTCTTGTGCTTGGAGATGTAAAAATTGGGTTGAAGAAGCACAAGAGGAGCAAGAACAGGGAGGAGAGCTCTTACTGCCACCAAAAGGATTTCTGGAAGGCTCTTGGAGGCTCTCTCTTGGTTGGATGGCCAATTAGGAGAGTATTTATACCTAAAATGTCCAAACGTACCCTTGGGGGTCGTGG
Organism: Colocasia esculenta; assembly: GCA_014218235.1. NCBI lineage: Eukaryota > Viridiplantae > Streptophyta > Magnoliopsida > Alismatales > Araceae > Colocasia > Colocasia esculenta. The sequence goes on along the minus strand of CM024754.1, from coordinate 74,306,381 downwards.
GAACATGATCCAAGGCCGATCCACCCATTCCCTAGGGTGCCACGTGTCCAGGAGAGACTTTAAGTCACATAGTTTCCGGAGTGTGTCGACCTGACTTGATCTAGTGTCGACACACTATCCCAGACTGGTAGACTGACTTCCCCGGGAGAGGTCTCTAGTGTCGACACCACTTCATCTCGTGTTGACACACTGGAGAGTACTGCAAAACATGCCTTCTAGGAGAGGTCTCTAGTGTCGACACCATCTGGCTTAGTGTCGACACACTATCCAGGCCTGTTGACAGGGCTCACTGGAAACTAGGTCTAGTGTCGACCTGACTTGATCTTGTGTCAACACTACTTGACCATTTCTTCATCTTTTGGCTTAGGGCTTGGAGCATTGTGTCGACACTAGTATGGGGTGTGTCGACACTACCCTTGAAAGAATTGTATGTCCCTGAGAAATAAACATGTAAATCATTAGTCCATTGATTTATCATAAATATAAGTAATAAATGTGTTTGGAAACATGCTTTTTAAATGTGGTCATAACATGTGTGGCGCATCTAACATGTTCCAATTATTGTGCATTAAAATCACATCTTGTCATCATCAAAATATGAGGGGAAAAGAATTGTCTTCACACTCAACCCAACAAACACGACACAAAAAAGGATCATTCTTGCCAAAGCACGTCTGCATGATTACTATGACTTGCAAGATAAGCCTCCTAAGAATAATATAGAACCAAGTGACAAAGCGTTTTAGGACAATCTGATTGATGTTCCGATTTGAGGAGAAATTCAAGATGTAGATCTATGTCAAAAAAATAACGTAGGAGTGGACAATTATATTGATATCTAGGTGATGTATTTACGTTAATACTTATATTTTATTTTTAACATAAATTTACATAGATGTTGAAGATTGAAATTTTTAACTTGTTATATTTACATATTTACTAACAATTTTTTTTAACAGATGGTTTCTGGTAGTGAGCGCTCTTCTTGTGATGGCTCATGCCTACGGAGGCATCGGACTCTGTCGGTCCCTCTCTCTCCCACCTCTTAGTCGATCCCTCCTCCTCCTCCCATATCTTAGGTGCTCCCTCCCGCTCCCACCTCTTAGGAGCTTCCTCTCCCTCTCACTTTTCAGCCGATAGCTCCCTCTTCTAGCCCTCAGGGCTCTTCGATGGCATCTGCATCTTCTATAGTAGGTTCATGTTTTAATTTGATGTATTTTTATATAATATTTTAATATATATCCTCTAATGATGTTTAATGTTTATATTTGAACAGGTCTATCTACATCGTCTGCACCATCTTGGGGGAGGGGCACTGGCCGTCGAGAGCCTACTAGGGGAGTTATAGAGAGGAGGCTGTCTGATAGACAACAATGGAATGTCTCCCTCATCCGAGGATATGGTGTGGGCCCTACTGCAGATATTTTTAAGAGTCGCATGGGCGTTGTATCAGAACTGTATTGTAAGATTTGGCAAAAAGATTTTGCCAAGCTTCCTGCTGTGACCAAGGAGTTGATATTCAGATATCTTCGGGTAAGTATTGTTTAAATTGAATAGTATATATGTGTAGATTTCTTATAATTGAGTGACTATGTTGTGCAGTTGACGTACCAGTGGGAGCAAACAGAAAAAACGGATAGGGAGATGCTTGCTCACATGAGCGCCATGCATCGCAGTTGGCGTGGCAAGCAAAAAAAAAGAGTAAGCTAATATACTATTTCATTTTCATAGGTACTTGATTTTTTATCTTGTTTATATATTGACATAAATTTTGTATTTCATGTCAGCATTTTAATGGGAAGTCTTTAGATGATGTGATTGCCTTTGTCCCAGCAAGTGTTGACTTGTCTGATTGGCAAACAATATGCGAGATGTGGACTAATGGGGACCAGTGGGTAATATTTAAAATTATTAGAATATAATTGTTTATGATTATTTTTTTATATAAATGAAACAATAACTGTCTATTCTTGCTTTTTAAAGGGTTGCTGAGTGGAATAAGCACAACCGTTCCACTCAATCTATGACATATAGACGGGGCAGAACTAGTCATTATCAATTGATGAATGATTTTGTGAGTTCTTTTTATGAATAATATTATCTCTTTCATTTAGTTACTTACATCTCTTTCTTATTTTGTCTCAATTTAAACAGTCTAATATGCATAGACGTAATCCGCATCGACTTGAGCTTTTCAAGATGGGTCAATGCAAAGACTTAGTAGACGACAGTGAGAGCTGGGTAGATGAGGAGAGCAGGAGACGATATATAAGTAACTTTATTTCCTTTTTTATGTGACTATATTTTCATTACAATAGTTATATCATTAATAATTTTTTTCTCTACCTTTTGCTGTAGGAGACTATGACCCAGTTGATGGCTTCTTCCTCAAACATCGATGCCAAGAGCCACACCCCAGCGACTCCCAAGGAGGCCTTCATTTTAGTCATGGGAAAAGATCGACCTCGCCGTGTTCGCTATGCACGTAGTGGAGAGACACTGAGCACAAGGTATAAATCTACAACAACATCTGGCAATTCAGAGTGAGAAAAGATAATGCAAGGACAATTAAAAGCACAAGAAGAAAATCTGAAAGCACAGGCAGAGGAGATGACTCAAATGCGAGAAAAGATTACTTGATTGGAGAATATAGCTACGAAGGTGGACAAGATGAGCTCACTCTTCCCCCAGATACAGGCGTCACAGATACGTACCAAGCATGTACCTCCTGCAGTTCAGAGCGAAAGCGAGACAGATGAGGAGGCAGATGATTATTCTGATCGTGGTGATCATGTCTCTTGATTTCCCTCATATTCTATTGCACTTTGACATTTTCTACTTTTCTAGATATTTATATAACATTATTTATGTATTAATTTCTATGTGTGTGATTCAATGATCCAGTGAGTCTAGGTGGCGGCTCATATGTGTGTGATTGAATGATCCAGTGAGCTTGGGTGGTGGCTCAATAATGTGTGTGACTGAATGATCAAGCGAGCCTGGGTAGTGGCTCAATAATGTGTGTGATTGAATAATCCAACGAGCTTGGGTGGTGGCTCATATGTGTGTGATTGAATGATCCAACGAGTCTGGGTCGTGGCTCATGTACGTACAGAGTGTGATATTTTTTTTTTTTTTTGTGACAACATGTCAGCAGCTGGCCAACCGCAGCCAAAAGAACATATGTCAGTGGCTACCAGAAGCTGACAAAAATAAAGAATATGGTCGCGGCTCATCTCTGCTGACAAAAAAAGTTTTAAGGCAGCGGTTCCAACCGCTGATAAAAGATTCATATGTCTACGGCTAACATCCGTGGCCCATAATATCCTAATGGCCGCAGCTCATAGCCGTTGCTATAGAATATATGTCTGCGGCTTCATCCGCGGACAAAAGATGGATATAGCTTTAGTTCTTATGACCGTTGGAAATACTTATGCCAGTGGCTAAAATAGCCGCAGACAAATTCAACATATATCCGCGGCTTTTATGAACCGCTGACATAAGATTTGTCCATGAACTTTTTGGCAACAGTTATGTCAGCGCCTTCTTAACCGCTGACACAATATTACGTCAACGGTCTTTCAAGTTTTGTCAGCAGCTTCCAACCGCTGACAAATGGTCGTTCTCCTATAGTGTAAATTTCATTGCCAATTTTTCCTTTTAATTTTTTCTATAAATATATCACTAGTTTGGGACAAAATTTGAGATAGATTTATTTTCCGTCTCAAATTTTGGGATGAAATTTGAGATGACTTTTTTTGTTCCGTCGCAAGTTTTTTATTTTTAATTCATTTTAAATAAAGAATTTCATAGTTTGGGATAGAATTTTCCTATCCCAAATTGGGTTACTTTTTTATTTTGTCACAATTTTTTATTTTTAGTTCATTTTAAATAATTAATTTAATAATTTGGGACAAATTTTGGGATAACTTTTTGTGCCATAGCAAATTTTTTTATTTTGAAATTTTATTTTAAGAAACAAATTCCATAGTGTGGGACAAAATTTGGGGAAAATTATTTTTTGTCCCAAAATTTGGGACGATAGTTTTCCGTAGTCAACGAAACTTTTAATTGATTCGGGATAGAAAAAATTTCGTAGCAAATTTATGATGAATTTGAGACAGAAATTTTTCCCATCGGAAGTTTGCAACACGAAATAACGGATGGCCATTGTCTGTCTCAAATATGTTCTAATTCCATCGCAAAGCATATGTGGGATCGTTTTGGGATGAAATAGGGCAATTATTTTTACTTTTTCTTGTAGTGATACGAAGTGACATAGTTCAATAAAACACTAATAAATCACAATACAAATTAACATTTATCATTGAGCAATAACGTTTAAAATAAGATTCTCATGTAAGCAAGAATATATTTATGTGTACTTGGAGATGATCGTGATCAAGTAATCAAGAGGATTTAACTGACACTAACAAATAGATGACAAGGGTAAGATTACAAATCAAGTATACATGAAAGATTCAAGAGATTACATGAAAGATTAATCATATATGATTAACGAGGATTACTTATCTTGTTATTCCATGTATTATTACTATTTAGTGTATATAGGGTAGGGCTGTAAAAAATATCTGAAAATCTGATTATCTTATTTGATTTTAATAAAAATTATAGGATTTAGAAACTCATTTAACCACCGGTAGCTAATTGAATTTAGAATCAAATATATCTGATAAGTAATCAGAATTGGATGTCTAATTATCGATTTTTGAATTTGATAATATATATAATCTTATATATTATATATTATTTATCATCCTGATATTCGATTATTTAATTTCCTAATCTAATTTTTCAAATATGCTCATATTCAATACTATTTGATTTTCAAAAAACTGACAAAATGAATTCAGATGTGGAAACTATTATTTACGTATTTGATTATGAATTTGATATTTTTATATAAGAATTATTGTATTCAGATACAAAAATAATAGTTTATATTTGACTCTTACCCGTTTACACCCCTAATCTAGGGTGTAAATAGGAAGTAAATAACGTATTCTTTTATGCATTGTATGTTTTCATGAAAAAAATTACAATTTTAACTTACAATCTAAATGCGCCATAGGGTATAAGTGAGTTCATAACATGATTGTGACCCTTGGCGCATTGTGGATAAGTAAATGTGTAGGTCTCCTGAGGCATGTCTTGAATGTGTCGTATCAAACAAGACCATTTAAGATCGCGGTCATGACCTCCATTGTGTTTCATCACGGGGAGGATTTTTTTGGTGTTTTGAGATGTAAAACTCAAAATACATGAAAAATTGCATGGAAACTCTTTACAACATGTTTCTAAACCTACAATGATGATCAATCAAGACAAGATTAAGAGCTTTGTATGATTTACATGGATTACTTGGAACACGTATGAACGAAAAAAGATGTGATTCAAAAAAAATACATGCAATATTCATAATCTAAATTGGGTAAAACAAGCTAATCATGATCTATACATGAGAATAAACTTATAGAGAATATTTAATTGCATTTGGCCTGAGAGAATACATACCTTTGGATTATTTTATGAAGTTACGACAAAGCATGAAGAACACTAAAAGCTCTCTAGGGTTTCCTCCATTCCTTCTCCTTCCAACCGCCCTTAACCACGTCCATCAATCTCCCAATAGTAATTAGGGTTAGCCATGAAAGGATTATGGAGATTATTTAAAGGTGTTAGGGTTTAGGAGTCCCAATTGGACTCAAACTTTAGGGCATGTTTGGTATTAGGATAGACCAGGAGAGAGTGAAAATATTCTCAAAATTTTGAAAATATCTTTAAAATTTTGAAGATATCCTCATTCTATCCCCGATCTATTTTGATACCAAACATGTCCTTGGAGTTACGGTTTTAGCCTATTTTCTTCCCAAATTACAGCCTTCCAGCCCTAATTAGATTATGATTATGATGGAAAACAAGTCTCTCTTGTTGGGTTAGGATTTAGGCTTAATTTATGACCCATTAAATTTATATTTAAGCTCATTTAACTTAATTTAATATTAGATAATTAGATATTTTGAATTTAGTTATTGTTCTCTCTCTTCAATCCCTATTTAAGCCTTCTTTGGCCCCTTTATACTTTGTGACTTTCTGTCTAATTCTTTGTTAATCTTTTTATTTATGTGCTCCCAATTTATTTCCTTTAAAATTCTAATTAGTTATTATTAAATAAATCTGATGCCCAGTGGGAGCATGTCAACGGACAGTCAATTACGTGGGCATATTCATTGTCATCTATTTGAAATTGAAGGGGGAATATTAATTTAACATCACACTATGTTCTTTGGCTTGTTTCCTAGAGACTTGGTCGGCGTTGTACTATTAAAGTCTTAAGCATAAAATATGTGGGATTTGACACTGCCTGTTTGATGCGAGATCCAAAATATTGAGTCAAGTGGATATTGTGTTGTCTGAGGTACAACGAGAGTTAGAACATTGTGATCTATTAATCGTTGTGTTGAATTAATGATAGAACGCCATAGATCCATGCTCCAAAACACGTCTTTTGTAAGGCCATGCAGTGGAGAGTCTTAGTGGGAGAGGGAGAGCAAAGGAGAGAAAGAGAGAGAGCAAGCTCCAACCTTCCCTCTTATCGATCCCATACACTTTTAAGAGAGGAAGGGGGGTGTGTGTAGTTAAGGCCGCCCGCCCCCACCCCACACATCTTTTGTAAGGCCATGCAGTGGAGAGTCTTAGTGGGAGAGGGAGAGCAAAGGAGAGAAAGAGAGAAAGCAAGCTCCAACCTTCCCTCTTATCGATCCCATACACTTTTAAGAGAGAGAGGTGGATAAGGTGGCAAGCAAACTCGACAAGTAATTCGAGTTTGGCATAAATATTTTTTAAATTTGACTCGTTTAATAAGATAAATAAGTCTAAGTTCAAATAAAATTTTAAGTTCATTTTATAAATGAATTGTGTCGACAAAGATCTACTCGATTCAATAAAGCTCGTGTACAAATTCATTTATTTGTTAATTATATAAATTATAAATATATTTTAAATATTATATTAAAAAATTAATTTAAATAACTTATCAAGACTCTTAAAATATGAACTTGAAATAAGATAGATTTAGATTTTATGAACTTGTAAGGTGGATTGAGCTTAATATATATATATATATAAAGACTTGAGCTCGAGAATATTTAACCGAATCAAATTTGAACAGTCATTTTTAACATTCAATAAAATAAATTAATGAATAGAATTTGAGTAATATAACATTCAAACTCAACTCAACTGGTTGTTGCATGGCAAAAGGAAAGTAGGAGGTGGCAGAGTCCGGGTGGAGCCAGACTCATGCTCATTGGTTGCTCACGTGGGCATCCCATGGTGGACCGCATGCGCCACAGCTTGGGGTCCACTGATCAACTGGTATAAATGTGATTCAGTTAGACGAGCGTAAGTTCCCTCCATAATTAGAAAGGTCATTTCATCCAGAAAATTAAAAAGGAAAATTTAAAAAAATAAATATTTATTGAAATATATACAATTATAATATGTTAGAATTTAATATAATTTTGTAAGAGAAAGGCTCTTTCATATTACAGTTAAGTACAATATGGTTAAGCACTAAGTCCATGTGACACCCCTCACATGGAGAGTGATAAAGTGACAACCCAATTGTTGAGTGTCACATGGACTTAGTGCCTATTGCCATTATGAAAGCCTTTCTCATTTGGTAAATATCTATTAAAAGAAGATTATTTTTTTAAAAAAATTCCCAATTAAAAGTTTTCATCCAGCACGCGTCGCCATTTTGCCTTGTAAGAAGTTCTGAGATTCGCACACAAAGAACAGGACAAAACAGAGTACAAGCATCAGCTGCGATGGGAGTCCGTCAGCATCTAATACTCCTCGTAATTGAAATAACACCGAAAAGATTGATGAGAGATACCATCGAAATCCCATCACAATCAAGTTTGAGGAAAACACCTTGCCCTGCGGCCTGCCCCCAAAAGACGTTCTTTAGATCCATATTTCATTTCCCGAGAAGAACAAATTTTAAAGAGAATCACGCAGACTCCTGTTGATGAAACTGAAAATAATAACACAAGTTACAGCCTTACGGAATAGAGTGATATCTGTTATAAAAGTGATCATAGGTTTGGCTATTAGTTTACCAAAAAAAAAAGAAGACCGCGAAGATGTAGGTTGTCAAAAGCTAGTTGGAAGTATCTATCAAGAACCTGAATTACACGAATTACTTGAAAAAGGTTAGTAAATAATTTGTACAGAGTTTGAGTCATAATAAAATGAACATTCCTCACTACACAAGACGCATTATTGCCTGCCACTTGCCAGCAAAGCCAATTGGATGAAGGAAATTTCATCCTTCCAACAAACCTCCTTCGTTTCAAACCAATGCTACGTAACTTACACAAGCAACCGAAACGAGATAAAACATAAACAGATGCACAAATAAATTTTGCCCCACCCAACCAAACTCGTGAACTTTACACGTGAGGTAAAAACATTTTACCCAGACTGTATCCTGTCCAAACGGTCGACACTTTTTCGAGCTCTCTCCAGCTTCTCGGCCTTCCTCCTCGACTTCTCGAGACAATCTACACTTCTTCGTGACTTCTCCATATGCTCAAACGATATCTTCAATTTATCTAGTTTCTCCATGTTGCTCGATTTGTGGTCTTTATCTCTTAGATGGTCCACGCTTGGCCTTGGTTTCTCTCTATGATCGGTACTTTTCCTAGATGCTTCGTAGCAGTCAGTACTATGTCTAGGAGGCTCAAACCCATCAACACTTTTTCCCCAAGTTTTTCTCAGGGAAGGTGATTTCTCAACTGTTGATATGAACTTCTTGAGATGTCTAACGTACTCAGGAAAGAGTTCCAGATCGCAGTGATGTCCTCCCTTAAGCCAGAGGGGATCATATTTCTCTTTGCAAAGCTCCCATAGCTGCTTCCCATGAGACCAATCGACAACCTCATCTGCTGTTCCCTGTGAAATAACAAAAGGAGAAGCCACCAATTTCAGACCTCCAGAAAACTTCAATTTTCCTTGGTAGTCACAAGTCCTAAGACATTGCTGAAATATCCAAGACCAAGAAAGGAAATGGGAAAATAGTTTACTAGCATGACAGAGCTAATAAATAAGGGAGGGTCCTGATCAAACACCATATCACACACAACCTTCCTATAATTCTTTCATTTTGCCAAGCTTCATAACTTGAATTACAGGCAATTGGATGGCTAACGGTAAAATGGTAGAGCATCATAGTACTTTTGACAAATATATATCAACATATTATCTACTTATCCAACATTTTTCTTGCCACATCAAATGCTATTAGTCCACCAGCAATTGGTAGACTTGTATTTTAGCTTACAGTGTGCGAACAGTGTCAACATCACCAAACAGAACAGATTTGAACTGTGGTACAGCCAGATTCGACGAGATGAGACTACAATTGCTGAGGCACGTTAAAGGGCTTTTTCGGTTTGTCGTAAATTACCATAAGAAATAGTAAAACACTATGTTTTCTGTACACCATATGCGGTGTTTTACAGTGTTTTGCCACAAACCAAATGACCCAGCTCAGTACATGAAAGCACACCAACAAGCATGAGTTAACAAAATTAGTAATTTTCACACCATAAATTGGAAATTGCAGGCTTGCTGGAGAATTGCGGCTACAACATAAGAAGCATCATAATTCACAGTCAGTTTAGCAATTGATTGTCTCATATTTGACACTTGTAGACACTCTAGAGCAATAACTAACACCACATAAGAAAACCTGAGGGCTGGCAACAAGCCCTATAAAGGAAACCAATCATAAGTTGGGTCAGCACAACTTTTGAATCTGAGATGAGCTCAGATCTAATTCTAAAGCATGACTAGAAATGGGGCAGCCTGAAACTCTGTCTAAAACCTTGTCACCAGTCAGGCAAAAGTCATATCAAGGTTCTAAAGATTGGAATTGGCTTCAACTTCATCATCCAACCTCATTGAACATCTTGTAGCCTTGTCCCATACATTTAGAATTGGCGTAGGACCTGGAACAGGGATTATACTGCATATATACTGATCCTGGCCCACTAGGCCAAAAATTGAAAAAGAAGTGGGAGTTATTGGAATTTGTCCATATTTGGGCTGATTCCCTGATCTGGCTCCTAATGGAATCGCTTTGGCTGATTCCCATGGAATCTTGGAGCAAATAAAGAAAGGAAAGGAAAATTCAATTGAATATGAGACAAAATTTGCTGCATCCTCCAACTTGTATGCAACTAAACCGATATTTACTGCTCCAGAAGGAAAGGGGGCTTAAAACACCCTTATTTTTCCACTGAATAATAGATTCTATATGAAAAAACAATATTTGGTATATACCAAAAACTTAGCACACCTCAATGAGTTATGCCTTAAAATAAAGTAAATGGATATAACTGCATCTGATTCCTCTAATTTTTTGGAGCAAACTTAGCATCCCCTAAAGTCACAATTCTCATTAGTTCACTTTTAAAAAAAAAATACAATGTATGGATTTTTCCTCAATAATTTTTCATTTTCAATTTGACTTCATTTCTCAATATTTTTAATAATTTGTAATCATGCCAATCCTGGATTGACCTGTCTTCCATCAGATGAGCCATTCTGATCCAAGATGGATCAGAATTTGGCCTACCTGATCCTTGTGCCTTAACAAATCCTGTAATCCTTGTTCCTCCATCCACCCACCTAAACCTTCTTTCTGTGGAACTATCCTAAGTAGTGCAATTTTGCAGAAGCTGGCAGATCAAGGATCAGAACCCAAACCGACCAAGATTGTCCTGAACAAGGATCCAACCACATAACTTCTAATAACAACACAACATCTACATACGTCCCAATAATGGAATCCACTAAGTTCACATAAACACAATCCTGAATATCCATCTAAAACTTAATGAGGATAAACAGAAAGCCATCCCCTTTACCACCATGTCCTAGTACTTTCAAATGATCGAATGTGCCCATAGATTATCCGATGTGTGACTAAACCTCAACATTATGCATAATGTCTTGAAACACTTTTTAAAAATTCCTGATATAGTATGCTATAATGGGTTAGAACAAAATACACACCATGTAATACCCACAGATTAACATCATATTATCTATTGAGTTTCCCTCAACTCAATATAGAGTTTGGGGCTTGAACATGGTGTCAGAGCTTGGCTTTTCTTGTTCAGACACCATTCCTGTTTAATAGCACCATTTATACCATAACCATTCAGGTTTGGCACTGGGAGGGGTGTTGAACTTTTGTCCCACCTTTCCCCCCCCCCCCAAATTGTCCCATATTTGTTAATCTGTGACTGCCTTCCCTCTTCACATGTTGAGAATTCCCTGAACTCAATGCCTAGGCTTTGGGTTAGAGTTTGGGCCTGTCACACGTAATACATATAACAGAATTCAATGGGCTTAGTGAAGCAAAAATCAAAAGCAGACATGAAAGAGAATTTGCTACCAGAAACTTGCTCAGTTCAACGGCCCACTGACTGCCTATTCATTGAAGACATTAAACAGTACAAACAAGGCAAAAACTTTAGATCTGATGAGAGGAAAAGCATTCTTCCTGGATAACTTTCTTTCATCATTAGAGAACATTTGGTTTGTAGTTTGCATATTCAAAAAAGTATAATAATATAGTCCATGTAAAAGTGATTGTTGACAATAAAACTTGCATCTATCCACACAATCAAAAGTTAGCAAAGTGGCTATTTTCAGAATAAGAAAAAAAACTACATATAGTGCAGTTCACATAAGTGCTTTCTTAAAGAAGCAGTAATGAAGAGAAATCTAGGCACAGATGGCTGAAATCTGAATTCAGTTCAAAGAAGGCTTTATCTGGACAAACATGATAACTATTCCAATAGTACTTGGCAATCATGATACAGTAGAAACGCATCTGGTCCTTTTTATTTTCTTACTTTCCGCAAAAGTCATCCTTGATAGATCAGTAATTGAAATTTTAACACTTGGGAGAACATCCAGCACAGTGAAGCTTTTATCAATGAACATTTTCATAGTTCAGTGATGATATTGCTAAAACTTCAATTAACTACTTGAAGCGTCATCAGATCCTCTGAAAGCAAAAAGGATGTTGCATCATCCATTAACCAAGAAAAAAATAAATGAATCATAGACTGATTATTATTGCATGTATCTCAAAGAGACCCAAGAATATAGCATCCAAGAATTCTTAAATTCTTAATGACTACCCTTCATCATAGTCATAGACCAAGACAGTTAATGCTAAGTGAGATGACAATGTAGAACGGAAGTCTCTTTAGCACCACATCTTCCTTTGACGCTATGGTTCTCTGCCACTGCATCTTCCCCCTTGCAACCAATTATGGGCAGATGAAGGCACATTGATTGATGGTTTTGCAAATCACAAGGTCTTGAAAGTTGAAACCACGAATATTCATTTGTCTAAAGACCTTCCTGAGATGAATGAATATTATGGTTTTCTTTGAACAACCAACTTAGGTTAATTAATGTTGCACTGTTTCTCTTCTTTGAGCCTTTAATAATGTGTACTTCTCTAAACAGAAACAATTTTTTATGGATGTTTTAAATAGCATCCTCAATTGGATGGTTGCAATTTTACCTATTTATCGATGAAACAATCAACTCTCTTCAACATTCTGTCAACTGATTGTTTACTATATAAGTAGATGAATGGCCTCAAAATAAAACTTATATCAAATTCTTCTATCTGATCATGGAACACAGAATGAACAAACTATAACATTTGTTCTTTGTGCGTGGGTGCATGCACACCCTTCATCATAGTCATAGAGCAAGACAGTTAATGCTAAGTGAGATGGCAATGTAGAAAGGAAGTCTCTTTAGCACCACATCTTCCTTTGACGCTATGGTTCTCTACCACTGCATCTTCCCCCTTGCAACCAATTATGGGCAGATGAAGGCACATTGATTGATGGTTTTGCAAATCACAAGGTCTTGAAAGTTGAAAGTTGAAACCACGAATATTCATTTGTCTAAAGACCTTCCTGAGATGAATGAATATTATGGTTTTCTTTGAACAACCAACTTAGGTTAATTAATGTTGCACTGTTTCTCTTCTTTGAGCCTTTAATAATTTGTACTTCTCTAAACAGAAACATTTTTTTATGGATGTTTTAAATAGCATCCTCAATTGCATGGTTGCAATTTTACCTATTTATCGATGAAACAATCAACTCTCTTCAACATTCTGTCAACTGATTCTTTACTATATAAGTAGATGAATGACCTCAAAATAAAACTTATATCAAATTCTTCTAACTGATCATGCAACACAGAATGAACAAACTATGACATTTGTTCTTTGTGCGTGGGTGCATGCACACCCTTCATCATAGTCATAGACCAAGACAGTTAATGCTAAGTGAGATGGCAATGTAGAGAGGAAGTCTCTTTAGCACCACATCTTCCTTTGACGCTATGGTTCTCTGCCACTGCATCTGCCCCCTTGCAACCAATTATGGGCAGATGAAGGCACATTGATTGATGGTTTTGCAAATCACAAGGTCTTGAAAGTTGAAACCACGAATATTCATTTGTCTAAAGACCTTCCTGAGATGAATGAATATTATGGTTTTCTTTGAATAACCAACTTAGGTTAATTAATGTTGCACTGTTTCTCTTCTTTGAGCCTTTAATAATTTGTACTTCTCTAAACAGAAACAATTTTTTATGGATGTTTTAAATAGCATCCTCAATTCCATGGTTGCAATTTTACCTATTTATCGATAAAACAATCAACTCTCTTCAACATTCTGTCAACTGATTCTTTACTATATAAGTAGATGAATGGCCCCAAAATAAAACTTATATCAAATTCTTCTATCTGATCATCGAACACAGAATGAACAAACTATGACATTTGTTCTTTGTGCGTGGGTGCATGCACATGTATGTGTTTTGAATGAACAAACTATGACATTTGTTCTTTGTGCGTGGGCGGCCAGAACAACGGGTCAGCCTCCTCATATGCTCCATTCATATGAAACAGTGAAGAATAAACTACAAGTATGACATGGGCGGATGCCCTAACTACCCTTATTCCTTAACTACTCAATATACAAAAACATAAGGGACAGAAATGCCACTGCATGACCACAACTATCCCTGTGGTCTACAAGAGAGAAACCAAAAGAGCTGCTGAAAATGACGTTAGGCTGGTGGATGTCTAGGAAAGGATGTTGGTACCAGTTTCGGACGGGTCCAAAACCGACACCATTTCGGTTTTGGTTTTGGTTTCAGTTTCGGCCGAAACCAGCCGAAACCTGTAAAAGAATATTAAAAAAAATACATAAAAAAAACTTGAAATTTCAGAAAAATATAAAAATTCATCAGAGCACAAAAGAAAAAAAATTCAGTGGACATGCATTTAAGATTGAAAAAAAATGGATGAGGTGCTCGATATATGTGTTTGAGATATTAATAGAATATAAGAAGCATGTTAAACATTTAAACAATAAACATGGAGTGAACTTGAAGTCTTGCACTACCGTAAACATTACAAACACAATAAATGCTATAGACATTAAATATTCGTACCCAAACATTACAATGCACTAAGATGGATAATAGTTAGAAGAACCTAATCCTTCATCGTATGACTTCTGTTCTTGATACCCATAAAGAGGGTTCATATATTTAGAATATTCACTATAACCCATGGTTTGCCGAATCGGGGCGAATCGGCCCGATTCCCCCGAATCGGTGCGAATCAAGGGAAACCCGATCCCTGATTCGCCCCAATTCCCTTATATATATATATATATATATATATATATGTGTGTCTGAAATATGATATATGTAATATATATGCAATATATATATATCATATGATATATTATATATATAATATACCCATGTGAATCGGTCCGATTCGGACCGATTCTGGGGTAATCGGGGCGAATCAGGAGCAACCCGATTCGCCTTCCGCTTCCGAATCGGAAAACCATGCTATAACCAAACAAAGATGCAGTCAACTCATTCATCCCTCACTGGATCCCTCTTGAATTGAATGATTGTAGGGTTGACTAGAATCCAAAATAAGAGTAAGAAGAACCCCGAGCATGAGAAGAGGATGTTGGGGCCATAAGTGCTACTAGCTGAAAGTGGTTGAAATTGAAGTTTAGGTTCGCGAGTCCCACCCATACAATGCAATCTTGTTGGCCACCTCTACAGGGACCATAACCTAAATCATGTCTTTACTGCCTCTGTGAATCATGTCCATAGTAACCTTATCCCTATGAACTATGTCCAAAGTCACCCTATGAATCATGTCTGTAATCACTCTGGGACTGTGTATATATGCCACCTCTAGTAGTAGTACCTACAGCTGCACTGGGACCATCATCATCATCATTCTCCTCAAAAGTATAAGAAACCAAACGCCTTCTTCCAGTCTTTGACTCTTTTTTCTTTTTTGTTGGTTGGTCTTTCTCTTGCATCTATGTATGGAGTCTTTTTCCCCTTAGCATTCTTCTTACATAAATTTGCCTCATCTTCTCAGTTGTTGGGTCGTCTCGAGCAGCAGCATTGGCCCTCTTAGTCATATATATCCCTGATGTAGTTCTCCTTAATGATGGAGGTGACTTCACCATTCTAAGAGTGACTGACCTACTATCTGATGCTGAGTATCTAGGAGACTCAAGCTCAGGCTACGCCTCAGTGACCTCAACAATCTCAGGCTGCTTTCCCTTCGATGATTATGGTGATGCTCTTGGTCTTTCAGCTAGCACTCTAAATTCTAGATCCCTTGGCTTATCTCCATCTAATATTCCTTCTATCCATGTTATTTCAGTAGGATCAAAAATACGGTCATCAATCTCCTTTCGTACCTCAACCCAAGATTGCAAGGATTCTCATCATCAAATAAGGCATCGACATCAATTTGACCAGCTATATCATCCACGTGGCGTTTCTCCCTCAACTGTTGTCTTAGCCTTAGATTTTTTTATCCTTAATCTCATATGCTAATGGCAGTAAGCTAATTTCTCCAATTGTTCTTCCTTCAGTTGATTGCGAACCTTTTAGTGTATAATGCTAAACGCACTCCAATTCCTTCCACATTGGTTGGATGATGTTGTTTGACTAAGCATCCGAATAGCAATAAAAGACAATGCATTATTGTCTAAATCTCTATTGTTGACCATAATCCACCAGTTAGTTGTCTACCAGTCATTAAAAAAAATGAATGTTAGATAGATTTCAAAAGATCAAGTCATCATAATATATGTATACATGTTAGCCAAATATAGTATACCTGGGCTGACTCTTCCTATAGCATATTGCAATTGGGAGTCAGAATATGTCCCAGTCCTCATTCTATATGCATCCATCTACAAGAAGAAAGTAATAGTTTAACATCAGCTCACTATTCTCAAATATTACCCTCACTGATAAAACTTATAAAAAGAGTGAAGACCAACCTGAAGCTCGGCCTCCAACCTTTTTTCTGATGTCATGGATAAACGACCAATGACATTTAAAGTGCCTTGAAGCACCTTGTCATCAACATGCGCAATGTCAGCATACATCAATCGAGGATTGAGAAAATAACCTATTTTTGTATATAATTAAGTGAATGTAAGATGTAGAATACTCCAATAGGAAATAGATAATAAAATGATTCATCACTCACCAGCTACATGCAAATCATGATGTAAAGTGTACTCCCATCTATGATCAATGATTTTCCACCACCTCTTATAGTCTCTGGGGAGGGATTGCCGCAACTCCAAATCGTCATCCACCATTCTAAGCACCTTCACAAAAGTGACAACTTTCAAATAACGTGAAACTCTCTCCCAAAATTTTTTGTCTTCTACAAGATGGCAGCAATCCAAATAATCCATCTGACTGTCAACATTGCTTTTGTCTATATACTCCCACAGGTTCTTGTGATACATGAAAGACTTCGGCTCATTCTTAAATTTATGCAAGACTCTAAAGATATGAAATTAGAAGCAAATCTTGTTGGCCCTACACGAATGATGTCTCATTTTCCACTTGCTAACTCCCTGAACATGTTAAGAATCCTGGGATGACCATATATGTACTGTGTCACTAGTTGTGCCCGTTCAATTGTGATTTTCACATTTTTATCCAAACCAATATCCTCAAGAGTATCAGGTCAAGGCAATGTGTTGCACATGGAAGTCAATACAAGTGTTTTCTTCTTTGCATCACTTTTTGCCTACAACCTTAGTAACTGGCTTCATTATCAATAACTACTTGCACAACATTTTCCTCTCCAATTTGTGCCACTATGTCATCCATCAAATGAAACAAGTAGTTTGAATTCTTCTCATAGTTTGTTGCATCAATAGATTTAACAAATATTATACCTTCGATGCAATAAATAAAGAAGTTAATCATGGACTTCCTCGTGGTACCAATCCAACCATCACACATAATAGTGCAATCCCTGTCCATCTACATATGCTTGAAGTTGTCAATCCACTAATAGAACTCCTCAACCTCTCCCTCAAGGCCATAACCGAATATGTCATTACGTGATGGAGCCTTGAAACCAAACTCAGCATCTGCTACAACATCAATCATAGGCTGAAAATACTCTGATTCAACTGCATGGGCAGACACACCTACATGAAAGAACCACTTGCAAATGCTTTTAAATGCGTACCTTGCAGATTCTACTGATTTTTTGACACCTCTCAATGCCTGCTTGATTTTGGGTTGCGTTGAACTTTGTCTTCTAAATATATAGTTGTGGGGCCTACTCTTTGTGGGGCTACGTCTGTGCTGCCCCTACTGCCTAATCCTCCTGTAGGTGTTTTTCCCCTCAATCAAGGTATACGCTCATGCTCTACTGCCTTTATCAGCTCAGGATCTAAATCCTCAAAGTCAGACTCATCATCATCATCCCTCCTACCGCTTCTACTCAATCTTCCTGAAAGCTCCTCACTAATTTCAGCTTCATTTTCAACCATTCTTTGCCTACTCTCTCTCTTGCCCAGAAGACTAGCATATCTCCTCCCTCACCTCTCTAGGAGCTATGACACATTGTTTTACCTCTCCTCTTACACCTGCCAGATGTTGTTAGCCTCTAGTAATTCCTCCATGAATCTCTTTCTCACAATAATTACATTTTACTTTCCTCCTCCTACCACCAACTAAGGTGAGATGAACCCACCCCAAATCATGGATGGCAAAGTCGCCTGGGTCGGAGCGGAGTCGGCCGACTCTGAGTCGGGTCGGCCCCTGGCGACCCGACTCTGGGGGGGAACACCGACCCACCCACAAGACTGGTTTACCAAGTCCACTGTCCCGACTCAGGCCGACTCGGCCCGACTCAGGCCGGCTCTGGCCCGACTCAGGGTCGGGATCGGATGGGGCCGACCCAGCCACCCGACCCGACTCTGCCATCCATGCCCCAGATCGTCCTGTCCTTAGCTCTATTCCCCTCTAGCCATGGTCCTACAATAACAAAATCAAATATAAAAAGTTGTAAGTAGAATGGAAAATTTGTTAGAACTATAAAACAGTCAATGAAACTTAATTAACCTTCAATTGACCCTAAACATACCTAATTACACAAAAGCCCCAATTTCTAATACCTAATTATTGACCTAATTAGAGAATTTTCCCAAATTACGCAACATGAAATGTAATTAACAATATGTTAAAACCCTAAAACAATCAATGAAGCTTAATTTAAGTTTCAATTGACCTTAAACACACCTAATTACATAATAGGTCCAATTTCTAATTATGACCTAATTAGAGACTTTCCCTAATTACATGACATGAAATGCAATTAACATTATGTTAAAACCCTAAAATAGTCAATGAAGCTTAATTAAGCTTCAATTGACCCCAAACATACCTAATTACACAAAAGCCCCAAAATCTAATACCTAATTATAACCTAATTAGATAAATTTCCCTAATTACACGACATGAAATGCAATTAACAGCATGTTAGAACCCTAACAGTCAATGAAGCTTAATTAAGCTTCAATTGACCTTAACCACATCTAATTGCACAAAAGCCCCAAAATTAAGGGACTAATTAGGTCCTAATTTGAGATTTTATCCTAAACCATGCATAAAAGACTTGTCTAAACCTTAAACCAACACCTATTACATACAACTATATAAAAGAAAGCATAAAAACCAAAATACTTACAAGATTTTTCAAGTTTCTGCAGTGCAAATAGCAAGAACGAGCGACGGCGACGGCGAGAAGACCTTCTCCGATAGAAAAAAAAAATGCACCCTCAAGCTCCCCCTAACCCTCCTCCACCTGCCACTCCTGAAACCCCTCAAATCTGAGATCTGAGGGGCTGCTCAGACGCGAACTCCCTCGCGTTTATTTCGGCCGAATTTGGCCAATTTCGGGCCGAAACCGGTCAAAATAGGACGAAATTGGCTCGGTTTCATCTGAAACCTATGATTATATTATTATTCTTTGAAGTTTTGGGTTGCTACAGTGCCCCCCCCCCCCCCCACCGGGGTTTCAGATTGCCCAGGTCCGAAACCGAAATGTTTTGGCCGAATCTAACATCCATGTGCCTAGGGGCAATCATCTTCCAAAAGTGAGAAGTTTGGAGATATTGGTGCTGACCTCATATTCATTATTAATCTTCTTCATCAGTACTCATCCATATTTGCCATTAGCATCATCATGAAGATCACCAAAATACATTGAGAGTCACTCCTTTCCTGTCTAAGCAAGTTTCTAATGATTGCTTAATGTTAGGTTAAAGGTTATATAATTTTTTCCCTTTTTGAGCAAAAAGTGGACATCATAGAAATTTATAAGGGCATTTTCTCTGTCAAGTCCTTTTACACACTTTTAAAGGTTATAAAATGTTGAACAACCCTAAACATGCAGATCACCAAAAAACATTGAGTGTTGTTGAGTTATGGTTATATGAATAACCATAATCCTTGTTTTGATGATGATTGATTTGATCTATTTTGATGCTGACATAATCATGGTTTATCTTATTGACATTATAATATCACTGGTTTGTTGATGAACTTAAAGTGCTTTCATGCTGTATTTTATTTGACTCATGTTTGCAATCCATAGATTGACTGGCTACATTGAATTCCTGGTTATATGAACATTGGATGTTCACTTTTGGTCGTAGTTAGCCGAAGCACAGACATCGGATGTATAGTTTTGTTCTCTATCGGTCGAAGTCAAACTTCGTCATATATGAAGCTAAACTTCGGATATAATGAAGTCACTTTGGCTGATCATGATATATTTAACATTGTAACTTCGAAAGTTCTATTTTGTCCATTGCCAGTCGAAGCAAAAATTCGTCATATACGAAACTAGACTTCAGATATGACGAAGTGGAACTTCGTCATATACGAAGCTAAGCTTCGGATATGACGGAGTCACTTCGACCGATTAAGACTAAATTTAATACTGACTTTGGATGCACTCAATTGCTCTTCGTCAGACGAAGTGGAACTTCGTCATATACGAAGCTAAACTTCGGATATGACGAAGTCACTTCGACCGATCAAGACTAATTTCGACCAACACTTCGGATGTTCACATTTGCACTTGGTCAGTCGAAGCAATGACACTTATATTCACGTTGTATTTCTGTCATCCGAAGCACCTTGACTTTGGATGTCACGATTTACACTTGGCCAGTCGAAGTGCTAAGACTTCGTATATTCATGTTATAATCTTTGCCAATCAAAGTTCTGACAGTTGACTCTCTGACAATCGATCAAACATCGATTATCTCATGTATAACATCAATTGCTTCTTTAATTAACTTAAACATCGATTGCTTTTTTCTCCTGACTAATTAACAATGCTATATGTGCAGAATGTCATGTGACTGGCACGTGTCTTACTTGGGGCACTTGGTACTCACGCATTCCCAAGTCCTAGGTCACATGATTAGGGCTATAAGTATGCCCTTGTCCTTTGTGAAAAAGGTATCCAAAAGGTGCGGCTAAGAAAGAGGAGCGCAGATAGAAGCGGGAAAAGGCAGAGCCCAAAAAGGGGAGCAGAGCTGCGCTGCCAAGAAGAAGAAGAAAAGGAAGAGCAACAGAGCACGCAGGAGTAGCAGATGCGTTGCTGAGCAGAAGAAGAAGAAGGAGATTAGATCAGAGATCGTGAAGATCATATCCAGAATTGAAGAGAAGATTTCTACCTTCTTTCTATCTTGTATTTTCAGAACAATTCATTATATGTGATCTGTGTAAGTGTTCTACGCAGATCACCTGATTGTGTCTATTTCATCTCCACAATTGTACTGGGATAGATCGTGCTATAGAATCTATTCCCTAATTGGACTTGTCTAGCCGGTTTCTAGATCCGTCGTGTTCCAGAGGTTGAGCACTGTGTGCTCAGGTGTTGGAGCCATCGTGCTCAAGTTCTCTAAGTCGTCGTGCTTAGGGGTTTTGGGAAGAGCCGTTGTGCTCTTGCCCAGTGGAGTGAGTCGTCGTGCTCATCTCCGGTCGGTGCTTGTAAGTCGTCATACTCACAAGTGGTTTCTGGAGTAGGTCGTCGTGCCTATTTTCAGGTTGTTCTTGTGAGTCGTCCTGCTCACAAGAGGTTGTGCTTTGAGTCGTCGTGCTCAAAGGTGTGTCAGAACTGTCATGCTCTGATGTGTATGTGAGTCGTCGTGCTCATTGTACTCAAGTTTTAAGTAGTGTGTTCCTCTGTCGTGGGGAGGTGGACGTAGGACTCACTGAAAGTGATTTCTGAACCATCTAAAAATCCCGTGTGCACTGTGGTTTGATTTGTGGTTTGTTCTTTCTGCACTAGATGATCGCATAGGGATTTCATTTACACACTACTTATTAATTTAATCACACACATTACATCAAATCTGTGGATTTTTATTGGATAGAACTCTTAAGTTAGAAGTAATTCTTAAAATTGTTTAAGCTTCCGTTGTGTTTAGTAATAGATCTATTCAACCCCCCTTCTAGATTTTGCCATCACCACATATTCGATCTTACAAGTGTCACCCCTTTGATTTTTGCTATGGTAAAAGTTATATAATTATATGGTCAAGAGCCCTAAAATCCTTGCCATGTAAAAGAATGTCATGCAATCAAACACTTTCCAGAGCCTTCTGGTACAATTACTCGCTAAACTCATCTTACATTCCTGGTGGATCAAAGTTGTATCCCTATGATAACTTTGGTCATGCTTCCACTTTTGGGTATGGGATCAGCTTTACCCGACTTCAAAACTAGAGTCAGAAGGCTGCATTCCATTTTTGGGCATGGCAATCTCAGTAAATATCATCTTTGAAAGAAGGCAGAATAAGATCAGGAACCTTGATTGACAATTTTGGATCGGTGGCTGCATCTGCGTAATGGGTTCATATAAAGCTTGAGTTTTAGTTTGAAAAAAGAAAAGAGAAATCGAGAAAATTCATAAAAATCCAGAAAAGGATCAGAAAACTAAAAGTGATACTGACACTAAAATAAAGGTTGATTGTAGGTGATTGTAGCTGAGCGGTTGGGGGTGGGATCTTGGTTCGCAGATGGACATCTAGTTCAAAGAATATATCGGGTGGACATCCAATGGTTCAAGTTGGTTGGTAGGATCAGAATTCGGGGGCGAATCGAGAAAATTCCTGATTCGCCGTGATTCGCCCGAATCGGTCCGATTTGGGCCGTTTCGCCTAGATCCTATCACCCAATGTCCTCACTACTGGCCTTCTACACAGCCATCTGTGAGGGAAAGAAATCCCCAAATCCATATGAAAATGATGTAGATCTAAAGCAAAATGGTTGCAAGTGAACACTAATCACTTGTAACATCATTTCCCACCAACATTTACCTCATACATCACCAAAACAAAAAATGAAAGAAAGATGGTACCTTACCTTCAATGGCTGAAGAATAAGAGCAAGAACAAGGGGATCTTGCCTCCAAACACCTTGTAATCCACGTAGAAAGGCCCCACCTAAGTCTTGGACTGGAGATCCAAGGGTTTCTTGAGGGAAATGGGGGAAACGAAGGGGAGGAAGGGATTCTGGCGTGAAACCCTGTGAATCGGCCAAATCAAGCAGATCAGGGATCGACTCTTCCCCTGATATGCTCTGATTCGGCCGAATCGGGCAGATTCACCCTGATTTGGCAAACCCTGGTTGAGATAATCTTAGTCTTAGACATGCCCAGCCTGATTTGGCTCAATCATGGGGCAATTTGGCCTAAATTCTTTTAACTTCTTCCTGTTTCCAGGAGATTGAGTAATCCATTGAAATCAAATTTTGTTGAGGACTGTAGGGTGGTGATCAGTCCTGAATTCCTGATCCTACTTGGCATTGACCCATCTTGCCAACTGTCTAGGAGACGACAACTATATATTATACTAGATTACACATTATATTGTATGATATATTACACTACACTATGGTACTGTGAAAATATTTTTTAACACTTTTAAAATTTTTGAATTTTATCTTTGGATTTGATTTATTTGGCTTTTTATTTATTTATATGGATATGGTCTTATTTAGTTCATTTGACCTCCCCCACTAACTGCGGTTAGTGTTAATTATATCAGCACAAAGACTGAATACTCTTGATTAACCATCAGACAAACCCTTAGAAAAAGAACATAACTCACATTTGCATGAAATGAATTGTGCGTGAAGGGAAACACAGTTGCAGACATACAATCTATTTTTTTGGAATTTTTTGATATTTATTTCATTTTTATTGATTTTTAAATACATTTTTTTAGTATTTTAGAATTATTGATTTCATTTATTTATCTATTTTCGTTATTTATTTATTTACATCATGATCATGTGAATTAAATTAACATTTTTATTTATTTATTTGATTTAAAAGGTGTTTAACTTAAGGTGGATTAAAATTGATGTGAAACATAACTTGTTTGTTGATTTTATGTTATTAAAAATTAAATAATAATGTTTGGAAAATATTTCGTTAACGTTTGTCGAAAACTTGGTTGATTTTGGTTAAGAAATTAAGTAGTGCAGTGTCTAAAATAAATGTGACACTACGTATAATTATCCATATAATGTGTAATTAAACGAATAAAATTAGCCCAATAGGCCCATTAAATATTATGAACATGATGGTCATTCATTAAGTCATGTCATACAAGTCCGGCCCAATAAACAATTCAGGCCTAGTACGGAATTTAGGCCCAATAAGAAAACTAGGCCCAATAAGAAAGCCCAATGGACCTTATTTAAGACTTGAGAAAATTAAATCGCGCCTTGCACGATATTCTTTAGGGCTGCCTTGCAGACCCTTTTTCCAGACCGCCTTGCAGTCTTCCTCAGAGCTTTGCTCTGGGTTTCAGAACTTCAAAAATCCACCCACTATAGCTTGGGCGCTCCCTCCTTTTTATAGTGGGAGGAGAGGATGGCCATGGAGGGAAGGTTTGTGCCTCTCCCCGGAGATCTGCACACTTTTCTAGGGGGTTTTACGCAATTTTACATTGGCCATTTGCGTTTTGGCCCTTGCCATTTTCCTCTTCTTCCCATTTTTTTTCCTTTCCATTTTCGTTTGGCCCTTCCCGGTTTGGCACTGTGCGAAATAGAGCAAGGGGGAGGGCGACCTTGCGTGGCCTCCGTCTTCCTTCTTCCCTCCTGCCGGCAGCAGGGCAACTAAGGTGACGGCGGCGTGCAAGCAGCAGCAACGGCGAGGCAGGGCGGCGGCGGCTGGAGCAGCAGCGATGAGGCAGAGCAGCGGCACACCAGGGCGGCGACGGCGGCGCACCAGGGTGGCCACGGCAGCGCGCAGGGCCACGGCGGCGGTAGCAGGGGCCGAGAGTAGCGGCGCCCGGGCCAGCGGGCAACGGCGGCAGGCCGGCCGCGACTGGAGACGGTGGGGGGAGGGCCTGGCAACAGTGGCAGGGGCAGCAGTGGCGACATCCCCTCCTCTACCTCTTCTTCTCCTTCTCGCTGCAGGGGGGCCAGCCACAGAGGTGAGGAGATAGCAGCCAAGGACAGAGGTAAGCTCTCCGCCCCTCTCTCCTTCAATTTCTTGTTTGCTTATTCTACTTGTCCTCTTTTCCCTTTTTTTTTTCGTTTCTTCCTTGCGGGAGGCCAGACAGAAATCTGGCGCAACAAATGCCCCCCACGAGACTGGCGTCCGAGAGTGAAACATAGGACGACTGTCTCGTGTGAATCTTTCCAATTGTATTTTAGCGCATGTCGCCCTTCAGAGGGTCCATTTCACTGATTCGGCCAGTGCATTTCAACCATTTTGACTTTATTGAGACCCATGTTGGAGATTTGATTCTTGTGAATTTGATACGTCACAGCTTGTGTCATACTTGCAGTAAACTTTCACTTTCTTTTGAGCTTGCGGTACCAATGACCATCGTCACATGTCCACAATGCCGAAATTTTACTTTATGCATTAAGAATTGTGACTTTGCTGTGATATATCTTCTGATAAGCTGTTTTATCCTTTCTTTTTTTCCTCGTTCCTTTGTGGCAAAATCTGATCTCCTGTTGTCTGGATCTTGCAGAGTTGGATCAGGTACATGACATTTGGAAGAGATTGCTTGGAGTTGAAGATCTTGGAGACCCAGCTGGCTGTTTTGCAAGCAGAGGCTGCTATAACTTCTACGAAAATCGTGCAAACCATGAATCGGCGTGAAATGACGACCTCGCTTATGCATAACAGAGCCATTTGTACCATTCTTTTGCACATGTTGACCTCTGAGGGCAGGCGACACCGGAGCGTAGAGTTGCTTGGGGGATGTTGCTTTTAGCGTCAGCACATGCTATCCCTTTGTTTTGACTTCTCCTTTTTTGGGCTATCCCAAGGGCCTGTCTTGGGACGATGACTTTTATTTGATATATACATCGTGCTTCTGTGTTTCACCATCAGCATGTGATCTTTATTGATAACAGGGGTTTTAAGGCTTCCCCAAAAGCCGTGAGGTATTTCACTTAGAGGATTAGAGCTCCTCTGGGGCCATGACATGCTTGTGTTAGAGAATCAAGGCTTCTCTAGGGCCATAACTTTGATGAGAGGATTGAGGCTCCCTCGAGCACATGATTTGGATGAGAGGATTGAGGCTCCCTCGGGCACATGATTTGAATGAGAGGATTGAGGCTCTCTCGGGCACGTGTTTAACTTAAGAGGATTGAGGCTCCCTCAGGCATGTATTTGGGTGAGAAGAGGATTGAGGCTCCCTCGGACACGTGATTTGGGTGAGAGGATTGAGGCTCCCTCAGGCACGTATTTTGGTCGAGAGGATTGAGGCTCCTTCGGGCACGTATTTTGGTTGAGAGGATTGAGGCTCCCTCAGGCACGTCTTTTGGGTGAGAGGATTGAGGCTCCCTCGGGCACGTATTTTGGGTGAGAGGATTGAGGCTCCCTCGGGCACGTGATTTGGGTGAGAGGATTGAGGCTCCCTCAGGTACGTTTTTGGTTGAGAGGATTGAGGCTCTCTCGGGCACGTTTTTTGGTTGAGAGGATTGAGGCTCCCTCGAGCACGTATTTCGGTGAGAGGATTGAGGCTCTCTCGGGCATGTGATTTGAGTGAGAGGATTGAGGCTCCCTCAGGCACGTATTTTGAATTTTGGCTGGTTTTGACGACTTGTTAGCCAAAAGATGTAAATTTTGACTTGGCCGACCATCATGGATAGGGAATGTCCATAACAACGTGGCTGACAGATTTTGCTTTTCTTCTCTTTTTTTTTTTTTCTCCTTTTTTTTTTGTTCACATTACCAACCTCAGCGCCCTTTCGGGTTTTCGCCAAGATTGGCCCCCTCTAGCTTTTTCCAACACGCCTTTGCAGGTTTTCGCGTTGAGGGGTTTACCCATTTTTGCCTGAGGTGCCCTTTCGGGTTTTCACCTCAGCTGGGTTTTAGACCTTTTTACCCTTGATCCATCACGATGAAGTGGTAGACCAAGTCCGTCGGGGCACCTCCTTTTTAAGCCCCTATTTATTCTATTTCTTTTTTCTCTTTTTTCTTTTTTTTTGTGAGGAATTAAAGGCTTCCCTGAGAGCCGTAAGAATTTGAAGTTTTGTATGGTAGGAAATTAAAGGCTTCCCTGAGAGCCGTGAGAATTTGGATTTGGATTTTAACTGAGTTGGCCAACCTTGATGGTGTATTGGCCAGAAGCTTGGGTTTATAGTCGGTAGGGAATTAGAGGCTTCCCTGAGAGCCATGGACTGAGAGTTTGGATTTGTGTATAGTAGGAAATTAAAGGCTTCCCTGAGAACCATGGATTAAGAATTTAGATTCATGTATGGTAGGGAATTAGGGGCTTCCCTGAGAGCCATGGAATTTGAATTTGTTTCTTGGGTTTTAATTGGGTTGGCCGACCTTGACAGTGTGTTGGCCAAAAGTTTAGGTTCAATAGTCGGTAGGGAATTAAAGGCTTCCCTAAGAGCCATGGATTTAGAGTTTGGATTTATGTATGGTAGGGAATTAGAGGCTTCCCTGAGAGCCGTGGGTTGAGAATTTGAGTTTATGCATGGTAGGGAATTAGAGGCTTCCCTGTGGGCCATGGATTGAGAATCTAGATTTGTGTATGGTAGGGAATCAGAGGCTTCCGTGAGAGCCGTGAATTGAGAAGTTAGATTTGTGTATGGTAGGGAATTAGAGGCTTCCCTGAGAGCCGTGAATATGTTTAGAGGATTGAGGCTCCTCTAGGGCTCGTAATTTGACTTTTGACTGGCCTTTACGGCTTGTTAGCCAAAAGGTCTGGATTTTGAGCTTTTTGACTGGCCTTGATGGCTTGTTAGCCAAAGAAGCTTGAGATTTGACTTTTGGCTGGCCATGACGGCTTGTTAGCCAAAAGACATGGGTTTCGACCTTTGACTGGCCTTGGCGGCTTGTTAGCCAAGAGGTCTGGATTTTGAGCTTTTTGACTGGCCTTGACGGCTTGTTAGCCAAAGAAGCTTGAGATTTGACTTTTGGCTGGCCTTGACGGCTTGTTAGCCAAAAGACATGAGTTTCGACCTTTGACTGGCCTTGTCGGCTTGTTAGCCAAAAGGTCTGAATTTTGAGCTTTTTGATTGGCCTTGACGGCTTGTTAGCCAAAGAAGCTCGGGATTTGACTTTTGACTGGCCTTGACGGCTTGTTAGCCAAAAGACATGGGTTTCGACCTTCGACTGGCCTTGGTGGCTTGTTAGCCAAGAGGTCTGGATTTTGAGCTTTTTGACTGGCTTTGACGGCTTGTTAGCCAAAGAAGCTTGAGATTTGACTTTTGGCTGGCCTTGACGGCTTGTTAGCCAAAAGATATGAGTTTCGACCTCTGATTGGCCTTGACGGCTTGTTAGCCAAGAGGTTTGGATCTTGAGCTTTTTGACTGGCCTTGACGGCTTGTTAGCCAAAGAAGCTTGAGATTTGACTTTTGGCTGGCCTTGACGGCTTGTTAGCCAAAAGACATGGGTTCCGACCTTTGACTGGCCTTGACGGCTTGTTAGCCAAGAGGTCTGGATTTTGAGTTTTTTGACTGGCCTTGACGGCTTGTTAGCCAAAGAAGCTTGGGATTTGACTTTTGACTGGCCTTGACGGCTTGTTAGCCAAAAGACCTGGGTTTCGACCTTTGACTGGCCTTGACGGCTTGTAAGCCAAAAGATCTGGATTTTGAACTCTTTGACTGGCCTTGACGGCTTGTTAGCCAAAGAAGCTCAGGATTTGACTTTTTCTTTTTTTTTTTGGAATGAGTATCTTTTTTTTTTTTGGTTGGATTCTCCCTCTCTCTCTTTCTTCGAGCAGAGTTCGAACTTCCCACATTTCTTATAAGGGCGGAAAGACACAATCATCGTTGTCTCGGTTGTAGCCTCTGGATTGGATTGTTCATTTAAATGAACTTAAGGGTTGTTTCGTCATTGACAGCTCATGTGTCTTCCCTTTTATAAGGAGTGCGGGATAACTCAATCTCGTTCTAAGAAAGGCCGAGAGAGTACCCTCTTTTCTTCTCTTCTTTTTTTTTTGTACCAATTGTGATGCCCTTTTGCGGGTTTTCACCGCAATTGGCCCCTTCTTTCTTTTGCCTGCACGCCCTTTCGGATTTTCATGCAGCAGGATTTCCCATTTTTGCCTGAAGCGCCCCTTCGGGTTTTCACCTCAGCTGGGTTTTAGGCCTTTTTGCCCTTGATTCATTTTAACAGAGGGATGAATCAAGTCTGCCGGGGCACCTCGTTTTTAAGCCCCTTTCTTTTTTTCTTTCCTTATTTTTTTTTCTTCTATTTTTTCATTCATTTAGAAGATCTTGCAACGAGATCACTTCTATGTCTTCAGTGTGTACCAAAGTCGGTTCCATCTGTTGCATTGTGTGGACGTACTCACACTCAGGAGTGTGGTACAGTTTCATGTGTCTGCCATTTAGAGGCGAAAACATCACATTTTCTTTTTGGTCGACTACCGTGTAGGCGCCACCTTCAAACACTTTGTCGACCACAAATGGGCCAAGCCAATTGGCTATGAATTTGCTTTTGGGTTGGGAGGCCATGACGTCCTTTTGCTTGACCATGACAAGATCTACCCTCATTTTTTTTAGCTCTTTTTTTTTTCACTGGCTTTGTCAAAAGCGCGGGACATCCGTGCTTGATAATTTTGAAGTCGTTGGTATGCAACCAAACGCTTTTCTTCCAAATTTGACAGCTCTTCAAGCCGCCTTTCAATTTCACTCTCCTCGTCCGTAAGGAGCCCATAGTGGAGAGCTACCCTATAAGATGAGAGCTTGATTTCAACAGAGATGACTACTTCGGTCCCATAGACTAGGGAAAAAGGCGAGCATCCTGTAGGAGTTTTGTAGATGTTGCGATAGGCCCATAGAGCTTCATGCATCTTTTCGTCCCAATCGCGCTTTTGGCCATTTACCAACTTGACCATGAGCTTGCATACAGTTTTGTTGAAGGCTTTCTTGGCACGGGCCCATAGGCCTGGCATTGGAGGCAGGTTCGGGTAAACCGCTCGCAATTTGTAAACATGGTTGGCCAATAAAAGCCTTTGCTTTTATGTTGATTTTCATTTCTTTTTGAGCCAGATTGGTGGGCTCCACACAGTTCTGCATGTACCTCCCGCATGACCATTTTGGCTTCTTTCGGAGAGAGGCATCTCAGCAGTACCGACTTGTCCTTTTCAGGTGTAAACTTATGTAATGTGTCATTCATCAATTTGTAGGAAGCAACTCTCCGCAGCAATTGCACTCGCTCCCCTCTTTTGTCTGGTAGCTAACCATTTTTTTTGATCTTGATAATGGGAATACGTCAATCATCTTCTTCTTGACTTTCATTTTCTTCCAATTCATTTGCCTCAAAGGTTGTCAAACCATCATGGCGATTTAGGGTGCTTAGAAGCAATCTTCTATTTTTTATGGTAATTCCCAGTTCACCTTCCAAGGAAAGTTTAAGGGCAGATGCGAGTTCAGTCAATGCATCAGCCTGAGAGTTTTGACTTCTTCTGACATGTTCTACTTTGAAGTGGTAGAACTTGTCGTTGAGTCTTGTGGCTGCCTCAAAATAAGCTTTCAATTCTTCTTTTCGGACTTCAAAAATGCCCAACATTTGTTTGACGACTAGCAATGAATCGCCAAACATTTCAATGCATCTTATGCCCATTTCCAGAGCGATTTCCAAGCCAACTATGAGGGCTTCATATTCTGCTTCATTATTTGTCAGGGATTCTGTAAGAGCACATGAATAGTGCAATATCCCTTTTTCTGGGGTCACGAAGACAATTCTTGTCCCTGCCATATTTGTTGATGTGCCCTTAGCCTTCAGAGAAGCTCGTGCTGCCCCATCAAAATATAATTGTCAATATTCAACTTGAGTTTCTTGTGCTTCATAAGTTTCTTGAGCAGGGAGCACCTCCTCATCAATCAATTCTGTATTCAGAGGGGAATCTTCTGGCGCTGGATGGGTTGTTAAGCACTCCGCCATGCGTTGCCCCCCCTTTTTTTTCTCTTCTTTTCCTTTTTTTTTCATTTCTTTCTTCTCACTTTTTTCTTTAAGCTAGTAATACCCCCAGTGATGTACACATAGCCGCAATTAAAGGCTTGCCCTTGATAGGTGCCCCCAGCATAGGAGGATTAAGCAAATATTGATTTTGTCAAGGATTTTCTGACATTCATCGTCCCATATGAATGGGGCTCCTTTCTTTGGCAGTTTATGTAAGGGATGATACCTCTCATTCTTGCTCTCGGAAGGATAAGCCTTTTCTTGAATTTTCTTTGGGGTTTTGAACGACCCTTATTTCATTTGTGGAGAGATCCTCGTCCATCTGGACGTCATGCTCACCCCTCTTTGTTTCAATTATTGGAAGCTTTATGTTGACCATATTTACAACATAGTAAATTGTGGGACCTTCCCGTGTCTCCCATCCGGGACCTCTTGTGTCATTGTGGGGGAATGGCGGTTGCCCCCTGACATTGGTAGGGGTACCACATTGCTTGATGTAGCTTGGCTTTCGTTCGACTTTGAACTTGAATATTTTGTTTTTGACATATTGCCTTTATTTGCTCTGGCATGTCTTTCAGATCTTTGACCATTTCATTCAATTTAAAAGTGGCATCTTTTAGCCAAAATCATCTGAAGGTTGTTTGGGTGCATGCTTCCCTTTATAGAACACCATTGGCTGACCTTCAGCATGGTAAGCCAAAAAGAATTTCAGAGGCTCCAGTGTGTGGACCTCCTGAGGGATTGTCATTTGTATATGATTCAATGGCAGTGGTATGCCAGCTTCTATCATTTGGCTGATGACATTAGTTCCAAGCTTGACAATGGGCCCATGCGGCTATAATGGCCTTCGCTCAGGATCCTCCAACTGTATACTGAGCTTTAATGTTGTTGTTGTTTCTTTGTTGACGGTGATTTTTCATTTTCTTTTTGGAGATGCCCCCATTATTTCTTTGCCTTTGTTTGTCTTGTTAAGGGGGCATCATTTTGCTAAACCCTTGCATGTCTGTGGTGGAGGGAGGATTGCCGTATTGTCGCCCATTTTCGGCTCTCATTCTTTTTCTAGAGGAAGTTGTTCAGCCCCGAGGGGTACCAAACCTTTTGTCCCCTCCTTAATTGGTGTTTGAGATGGTTTCTCATTTATTGCCACTGAGGGCATTGGCTTATTTACTTCAATAGCAGATTCCTCCTCTTCTCATTCTTCTTTTGATTTTTTTTTTTTGATTTTTTCTTCTCAAGACTGCCAATTCTTGGAGGATTGCTTCTTTTGCTATTTCCTTAGGTGGGGCGACGCCACCGAGGTATGACTTTCTGGTTCATTCTTTCTTTTAGAGCTTCTTAGGGGCTGACCTCTTGTTGTATTCACCAAGGTCCAGCTAGCTTCTTCTTGCCCATGGTGGAATGTTGCCTGAATAGCACCTTCCACTACCTCCGTCAGGAGTGATATGCAGCGACTTTGGGCAGCTCATCTAGCTATCCTACCTGCGCCATTTGTGCTTGGCCTTCGTTGGGACCTAGGCTGGGCCATAACATGGATCACTTTGGCAGAGAACGTGAGTTTTGGTTGTCGGTGTGGCTTTGGTGGATTTACCAAGTGCTCAGCCATGTCAATAATTCCTGCTTGGATTAGCTTTTCTACTCGATTTTTGAATAGATAGCAATTTTCTAGAGCGTGACCCAGCGCGCGATGATATGGGCAATAATTGGGCTTGTCCATCATTGTTGCTTCTTCTGGGCGCTTGGGCTCTAGGAGTGTTATGAGATTTTCTTGGAGACATATGTCCAACAACTCTCTGGTGTGCTCCCTAGTAAATGAGTAGGGGGTGTTGAGCCTCTCACCTAGGGTGGGGGCTGATCTCCTTTCTTCTTTCTTTGAATTTAAAGAGGCGGGGGTATCTCCCTTGCCCCCAGCTTTCTTCAGGGCTGCCGAAAAGTCCACGGTATTTACTTCTCGTGACCCGGTGTTTTCGTCTTTAGGAGGTTTACCCCTTCCATATGAAGCAGTGGGATTTTCGGCAAAAAAGATTTCTATCTCTGCCACTGTGTTGTTGAGATTTTCAAATGTTAGAATATTGGCCCCTAGGAGCTTTTCCTTGATCTCTGGCTTTAGACTTCTTTGGCATAGTTTCACCGCATCTTCATGTGCCGGTGGTTGTTCACATTTCATGCTCATGTCACGCCAACTTTTGATGAAGTCCAGAGCAGACTCATTTTTATTTTGTTTTAAGGATATGAGTTCTGCTAAAGTGACTCTTCTTTCTGTCACTCTAAAGCGTTCAAAGAATTTCTTTTGCATATCTTCCCAACCGATTATTGAGTTGGGCTTCAGTCGGGCAAACCATTGAAAGGTTGACCCAGTAAGTGATGTTGAAAAATACCTCAAAAGGTATGACTCTTCAGTTGTTAATTCTCCCATGATACTCATATAATGAGCTATGTGTTCATGAGGTGACCCGTCCCCATTGAATTTTGAGAATTTAGGGACCTTTGGGTGTTCTACTGGGAGCTTTTTAAAGAGATGGTGTACAGGGTATGGTACCCTATATAGGTCATAGGTGGCAGGCCCCTCATTCTGCTCAGCTATCTTTGCTTCAATCATTTATTCAGTCATGGCCCTCTGAGAGACCCTTGTTCTTTCAAATGTAGTATTCAATTGCGGCGCATCATGCCTTTGTTCTGCAACATGCACCTCTTGAGTTTCTTCATGGCATGAATTTGGATTCATGAATTCTGCCCGGGGTGTGCTTGGTGGCATGTTCCCAGGCTGGGGTGCCACTGTAGGCAATGTTGGCTGGCTTATTTGTTGAACTTGCTGAGGCTGCAATAGTTGTTGTGCCTGCTGTGGAGACTCTATTGATGGTGATTGTTGTGGTGGCAATGGTGCCGCCATCCCCAATTGTTGCATAAGGCTTTCTAACATGGCTTTTAGCTTCTGATTTTCTTGCAT
Organism: Colocasia esculenta; assembly: GCA_014218235.1. Taxonomy (NCBI): domain Eukaryota; kingdom Viridiplantae; phylum Streptophyta; class Magnoliopsida; order Alismatales; family Araceae; genus Colocasia; species Colocasia esculenta. Next base: position 74,272,506 of record CM024754.1, on the reverse strand, counting down.
TACCATTTCTAAATTTGGCAATGAGGGCACCCTGACATTAGGGTTTTCAGCAGATTGACTCTGACCCAGAGGGTAGTTTGATGTGGTAGCCATGTCGGTAGCCCCCATGCCTTCTTCATTTTGAGGTGATAAATCCACTTCCCCATTTACCCGGTCAAACCAGGCTCGAGCTTGCTCCCTTCTGCAGCTAGATATTGCCGGATGCTGCTCCATATTTGAAGTTTCTGCCTGGTCAGCTGTTACATGCAAATTGATGTTAGAGGCATAGCATGTGTATATCCGCATGCATTCTTTAGTGATTTGTACTGTTCTTCTCTTCTTCTGCCTAGGGCGTACAGTGGTACTCAGGCGTTCGAAAACTGATCTTCTGGGGATACCATCATCCCCTTTATGTTCTTCAGACTTGAAGTTTTGCCCTGTCTCCGGGCTTGCTTGTCTTCTTTCTTTATGTACCCCTTTTCTTTTAGATCCTCTTTGCAGATCAACTAGTAAAGGAGGGGTGCTTCCTTTAGTCCGAGACTCCAGGGAAGGCTCCCTTTGTCTTTCTTGGAAATTTCTTCTCCCGAAGGTTTTTCAGTTTGTCGAGTCTTGCTTCATGATTGTTCTTACATTTTTTCGCCCTACAAGAGATTCCAGGGCCTTTGTCTTTCGAAGTTCTTGAGCATCTTCTTTGGTGACCCACACCTGTTTAACACGAGGAGGGCTATATATCTCATTTTTTCCAACATTGGCTCTATATTTCTTGAAGCCAAAGTCGTCAAATTTGTGGTTCTTGGTTTCAACTTTCCTCCATTGTTTCTTCATATCTTTTTCTTTAAAGCTTGGCTTGTCTTGCCGCACTTTAGGCAGTATGCCGAATTTGTTCCTTACCGGAATGGTAGCCACATGCCGCTCCGGTATCATCATGGTTTCATTGCCGTCTAGGCGGATCTGGAACTCGCCAATGCGGACAGTCTTTCCAGAACTTGAAATGCCACGAGTTGTGGGCTTCTTGCCAGACTTGCACTTTCTGTTCTTTCTAGTTGTTGGAGTGTTGGTGAAGTTGATAGCATAAGTTGTGAACATTTGTATCAGATTAGCCTCCTGAGCTTGAGGCTCTTCCTTCGCTTTGCTTGCTTCATGAGCCTTGAAAGTGGCAGGTAGCACGGCCGGTATCACGCCCAAGAAATATGGACATTCCACCACCGGGGAGAAAGCTCCAAACCTGGTCGGAGTTGTGAGATAGCCATTTCTTATGTGGTCCTGGACCACAAGTGGGCCGAAGACCACACCCGGAGTATGAGCAAGAGCCGTCATTGCAAGACCTGCACAGAAAAGGTATGATGTGAGTACATCTTATTGTTAGGGTATTGTCTGATGGAGAGATGAAGGGAAGGGAGGTCCCCAGTGGAGTCGCCATCTTTGTGAGAATATTTTTTAACACTTTTAAAATTTTTGAATTTTATCTTTGGATTTGATTTATTTGGCTTTTTATTTATTTATATGGACATGGTCTTATTTAGTTCATTTGACCTCCCCCACTAATTGCGGTTAGTGTTAATTATATCAGCACAAAGGCTGAATACCCTTGATTAACCATCAGACAAACCCTTAGAAAAAGAACATAACTCATATTTGCATGAAATGAATTGTGCGTGAAGGGAAACACAGTTGCAGACATGAAATCTATTTTTTTGGAATTTTTGATATTTATTTCATTTTTTATTGATTTTTAAATACATTTTTCTCATTTTTTAGTATTTTAGAATTATTGATTTCATTTATTTATCTATTTTCGTTATTTATTTATTTACATTATGATCATGTGAATTAAATTAACATTTTCATTTATTTATTTGATTTAAAAGGTGTTCAACTTAAGGTGGATTAAATTGATGTGAAACATAACTTGTTTGTCGATTTTATGTTATTAAAATTAAATAATAATGTTTGGAAAATATTTCGTTAACGTTTGTCGAAAACTTGGTTGATTTTGGTTAAGAAATTAAGTAGTGCAGTGTCTAAAATAAATGTGACACTACGTATAATTATCCATATAATGTGTAATTAAACGAATAAAATTAGCCCAATAGGCCCATTAAATATCATGAACATGATGGTCATTCATTAAGTCATGTCATACAAGTCCGGCCTAATAAACAATTCAGGCCCAGTACGGAATTTAGGCCCAATAAGAAACTTAGGCCCAATAAGAAAGCCCAATGGACCTTATTTAAGACTTGAGAAAATTAAATCGCGCCTTGCACGATATTCTTTAGGGCTGCCTTGCAGACCCTTTTTCCAGACCGCCTTGCAGTCTTCCTCAGAGCCTTGCTCTGGGTTTCAGAACTTCAAAAATCCACCCCCTATGGCTTAGGCGCTCCCTCCTTTTTATAGTGGGAGGAGAGGATGGCCATGGAGGGAAGGTTTGTGCCTCTCCCCGGAGGTCTGCACACTTTTCTAGGGGTTTTACGCAATTTTACATTGGCCATTTGCGTTTTGGCCCTTGCCATTTTCCTCTTCTTCCCATTTTTTTCCTTTCCATTTTCGTTTGGCCCTTCCCGGTTTGGCACTGTGCGAAACAGAGCAAGGGGGAGGGCGACCTTGCGTGGCCTCCGTCTTCCTTCTTCCCTCCTGCCGGCGGCAGGGCAACTAAGGTGACGGCGGCGTGCAAGCAGCAGCAACGGCGAGGCAGGGCGGCGGCGGCTGGAGCAGCAGCGACGAGGCAGAGCGACGGCACACCAGGGCGGCAACGGCGGCGCACCAGGGTGGCCACGGCAGCGCGCAGGGCCACGGCGGCGGTAGCAGGGGCCGGGAGTAGCGGCGCCCGGGCCAGCAGGGAACGGCGGCAGGCCGGCCGCGACTGGAGACGGTGGGGGGAGGGCCTGGCAACAGTGACAGGGGCAACAGTGGCGACATCCCCTCCTCTACCTCTTCTTCTCCTTCTCGCTGCAGGGGGGCCAGCCACAGAAGTGAGGAGATAGCAGCCAAGGACAGAGGTAAGCTCTCCGCCCCTCTCTCCTTCGATTTCTTGTTTGCTTATTCTACTTGTCTTCTTTTCCCTTTTTTTTTCGTTTCTTCCTTGCGGGAGGCCAGACAGAAATCTGGCGCAACAAGTACACAGTTGACTATAATAGCATATGACATTTATATGTCATTAATCAAGTTTTCTAATAAGACAATTGAGTAGAACTTGATCAGCTTCATCTTGGCTTGTTCAGCCAAACAAACCCACCTAGAGGCTTGAGCTTGGATCATTTAGCGAACTAAGCTAAGCTAAGTCAAGCTCATATTGTTGCTAGCCCTAGAGTTAATGGAGGCAGGTCCTATCCTGGACATGGATGAAGAGGCAGCATTGTCAAAGGGAAAAAGATGGGGGTGGCTTATAGGCAGCTGGCAGTTGATTGGCAATAAGCCCATTGCAAAATGTGGCAAACATGTTCCCATGATGATGCGGGACAGCAAAAAGAAGGTGGAGAAGGAGGAAGAAAAAACCGGAATCCACCGGGGAGGGAAGAGAGGAAAACCGGAATCCACCGGGGAGGAAGAAAAAGAGTGGCTGCTGCAAAGCTATTCTTAATTCATCATTATCTCCCCCTTAAGAGGATTAGAATGCTATTTAAATAGACAAAACCCTAATGACCTTTTTTGACCTCATATGGACTAAAATACCCTTGGACTTAGAAAAATAGTATGAAATCCGTACTAAAAGTTACAGAAAATATAAAAAACTCTAATTGGGCCTCAAACATGCTAAATAAAGACTCACTAACTAAAACATAGACTTCTAATTTAAAAGACAATCAAATTACATCAATTGGATCTTGAATGGGCCAAATAAAATATAACTTAGGCTTTGGGCTTTGACTTTGCAGCTCTTTATTTCCCATCATTCTCCCCTTGTTTGAAAAAACTCGTCCTCGAGTTTTGAAATGTTGAAGTAAGATGAAGCCGAACACAAGGGAGCAAATATTGAACTCCATGCAAACAATCATGTATGGGACCTCGAGCCATCGACCAACGTACGCCTCGTAGAAATCTGACCATAATACATCAACAAGAGATGACTCTCGAAGTATCACGGCATCCGATAGAACAGTTGACGAAACCACCTCATGCACAGTGTCATCCATCAAATCTGAGTCAATGTTGAGTATAGAATCATCTATCCAATCCAATCCAGAATCAACACATAAACTCTGATCCTGCACGCCTGTTCGCATCTCTTCTTCATACTCATCAATCAGTGCAGGGTCGGCCTCATAAATCACATCCTCCATCGAGATGTTCTCTACTACTAGTTCTTGTGGCAACTCCGAGGTGTTTGTGAAGCCACAATAAGGGACTATGCATGTCTCGGGTGGTGGTATTAGAACACATGGTGTCGTCCCAGATCTCAAATCAACATGCCGCTCTGCTAACCACTCAGCCCCAAGAGTGATGAACAACTCGTTAGATGGATAGATCTCAACTAATGCGCCGTCTGAATAAACACACCGTCGGAGGGTATGGCAACGACGACAATCAAAAGAGAACTCCACAAAAGCAATGTCTGGATAGATGATAATCTCCCCTGTTCGAGATAACAAATCTACAACACTCTGAGAGATATAATTACCTGGCTGATTAGGTTCGAGCAACATACGGACAAACTGACCATTTGGTATGCACACACTTGTCTCGGCAAAACATGGCATCATATCCATAGACACAGAGAAACAAACGGCCATGTTGATCCGAACCCCAACGTGCAAGAACCGTACGGACGGAAGGCTCACAGATTCGCTGGCTGCTGGCTGGAGAAATGATGCAAACGGCGCGAAAATCGGAGCACAAATGAAACCCCTGTACTGGCGGTACAATAACAAACTTGATGCACTGTCCGAGTACTGTAGCGAACCAGTACTGTATTGAACCGGCTGGGTCCGGTCCACTTTGGCTGGTCCCTCCTCTCTGTCCTCCCACCCAACCCCTTTTTCCCAATCCCGCGTGGAGGGTCAAGGAGGGGTCTGAGCAGCGGCAACGGCTGCCAAGGAAGAGATGGCGGCTGTCGATGGGCGTAGAGGGGGCGGGCGACTCCAACGAAGGTAGCGACCACTGCGACAGCGGCGGCTCCGGGTGTGAGCGGCGATCGGATCGGCTACCAAGGCCCAGTCCGCCCTGGCACAGGCAACAAGCCTGTCCGCGTGTGAAAGGGGGCATGAAGGTGGAGCTCCGGTGGGGGTCGCACGTCGTGAGACCTCGAGGGGTGCGACGGTGGAGAATGCGGGGCACTAGCGCGCGGTCGACAAGTCGTGGGGTCACCGAGGCGCGGCGGCCGCGGTCGACCAGGCCTTCGCATGCGAAGGCACGCGTGGGCGTGGGTGGGGCAGCCCCCGGGCACGCTGTTGCGTGGCGCGGTCGCACGCAGGGGAGGGCGGGCCGTCCGGCGAGGCCGTTGGGAGGAGACCACGCGAGCGCCGCGACGACCCGGGGATCCTCATGTGACGACGACGGAATCCTCGCGCAAGGGTGCGGACGCGTCCGGTGGGGTCCGGTTCGGCGATGCTGGGCGTCCGCACAAGCGCCGCAATGTGGTGGGTTAGCGCGCGTGTGGGTCTTTGCGCGAAGACGTCGGGACAGAGGCGGGTTCGCTGTGCACAGGCGACGTTATTCGCGGCTTCGCGCAAAACGGCTGGGCACGGCGTGCACAGGCGACGACGTTCGCGCGAAGAAGGCGGGACACGAGCGAGTGGGGATCCTCGGCTCTGATACCAGATGATACGGGACAGCAAAAAAAAGGTGGAGAAGGAGGAAGAGAAAGCCGGAATCCACCGGGGAGGGAAGAGAGGAAAACCGGAATCCACCGAGGAGGAAGAAGAAGAGTGGCTGCTGCAAAGCTATTCTTAATTCATCATTATCTCCCCCTCAAGAGGATTACAATGCTATTTAAATAGACAAAACCCTAATGACCTTTTTTGACCTCATATGGACTAAAATACCTTTGGACCTAGAAAAATAGTACGAAATTCGTACTAAAAATTACAGAAAATATAAAAAACTCTAATTGGGCCTCAAACATGTGTTGTGTCGATTTTTGCCCAAAGAAAAAAGAATAAGAAGAGAAAATAGAAGGAAAAAGAATAAGAAAATAAAAAGGGGAGGAGGCCTCACCTGTCGGTGCCTCCATCCCAGCACCTCCTCTGCCGCGCCTCTGCTTGGCTCTCCCACAGCGAGAAGGGGAAGAAAGGAGGTGGCTGCCGCCGGCCCCCACTACTGTTGCCGCCGTTGCCCCTGCCTGGGGTGACCGCCGCTGACCGCGGCCACCACCGCTGCTGCCGCTGGACCGCGCCGCTACAACTGCCGCCGCCGCTGCTTGCTCCTGCCACCGCCGCCTTGGCCCTCTGCCGCCACCGCCGCCATCGTCTTTGCCCGGGGAAGCCGCCGCCAGCCCCCACTGCTACTGCTGCTGCTCGTGTTGCCGCTCCCCCCTGTTCACCGCAGACCGAAAGAGGAAGAAGAGAGGAGGAGGAGGAGCGCGCCTCCTCCCTCCCAAGCATCTCTCTCTCGCGGCGTCTCTCTCTCCCACTGCCGGCTAAGCGAAGAGGAGGGGAGGAGGAGGCCGAGTGCCTCCTCCCTCCCCGCCATCTCCCTCTCGCACTCTCTCTCTCCCGATGCCCTAAAGGGCACAAATGCAAAAAAGAAAAGAAAAGAGGGAAAAGTAAAAAGGGAAACAAGGGGAAATATGAAAAAAAGTCATGTGCAAATGACCGGAATGGGTCTTCAAATGGCCGGGACGATGTTTTGGCAGGGGTGATGTTTATGGCCGAGACGGTGCAAATGGCTGGGACGGGGTCTCTTCCCCACTCTCTATAATAGCAAGGGGGGCGCCCCAGGCCAGAGGATTTTTCAGAAGCTCCAACCCAGAGCAAGGCTCTGAGAAAGACTGCAAGGCGGTCTGGGAAAAGGGTTGCAAGGCAGCCCTAAAGAACATTGTGCAAGGCACAATTTGAATTTTCTCAAATCTTAAACAAGGTCCATTGGGCTTCCTTTATTGGGCCAAACTTCTTATTGGGCCTCAAATTGCTTATTGGGCCGAACTTGTATTTTTCATGCAAATGATTATGATGTTTCATGCTTAATGGGCCTAATGATGCTTAATTGGGCCGACATTTGACGTACTCTCACGTGTGATGTTTAATGGGCCTATTGGGCTAATTTTACTTATTTAATCATGCCTTATATGAATAAGTACACATAGTGTCACGTTTATTTCGAACTTTCCACTACTTGATTTCTTAATCAAAATCAATCAATTTTGCAACCAACCTTAATAAAATATTTCGCAAACATTGTTATTTAATTTTCAATAACATAAAAATAACAAACAAGTCATGTCTCATGTTATTTTTGATCCACCTTAAGTTAATCACTTTTTAAATCAAATAAATAAATGAAAACATTAATTTAATCCACATAATCATAATTTAAATAAATAAATGACGAAAATAATTAAAAAATGAAATCAATAGTTTTAAAATACCAAAAAATGAGCAAATGGATTTTAAAAATCAATAAAAATGAAATAAATATCAAAAAATTCCAAAAAAATATATTGCATGCTTGTAACTTTATTCTCTTTCATGTACAATTCATGCCATTCAATTGTGAGTCACGCTCTTCTGTTTCAAAGAGGTTGTCTAATGGTTAATCAAGAGTATTTTGCCTTTGTGCTGATATAATTAACACTAACCAAGGTTAGTGAGGGAGGTCAAACGAACTAAATATGACCATGTCTATGTAAATAAATAAAAGCCAAATAAATCAAATCCAAAGATAAATTAAAATTTTTAAAAGTTTAAAAAATATTCTCACAAAGATGGCGACTCCACTGGAGACCTCCCTTCCCTTCATCTCTCCATCAGACAACACCCTAACAATAAGATGTACTCGCATTTTAATTTTTGTGCAGGTCATAACTCTGCAATGGCGGCTACTGCTCATACTCCGGGCGTGTTCTTCGGCCCACTTGTGGTTCAAGACCACATAATGAACGGCTACCTCACTACACCAACTAGGTTTGAAGATTTCCCCCCGGTGGTGGAGTCTCATATTTCTTGGGCGTGATACCGACCATACTACCTACTACTGCCAAGGTCCACGAAGCAAAAGAAGAGCCTCAAGCTCAGGAGGCTAATTTGATATAGATGTTCACAACTTATGCTATCAACTTTGGCAATACTCCAACTGCTGGAAAGAAAAAGAGGCGCAAGTCTAACAAAAAGCTCACAGCACGTGGCATTTCATGTTCTGGCAAGACTGTTCGAGTTGGCGATCTCCAGATCCGCCTGGATGGGAGTGAGACCCTAATGATACCGGAGCGGCATGTGGCTACCGTAGCGGTAAAGAACAGTTTTGACATGCTGCCTAAAGTGCGGCAAGACAAGCCAAGTTTCAAGGTGAAAAATATGAAGAAGCAATGGAGGAAAGCTGAAATCAAGAACACCAAATTTGACAATGTTAACTTCAAAAAATACAAAGTCAATGCTGAAAAGGATGAGATACATAGCCCGCCTCATGTTAAACAGGTGTGGGTCACCACAGAAGAAGCTCAAAATCTCCGAAGGATAAGGGCCCTGGAATCTCTCGTAAGGCGAAAAAATGCAAGAATGGTCATGAAGCAAGACCCGACAAACTGGCAAACCTTCGGGAGAAGAAGTGTCTCAACAAACAAAGGGCGTCTTCCCAAGAGTCTCGGACCAAAGAATGCACTCCTTCCTTATCTGTTGATCTACAAAAAGGATCTAAAAGGAAAGGGGTATATCAAGAAAGAAGACAAGCAAGCCCGGAGACAGGGCAAAATTTCAAGTCAGAAGAACACAAGAGCGATGATGATACCCCTAGAAAGTCAGTTTTCCAACGTCTGGGTGCCACTGTACGCCCTAGGCAGCAGAAGAGAAGAACAATACAAATCACTGAAGAAGGCATGCGGATATACACATGCTATGCCTCTAACATTAATCTGCCTACAATAGCTAACCAGGCGGAAACCTCAAATACGGAGCAACATCCCACGATATCTAGTCGCAGAAGGGAGCAAGCCCGAGCCTAGCTTGACCGGGTAAATGTGGAGGTGGACTTACCACCTCAGAATGAAGGAGGCATGGGGGCTGCTGACATTGCCACCACATCAAATCACCCTCTGGATCAGAGTCGGTCTGCTGAAAACCCTAATATCAGGGTACCCTCATTGCCAAATTTAGAAATGGTAATGCAAGAAAACCAGAAGTTAAAAGCCATGTTAGAAAGCCTTATGCAACAATTGGGAATGGCGGCGCCACTGCCACCACAACAATCACCACCAGTACAGCCTCCAAAACAGGCACAACAGATATTGCAACCTCAGCAACTTCAACAAGCAAGCCAGCCAGCATTGCCCACAACGGCACCAACCCTGGGAAATTTGCCGCCAAGTATTCCATGCACAGAACCTCTGGCCGAACAACCAATTGAAAATCCAAATTCAAGCCATGGGGAAACTCAAGAAGTGCATGTCACAAAACAAAGGCATGATGCACCACAATTAAATACTTCATTTGAAGGAACAATGGTCTCCCAGAGGGCCATGATTGAACAAATAATTGAAGCAAAGATGGCTGAGCAGAATGAGGGGTCTGCCACCTATGACCTGTATAGGGTACCATACCCTGTACACCATCTCTTTAAAAAGCTCCCAGCAGAACACCCAATGGTCCCTAAATTATGAAATTCAATGGGGATGGGTCTCCCAGAGGGCCATGATTGAACAAATAATTGAAGCAAAGATGGCTGAGCAGAATGAGGGGTCTGCCACCTATGACCTGTATAGGGTACCATACCCTGTACACCATCTCTTTAAAAAGCTCCCAGCAGAACACCCAAAGGTCCCTAAATTCTCAAAATTCAATGGGGATGGGTCCCCTCATGAACATATAGCTCATTACATGAGCATCATGGGAGAACTGGCAACTGAAGAGTCATACCTTTTGAGGTACTTTTCAACATCACTTACTGGGTCAGCCTTCCAATGGTATGCCCGATTGAAGCCCAACTCAATAGTTGGTTGGGAAGATATGCAAAGGAAATTCTTTGAACGCTTTAGAGTGACAGAAAGAAGAGTCACTTTAGCAGAACTCGTATCCTTAAAACAAAATAAAAATGAGTCTGCTCTGGACTTCATCAAAAGATGGCGTGACATGAGCATGAAATGTGAACAACCACCGGCACATGAAGATGCGGTGAAACTATGCCAAAGAAGTCTGAAGCCAGAAATCAAGGAAAAGCTCTTAGGGGCCAATATCCGGACATTTGAACATCTCAACAATACAGTGGCAGAGATAGAAATCTTCTTTGCCGAAAATCCCACTACTTCATATGGAAGGGGTAAATCTCTTGAAGATGAAAACCCAGGTCACGAGAAGTAAATACCGTGGACTTTTTGGCAGCCCTGAAGAAAGCTGGGGGCAAGGGAGATACCCCCGCCTCTTCAAATTCAAAGAAAGAAGAAAGGAGATCAGCCCCCACCCTAAGTGAGAGGCTTAACACCCCTTACTCATTTACTAGGGAGCACACCAGAGAGTTGTTGGACATATGTCTCCAAGAGAATCTCATGACACTCCTAGAGCCCAAGCGCCCAGAAGAAGCAACAATGGTGGACAAACCCAATTATTGCCCATATCATCGCGTGCTGGGTCACACTCTAGAAAATTATTATCTGTTCAAAAATCGAGTAGAAAAACTAATTCAAGCTGGAATTATTGACATGGCTGAGCACTTGGTGAATCCACCGAAGCCACACCAACAACCAAAGCTCACGTTCTTTGCCAACGTGATCCATGTTATGGCACAGGCTAGGTCTCAATGAAAACCAAGCATAAATGGCGTAGGCTGGATAGCTAGATGAGCTGTCCAGAGTCGCTGCATATCACTCCCGAGGGAGGTAGTGGAAGGTGCTATTCGGGCAACATTCCACCATGAGCAAGAAGAAGCTAGCTGGACCCTGATGAATACAAACAAGAGGCCAGCCCCTAAGAAACTCCAAAAGAAAGAGCAACCTAGAAAGTCATATCTCAGTGGCGTCGCCCCACCTAAGGAAACAGCAAAAGAAACAATCCTCTAAGAATTGGCAGTCTTGAAAAAAAAAAATCAAAAGAAGAATGAGAAGAGGAAGAATCTGCTGTTGAAATAAATAAGCCAATATCTGTAGTGGCAATAAATGAGAAACCATCTCAAACACCAATTAAGGAGGGGGCAAAAGGTTTGGTACCCCTCGAAGCTGAACAACTTCCTCTAGAAAAAAATGAGAGCAGGAAATGGGTAACAAAGCCTCAATCCTCCCTCCACCACAGCCATGCAAGGGTTCAACAAAAATGATGCCCCCTTAACAAGGCAAACAAAGGCAAAGAAATAGTGGGGGCATCTCCAAAAAGAAAAGGAAAATTCACTGTCAATAAAGAAGCAACAACGACATTAAAGCTCAGCATGCAGTTGGAGGATCCTGAGTGAAGGCCATTACAGCTGCATAGGCCCATTGCCAAGCTTGGAACTAATGCCATCAGCCAAGTAATAGAAGTTGGCATACCACTACCATTAAATCATATACAAACGACAATCCACAGGAGGTCCACACACTGGAGCCTCTAAAATTCTTTTGTGGCCTACCATGCTGAAGGACAGCCAATAGTGTTCTATAAATGGAAGCCTATACCCAAACAGCCTCCAAATGATTTTGGCTAAAAGATGCCACTAAGTTGATGGAAATGGTCGAAGATCTAAAAGACATACTAGAGCATATAAAGGCAAACGAAAGCCAAGCTATATCAAGCAATGTGGTACCCTACCAATGTCAGGGGGCAACCACCATTCCCCCACAACGACAAAAGAGCTCTCAGATAGGAGACACGGGAAGGTCCCGCAGCTCACTATGTTGTAAATATGGTCAGCATAAAGTTTCCAATAATTGAAACAAAGATGGGTGAGAATGACGCCCAGATGGACGAGGATTTCTCCACAAATGAAATAAGGGTTGTTCAAAACCCCAAAGAAAATTCAAGAAAAGGCTTATCCTTCCGAGAGCAAGAATGGAAGGTATCACCTTACATAAACTGACAAAGAAAGGAGCCCCATTCATATGGGACAACGGATGTCAGAAAGTCCTTGACAAAATCAATATTTGCTCAATCCTCCTATGCTGAGGTCACCTATCAAGGGCAAGCCTTTAATTGCGGCCATGTGTGCATCACTGGGGGTATTACTAGCTTTAAAAATGAAAAAAAAGGGGAAAAAGTGAGAAGAAAGAAAAGAAAAAAAGGAAAAGAAGAGAAAAATAAAAAGAAAAAAAGGGGGCAGCACATGGCAGAGTGCTTAACAACCCATCCAGTGCCAGAAGACTCCCCTCTGAATATAGAATTGATTGATGATGAGGTGCTCCCTGCTCAAGAAACGTATGAAGCACAAGAAACTCACCTTGAATATTGACAATTATATTTTGATGAGGCTGCACGGGCTTCTTTGAAGGCTGATGGCACATCGACAAATATGGCAGGGGCAGGAATTGTCTTCGTGACCCCAGAAAAAAGGGATATTGCATTATTCATGTGCTTTAATGGAATCCCTCACAAATAATGAAGCAGAATATGAAGCCCTCATAGTTGGCTTGGAAATCGCCCTAGAAATGGGCATAAGATGTATTAAGTATTTGGTGACTCGTTGTTGGTCGTCAGACAAATGTTGGGCATTTTTGAAGTCCAAAAAGAAAAATTGAAAGCCTATTTTGAGGCAACTACAAAACTGCTACAGGATGTTCTCTCTTTTTCCTGATCTATGAGACCGAAGCAATCATTCTTGTTGAAATTGAGCTCTCATCTTATAGGGTAGCTCTCCACCACGGACTCCCAACTGACGAGGGGAGCGAAATTGAAAGACGGCTTGAAGAGTTGTCAAATTTGGAAGAAAAATATTTGGTTGCATACCAACATCTTCAAAATTATCAAGCACGGATGTCCCGCGCTTTTGCCAAGCCAGTGAAAGAAAGAGCTTTAAAAAAAAAAAAGGAGATCTTGTCATGGTCAAGCAAAAGGACGTCATGGCCTCCCAACCCAAAAGCAAATTCATAGCCAATTGGCTTGGCCCATTTGTGGTCGACAAGTGTTTAAAGGTAGTCCCCACACAGTAGTCGACCAAAAAAAAAATGTTATGTTTTTTCCTTTAAATGGCAGATACATGAAACTGTACCATACTCCCGAATGTGAGTACGTCTGCGCAATGCAACAAATGGATCCGGATCCAGTACATACCGTTGAAATAGAAGTGATCTCTCTGCAAGATCTTCCAAATAAATAAAAAAAGAAAAAAGGGGCTTAAAAACGAGGTGCCCCAGCAGACTTGGTCTATCACCTCATAACGATGGACTAAGGGCAAAAAGGCCTAAAACCCAGCTGAGGTGAAAACCCGAAAGAGCACCTCAAGCAAAAATGGGAAACCCTGCTGCATGAAAACCCAAAAGGGCGTGCAGGCAAAAGAAAGAAGGGGTTAATTGTGGTGAAAACCCAAAAAAAGGCATCATAATTGGTATATCAAAAAAAAAAAAGATGAGGGTACTCTCTCGACCTTTCTTAGAGCGAGATTGAGTTATCCCGCATTCCTTATAAAAGGAAAGACACAAGAGTTGTCAATGACGAAACAACCCCTAAGTTCATTCAAATGAATAATCAAATTCAGGGGCTACAACCGAGACAACGATGATTGTGTCCTTCCGCCCTTATAAGAAGTGTGGGAAACTCGGACTCTGCTCGAAGAAAGAGAGAGGAGGAGAACCCCCCCCCCCCAAAAAAAAAAAAAAGAGAGAGAAAAAAAAGAGAAAAAGCTTTCATTCCAAAAAAAAAGAAGAAGAAAGGAGTCAAATCCCGAGCTTCTTTGGCTAACAAGCCGTCAAGGCCAGTCAAAAAACTAAAAATCCAGACCTCTTGGCTAACAAGCCGTCAAGGCCAGTCAAAGGTTGAATGTAGTACCCTGGATTTTTAAAATCAAAATAAAATAAAAATTTATTATTTAATAAATGAGATAAATCAATTAAATTAGAATAAAGAGAGAATAAATAAGATTTGAATGAAATAAAAGGAATTTAATGAATAACAAGCTGAGCTTCTTTGGCTAACAAGCCGTCACGGCCAGTCAAAAAGCTCGAAATCTAGACCTCTTGGCTAACAAGCCGTCAAGGCCAGTCAAAAGTCAAAACCCATGTCTTTTGGCTAAGAAGCCATCAAGGCCAGTCAAAAGTCAAGTCCCAAGCTTCTTTGGCTAACAAGCCGTCAAGGCCAGTCAAAGGTCAAAACCCATGTCTTTTGGCTAACAAGCCGTCAAGGCCAGTCAAAAGTCAAGTCCCAAGCTTCTTTGGCTAACAAGCCATCCGGGCCAGTTAAAAAGCTCAAAATCCAGACCTCTTGGCTAACAAGCCGTCTAGGCCAGTCAAAGGTCGAAATCCATATCTTTTGGCTAACAAGTCATCAAGACCAGTTAAAAGTCAAATCACGAGCCCTAGAGGAGCCTCAATCCTCTAAACATATTCACGGCTCTCAGGGAAGCCTCTAATTCCCTACCATACATAAATCCAAATCCTCAATCCATGGCTCTTAGGGAAGCCTCTAATTCCCTACCATGAATAGACCCAAACTCACAATTTACCGCTCTCAGGGAAGCCTCTAATTCCCTACCATACATGAATCCAAATTCTCAATCCATGGCTTTCAGGGAAGCCTCTAATTACCTACCATACACAAGTCCAAATTCTCAATCCATGGCTCTCAGGGAAGCCTCTAGTTCCCTACCGCGCATAAATCCAAATTATTAATCCATGGCTCTCAAGGAAGTCTATAATTCCCTACCATACATAAATCCAAATTCTCAATCGATGGCTCTCAGGGAAGCCTTTAATTCCCTACCGACTATAAACCTAAGCTTCTGGCCAACACACCGTCAAGATCGGCCAACCCAATTAAAATCCAAATCCCACGGCTCTCAAGGAAGCCTTTAATTCCTTACCGCATTCAAAGCCTCATGGCCCTTAGGGAAGCCTTTAATTCTCTAAAAAAAATAAAATAAAATAAAATAAATAGGGGCTTAAAAAGGAGGTGCCCTGACGGACTTGGTCTATCACTTCATCATGATAGATCAAGGGCAAAAAGGTCTAAAACTCGGCTGAGGTGAAAACCCGAAAGGGCATCTCAGGCAAAAATGGGTAAACCCCTCAACGCGAAAACCTACAAAGGCGTGTTGGAAAAAGTTAAAGGGGGCCAATCTTGGCGAAAACCCGAAAGGGCGCTGAGGTTGGTAATGTGAACACAAAAAAAGAAGAAGAAAAAAAAAAAAAAGAGCAAAATCTACCAGCCGCACTGTTATAGACATTCTCTATCCATGATGGTTGGCCAAGTCAAAATTTACGTCTTTGGGCTAACAAGTCGTCAAGACCAGCCAAAAGTCAAATCACGTGCCCGAGGGAGCCTCAATCCTCTCACCCAAATACGTGCCCGAGGGAGCCTCAATCCTCTCATTCAAATTATGTGCCCGAAGGAGCCTCAATCCTCTCACCCAAATCACGTGCCTGAGAGAGCCTCAATCCTCTCACCTAAATTACGTGCCCGAAGGAGCCTCAATCCTTTCACCCAAATTACGTGCCCGAGGGAGCCTCAATCCTCTCACCGAAATCACGTGTCCGAGGGAGCCTCAATCCTCTCACCCAAATCACGTGCCCGATGGAGCCTTAATCCTCTCACCCAAGTACGTGCCCGAGGGAGCCTTAATCCTCTCACCCAAGTACGAGCCCGAGAGAGCCTCAATCCTCTCACCTAAATACGTGCCCGAGAGACCCTCAATCCTCTCAACCAAAAAAAAGTGTGCCCGAGGGAACCTCAATTCTCTCAACCAAAATACGTGCCCGAGGGAACCTCAATCCTCTCAACCCAAATACATGTTGGAGACGGTGTCAATCCTCTCACCCAGCTCACGTGCCTGAGAGAGCCTCAATCTCCTCATCAAGATTATGGCCCTGGAGAAGCCTTAATTCTCTAACACGAACATGTTGTGGCCCCAGAGGAGCCCTAATCCTCTAAGTGAAATAGCTCACGGCTTGTGGGGAAGCCTTAAAACCCCTGTTATCAATAAAGATCACATGTTGATGGTGGAACACAGAAGCACGATGTATATAGCAAATAAAAGTCCTCGTCCCAAGACAAGCCCTTGGGATAGCCCAAAAAGGAGAAGTCAAAATGAATGGATAGCATGTGCTGATGCTAAAAGCAACATCCCTCAAGCAACTCTATGCTCCAGTGTCGTCTGTCCTCAGAAGGTCAACCTGTGCAAAAGAATGGTACGAACAGCTCTGTCATGCATAAGCGAGGTCGTCATCTTACGCCAATTCATGGCTTGCACGATTTTTGTAGAAGTTCTAGCAGTCTCTGCTTGCAAAACAGCCAACTGGGTCTCCATGATTTTCGGCTCCAAGTAATCTCCTTCAATGTCAGGTACCTGATCCAACTCTGCAAGGTCAAAACAACAGGAGATCATATTTTTGCCACAAAAGAACGAGAAAAGGAAAGGATAAAGCGGCTTATCAGAAGATATATTGCAGCAAAGTCACAATTCTCAATGCATAAAGCAAAATTTTGGCATTGTTGTCATGAGATGATGGTCATTGGTACTGCAAGTCCAAAAGAAATGGAAAGTTTACAGCAAGGATGTCACAAGCTGTGACATCAAATTCACAAGTATGACATCTCCAACATGGATCTCAACAAAGTCAAAATGGCTGAAATGCATTGGCAGAATCAATGAAATGGGTCCTCTGAAGGGCAATATGTGCTAAAATACAATTGGAAAAATTCACACGAGACAGTCGCCCTATGCTTCGCTCTCGGACGCCAGTCTCGTGGGGGGCATTTGTTGCGTCGATTTTTGCCCAAAGAAAAAAGAATAAGAAGAGAAAATAGAAGGAAAAAGAATAAGAAAATAAAAAGGGGAGGAGGCCTCACCTGTCGGTGCCTCCATCCCAGCACCTCCTCTGCCACGCCTCTGCTTGGCTCTCCCACAGCGAGAAGGGGAAGAAAGGGGGTGGCTGCCGCCGGCCCCCACTACTGTTGCCGTCGTTGCCCCTGCCTGGGGTGGTCGCCGCTGACCGCGGCCACCACCGCTGCTGCCGCTGGCCCACGCCGCTACAACCGCCGCCGCCGCTGCTTGCTCCTGCCGCCGCCGCCGCCATCGTCTTTGCCCGGGGAAGCCGCCGCCAGCCCCCACTGCTGCTGTCGCTGCTCATGTCGCCGCTCCCCCCTGTTCACCGCAAACCGAAGGAGGAAAAAGAGAAGAGGAGGAGGAGCGCGCCTCCTCCCTCCCAGGCATCTCTCTCTCGCGGCCTCTCTCTCTCCCACTGCCGGCTAAGCGAAGAGGAGAGGAGGAGGAGGCCGGGTGCCTCCTCCCTCCCCGCCATCTCCCTCTCGCACTCTCTCTCTCCCGATGCCCTAAAGGGCACAAACGCAAAAAAGAAAAGAAGAGGGAAAAGTAAAAAGGGAAACAAGGGGAAATATGAAAAAAAGTCATGTGCAAATGACCGGAATGGGTCTTCAAATGGCCGGGACGACGTTTTGGCAGGGGTGATGTTTATGGCCGGGACGGTGCAAATGGTCGGGACGGGGTCTCTTCCCCACTCTCTATAAAAGCAAGGGGGGCGCCCCAGACCAAAGGAGGATTTTTCGGAAGCTCCAACCCAGAGCAAGGCTCTGAGAAAGATTGCAAGGCGGTCTAAGAAAAGGGTCTGCAAGGCAACCCTAAAGAACATTGTGCAAGGCACAATTTGAATTTTCTCAAATCTTAAGCAAGGTCCATTAGACTTCCTTTATTGGGCCAAACTTCTTATTGGACCTCAAATTGCTTATTAGGCTGAACTTGTATTTTTCATGCAAATGATTATGATGTTTCATGCTTAATGGGCCTAATGATGCTTAATTGGGCCGGCATTTGACGTACTCTCACGTGTGATGTTTAATAGGCCTATTAGGCTAATTTTACTTATTTAATCACGCCTTATATGAATAAGTATACGTAGTGTCACATTTATTTCGAACTTTCCACTACTTAGTTTCTTAATCAAAATCAATCAATTTTGCAACCAACCTTAATAAAATATTTCACAAACATTGTTATTTAATTTTCAATAACATAAAAATAACAAACAAGTCATGTCTCATGTTATTTTGATCCACCTTAAGTTAATCACTTTTTAAACCAAATAAATAAATGAAAATATTAATTTAATCCACATAATCATAATTTAAATAAATAAATGACGAAAATAATTTAAAAATGAAATCAATGATTTTAAAATACCAAAAAAATGAGCAAATGGATTTTAAAAATCAATAAAAACAAAACAAATATCAAAAAATTCCAAAAAATAGATTGCATGCTTGTAACTTTATTCTCTTTCATGTACAATTCATGTCATTCAATTGTGAGTCACGCTCTTCTGTTTCAAAGGGGTTGTCTGATGGTTAATCAAGGGTATTCAGCCTTTGTGCTGATGTAATTAACACTAACCGAGGTTAGTGAGGGAGGTCAAACGAACTAAATAAGACCATGTCCATGTAAATAAATAAAAGCCAAATAAATCAAATCCAAAGATAAATTAAAATTTTTAAAAGTTTAAAAAATATTCTCACAACATGCTAAATAAAGACTCACTAACTAAAACATAGACTTCTAATTTAAAAGAAAATCAAATTACATCAATTGGATCTTGAATGGGCCAAATAAAATATAAATTAGGCTTTGGGCTTCGACTTTGCAGCTCTTTATTTCCCATCACATGACCATCAAGATTTAACCAAAAATACGCTGCAGTTGGTGAAACAAATCTGGAAATCATTGCAGAAGCAATGACAGCTGCACACTGACACCACTGCAATATGAGTGTATGACTAGCAAGAGACGGGTGTGCCTTACTGTATCAAGAGTTGGATCTAACGGCAAACAGCTTTTTCAATTTTGCTGGTCCAGAAAAAATTTCACTGATCAGATGCACATGTTGGCTTGCGCTAAGTGTTGGCTCCATGCAAGAAATGTTGCAATGGATCACCGTCTTATCTCTGGAGGGTTAGAGAGAAGAGATCTCAGAGGGATCTTGAAGACTCAATGGATGGTGAATGGTAATACAGGTCATGATAAGCTTATATTTTTAGTCAAATTTGTAATATCATTTACTTACATAGTCAATGGTAGAAAGTTACATAAATGTATTCTTCTTTTCCAATCCAATATCCAAATGCACGATAGTCAGCTGACTTTCCTGAACTTCACATGTTTTTCGATAGGTGTTTTAGGCATTTTGGATCTCAACAAGCTGTAGAGATAGTGGTTTTGGAGAGATCTCAAGGGATTATAGGGAAATTGCAAACCATGGTGCTATGACCCTTTTCTTGTCATGGATGTTGCCTGGATTTGTAAGAGAAAAATTAACCACGTGGCTGCAAGCCAATGTCATGATAAAACCTTGTGGGACTGTAACTTCTTTCCTGCCCATTGGTATCTGTATAATGGAGAATGGAAGGAAAAGAGAGAAATAGAATACATGGTAGGCTTGTCTCATTGCTCTTGAGGGAGGAAAAACATTGGCATACACTGTTCTTCATATAGAAAGCTAAGGACCGCTATTGGATGCGTAGGAACCTTCAGCCAGTATCATTGCATAATTAGGAACTTTTAACCACTGTTTTTAGATTTAAACAGACAAATGATGCCTGATAGGTACAAATAATAATATTACGGCCAACCAACAAACATATGGAAAGGCACCATGTTACACCCAGAGGTGACAATGCACAGGGAAGGGGCCAGACCTTCTAAGGCCTAACCCAGCCCAGTTCTTAAGCTGATGCAAATCCAGCAAAAGCCTCAATTCATTAAAACTGGAGCCATCCAGTGGCCATTATGTTTGTCTTCTTAAAGCTAGGCCCAGCCCAATTGAGAGAGAGAACACACATCACAAGAGTGACAGATCTAAGAAGTGAGCAAGCGGCATGGTTGTTTGAAAGCATGGTATGGCGACCCGATTTGGGGGGGGGGGGGGTACACCCACCCACCCACGGTACAAGGTGAAATTGGGGTGGATCGATCGGAATCGAGCCGACTCAGCCCGACTCAGAGCGCTCCACCCCGAGTCCACTCACTCCAGGCCGCTTCCACGGGAAGCGGGGCTCCTTTTAATGGAGTCGGGTCGGATCGCCTGAGCGATCCGGCCCGACTAGGGCCGACTCCTGCGGATTCCTCCTAAGGAGGGATTGGAACTATGCAAACAGAGCTGTCTGTGCAGTCCCGAGAGAGCTCGCCCCCTCCCAGGCTCCCAGCCCCCTGCCCCCCCTCCGGAGGTCCCCTCCCTTGCTGTCGTCGCCGAAGCTCCGAGGAGACTCGCTGCCGGCCACCGCCACCACCACCGCCGCACGCCGTTGCCGCTGCTTCTTCCTTAGTCCTCTTTTTTTATGTTCTCTTCTCTCCTTCCATATCAGGATATTTCTCTAAGCATCAGTCATCATGATCAAAGAACTGAAAACTTGGCCAATGTTGTCTTTTGAAGAAGAAACCCGGAGGAGACCTAGACGGCATTATATCCATGACTGTTCAAGAGCTCCTTGCCATTTTCTGACATTTCTAGATGCCTCAGTTATTTCTTGGCTCTTTTCTGACCTTCTG
Source organism: Colocasia esculenta (assembly GCA_014218235.1). Classification (NCBI taxonomy): domain Eukaryota; kingdom Viridiplantae; phylum Streptophyta; class Magnoliopsida; order Alismatales; family Araceae; genus Colocasia; species Colocasia esculenta. The sequence goes on along the minus strand of CM024754.1, from coordinate 74,251,779 downwards.
CCATTAGCTGACATTCTCGGATTCTTTCTGTCATTTCTTGACTCCCCCGAACAGTTCCAAGTATTTCCGTCATTGATTGACTTCCCCGGATGCTTCTATCATTTCCTGACGTTTGCTGACATTTCCGTCATTTCTTGGCTCTTCTCTGATGTTCCTGCCATTTCTTACTTGACTTTCTTCGAAGCAGTCCATGATATTTCCGCCATTGATTGACTTCCCTGGGTGCTTCTGCTATTTCTTGGCGTTCTTGAGTGCTTCGGTCATTTATTGACTTTTTCAGGTGTCTTCGCAATTTATTGACATACTCGGACATTTTCGTCATATTGACTTCTCCAAGCAGTTACAAGTATTTCTATCATTGGTTGACTTTCCTAAACGTTTCTACCATTTTTGGGCGCTTCTGAGTGCTTTGCCCATTTGTTGATTTCCTCAGGTGTCTTCACCATTTATTGGCATACTCGGACATTTCGGCCATTAACTGACTTTTCCAAGCATCTTTAGCAAGCGAGATTAACCCAGGCCCGACCCAAGAAGCACACTGCTTCAGAGAAGTGACGTGGATACTGCTCCACTGAGTCGTGCCAACGACATTCCCACTTTGAGCTCTGTCGCCTTTGAAGTTGGCCAGGGGCTTCGTGTCAATTTCTAGACCGACCAAAAGCTTCCATGCAATTCTAGAACTTCGCGAGGGTTTACTTGTAGTTTTCCCCTAAACCAGAGTATTTCTATCATTTTTCCAAGAACAGGGGTATTTCTGCAATTTTCCCCAATTTTGCAGTTCCTGCACCTTTCAAGGGTCTTTCTACAATTATCTGGGCAATAGAGGGACCTCCTTGCAATTATGTACCTTTCAGAGGCTTTTCTATAATTTCCAACCCTTCAGGGGCATTTCTGCACTTTTCCCCACAAATTGGAATATTTCTGCAATTTTCTCCATCCCGGAGGTATTTCTGCAATTTTCTGCTCTTCTCTGAGCCTTTATGTGATTTCCCACAAGCTGGGGGGCTTCTGTGTAATTTTTTAGATAGCAAGGGTATTTATGTCATTTCACTCCTAATCGGGGACTTTTCTACAATGTTGCACCTTTCATGGATTTCCGAAGGTGGGGTACCTCCGATTGAATTTTTTGGACCAAAGGTGGGTGCCTTCGGTCGGGTTTGGACCGGAGGTGGGGTACCTCCGGTTGGATGTTTAGTGGACTGAGGTGGGGTGCCTCCATTTAGTTTGGACCGGAGGTGGGTGCCTCTGGTTAGATGTTTGGTGGACCGAAGGTGGGGGTCCAAGAGAAATGAGCACAAACCCCTTTGGGGCGGCCAAGAGGGGAGCTCCCTTGGGGGAGCCTCCAAAGAATGGGGACCAAAGGCCGTAAGGGACCAAGAGGGAGAGGGTCCAAGCCCATGACCCCTTTGGAGGGGCCAAAGAGGGGGGCTCCAACCCCTCTCCAACTAGCCCCCCCCCCCTCCCTTTTATAGAGGTGAGGCAGATGAAGAGAAGGAACCGGAGGTGGGCTACCTCCATTTGGGTGGGGGACCGGAGGTACCCCACAGCTGGTTGGGGGTGCAACCGGAGCCCCCCCCCCCATCCAGTTTGGAGAGGGGAGGGGGGGAACCAGAGGCACCCCGCCCCCTCCAATTGGGGGGGGGGGGGGGGTGAAGAGTAGGGCTGCAAACGGGTCGGGTTCGGAACCGGAAACACAGATTCCGATTCCGATTATGATAACCGAAATATAGTTCCGATTCCGATAAAATCGGAATGGTTAATTTCGATTCCGATAACATTACCGGAACCGAAATTTCGATAAGCTAAGGTGTTTACCATGGTTTTACCTTTTGAGTTTATGGATAATTTATCGGAATAATCGATACCGATTCCGATTATTTTCAATTCCGATTCCGATAAGCTATCGGTATCATTTTTCAATTCTGAAACCGATAATTTTTATCGGAATCGGGTCGGAATATCGAGTTCCGTTTACACCCCTAGTGAAGAGGAACTAGAGGGGGGTCCCTCCGGTTGGAGGGGGTACCGGAGGTACCCCCCTCCGGTTTGGGGGGGTTTGTAGAGGAGGAGGAGACCCCCCTCCGGTTGGGGGTGAGACCGGAGGGGGGGTACCTCCGATTGGAGGGGGTACATCCCCTCCGATTTGGAAGGAGGGGACCCCCTCCGATTGGGTTGCAACCGGAGGGGGGGTGCCTCCGGTTGGGTGGCAACCAGAGGCACCCACCTCTGGTTGGAGGTGGTACCGGAGGTGCAACCGAAGGCACCCACCTTTGGTTGGAGGTGGTACCGGAGGTACCCCCGTCTGGTTGGAAGGGGGTGGAGTGGGCTCCGGTTGGAGCTCCAACCGGAGGTGCCCCATTTGGGGGATTTTGGGCATTTTGGTTTTTGTGGGATTTTTTTAGGAATTTTGGGTATTTCTCGGGATTTTCTGGGTTTTTTAGAAAAGTTTGGGGTTTTGGGGAATTTTGGCTTTTTTTTTTAGTTTTGTGGAGTTTGGGGTGGTTTTAGGATCAAGTACCGGATCAGCTAGAATTGGCTAGGGTCGTCCGGGATCGGTCGGATCTGCCTAGATTGGCCATGGCCGATCCTAATCCAGATTCGGTCGATTCTGCGAACCATGGGCAACTGATGACAGGGTTTTTAGCGTGAAAAAATTATCTAACAGGGTTTTGGGGGAAAATGCCAAAAAAAATAGATAGATTATGAATGGGGTTAGGTGAACCGATGTACTGGGCCAAACCGGGTTTGTACTACACCAGTCCGATTCAACCCAATAAAATCTAACTTCTCATTAAAAAATTTAAAAAAAAATGGCACTATTTGTACCAACCCGGTCCATGACATAGTAGAGTACGACCGAGCCGCACTATATTAGTGCAGCACAGTCAACCATGATTATGACCCAATTATGCTTAAATAGGGGTATATATATGCACAAACTCTTCTAAAATTGCTCATGTATGATTCCCCATCCCCCAGCCAAGGTGTGTATTCTGAGAAGTATGATAGATTGGTTCTCTCCAAAAGAGATATCTCCCCTTGCTTCTAATCTTGGTTTAAGTGCTCTGTCTGTGTATGCAGCCTCATAAACACAAAATAAGCCTAAGAAATACTGCACCTTTGGAAAAAGGAGTTACTATATGGCCCATTCAGGCGTCTGATAAAAGAGTAGGCTCAACTCCATGACCCCATTTCCTAACTAAGAATGCTTATCTATAACTTGTTGAGTTATGGTTATTTAAATAACCATACTCACTGACTTGATCATTGCTTTAATCTATTTTTTATGATGACATAATTCTGGTCAATCATGTTAAGCACACAACTTCAAACATATTGTGTTTTGATGATGACATTTTGTACACAATCTGATGTCATATTGTAAATATGTGGAAGATTGTTGAGTTGTGTATTCATTTGGATAATGACTAAAAACCTTCATATTGATGATATCTACACACTCATACTTTGATTTTAATGATGACTACAACATTTGGTTGTGTATGATGTCTAAACACTTATACTTTGATTTTGATTTGATCTTGATGATGACACATTATACATATTACAATGATGAGTGGACAACATGTTTTTAATACTTAATATTTCATATTTTGATGATAATGACATGTTTTAATGGTTCACACTTCATATATACAGGTTCACATAATTCTGTCAAAGTTGTGTCGACACACCCTCTACATTCAGAGCATAAAAGAGTCAGTGGTGTCGACATATGTGGATGTTGTGTCGACACAGTGTATGAATTCAGCAAACAGTGAAGGAAGCAGTAGCCCGTGGTGTCAACACAGTCTGCCTGTGTGTCGACACTCACTGTCCCTCCCAGAAGCCTGTTCTGAAGCAGTAGCCAGTGGTGTCGACATAGTCTGCCTGTGTGTCGACACTCACTGTCCCTCCCAGAAGCTTGTTCTGAAGCCAGTAGCCAGTGGTGTCGACACAGTCTGCCTGTGTGTCGACACACTTCGACTGAAGCTCAAAAACGGGAATTTTTCTAGACACGTGTCTGCATGGGAATCAAGGGATTTGACCTAGATTTTTGTGCCCACGCACCCCAAGGCACCTCATGGACATATAGGGCTATAAATACCCATGATCCTCGTACTCCAAAGGCAAGCCAGCCCATACAATTCCCAGAAAAGGTTTTTGGCAGCAAAAAGGGATCTCTCTGATGCCTTGCTCAATCTCCAGAATTTGCAGACCAGCCTTTCAACATAGAGGACGTGGGAATCAAGGCCATGCTCTGGAGAAAGAAGGGGAGTGCTGAAGGAGTAGATCTGGAAGAAGTGCAGCAACAGAAGAAGAAGATATCGCAATCCAGAAGCTACTGAAACAAAGCAGTGCCGATCAAGAAGAAGAAGGAAAAGAAGAAGAAGAGGAGCAACAGCAGATTGAGGAAGAAACAATATGGATCTGTGATCGTGAAGATCAGATCAACAGTCGGAGAGATATTTCTTCCTTCATTCACACCATCTCTTAATTCATTTCAGATTTGTGTGTGTGTGTACTAAACTGAGATCAGTACGTGGATTCTATGTGGATGTTTATTTTATGATCTGTACAAGCGCTTGGTACAGATCATAGTGTGTGTGATGCGATCTGTGCTAGTTTGTGCACAAATCTAAATTGTGTGTTGTGGATGTACAGTGCAGACCAAGTGTTTGTCACTGTGTTCGTGTGTGTGAGATCTTGCCTTAGCTAGAGGGTTTGATCTCTATAGAGTGGTTCTTCTAGTTTGTGTGTGTGTGGACTGAGCCTGAGTGCTCGTGTGTGTGTTGTACTCAGTTCTTGAGTAGTGTGTGCCTCACAGTGTGGGGGGTGGATGTAGGAGTCACTGGATGTGATCTCTGAACCACCAAAAAATACTTTGTGCACTGTGGTTTGACTTGTGGTTTGTATTGTATTGCGCTAGATGCATGCATAGGGATTTTGCCTACACACTAATTAATTTGTTCACACAAGATAATCACATATTTGACACTTACACTGTTTGATAAAGTGTTTCTCACATCTTGATAACACACATTGCATCAAATCAGAGGGGTTTTAATTGAGTAGATTCTTTATTTCGAAATAATTTTTAAATTGCTTAAGTTTCCACTGTAATTCTATTCAACCCCCCTTCTAGATTTGCCATTACAGAAAATCCGATCCTAACAATTGGTATCAGAGCGGGTTAACCACTCTAATTGTTAGATCTAATTCCTTGTTACATTGATTCACTATGATTAGATCTAATAGTCTTTCGAGTTTTGGTATAATGGCAAATTGCTTTAATCTGTATGAATTTCTTGTTATAATTTCAGAGAAATCTTCAAGCTCATTTTCATCGGATTTTTCAGAGGATTCACAGAGAAAATGAGTAAAAGAAATTCACAAGTACTTAATGGCAAAGAAGAGCTTCAATGAATCCAGAAAATCAACAATCCAAAAGACTTTGGCTCTAACAGCACATTCCATGAGCTCAGAGCATTCTTCATCCTCTTCAGAATACAAGAGATCAAATGGGTCTATAAGGTCAGGTAAATCACTTCCAGACCCATTTATGTATTCTAATTCTGATTCTGATACAGATGAAGGCATGTCTTATGTTGAATTGATTGAATTCTGTGAGAAGACACAAAATCTTAATCTAAAGCTGAACACTAAAAATAAAGATTTGAAAAAGACTTTAAAACATTGCCACAAAGAAAGTGAAAATTTGAAAAATACACTTGAATTGCTCCAGATCAATGATAAAGATCTTTCAGAAGAAAATGAGAATTTGAAAATTGAAGTTCAGAAATTGAATTCTGAAAAAGAAAGTCTGAAAGATAAAATCAAAATTTGTGAAAACAAGTTGTCCAAGTTAAAAGAAAATCATGATCAGTTGGAATTTGAAAATCTTGATTTGAAAGATGAAAATGAAAAATTGATTGATCTTAATGAGAACTTCAAATTTAACAATGATCAATTAAACAAACAGATTTCCAACATAACTCATGATCATCAAATAAAGAAAAAATACAATCAATTGGTTGAAGAAAATAGTCATTTAAAAAGGAAGATTAAATGCTTGTTGCATGACAAACCATTGTACAATGACTGTAGCAATTTAAGTAATAAAATTGCTGATTTGAAAAAATAAATTGCTCAATTTGAAAATAAAAAGAACAAGATGAAAAATGATTTGGATGTCATGCTAAACAAACTTCAAATTTCAAAAAAAGAAGTTGTTGCATTAAAAGCTGAAAAACAGAAGCTTCAAAATGAATTGAAGAATACTACAAACACAAGTCTTGCTTCTGTGAAAAATAAGAAAAATGAAAAGAAAATCAAAATAATATTTATTAAAGCTGTTGTGAACAAGAACTCTGATATCTATAATGAAAAATCAGTGAAAGTTCATGTTTAGAAAAATATTCAAAAAAAAAAATGAGAAAAATGGCAAAAATGCTGCTAAGAAGAAGAATCATGTTTATGTGAGAAACCAGAAAATGAAAACAGAAAAACAAAAACCATTGTACATGATTCTTTTACCTTCCTCACAAGTCAGGACAACTTCAAAGAAAGTTCAATATTCACATCATGCCAAGAGCCACCAAAAGGTACCTCCTTCTTCTCATGGTAAGCCTCCTCACATGAAAAGGAGATTCCAGAAAATACATACATACCAAGGTAAGTACCAGGTAAAAAATGATCTCATTTGTTTTAACTGTAATAAACCTGGTCATTTAGCCAATTTTTGCTGGAATAGAGATCAACATTTTCATAAATATGCCAAACCAGTCTAGTGCTTCACATGTCATAAATTTGGGCATATTTCTAAGGAATGTTGACATAGAATTGATAATCTTGTGCATGATCCCATGTTTCATGTTAATGTACATAAGAATAAAGATCATGTTCATGCTAAAAACACTCGGAAATTCCATGTACATGAAAATAGAACTGTTGCACAAAAGATCTCTTCTGAATTTCATGTTAAAAATCTCAATGATAAAAATCTGAAAAATAGAAAACAAAATGTTCAGTATGTCAGTGGTGCATTCTATACTTATAACTCTAAGATTAGAAACCAAGATTCTAATGTTTCTAGTCTTCAGAAAAATGCATCCAATATAAAATCATTTTGGATTCAAAAATCGTTGTTGCAGATTCATGGAAGATCCTTAGGACCCAAACAAGTTTGGATTCTGAAATGTGCTGCTTGAATGCTGGATGCAGGGATCCTTGTAGTCAATTTCAAGATGAAGGCTTCATGACTAAGGCTACAAGGAAAGTAAGTGGAGAGAATGAAAGAAAAATAAAAATCTCACTAGATAAATACTTCTGAGAGATTCTCTGCTAAATAAAAACTTCTTGTTAATAATAATAAAAAAATCTCTTGAATAAATTGTTTGATGAGTGAAATTGAATGCTAAATTGAAATCATGATGAGTTACACATCTAGATCTCTTGGTATATAAAATGGTGAAATGTGGAAAGACAAGTCATGCTTGTTTGGAAACTATCACTATGCGTGAGAAAACTTCTCCGCCGAGTATCAAGAGTCACTCCTTGCTTAAAACTAAAAGTGTGCATAATCATGCTTAAGTTACTTGCAAAAATTTTCACATCATGCACATGTAATTAAAAATCATGATTCTGTTGAAAAAAAAAAAAACTCAGAAACTCCATGTGAACATAAATTAAACATTTCATGAAAACATCGGTGCATTAAACAAAGAATAATTGTGTTATGGAACTAATGCTGCTCATAGTTCCATTAATGACAAAAGTGCATCTATACCAAAAAGAAAATTCTTTTGGATTCAAAAAGTTCATTGCTGCAATCTAACTCTTGCTCCACTGCAGGACCCAAGTAGGTATGGGTCCCAAGGCCAGCTTGATCAGCAAGTTGATGAGCTTTGTAGCCATATCTTTTCCATCTGAAATCAAGACAATGGCTATGCAAGGCAAGAAAAATTGGAAACCAGGTAAAATCCAAATGAAGACTGTTCAGGTAAAACCTCATATCATTTCCAGATTGAACTGCTTAAGTTAAAGAAAATTATTAAAGTTTTATCTGAACAATAAAGAGTGTGTTTTGATGTTGCTCCCAATAATAAATTTGTGTCATAACAATTGGAATCATATTTGTATTATCATGCTTGCTTAATTGTGCCCATGATTCTGTGTGCATATCAATTGCTTTGACTTTTTGGTATATCAAATGATGACATGTGGAAAAACAAGTTATGCTTGTTTGGAAGCTATCATTATGCGTGAGTAAAATACTCCGCCAAGTATCAGAAGTCATGTTATGCTTAAAGCTAATTGTGTGCATAATCATGTGTGAATTGCTTGCTAACTTTTTCATTCCATACACATATTAGGGGGGAGTAAATTTGAAAAAGTGCAAAAATATTCTTGAAAATGTAATGAATTTCATGCTAAAACTCAAGAATAATTGACATTTTCTGCTGTGACTATGTGGTATATCAAATGGTGAAATGTAAAAGGACAAGTTAGGCTTGTCTGGAAACTATCATCATACGTGAGAAAAATTCTCCGCCAAGTATCAATAGTCTTTTCCTGCATAAAGGTCATCAAGCAAAATGAAAATCTCAAAAACTTTATTTTAAGTCTTTGAAAAACTTCTCTCTTTCAATAAATTGTCTGTTGATGTATGCTTGATCATGTTCATATTCTTTCTGTGCAAACTGCTTGGAATGAACATATCTGAATTGCTTAAATGATCATTTCATATCATGCATATTTTATGGGGGAGTGAGTCAAAAGAATCTTTGAGTGAAATGCTTGAGAAATATTCTTTCATATTCGACAACTCACATTCAGTTTGTTGACAAATGTTCTTGCAAAACTGCTTAGTAAAAGTCAACATTTGTTAAACCATTGAAAAAAACCCATAAAAAATGACTTTGATCATACTCAGGTCGACACACATCTTCTCTTGTGTCGACACCTGTTGCTTTTTATCATGATCAGCTATTGCTCTATTCTTGAGATTTCTTGCTCTTGTGTCGACACACTAAGGATTTTGTATTGACACATCATCATCTATCTTTTTGAAATCTTTACATATTCAGGGGGAGCTGATTCTTTCATAAACCATCATGATAACATCCACTCAAACTCATGCTTGAAAATCAGTTTCCATTTATTTCCTGATTCACTCTTCTTGACATTTCATACATTTTAATCAAGTCTTGCATCAGGATAAATAAGTCTTTATGATATTCCTATATGAGAGATTTCATACATAAAGACTAAAATAATTATGCACTCAGTTTAGTCTTAAAGATACAATCTAAGAACAAGTTTATGTCAATTTTTAATGCTGAACTCATTTAAACTGAGTTGCAAAACACTTGTAAGCACATGAGTAGCTTTAGTGTTTAACATGTGTATGTTTTGAAGCTTTATCGTTAACACATGTTAAGAATAATCTCTCTACACTCATAATCATGTCTACTCTAATTAATGTAAGTCTGTTCTTAAAAAATTTCAAATAGAAAGTTTTCAGAAAAATAGAGAGATACAAATAGAGCAATGAAAATTTCACTTTATCACTGAGTAACCGGGTTCATTTCACCTAATCAAGTGTTTTGGCTCGCGTCAAAAGGTGACAAACAAGTTGTTTCAACTCTGTATAAGGTAATGAAGTTTAAACCACTGAGTAATCAGGAGGTCTTGCATTGGGTAAATGTGACATCTTGCACTGAAAGGTGTAATTTGACCAATTTACTCTTGTATTCTCTCTCACAAAATTAAAAAAAAAAAACAGAAAGAACAGCATGTACATTGACCTAGATGAAGTTCATGTTAATTGGGTTTAGAGTTATTTTTTTACATTGTGTTAAATGTTTAGCTACTAAACTCATGTGATATACACTTTTGTTAACTCATATAGGTCACTTTCATCACATTTGCTTCATCTTTTTAAATGCATTCAAGTTATTAAAACTTTGACATATATTGTGATTGAATGTGTCTTTATTATTAAACTTTGTTGCACAATTCTAAGACACAATAATTTTTCTCTCATATTTTAATATCAAAGATCTTAGTGATTCTGATCATTGTTTATCATTCATCTCCCAATTCCACCTCTTGCTTACATGTCAGTTTGATCTCCATCCATTGATGTTCTTTGGTATCATTTTTTCCTACTCATTTCATTGACACCATCATAGGGGGAGAGTGTTATACCAAAGGGGGTGACTATACTTGTTGTTGATTAAGGGGGAGAGAGAGTCATTTTGTTGTTATCAAAAAAAAAAAGGAGAATTTGAGGGGAACAATATGATTGCAACGGCAAGCTTCTGTAATGATTGTAATTTTTGAATGAAAACAATCCATACTATCTTTGTTGTCTATGATTGCAAGTTTCATGATTATTCATCTAAACAAATGTTGTACATAACCATTGTGCTTTCTTCACATTTATATGTTTCTTTTCATCTTTTTGATGTTGTCAAAAAGGGGGAGAAATATGAATGTATATTTTGTCATCATCAAAAAGGGAGAGAATGTTGAGTTATGGTTATTTAAATAACCATACTCACTGACTTGATCATTGCTTTAATCTGTTTTTGATGATGAGATAATTCTGGTCAATCATGTTAAGCACACAACTTCAAACATATTGTGTTTTGATGATGACATTTGTGTTTTGATGATGACATTTTGTACATAATCTGATGTCATATTGTAAATATGTGGAAGATTGTTGAGTTATGTATTCATTTGGATAATGACTAAAAACCTTCATATTGATGATATCTACACACTCATACTTTGATTTTAATGATGACTACAACATTTGGTTATGTATGATGTCCAAACACTTATACTTTGATTTTGATTTGATCTTGATGATGACACATTGTACATATTACAATGATGAGTGAACAACATATTTTTAATACTTAATATTTCGTATTTTGATGATAATGACATGTTTTGATGGTTCACACTTCATATATACAGGTTCACATAATTCTGTCAAAGTTGTGTCGACACAAGATGTCAAGTGTGTCGACACACCCTCTACATTCAGAGCATAAAAGAGTCAGTGGTGTCGACACATATGGATGTTGTGTCGACACAGTGTATGAATTCAACAAACAGTGAAGGAAGCAGTAGCCAGTGGTGTCGACACAGTCTGCCTGTGTGTCGACACTCACTGTCCCTTCCAGAAGCCTGTTCTGAAGCAGTAGCCAGTGGTGTCGACACAGTCTGTCTGTGTGTCGACACTCACTGTCCCTCCCAGAAGCCTGTTCTGAAGCCAGTAGCCAGTGGTGTCGACACAGTCTGCCTGTGTGTCGACACTCGCTGTCCCTCCCAAAAGCCTGTTCTGAAGCCAGTAGTCAGTGGTGTCGACACAGTCTGCCTGTGTGTCGACACACTTCGACTGAAGCTAAAAAATAAGAATTTTTCTGGACACGTGTCTGCATGGGAATCAAGGGATTTGACCTAGATTTTTGTGCCCACGCACCCCAAGGCACCTCATAGACATATGGGGCTATAAATACCCATGATCCTCGTACTCCAAAGGCAAGCCAGCCCATACAATTCCCAGAAAAGGTTTTTGGCGGCAAAAAGGGATCTCTCCAGTGCCTTGCTCAATCTTCAGAATTTGCAGACCAGCCTTTCAACATAGAGGACGTGGGAATCAAGGCCATGCTCTGGAGAAAGAAGGAGAGTACTGAAGAAGGAGTAGATCTGGAAGAAGTGCAGCAGCAGAAGAAGAAGATATCGCAATCCAGAAGCTACTGAAACAAAGCAGTGCCGATCAAGAAGAAGAAGGAAAAGAAGAAGAAGAGGAGCAGCAGCAGAATTGAGGAAGAAACAATATGGATCTGTGATCGTGAAGATCAGATCAACAGTCGGAGAGATATTTCTTCCTTCATTCACACCATCTTTTAATTCATTTCAGATTTGTGTATGTGTGTACTGAACTGAGATCAGTACATGGATTCTATGTGGATGTTTGTTTTCTGATTTGTACAAGCGCTTGGTACAGATCATAGTGTGTGTGATGCGATCTGTGCTAGTTTGTGCACAAATCTAAATTGTGTGTTGTGGATGTACATTGCAGACCAAGTGTTTGTCACTGTGTTCGTGTGTGTGAGATCTTGCCTTAGCTAGAGGGTTTGATCTCTATAGAGTAGTTCTTCTAGCTTGTGTGTGTGTGGACTGAGCCTGAGTGCTCGTGTGTGTGTTGTACTCAGTTCTTGAGTAGTGTGTGCCTCACAGTGTGAGGGGTGGATATAGGAGTCACTGGATGTGATCTCTGAACCACCTAAAAATCTTTTGTGCACTATGGTTTGACTTGTGGTTTGTATTATATTGCATTAGATGCATGCATAGAGATTTTGCCTACACACTAATTAATTTGTTCACACACGATAATCACATATTTGACACTTGCACTGTTTGATAAAGTGTTTCTCACATCTTGATAACACACATTGCATCAGATCAAAGGGGTTTTAATTGAGTAGATTCTTTATTTCGAAATAATTTTTAAATTGTTTAAGTTTCCGCTGCAAATCTATTCAACCCCCCCTTCTAGATTTGCCATTACAGAAAATCCGATCCTAACATAACTAAACTTACAAGAAGAATCTCTTAATCCACTTATTTTTTTGCTTTTCATCACCGTATGCCAAATTAACTAAATATCCTTGAGAAGACAACATTCATTACAAAGATTACAAAGTAGTTGCCCATAGAATAGCCAAACTGTCACCCACATGGATGAAGTCCTTACACAGGAGAGAAGCATAAGCTGTAACATGAGATAATGTCATAAGTCCTTGATATGACTACTAATAGATATTATACCTTGAGTTAATAATGAAGAATGGTAATCCAATAGGGAAATGAGCCCACATGCATGACTTTTCCCACTTTTTTATTTTAATATGATAGACATGAATGAAGTATATTTTATAGAAAAATCAACAACCACTGGATTCATACTTAGCAGCAAGTGTGTCCTTCAAATTCATCCATAGGAAATGAAGAAAAGAGAGAAACTAGTTACATGAATTACTAAAACGGGACAATTAACCAATTGGATTTTGTCAAAGAGAGAAATTACTTACATGAATCACTAAAACAGGACAATTGACCAATTGGATTTTGTCAATGTTCTGCAGAAGATTAAGTTGACTATCAGTACTAAGACTTACAAAGAAACAAGTCATGTACTATACACAGTCATGAGTGCAAATATCAAACCTTGTAGATGTCAAACCAGTATGTGCGTTTCACAGGATACATGACCCTTAGACCTGAAAGTATGGGACTGTGAAGGACAACAGCTTTTAAGTTGGGTAAGCGGGTTGCTAGATCTAAAGTTGGTCCACTCCCAAGAGACTGGCCATAAAGGATAATGTCCTCTTCTTTAGCACCAAAATTCTCTTGAAGACATTTATATGCAGCTTCAATGTCAGCATAAGTGTTCTGTTCACTTGGCTAGTATACAGAAGAAAGATAAAAACGAGTTATATTGACCTAATAGGCTAACATGGTAATGTCTCACAAGTTCATACATTGGGACGTCCCACCAACAGTAAATGAGATGAAATTGTTACTGACCTTCCCAGATGACTGTCCATATCCAGAATAATCGTAGCTACATGAACAGCAAGTATGTATAAGTGCAATCGGATTGTTTTTCTGTTTAAAAAGTATGGACTGAAATAAATCGGGAAAAGCTGCTGAAAAAATAGGTACTAACTACTAAGTGATGTGACATGCTAGCTGATCTGGAAATCAAATAGTTAACAAGCTTAGGTATTTACAGCCTTTGCAATTTTCAAGAGATCAATAGATCATAATTTGCACTTGTGCTTTCATGTAACAAATCAAAAACATATTTCATTTATTATCATAACCCCATGAAGATTTAAAGGTTTATGCACTAATCAAGTCACCACAAATGATTTAATCACTAATTTTATGGGTTTATTTGCTAATATCTAAAAGTTCTTCTTCTTTTTTCAAGGAAAACTCATGTTTTACAATTTTGAAAAGACTGACCCATCCAATCTTGGAACCAGCTGAACTCAGGAAGGCTGAGTCCAATCCGGTTCATCCCAGACTGGCAGGTTCCACGTCTTGGATATCACACAGCACTCCTTCCCAGCAGATCCGTCCACAGGCATACCAAATATCAAGGCCATCTTTAAATCAGATCCTTCATTAAGAAAGAAAGCAATATATTATGCCTGCCCTCTTCATAGTCATGAAACATCAAAAAGAATGCAAGTGGTGCTAAATACATGATTATATCCAATAATGAATGCTTTGTTTAGATTTCAAAGACACTTTTTAAATCTGATTCCTTATTGGTTTAGGAAATGCTGGCATTCCCAAATGGAAAACAAAGTCGGAAAAAGGTATTTGGTTTGGTATATTCAAGACAAAGTCCGATAATTGATGCCATATCTAATAAAATATTAAGGGTTCTTTCCAAATAAATCATTGTTAAAAATGAAGTTACAAATATATCATTCCTGGAAATGCATCAGCATATGTATCCTTAATGCGTAAAAAAACTGTCAAATATGCCATCCTAGTTAACTTCTGTCGATGGGAGGATGAATATTTCTAAAAGATGCTAATATTTCCATTAGGTGACTATATTTTGACCCCAAAAAAAACCTCCTGTTAATCCTCACGTATGCTTCTCATCTAAGGGCTGCACTGTTCAAGTCTATTAACCAGCTCAGTCCATAGATGAGAGCAGTCTCACTTTAGTGTCGCAACCGGAACGGCTGACGTCCGGGGAGTCGCGACCGTCGTGGGTATCGACCTCTTCCACTGGCATCTGATCTAGATTACCCTTGGGGTCATACTGCTAGATTACCAGCACGAAGGCGGCACTCAAGAACTCCAACGAAGTCATGTATCTGCCCAATGGCCCCAGCTCAGGGTGGTCCATCAGTAGCACCCATAGGGAGACTAACGGGGAGCCGGAGCTGGAGCAGGAGAGGGCGACGGTGAGGGTGAGGAGGACCCAAGCGGCGACATCATGCCTTCAACAGGATGATTAGCACCTTCTTGACCCAAAGAATCAAGAGTAAGTTCGTGCTCTCAGGGCCATCCAAGTCCTTCGAGACCCTGTTTAATCAGAGCTAAGATCTCGTATGGCTTCCTTCATCTCCGTCCTCTTCGTCTCTTCTGCGACTTAAGCTAGCTTGTGTGAGCTATGGCACGGAGTTCATCTTCACTGCCCAGGCGATTCATGTAGAAGGCCAAGCGATCGCACCCACAGACGAGCCCTTCGTGGAGAGAGGGAGAGGGAGGGCACATGCAGGGGGTGGGGTAAGGGAAGGGACCAGATCAGAGAGAGGGAGAGGGAGGGCAAGCGCCTGGAGAGGGGGAGCACCTGAGGGTGGGATGCAGAGAGAGGGAGAGAAAGGGCGAAGCAGGGGAGGGGGGTTGCACGGAGCAGAGAGAGGGAGAGGGATGGCAGGTCTTAGAGAGATGCAAGAGAGGGAGAGCAATATAGTCCTTTCCCACATCTGGTTAATGTTAACCATGGTTACTTGAACGGGCGGTAACGGGGGGTGACAACGATGGCATATTTAAAAGTTCTTCATGCGTTAAGGATATGTATTCTAATGCAGTTCTAGGAATGATATTTTTGTAAATTCATTTTGAACAATGGTTTATTTGCCAAAAAAACCTATTAATACAAAGAATACAAATCAATATGGCTTATAATATTTCACTCAGCCATTGACATCATTACTGGAAAGATGAACAAACAATGAACTAAATATCTTCGATTAACCACAATTGTATATGATATCAATAAGGATTCAGATAAGAAACAAAATCAGACAGGCAAATTGCTCATTGGTATTATCCAGTTTATGGATCCTACTGATATCGGTCAAATGTGGAAATGGACAAAAATCTAGGTCCAAATTGACAGTAATCCATTTGCATCCTTATTTTTTTTTATCCTGGGAACATAATATAGCAAATAAGGTCAAGTTACTAGCTTCTTACAGCAATAATACTTTATTGACTTTGAAAGACAGAATGGTTTCATAAGGAGTGTATGAGTCAGAACCATGGAACCACTTGTTAACGTTTTTTCTTAAACTGACACCTTGTATCTGCTACAGGAGCCACCTTTTTCTGTATTTTCTTTTTCAAGGCCAGTTCTGGATTAGAGGTAGTTCAAACTTCAAACAAAGAGGGAGAAAGGAGGGTCGTTACCCTCACCAACAACACCCACCACAAATTCATGACAGAAATGACCCAGATCTGCTCTAATTATCAGAACAATAATGACTAGAAGATTAAAAGTCCAGCTGTTAAGTTCTATGATTATTAGAGTGCTGAAACATCTAATCTATCCCCAAATTCAAACAAACAAACACCACTAGGTCAGTAAAACCACATCAAAAGTACTCTGGCATTGTGATCATACTAGTTGATGACATACCAAGGGCGCCGCCAGGTATTTGAGAAATGAAAAGGACCCGAAAGGATCTTTTGAGTAAAGAAAGAGTATCTTTATGCAGTATAAAAGAGCAAGTATCAGGAAAAATATATAGGACATTTTCAGTTGGGCACAGGCATCAATTTCCAATGAGACTAAAGCACTGATAAGCATCAAAAAGCCATTGCACCATGGTTGTGCATTAGAGTTTAAAAGAATCTGGCCTTTTCCAAAAATCCAGCAATTTTAATCATGAACATGTTTTCATATGAAAAAACGAGGACAAAAAGATCATATGGCAGTCTATAAGTGTTTGACCACTTCTGGAACTCATCTTCATCATTTCATGCTGTAAGATCATTTAGCTACAATAAGATAAACACAATTTTATTTATCCCTTCGTTCTATACCCTAAAGGACAGAAGTTGGGATATGTGCAAATAAGACAGCCACAATTTTCCCCATGACGTTATCTAGTTCTAGAAGATGCACTTCCATAGGCAGAAGCATCGGCAGTCCAGTGCAGGAATATCAGATAGGGTTGTATGATACCTTTACACAAACAAATGCAAATTGAAACTGACCAGAAAGGTTACGACAAGACAACTGTACAATTGGTGCCAGATACCTTGAAGTAAATATTTAACTGTCCTAGTAGAGACGATTCCAAAGGAGCAGTGGAAGATGGGAGGAGAAAAAGGTTGAGAGGTGATGAAAGAATACAGCGGGTGGGGTGGGGTGGGGTGGGGTGGGGTGGGGGAAGGGGTGGGGGGTTGGGGTTGGAGGGCAAGAGGGGTATCAGACTTTCTCTGACTCACGAGGTACAGTTCCACCCGGAAATTTAACAACACTAAAAACGAGTCTTCAAGAAAGCGAAGTCCTTGACCTTGCAAAGAAAACCAGATGCCAAATCAAAAGAAGAGATAAACCCACAGTGAGGCTGACCTTGGACGTCTGACAAGACACTCTTCCATTGGAATCTCGGATTCCACAGAACCTAGTCAGCAAACTGGACTCTGAAGTCCAAAGAATTGAACAGAGAGAAACTCCACTTCAAGTAGAAATCTCAGATGCCAAGATTCGGACATCTGCCTCCAAAAAGAGAGAAAACAGATACCCCATTTTCCAGAAAAGAAATATATGTATACACACACACAAATTACAGATAGCGGCACTCCTCCGATACATCCGCACATACCCCCACTCGACAAAAGAAAGTGAGTCCAAGAAATAAGTCAAGTAGGACACGTTTCCCCGCAAATTTCCAGTCTAGAAGGATCAAAGTTGGTCAGGTTTCTTGATGCTGGCACATCCACCATCCACCAGCATAAAATCCAGGTGGGAAAGAATTTATCGAGTTCCCGGGGGAGGGGTGTGTTGGAGCGGGAAAAGAAAAAAAAAAGAGCACAAGCAAAGTTCACCCTGGAAATTTTACGCAAAAGAGTAAAACTTGGGAAGAAAACCGAAGGGAATTAACTGAATTGCACAGCCGAGGTGAGTGGGAAGAGCAGACTTCAAACTTCTTGACTACACGGAAAAAGGGAAATCGAATTTGTGGAAGGGAAGTGACGTCAGTTGGCCTCCTACCCCAGCAGGTTGACGCGGAGGTGGATGCTGAGCTCGATGAAGAGCTCGTACATCTGACCAAGGTCGGCAGCGTTTCCGTGGGAGTAGAGAAGAGTGGAGGTGGCCATGGGGTGGCGCACGTACACTGCCACGATCTGGTGGCCCCGCCGCGTGGGCAGCCGCAGAACCTCAACGTTCTCCCGGTGGGGGAAGCGGCTCAGCGTCGTCAGCTCCGTCAATTCGTCCGTCACCAGCTGGTACGACGGCGGGCTCGGCGGGAAGAACGCAAACCTCGCCGCCACGCTCGACGTTACCCCTCCCATCCCACCACCCCCACCCACACGCCTCCCAATCTGTTCACTGGCAGACCCACCTCCCGCTCTCTACTCTCCCACCTCTCTCTCTCTCTCCCCCCCCCCCAAATCTCTCCCTACACCAGCACACAGTCTTCTCTCTAGTCTCTACCTTTTACTCTCTCTCTCACACACACACTCAGTCTCTCTCTCTCTCTCTCTCTCTGCTCCTCGATGTCTTCAGTGGTCCTCGCTGTGATGGGGAGCGGTCTGAGGATGCGTGGCCGCTGAAAAAACGGCATTTTTCGCTTTGCCCCTATCACTACTTTGGATTGACATTGGAGTGCTCCTAACGGCTACACTTTCAAAGTTAAAAATGTACTAATACTTTTGTGCCCTACAAACTTATGGACTGCTGTCTTTTTTCCCTTTTGAGCCAAAAGTGTTTTATATTATAACTTAAGCTTCCCCAATGTCTTAAAAAAGAATAGGTTTTTTTATATAAAAAATATTGTATAGTAATTATTTGCAAATATATCATGTTAAAAAATATATTAACAAATATATCATTAATTTTGTCTAAAATTATGTAAATATGACATCATCATTACCCTCTATTACCCTATGTGGTTGTAACCCTAGTTAAGTTTAACTTTATGTGGAGAAAAATAGAAATATCTAGGGTTAAAAAAAAACTCTCATTAGTCTCCCCATAGTTGTCATCGTCCATTAACTTCTTCCCAGCCTCTAGCTAGAACTTCAGCAATATGTTGACGTGTTTGTGTTGGATCGTATGTCAACTAATCACCGTAGAGGGAGGGGTGAATAGATTGTTCTGAAAAATAAAATAACAGATAACAAACACTAAAGATTGTTTAGTTAGTAATTAGTAGAAGTGCGCAAGCGCAAGAATTAAGTAAGTAGAAGCAAACAAACATACAACCAAGAAACGTAGAAGATTTATCTTGGTTCAAATCTCCCCTCTAACGGGAGTCCAACATCTAGTCCCTAAAAAACCACTTAATCTACCCTCTAACAGGAGTCCTATATCTAGTCCCTAAAAAATCACTTGAAATTTTCACTAACCTATCCAAACATTACAACACACACGTCGAGCGACACGGTCTTCCCTTCTCTAAGGGGAATAACACCCACTTGCACCCAAATAGCCTTCCTTTATCCTAAAGGAATACATACAAAATACCAATCTCCTAATTATCTCTAGATTACAAAAGAGAAAGAGCGCCCTAAAAACACTACGAGTTAAGCAACAATAGTATAACAGTGACCACTAGGTCTAATCTCAAGTACGCACTCAGGGAGAGAGAAAGAGAGAAAAGGTTTGTCTATTGAGCTTGACTCTCTCTAGGTAGACTTTCAAAATCTTTTGCAAATGCTGAAGTCCATGTTGCTTAAAAAAGAATAGCTTGAGTAAATAGGAGTTGAAATGCTTGCAGAATGATTGCTCGAGGTTCTTCCAAAAGTTGTTTCAGCTGACTTTGATTCTCCTATTGATAGGCTTCAACTTATTCTTCATGCCATTGATCAATTGACTATTCGAAAATAGACATTTGAATTATTTGTGTGTAATGTTTTTGATCTTGTGAGTAATGATCTTCTTCTTTCTATTTTGAGTATCTTACATGCCACTGTAGTTGGCACATTAAATGCTTTGCATGCAAAATTTAGACAAGAAAGGATTTTTTTCTAGATAAATATCCGGGTCAATGGAAATAGTATTGTTCAATAGACAATAGAAATAAAGAAATAAGATTCAGTGGATGTCTTCTTGTAAGGAAATTGTACACTCCTATTAATGTGTATCTGCAAGGAGTTAAGTGAGTAGATTACTATATTGGTGTATGTATTATTTCAACGGTACATTTGTGTAGTCTACTTGGTTAAAGTAACTTTTCCGATCATTAAATACTTTTTGTACAAAAATTAACATTTGAAATAATCTTTTCTTTAATACAATGACTAGAATTATGAAATGATAAATACATATTAAACATTCCATGTTGTCCTTCGCAGAAATGATAGTTGAGAAGATGATATCTAAACGTGGACAATAATGAAGTGAGAATTTATCTATTTTTATTGAGAGAATAAGTAATAATATTTCCCTATGTGAAAATGTTTAGAATTAAGTCTATCACTAAAAAGATATTCAAGAAATAATAATTAGTCTTTGATTAAAATAATTATATTTATAAATAGATTAACTTCTACTAGAAGTTTAACTTGAAAAGAGATACATAGCATAAGTTGTAGTGAGCAGCGGCTTGAGATTCGACTGCTGTGAAATCCCTCTACAGTCAAAGTGAATATTGATTGTTGGGAATGTATATCAATCAAAGTGGAACTTTGACTTGTAAAGCGAGTCAACAAAAGTCAGAGTTAAACTTCGACTTGGGCAATAAGTCTTCATCAATTGGAGATGAACTTCGACCTGTGACATAAGCCGAAGTTGGACTTTGACTATTGAAGAAATCTCATTCCAATTAAAATGGTACTTTGATTGCTGAAGGAAGTTTTATTTCAGTTGAAGTGAAATTTTGACTACTCCAATTGATTTGAGTTTTGACTCCAAGAGTGACTTTGGCTTCAAAACAAGAATACTATCATTGACTTAGTCAATTTTGCTTTATTTATTTTTATACTATTCAAAACAAAACTTATGACTAATAATATTTGCTATTTGTTTTCTATGAAATAATTTGTCAACAATTATTCTTTTTTCATTTATCAAGTAATTAACATAAATGCATTTTGTCATCAAACATAAATTAACTTTGTCATAAATTATTTTGTCATCATCAAAACTAACATAAAATTAAGCATGATTAAAGAGCAAAATTAACAAGTAATTATGCATGCTCCCAACAATATCTCATTTTTTGGTGATGACAAAACACATGAATTATTGACAAAAATAATGAGATGTGTAATTTCTTATGCAAGTTGTCTTCCCCTAGATGTGTGTTCTCTCCCACGTAACTTTTCTCACCTTTTAACATTCATTTATTGCCATCAGGATGTTCCTGACGATAGTGTCGATTGTCGTCTATCTCTCTTCTAACAACAGCCTGTATTGTCGTCAATCTCCCTATTTTCGTTTCCAACCCAAGCTCTGTAGAGAGAGAGAGAGAGAGAGAGAGAGAGAGAGATTTGTCATCTTCGGCCATGTTCGTGGTGATTCAAGTTAAGACTTTGCTTCCTTGACACCAGAAGACATTGTTGTGCGAATGAATCGATCAGAGAAGTGTTCGTTGAGGCAATTTTGTGAAGGGTTTACTTAGGGCTTAAACTAGCTTCTCTAATTAATTCTTAGTGGGTTAAGTGCAATCCAAGCAAGTAATTAGGGGTTTAGATCTGTGATCATACTCTTTAGATTGTGTATTTTTCTTGTATTTTCTTAAGGCTTAAGTTAAACAAATTTTGGGTTTTGATTGCTGCTTTGAACTGGGTTCTTTGTGTGCTTGGAACTTGATGGCAAGTCTCCTGATGGCACACCATACTGTGACATTAAGATCAACTTGATGGCGCAGGATTGTACCGTCAACCTCCTCTTAACGGTTGTCGATCTTACCATTAAGTTCATATCTTTAGTTCCTGCTTTATTTCTGTTTAATGTAAATTTTGATGTGTGGATCTGTAGCATATCGACTGTTCGGATCGTCTTATATTTGTTGTGGTGGCCAGTGTGTGGCCCACATTGTGAGTAGCAGGTGCTTTCACAGGTTTTCGGGGCATTGTGGGCCGGCTGGTTGGCCCAAAATGCAGGTTTGTTCTCTGTCCCTAAACGCGACAGAGGGGCGCGTCGCGTTCTCATCGCGACACCCGGGGACGTCGCGTTCTGGTTTCCACCGTTTTGGCTCGTCATCTGCATGCACGCCACGTGTCGCGCGCGGGACAGGCGTGCTTACGTCGACAGGCAGATCGCGATGGGCAGTCGCGTCGTGACCTGGTCGCGACGTAGCAATACGTCGCGTTCCCAACCGAGCTGCGTTTTTAAGAAACCCTGGCAGAACAGAGCTTTCACAAGCTCTGCTCGGCCAGGGGAGGTTTTACTCGAGGGATTCTGGGCGATTCGAGCTCGTGGGCCTCGATTGGTCGTGTTCTTACCGCGAGAATCGCGTGTGGAGCGGGAGAAACGCCGGGTTATCGCCCGTTTTTGTGTTCTTCATCAAAGTAGGGAGATTCTACCCTTTTCCTTCATGGAATCAATGTGTGTGTGTCATGTGATGTGTTTACAGCTTTAAGAACTGTAGATGGCATGCTAGGACATCACAAAGAGCATGAAAAATGGATTAGAAACCATGTTTGGCAAGGTTTTTAGGGTTTTCTGGCAAAGGGGACCCGGATAGGGTTTTTCGCCTGCGAAAGTGACGGTCTCCCCTGCCGCGATCAGATCGCGACAGGACGATACGTCACGTTCGCGTTTGGGATCGCGACATGTCGAGGTGTCGCGACCTGATCGCGGCCCAAGTCCTTGTCACGATCACAGCCGAGGGGTTGTATTTATATGTGTTTGTTATGGTACGTGACGTTTATGGTTAACTGATGTGCGGTATGGTTATCCGATGAGCGTGAAAATGGTTGGCGGTGCTTTGGCACTTGTTGTGCTCCTTGGGAATGTGGCTCACATGGTGAGCTACAGACTCACATCACGTGGTTGTGAGTGTGCGGCTGGTTTCAGTGACCCGTGTGTGTTCACGTGGTTTGTGTAGCGTGCACGAGATTCTGTGTGCATGGCAGGTAGTGATACGCCTTCCGTGGTTACCTCTACAGTTGGGAGCCCCAGGTTCCGAGGTGAGCCAGACACGTGGATGTGCTCGGGGTTTGTTCTGGTACAGTGGTACCATCAGGGTCTTATCGTCTTCCAGGACACCCTCGCTCTCAGGGAGAGTTGTCGTCCAACTAAGGGAAAGACGGCAGGGACAACGACTTGTGAGAGTTTGTTGTTTAGTCGCTTGTAGCGCGCTCGTAGTTGGGGGGACGGACACCAGTAGACGTACTGGACCCCAGCTAGTCCTGTTTCCAGTGCCTCACTTTAGGAAGTTTAGGCCAGAGTCCCTAAAGGTGTCAGGTATGGGCCTGCGGGGTGTGACCTACAGGTGTGGTGGTTTGGTTGGTCTCCACAGTTCTTGTTTGGTTTAGTGGAGCGGCAGCTGGACCTTTCGTCTATGGCTGCGAGATTGAGAGGTAGACTTGTGTGTTTGTTCGGGTTGGTTGCTGGTGTCGCGAGCCAGGCTACGCGACCCGAGTTTGGCGTTTATGTAATACCCCAGAAATATCATTAATTAAAAATTATAGATAAAATAAAAATTTTATCAATTAATAAAAATTTAAACTAGTTAAATGATACACATCATTATCACATGCGTAAAAACATATATAAAAATTTTGTTAAAATAAAGGTTATACTTTAAAGAATATTCCCTAATGACCCATTAAGAAATTGGGGCATAGAAAAATAATTCGACCGAGTTTTTAGAATTTAGGTGACTTATTATTGTAATCAAGGGATAATTCGGAAAACCCATTATTTTATGAGCCAGATGGATTAATAATTAAAAGTCAAATAATGGGTAGACTTTAACAATATGTATTGATAATCCATCATGAGAAATTGGATCAATGGACCTCTCCTGGTCATGAATAAATTCAAATGAGAAAATGTAATAAAAATCCAAAACTCTATTATTCTCCAATTAAAAAGGGAAATTCCCATAAGTTAAATTCTATTAAGTGATGGGCTTTGCTATATTGACCCATTAGAAATAAGTGGGCTAAAATAGAAATTTTAAAAAGAGGAATAATAGAGAAATACCCAAAATTCGTAACTAGAATATTACTAAAATAGAAAAGAGATATTTAATGCATTAGCTAGTTTGAATTAGGATTGGATTCCTAAACCTACCCCAATAGGTTGGCCACGAATTTGGCTCACATCCTAACCCAAATAGAAGTTGGAAAGCAAGGAAGGAAAGAAGGAGTTAGGAAATCTCGTAATTAAAGAGAAATTTGAGTAGTAGTAGGAATAGGAACCCTTACTAGCTTAAATACTCTCTTAACTCTCTATGGCCAGCCCTGAAACTTTGCTGGGGCTTGCTGGACGTGGAGAGAAGGCCAAGGAGGAGGAGAATTCGTGGGGAGAAGGCTCTCTCAAGCATCTTCTTTTGTTCTTCAAGTTCTAGCCCTAGAAGAGTAAAACGACTAAAGGTAGGCATTCTCCCGAGCAAAACTCAATTAAATCCATCTGTAGATTGTTCCATACATCAGGAACAAAAGCCCTCTTGTTTCACTCTTTTCATCGAGCCAATCTTTTGTTCTTGATTTTAGAAGATCTACAAACATGATAACCCCGAGACATCATATTTAATTCAAATCTCTATGTATACTTGATCTCATGCTACGAAATTTTTACTGTAGATACTTCATGTTGTTGGGGATCTTTTGCCCCTAAAAGCCCTAAATTTCATCGAGCATGTTGATCGAATTTAATCGATCTTTCTCTATGTGACATGTTCTAAATAACTCGTTCTTGCTCATGTTCAAACCCTGTATGAACCATGCTCCCTCTCTAATTTCGATTTACTGGAAGTACCCTTGCATGTCTACTTTAATTTGCAACTTGTTTCGTGATTTTTCATCGACTATGTAATTGGTTATGATTTTTCAAAGTACCCTATGTCAAAAAGGCAAGTTTCTGGACCGCAATCCAAGACAGGTCAGAACCTGTCCGGCTCAGGTGCAGACCCTGTGAACGCGACGGCCCGATAGGCCGCATTCACAAGGGCCGTCGCGACAGAGCGCTCTGTCATGATCTGATCGCGACAACGCCTGTCGTCGCGATCTGCTGACCATGCCGTCACGACCCTCATGCAACCCCGTCGCGACCTGACTGCCCGAACTGACCTGCCTGTCGCGACCTGTACAAGCCACTGTCGCGATCTACCCTGACCCTGTCGCTATCCTTATTGGCCTACGTCGCGTTCACAGGATTTTTGATGAAAACCCATAAAATTTATTGCTCTCACTTTCTGCAATAACTCTCACTTTCTGCAATATTCTTACGCCTTTTTAACAGCCATACACGCAGTAAAAACACCTGTTTTAAAATGGAGCTATATTGAATGCTTTAAAATACATATTCACGACTTCTTTTCTATCTATGATTTCTCTCTCACATGCACACATATGAACCATCCATATATGGCTGAAATATGGCATACAATACCTCATAATGTATCTGGTAATTTATTACAATAAAGTATATTAATTGCCCTATTTTAAAGGACTTGTATTTGTTTCTTGCGTTGTTTATATACCGATATCGACGCTCCACTGTTCTAGAATTCCTTTAGAACGTCGAGTACCTGTTTTTATATACACACTTTACTTGGCTTGTGGTGAACTCTCCGTCGGATATTCCTTTCGCCGGACTAGTAAACCCTTGTATAAGGCCTCCGTAAGTCTCCTCTGATCATGGATTCCCACATGGTCGACGAGCCGGTTGTACCCTAACACCCATTACACCTTTAGGGATCCATATGATCCAAACGGCTATTAGAAGTTCGCTCTTACCTTGAATCACGTCGGACCTCTGGACTTGTGCATAACATGGCCAGCGGGAAGATCGTGAGTTCCACCTGACTGCCAACACCATGTACGTGTGTTGTGCGACTGTTACTATCGCCTGTTACTCGGACGGTTACATGCATTGTCCCTTATCCCTCATCTATACTCTACTCGCTCATCTATTCACGTTCACTCTACTATCTCGTCTATTCATCTAGTACTCTCATCTATTCCTTGGTACTCTATTTGGCCATTAAATTGATTGTCTATGATAAAAACATGACTATGCTAGGCAACATTATAAGGGCCCGGTCTGGTCTTGGGAGGAGCACCTGAAAGGCTATAACTCACGAGGGTCTAATGATCTGGGTGATGGCATACACCTAACGCATGAACACACAAGATTTGATCTATGACAATCAATTAATCAAACAGTCAATTATTGGTTTACTTGAAACTCGTGGTTGAAAGAATATCGACCAACACTTGCTATCGTGACTTGTGCACTGAAGTGCAACTTTGCTTGTTATCTTGTTATACGGCCAATCCGATATCAAACTTGTCGTGCTATACTCTCGTGCATTGTGCTATTGTCCCTCGTTATCGTGTACCAGTACTTTCTATATGTTTCTCGTTATTCTCTCTAGTTATCCTGCTTTATAATACATTAATCACTTAAAGCATGCTTGATCCTGAGATTTAAGTCCTACTGGGCGTTATCGCTCACCCTGCGTTATTTGTTATTGTGTCTCAGGTAAGTCGGACGATGACGTTATACGTACCAATGGGACGGGACCAGAGTGATGAGTGACCTGGAGTCAAATGATGAAGTTACCCTAGCACCATGGAGTCCAGTAGTGATTGTTTTAGATTTCTTTTCAATGTAATGATGTCATTGAGCCTTATGTGCGGCTCTGAATTAGTGGTTGTAATAGTCTTAGTGATTTTATAATGAAATAAAGAGTTTATTCCAATTATTGTTTATTAGATGCTCTGATGTTTGCGAAAGTATGCGCAATTGTCGTTACCATACTTGTTGTTCGCGTCTCCCTCCGATTTATTCCGCTGCTAAATTGGAGGGGCGTGACAGTTGGTATCAGAGCCTAGGATGTCCTTATTAGGATATTATAGGTCATAGGATGTTCTAGGTGGATTGCCATAACACGTGTCTAAGTCAACCACCATACCTATGTGAGAGATTGGGTAGAGCTTGGGGTTATGCTAGGAGCTTAACTATATGTACAAACACCCTAAGTCTAAAGAAGAACTTAATAAATTATTATTGCTCGCAAGAGACTAGAGGAGATGGCTGGCGAGCATGCACCAATGGTTGAAATACAACGGACCGTACAAGGGTTGACTCAAGCCCTTAACAACGTAATTCAAGCAAGAGCAAGAAATGTGGCTGGAGACTTATATGGGAACTTTCAACGAATAAATCCCCCTAGGTTTAATGGAACTCCGGATCCCGATGAAGCCAAAAATTGGGTGAAGGCGATGGAACGAATCTTTAGAGTTATGCAATGTTCAGAGTAGGAGAAAGTCCTTCTGGCAACTTTTCAGTTGGACCGCGATGCTAGAGCTTGGTGGGAAGCAGCCAGTCGTCAATTACCCAACATCAATGTAGAGTGGGATGAATTTTTGGAACTCTTCAATACCAAATATTTTCCCGAGAGGATTCGTGAGACGAAGGAACTCTTAATGGACGATGACATGAGACCAACTAAGAGTCTAGTTCTGGCATGTCAGCAAGCCGCTCAACTGCTAGGAAGAGCTCTGGAAGCGACTAAGGAGATTAAAAAGGAAACCAACCAGAATGGGAAGAGAAGATATAACCATGGCAAGAAGGCCAACCAGCAAGTGAATCGTAACAATGCGATTATCTGCCTTCATTATCACAAGCTAGGTCATGTGGCCAAGGAGTGTTGGTGAAGAATTGGTGCATGCCTACGTTGTGGCAACTCGAGACATCAGCTACAAGATTGTCCACTCTTAGAAGAATTAGCTACTAGTGTGAAGAATCTCAACTCTATGACAAAAAGGAAGCAACTAAACAGTGGTAAGAGTAAATGGAATAATAAAAATGATAGACGTTTAACTCTCAATCACGAAGGTCGATGCAAAAATTGCTATACGGCGAGCCACATGTCAAAAGTTTGCTGGAAGAATCAAGGGAAGTGTCTCCGATGTGGAAGCTCAGACCACAAGATTAGGAATTGCCCCGAGAAGGACAAACGTTACGGCAAATCAACACGTAAGGATACACTCGAAGCTTCGGCAACACCTAGTCCAAATATTGTTTATTAGATGCTCTGATGTTTGCGAAAGTATGCGTAATTGTCGTTATCATACTTGTTGTTCGCGTCTCCCTCCGATTTATTCCGCTGCTAAATTGGAGGGGCGTGACAGTTTACCTACTTCAGCTCGTACACCTGTTTGGGTTTTCCGTTTATTTATTAGCATTACATTCGAGGTCAGCAGGCGGTAAGTAAATTATAGCTTTAATATCTTGCTTAGATAATTATATAAATTGCTATAGCATAGCTTCCTACTTAGTTACTTGAGTTGTGGTTTGCTCGGTTTCTTTGGGGGAGTTTCCCTACTGAGCCAGTGACTAGCGAGGCTCACCCCCTACTCCTTTCAGGTGAGGGAGAGCAGAAGGCTTCCCATCCGTCTACTAGTTCCGGGCTGCACCGTAGCGGAGCAGGGTCTGCGCCACCACCAGCAGTGTAATTTTCTCTCTTTGTACACCTCGGGGTATGCCCCAGGTTCTGTTGTACTGGTTTATGGTTTTAGTTGAGGAACTGGTTATGTAAATCTCATGTAAATATTTATGGAATGGAAAATTTATTTCTGTTCAATTGTTTCATTTATATTTCTACGGACATGTGTGAATGATATCCCTTGCGAAGCTTCGGCTCGTTCGCGGGAGGCGGAGTCGTGTCAAGCTCGTTATCAGGTTAACGGGTTTGAACGATGTGGTCCATCACAGGATCATTCTAGCATGTGATTTAGGTTATTTTAATGCCATTGTGTCACCATGTAATATATAGATAAGTTTCTAAATATTAGAGTTATATTTTAATTTACTTGGTTTATGAGAAATTAGATAGAAAAATATAGATAATTCTTGTATGCTTGGTCCTATCGAGAGAAATTTTGATATTTTCTGTAGTTATTTTTGATATTATTATTAACATATAGTTCTATCTTGAGAATTTTCTATACTTGCTAAGTGTTTCTCGTAATTTATTTTATATGTATGACAGTA
The DNA here is from genome assembly GCA_014218235.1 of Colocasia esculenta. Classification (NCBI taxonomy): domain Eukaryota; kingdom Viridiplantae; phylum Streptophyta; class Magnoliopsida; order Alismatales; family Araceae; genus Colocasia; species Colocasia esculenta. The sequence continues at coordinate 74,222,588 of CM024754.1, read as the reverse complement.
GTCTGTAATTTATAGTAAATCATAGGTTCCTAATAAAAGTATGAAAATTTTATGGTTTGATATAATGTAGAGTTTTATGTTTTGTTGTGTAACGACCCCGAGAACCCGACCCCCGACCACAGTCGAGAACCCGATTTTCGCGGTCGCCACCCATGGATCCGAGGACCCGGAATGGCTATAAAACAAGTCTAACATAATTAGTAAAGGAAATAAACGTCAACTACTGAACTAGGAGTATATGCGGAAGTAGAAAAAAGAAAGAGCGAGAGTACTGCGTATCGCTCTAAATACAGTCTCAACACTCAATGAGTACAAATAAAGAAAGGGAAGAACAGAGCCCTTAGGGAATACCCTGAGGGTGAAGTACAACTGAAGGGAAAAAAAGGGGGAAACCACTGCTAGCTATGGGGACTACGACTACCGCCCCACCTCCTCCGCTCGACGTGCACCCGGCCACTGCTGGGAAGTCTCACCTGGGAAAAAGAAGGGATGAGCTTCACAGCAGAACCTCAGTAGGGACTACCAATCACCTACTGGCTTAACAAGTAGAAAGGATATAATTAAAGTAAATGATAACAGTTATATATTCTATCCTAACATAAGAAAGTGCAGAAGGAAAGCTAACTAACTAGCAACAGTATGGGAAACATAATGCGGTCAGAAACTCCGTACGACCTACACGTCGTGACCACCACACGGCTGTAAACACAGACAGAGGGAACCCTACCTGGACAATGACACTAGCTACGGAAGAAGCTATCACTAGTCAACTGGTCAGGAGTGTCCACTGATGTCTTACCCTCGACCCAAGTCCTAACCTCCACATCTCGTCAGAGTGGAGCCAAGAAACACAAAGTAACCACAATAGTAACCACCGTAGTCTGGCCGAACTACGGTCCCATTCCTGACCTCTCTAAGTGGTTTCGGGGTCACAAAGAGCAAGGCAGTGAGAAAAGGACTAGCTGACCTATTTCGGAAAGAACTCCCATGACCTCGGCGTCCCAGACCAACCATGAGAGCTCTGCAAACAACTCAACACTGTTGTCCTAACCACTATTTCCCCCTCTACTCTAGAGTCCTTGACTTAAGCACGCCTGTCGCCTGGAGCACTTCCTCAATGAGTGCACGGGGATGAGGGTCCCAGGTAAATGGTAACAATCTCTTACGAGACAAGACCTCAGGTGCGCAACACCGGGAGAACGACTAGTGTAGGACCATACTAGGGACTAGCACTAGTGCCACGGGTACAGAAGGAATCAAGAACAGGCAGAGACTCAACAAGAAACAGACTCTGCACTAACTTACATGTGTCTGTCATATGTCGTGACGCCCAGGGCAGTTGCGATGCCGTCACATGCCAAGGTCGGTCACGATAATGTCATGATGGCCTAACTAGTTGCGACGCTGTCGTGTCGCCACTGCCCGCCACGATAGAAAACACTTGTCGCTGTTGGTTCATGCGTCGCGACCCTTAGACTAGTCGCGACACCAGACAGAGGGGGTCCCAGTGCAGTCCGCCCAAGGATCACCACCCAAAACACCCAAAACATGGCCATCCGGGGGAGGGGAGCATGAGAGACACTAGGAAAGCATGTAAAAAAGGCAAACCACCCTCAAACCCCATGGATCATACATTATACAAGAAGTTCTACCCTAAAGGAAACCTCCCAAACAATAAAGCATGGATCTCTCACCCCAAACCCAAACACGACAGAGACACGAGGATCTGAAGGGTTAAGGGAGCATGGTAGAACAAGGGGAAGAATGGGAGTCCCTACCTCAAGAAGTAGAGCAAACCCGTTGGGGTCTTCACGTAGGAGTGGCTCCCCCCTCCTCGCTCCAAGCACCACACGAATGTTGCCTATATGGAGAGGACATCACCTCCAAACCAAAGGCACCCAAAATCACCAGAAAAAGCAAGAGGGGCTCGAAGGAAGAAGAAGGAAGGAGAAGTAGAAAATAAGAAGAAAAAGGGAAATGGGGCGTCTGCCTCGGCTTTGAACTGATGGCCCCAAAACAAGATGGGTCAGTGCGGAGAGACAAGAAGGCTATCGTGACTGCCCTGTAGGTCGCGACACCATGTCGCGTCCATCTGCCCCGGTGTGACACCAAAAACAGTCAAACCTCGGAGACTGGGCAACCCAGAACGCGACGGCCTACCAAGTCGCGTCAATGGTCGCATGTGCACTGTGTAACGGCCCCGACGCCCGGACCCCCGGCTCCCTCCAAGAATTCGACCGTCGGCACCACCGCCCACGGGCCCAAAGACCTGAAAGGGCTAACGGACCAGTCTAACAAGATATGTAACAAAAGTAAGTAACGACAACAAGCACTAAAATGTACTACCAAGTGAAGGAAAAGTGTTCAACACAAAGTACGAGTCTAGTATAGTCCCAAAGTAACAAAGTACAAGTGCAAAAAAAGGGAATAATAGATCCCTTAGGGGCATACCTCGAGGGTGACGAAACAAGTCTGAAGGGGAACACTGCTAATAGAAGATGTTGTCTACTACGGCCCCCATCTTCTTAGCCCACTGCGGAGGATACTGCTGTGAAGTCTCACCTATAAAGAAGGACATGAGCTTCACAAAGAATCCCAATAGGAACTACCAATCTCCCACTGGTTCTAACAAGCAGAATAGATATATGTTTATAACTGAAATTAAGCAAGTAAATCTATTCTACTAACAGAGTAAGTGCGGAAGTGGAAAGTAACTATACGGCCATCGGTCTAAACCAAACGTCGGGACCGAAAACCCGTGTAAACCACGGCACCGGGACGAACCCAAAGCTGCAAACACAGATAGTGAACAACTATTTGGACAAAGACACTAGCCACGGAAGGCTACTAGCACTAGTCAACCGGTCAGGTGTGCCACGGACCTTATCCTCGACCACCAGTCCACATCTAGCACCTTCCATCAGAGTGAGACGCAGAACTAAAGTAACACACAACTGCCGTAGTCTGGCCAGACTACGGTCCCACACCTGGCCCCTCTAAATGGTATCGGAACCACGTAGAGTAAGGCAGTGAGAAGGACTAGCGGATCTACGCCAAAAGTACACCAAAACCACCTCGGCATCCCAGACTCAGCTAAGAGAGCTCTGCAAATGACTCTATGCCGTTGTTCCCACCGTTTTCCCCTCTGCTACTAGAGTCCGTAACTCGAGCTCGCCCGTCGCCTGGAGAACTCCCTCAACAGACAAGCGGGGACCGGGGGTCTAGGTAACGGTAACAACCTCTCAACGGACAAACCCACAAGTGCCTAGCACTGGGCAAATGAGTAATGTAGGACCGTGCTAGGAAACAACACTGGTGCCAAAAAATAGAGACGCAGCGAAACGGAACTCTGAACAGGTCGCTAGTCACTCGCTGTCAGAGAGGCGATGCGGTGGTCCATCGCCACCTGAAGGCGACAACCCTGCCCGTCACGACATGGGCTTGAAGGCGACATATACCCCTATTGCGTTAAGAACATGATAGGGTAGGTCGTCGCCACCACATAGTAACTGTATGAACACAACGTGCATACCTATCGCAATAAGAATGTGACAGGTACTGGCGACACATTCACAACAGAAGGCGACAGGGCGATACATTGCGACATGGTCGCGATAGGGACCCCTATCGCGACCACAGACAGAGGCCGGGTGCCAACCTGAGACCTCCAAAAACACCCCCAAAACGGTAATTCCAATGTGCAAAGAGGGAGGGGAGCATGGAGAGCACTCAAACCACGTGATAAACATCCAAACCACCCTCATCTACACCCATGCATGTCAAGGAGGTGGATCAAAACTCATGAATCCTCACATGCAAGCATGATAACACTCAAACCCCAAAACCCCAAACATGCTCAATGGATCAAACCAAGCATTCATAACACTTAACATGGCTTCTACAGGGCTTGGAGAAGGGTAGGTGATCCTAGCATGGTAGAACTAGGGGGAAAAAGAGGGTCCCTACCTCAAAACGAAGAGCCAACCCGTTGGGGTCTTCTCGTGTGCATGGCCACCTCCTCCTCGCTCCAAGCACCATGGTCACGCCGTCCACGAGCAAGGATCGTCCTCCTACATGTCAGGGAAGATGTCACCACCACGAAGGAGAAGAAGCCATGCCAAAGAAGAGCACCACACCGAGGAGAAAAAGGCACCAACTCCACCAAAAGCACTCTCTCACAAGCTCCCCACGACGGAGCTCACACAGAAGGCTCAGAGGAAGAGAGAAAACGCCAGAAGTGGGGAAGAAGAAAACAGGTCTTGTTGGGTTGAGTGTGTTTTGGAATTTCCTAAAGTTGTATTTTAATGATGACCAATGAACATCACTCATACTTTGATTTTGATGATGACATAATGTGACTTTAATGATGAGATATTATGACTTTAATGATGACATGTTGTGATTTTAATGATGACATGTTGTGATTTTAATGATGACATTTGATGATTTTGATGATGATATGTTGAACATGTTATACATTTTATACATATCACAATAATGCTTAGACAACATGTTTTTGATGTTTAATATCTCATATTTTAATGATAATATTTTGTATTAATTATTTACACTTTATATTTTTAGGTTCACACATTTTTGTCTTGGTAGTGTCGACACTAGATCAGGGCAGGTCGACACTAGACCCAGTTTCCAGCAGACCAGTTTGCCTGACTGGGACATCAGGTCGACACTAGATCAAAGCAGGTCGACACTAGATCAAAGCAGGTCGACACTAGATCAGGGCAGGTCGACACTAGACCCAGTTTCCAGCAGACCAGTTTGCCTGACTGGGACAGCAGGTCGACACTAGATCAGGGCAGGTCGACACACTCCGGCTGAAACTGAAAAACGTGAATTTCTTTGTACACGTGGCTGCTTGGGATTTAGGGGATTTGACCTAGGGTTCCGTGCCCATGCACCCCAAGACACTTTATGGACATATGGGGCTATAAATACCCATGTTCCTTATACCCCAAAGGCAAGAGAGCCCATACACTACTTGAAGAAGCCTTTTGGCGGCCAAAGGGGGTTCTCCAGATCTGTCTCCATCTCCAGAAGCTGCAAGCCATCCTTTCAAGATGAAGGACAAGGGAATCAAGGGGAATCCCTGGAGAGAAGGTTGCTGTGCAAGGCAAGGGAGCAGATCCAACTGAAGAGGCTCAGGAGAAGAAGGATTTCTGGCATTTCAGATGCCATCAAAGCAGAGCATCGCCAATTGAGGAGAATCTCCATCGATTTCCATCAAGGCTCCTAAATTGAAGCGTCTGCAAGGCCTCTTCATCGAAGAACACTCTTTCTACATCCATTTCCCTCATCTCAGAGTTTGTTCTTCCTTATTTCGTCTGTGAGATTTGTGCATGAAGTTCTACACAAATTTCTGTGTACGAATCTATTTTGAATCAGATCATTGCTAGAGGATCTGATCTCTTTTGTGTTTGATCTAGCTTTTGTACTGTGAGCCGTCGAGCTCTGGTTTGTGAGTCGTCGCACTCACTGTGTGGTTTGAGCCGTCGTGCTCAATTTGGAGTCGTCGTACTTCGGTTGTTGTTTGAGCCATCGTGCTCAGTTTGGAGTCGTCGTGCTCCAGGTGTTTCTTGAGTCGTCGTGCTCAAGGGTGTTTGGAGTCGTCGTGCTCCAGGTGTTTCTTGAGTCGTCGTGCTCAAGGGTGTTTGGAGTCGTCGTGCTCTTGTGTGAGTTGTACTCAAGGTTTTGAGTAGTGTGGCCTCACTGTGTGAGGGGTGGATGTAGGAGTCACTGGAGGTGATTTTTGAACCACCTAAAAATCCTCTGTGCATTGGTTTGAATTATGGTTTGCCTTTGTATCTCGCTAGATGCATGCATAGGGATTTCGTTCACACTACTAATTGATTTGCTCACACACTCTAATCACACTTCAGATCAGTAAATTGTTTGGGTGATTTGATATCTGATTCGAAGTAATTTTTGAATTGCTTAAGCTCCTGCATTAATTGGTGTTAGATCTATTCAACCCCCCCTTCTATATCTGATCCTTCCACCCATCCGATCCTAACAATTGGTATCAGAGCGGGTTAATGTTTGTTACTGATCTGATTTGATTGCTTCTGTTTGATCTCTGTGTTAATTGCTTGAACTGTTTGCTTGATCTTTCACTGTCTCTATGTGCTTAATCGCTCTGATTCCTACCTTTGGTATTAGAGCAGGTTAACCACTCTAATTGTTAGATCTAATTCCTTGCTACATTGACTCTCTGTGATTAGATCTAATAGTCTTTTGAGTTTTGGTATAATGGCAAATCTCTTTAATCTGCATGAATTTCCTGTTACAATTTCAGAGAAATCACCAATCTCACTTTCATCAAGTATTTCAAAGAAAGCACAAAGAAAAGGAGCAAAAGAAATTCACAAGCACTTAATGGCAAAGAAGAGCTTCAATGAATTCAGAAAATCAACAATTCAAAAGACTTAGGCTCTAACAGCACATTCCATGAGCTCAGAGCATTCTGCATCCTCTTCAGAACACAAGAATTCAAATGGGTCTACAAGGTCAGATAAATCAATTCCAGATCCATTTATGTATTCTAATTCTGATTCCGATGCAGATGAAAGCATGTCTTATGTTGAATTTATTGAATTCTGTGAGAAGATACAAAATCTTAATGCAAAGCTGAACACTAAGAATAAATATTTGAAAAAGACTTTAAAACATTGCCATAAAGAAATTGAAAATTTGACAAAGACACTTGAATTGCTCCAGAACAATGATAAAGATTTTTCAGAAGAAAATGAGAATTTGAAAAATGAAGTTGAAAAATTAAATTCTGAGAAAGAGAATTTGGAAGATGAAGTCCAAATCTGTAAAAATAAACTAAATGGATTGAAAGAAAACCATGAGCTATTGAAATCAAAAGTTATTGATCTGGAAAATGAAAATGGAAAATTGATTGATCTCAATGAAAACTTCAAATTTGATAATGATCAATTAAACAAACATATTTCTAACATGGCTCATGATCATCAAATAAATGAGAGATGCAAACAACTTGTTGAAGAAAATCATCATCTAAAAAGGAAGATTGAATGCTTATTCCATGACAAGCCATTGGACAATGAATGTAGCAATTTGAGTAATAAAATTTCTGATTTGGAAAAACAAATTGCTCAATTTGAAAATGAAAAGAACAAGAAGAAAAATGGGTTGGATGTCATGCTAAACAAACTTTAATTTTCAGAAAAAGAAGTTGTTGCATTAAAAGCTGAAAAACAGAAGCTTGGACATGAATTGAAAAATATGAAAAATACAAGTCTTGCTTCTGTGAGAGATAAGAAAAATGGAAATAAAACAAAATTAACATTTGTGAAATATGTTGTGAACAAGAACCTTGATATCTCTAATAAAAAACTTGTGAAAGTTCTTGTTCAGAAACAGACAGAGAAAAAGAAAAATGCTGATGTCAAGAAGAATCATCTACTTCCTCCATCAGTCCAAAAAGCTCCAAGACAAGTTCCAAATTCACATCATACCCAGAGCCACCAAAAAGCACCTCCTTCTCCTCATGGTAAGCCTCCTCACATGAAAAGGAGATTCCAGAAAATGCATACATGCCAAGGTAAGTACCAGGTAAGAAATGCTCTCATTTGCTTTAACTGTAATAAACCTGGTCATCTTGCCAAATATTGCTGGAGTAGAAATCAAAATTTCAATAAACATGCCAAATTAGTCCAATGCTTCACATGTCATAAATTTGGGCATACTTCTAGGGAATGTTGGCATAGAATTGATAATTTTGTGCATGCTCCCATGTTTCATGTCAATGTACATAAGAATAAAGATCATGTTCATGCTGAAAACACTCAGAAATTCTATGTACATGAAAAAGGAAATGTTGCACAAAAGATCTCTTCTGAATTTCATGTTAAAAATTTCAATGATAAAAATCTGAAAAGTAGAAAACAAAATGTTCAGTATGTCAGTGGTGCATTCTATATCAATAGCTCTAAGATTAGAAACCAAGATTCCAGTGTTTTAGTCTTCAGAAAAATGCACTGAATATCAAATCCTTTTGGATTCAAAAATCATTGGTGCAAATTCATGGAAAATCCTTAGGACCCAAACAAGTTTGGGTTCTAAAATATGCTGCTTGAATGCTGGTTGCAGGGATCCTTGTAGTCAATCTCAAAATGAAGGCTTCATGACAAAGGCTACAAGGAAAGTAAGTGAAGAGAATGAAAGAAAATGAAAATCTTACCAGGTAAAGTCTTCTGAGAGATTCCCTGCTAAATAAAAACTGAAATCAATTAGGACTCTTATGCAAAGATCAATTAGTATATCAAATGATGAACTGTGAAAGGACAAGTCATGCTTGTCTGGAAACTATCATTATGTGTGAGGAATAACCTCCGCCAAGTACCAATGATCTTCCTTGTGTAAGAGTCATTCTTTAAAAAAAAAAAAATGGTTGTCATTGAAACATGATTGCTTGTTTATTTCATTTCTTCCATGATGATATTTGCTTGAATTACTTGCAAAAATTTCACATCATTCACATGTAACTAAGAATCATGATTTTGTTGAAAATGCTCAGAAACTCCATGTAAATATAAATTGAAAACTTCATGAAAACATAGATGCAATGAGCAAGGCAAAAAGAAAATTTGGAACTAATTCTGCTCATAGTTCTGTCAATGAAAGAAATGCATCTATACCAAAAATAAAATCATTTTGGATTCAGAAATCTATAGTGCACTCTAACATTGACTTCATTGTAGGACCCAAGCAAGTGTGGGTCCCAAAACCAGCTTGATCAGCAAGTTGTGGAGTCTTGCAGCCATACATTGTAAATGGATTCAAGATATTGGCTGTGCAAGGCAAGAAATGATTGGAGAACACATGTAAAATCTTTGAAAAGTAATTGAAGTCCTTTCAGGTAAAACTTCTTTATCATTTCAAATTTTAATTGTCTGAATTGAAATGAATGTTTAATTTTTATCTGAAAAATGAGAAATGTGTTTCAATGGTACTCCCAACAATGAACTTTGTGTCATAACAATTGGAATCATGTTTGTGTTATCATGCTTGCTTAACTGTGTCCATGATTCTGTGTGCATATCAACTGCTTTGACTTTTTGGTCTATCAAATGATGACATGTGGAAAAACAAGTTATGCTTGTTTGGAAACTTTCATTTATGCGTGAGTAAAATACTCCGCCAAGTACCAATGGTCATGTTATGCTTAAAGCTAATGGTGTGCATAATCATGTGTGAATTACTTACTAGCTTTTTCATTCCATGCACATATTAAGGGGAGTAAATTTGAAAAAGTGCAAAAATGTTCTTGAAAAATGCAATGAATTTCATGCTAAAATTAAAGAATAATTGACCTTTTGCAATAACTATGTGGTATATCAAATGGTGAAATGTGAAAGGACAAGTTAAGCTTGTCTGGAAACTATCATTATGCGTGAGAAAAATTCTCCGCCAAGTATCAATAGTCTTTTCCTGCATAAAGGTCATCAAGAAAAATTGAAAATCTCAAAACTTTATTTTAAGTCTTTGAAACTTTTCTTGTGACGACCCTCATTATACCGGTACGGTTATACCAACCCACGTCGGTATAGCGAGCGCTGCCACAGTGGGACATTTACCCAAACGATACGTACAGCTGAAATACACGCGAATATACAACAGAGTAGCGGAAGTAAAAGACAACAGTCTCCATTCATTCATCATCCACATTAAACATACATGCAATTCGCAATTAACATAAAAAGGAACTAAAGTTCACATAAATTAAATTGCTGAAATGGAAATACATAATGTCCACACTTTTACATCCTTTTCATAATACTCTAATACAATGTTCAAATTACATACTTATGAGATACACAGTCTCAAAGAAACTCCAAAGCTAGCTAATCTCCGCGCTCGGAGTCCGTCTTTGCTGCCTCCTCCAAAGGTGCCACGTCACCAACTATACCTGTACGCCGAAGCAAGGAGTGAGTCCAAGGACTCAGCAAGCAACACCACTCATGATATACACGTACAAGTCCTAGTGGTTTCTACATGCACATTTACAATTTGCAACACATAGCATGCTAGTCAATTCAAGTTTCAACCTATCATGAAAGTTTTACAGTCTTACACATGAATCATGCTTTCAGATTTGTAACATAAAATTCACCTATCACATGCTCTCTATTCAATTTACTCATGACACTTTAATCTTTAAAGAGCTAAAACATGAGAGCTATCAACATGAACATTCTACATACATGAAAGGGGAACACAACTAGCATGGATTTCACATGTCCTTAAGTACATACATAATCCTTTCCACATGCTTTAGGTTGCTGATTTCATATGGTTGAATGGCTGTAAACCTAGGCATGAGAGCTACATTATTGCATAAAACATATTATGTGTTCAAACAATCATGCTATCTTTTGCCCGTTTTCACAAATTATCCCTAACATGGATTCTAAACATCTTTGCACATAATAACATGATGATAATAAGATAAATTCACTGATTTCACATGATTTCAGATTTGTCTTACATGGTTTTCAATAACACATTTTCACATCTTTAGTTTCACATTCTCTTTACACAAGTTTCCTCTTTCTCATGGTTCACTTTACACATACACATTCACATTTGTCACTTACACATTTACACATGGACACATACACATTACACATTTCACATTACACATTTTTAGGTGCCGTGACACATAGTCCAAACCACCAAAGAAGGACATATACACATCTCATTACACATAGACGCCATCTAGGCATTCCAATGGCGACTCTTGGACTGCGCAGACCGGGAGAACAAGTCTCCACCCTAACCAGTGGTACTTGTCCACCTCCAGGATTTCCCCCTAATGCCCTTAGGGTCACTTACACATTGAACTTTCTCAGGGGGACTTTTCCCTGATACAGCTCCACTGCCCTCTACGGAAGCAGTGTCACATTGGCACAGTTACACATTTACACATTTACCGTTTTACACATGGTTTTACATTTTACACTTTTCATCACATTCACTTTCTCACTCACATGAATATCTCTGTTTTTCCTAACATGGTACTACAGAATTTCAAGAGTTTAACACACAGTAAACACACTAATCATGTTGGGTTTAGGCAATATCTAATCACATTACGATCATATGCATAACTTATCACATTTCACATGAAAAATACATAACTTTTTATTTACTGATCCAAATAACCTGAAATTTTAACCACATGCTGTTTTCGGGTCATACACTCAAATTTTCAGATTTTTCTGAGCTAAATAGAATTTATAGAAAATAAAACACCTATTTAGCACACTATTCACAACTTAAGTTAACATGGGGTTTAGCATATCCTGCAAATTGCCACTTACTGTTTTAAACAGAGGCTACTAATATATGCATGATTTGAGAATACAAAATTACCCTAAATCATACATCTATGGATTTCACCACAACCATTCTTGCATGCTTTTATTTTATTCTACCGAATCGGATTTATTAGCAAGTTACACAAGCATGGATAATTTGCCAAAATTGCAAACACATATACTGACCCACTAACCTTCATGATCAGACCAACCAAGGCATTCATACTAATCCTAATCATGAAACATAAATTCGCAAGAATCTCAATAAGTCATGCTCACAAGTTCAAGGGATACAATATTCCACATTCACCATCACACCCCACATTCATTCACACACCACAATTAACAATATACATAGAGTATAAGGTTTACCATATATCCTCATCACGGAAACCATATCAAAATTAATGTAGAAGAAGGGCAGAACAGTTCACTATTCTGTCCTGAGGAACTTGGCGGCGGTCTCTGGCCGCTGACTCAGAGTCAGCGACAGGGCTGATGGACGCCAAGCATGATCTGGGCGTCCAGGGACCTTGCCGTCAAGCCAGGTCTGTGCAGAAACACAGACCCGAGCTCTCAAACTTGGGTGAATGGGAGGGTCTAGGACTCGAGGAAAAATCCATAAAAATAGCAAAACCGACCTAGACTCATACGGGGACATCATGGATAGGTCACTTGCCTTTCAAAAATTCTTCCAAAGGATTTAGGGCTCGGTGAAGACCTCCTTGGGCAGTCCCAAGAAAGTTGCAGAAAGGCCTCTAAGATCACCTTTCTCCGGGTTCTTGGATGATCTCCACAGCAAGCCGGGGTCGGGGAAGCCTTCCTTGTCGATCCAGCAACCTCCTTGAAGCCGTGGAACGCCGGATCAAGCTTCAGAAGTGTGGATTTTTGGGTGGCAAAGTTGGGTGTTCTCTCAGTTTTTTTTTTTCCTCCTAGGGTTTTCCTCTCTCTTTTCTCCTCTTGCAAGGGTGAAGGGAAGATTGGGGAGAGGCCATTTCGGGTTCAGACTTAAGGAGAGTCTCTCTCCCACTCACTAGGGTGATAGGACACCCTTCAGAGCCGTTGGGGGACATCCCCCAATGGTTAGGTTTCCTTGTTTCAGAAGTTTGCAGCTCTGCTGCGCATGCAGGCCAGACAAATTGGCGTCCACATCGCTGGACGCCAGGATGAGTGTTGGCGTCTATGTCTGGACGCTGACACCAGCTAAACGGCCTGGGGTTGACGCCAAGATGGCCTTCGGCCAGAACTCTAAATTATGCAGAAAACCATGCATACCATGCATATATACATGCAATATACATACGGTATTGTATCCATACTATCATCATGCAATACATACATTATTTATACTTAATATAAACACATGCACACGTAATTTTACTAATTAATGCGTACGTAAATATGTACATACATACACAAGTACAAACATACACACATAAATACAAATAATGCGACGGAAATTAGAGGGCCTTACATTTCTCTTTCAATAAATTGCCTGTTAATGCATGCTTGATCATGTTCATATTCTTTCTGTGCAAACTACTTTGAATGAACATATCTGAATTGCTTAAATGATCATTTCATATCATGCATATCTTATGGGGAAATGAGTCAAAAGAATCTTTGAGTGAAATGCTGGAGAAATATTCTTTCATATCTGATTTATCATCAACTCCCATTCAGTTTGTTGACAAATGTTCTTGCAACTAAATTCATCACTCTCACATTGCATTGGCATTCTTGGTATATCAAATGGTGATTTGAAGAAAGACAAGTCAGACTTGTCTGAACACTTTCACTATGTGTGAGTATATGTCTCCACCAAGTATCAAGAGCCTTGTATGCAATTGTTGAGGGGGAGTCATTGTCTTTCAATAAAAACATTCATGTTCATTCTGTCTTCACTTCATTCCATTCTTATTCCTCCTATAATCTTCATGTTCACCTTGTGAGGGGGAGTTACATGAAAGGGGGAAGTCATTGTTACATTCCTTGACCTTACTTGTCTATTTTGAATCCCAAAATCATCAGAATTTTTAAGTCCTTGTGCTATTTTCTTATGAGAGAATTAAAACATTGAAACTAAAATCATTGTGCATTTAGTTTAATTTCAAAGATTCAGTATCATTTCAAGGTCATGCAATCTTAATACTGAATGTCTTTAAAATGACTTGCAAAACACTTGTAGGCACATGAGTGGCTTTAATATTTCACATGTGTATGTTTAAGCTTTATTTTTACCACATGTTAAGAATAGTTTTTATAAATTCGTAGTCATGACTTTTCTGGTCAAAGCAAACATATTCCTGCTAAATATCAAAAGAAAAATGATCAATCTGGAAAGATACAAACAGAGCAATGCAAATTCTTGAACCACAGAGTAACTGGGTCATTTCACCTGATAAGTGATTTGTTTCGCGTCAAAAAGTGGAAATAAAAGTTTTCAACTATGTATAAGATAATGAAAGTTAAACCACTGAGTAATCAGGAGATCTTACATCTGATCAATGTGATCTCTTGCACTGAAAAGTGAGATTTAACTAATTTATTCTTGTATTCTTTTCCAGTTAAAAATGAAAGAAAATCAAAATGACAGGATGGAAAAGCTTAAGATCTTAACAAAGCTCATGTTTACTGAGTTTAGACTTATTATTTTACATTGTGTTAAACTTAAAGCTCCTAACATCCTTGTTAAATACTTCTGCTCACTCATTTAGGTCACTTTATTTCACATTTGCATCATTATTTTAACCACATTCAGCTCATTATAATTTGCTATTCTTTGTGTTGAGTGTGTCTTTGTGATTAAACTTTGTTGCACAATACCAAAAACACAATCATTTCTCTCATATGTCAATATCACTTTGTCTCATTTATGTTAATCATTTCTGACCATTCCTTTACTCCATTTCATTTCTTGATCTCCTACTATTCTTTGTTTCTCTCTCTTATCTATCTTTTTGATGTTGTCAAAAAGGGGGAGAAAGGTCTCTAGGGGGAGAAAGGTCTCTAGTGGGAGAAAGTTTAAAGGGGAGAAAGTTCTTTAAAGGAGAAATGTAACGTCATGTGCTTTTCGGATCCATGCGGATCATGTGTGTGTTGGTTGTGTAGGCCGTTGTGAGGCCAATGTGAGTTGGTTGTGTGGAATGTGTGGTGTGGATGTGTGGTTTAAGCAAGTAAGGTGCATGTTTGGTTCTAAAATGAAATAGGACCTGCTGCAGTTCAGTTGGAGTTGGTGGCCAGGTATGGCCGTTGACCTGTTGGCATCCAGGTATGTGGCCGTTTACTGCATGATCTTGGCGGCAGTAGCTGTGGACGTTTAGGGTGGCGGTTGTTCTTGGCAGCAGAGGGGTTGATGCCAACCTGAGAATTTTGCAGGTTATAGGGTTACCCGAGAGCAGGTTTTCTACCTGGTTCTCTTTCCCTCTTGCCCCAACGTTTTTTCCCAGTTATTTTAAAGCTTCTAACAGGTACCGAAGGGTGGTTGGACGATCGTAGAACGCGTGGCGTTGCTGAATTGCGCGAGGAAACGCCGTGGCGTGGTGCAATTCCCGTGGGACCTCGCGGAGGGTTCGGTGTGAACCGGGAGATTGTGGGAGGTTCTAGCGTGTTCTGAGGTAGGGGACGAACCCTGTTAGCTCCGTAGGATCATTAAAATATGACTTAACCACCTGAAACAACATATTTAATGCATTTCGGATTAAGTTGCACCATGCGGGGTTAATGGGTGGTTTGGTGAATTTAGGTAGTAAAACATGTTATTTTGGTTTAAATATGGTGCATGGATGTAGAGGGATCATTACAGTATGTTTTTCCGTTGTTTTAACGGTTGGGAAACCCATAGAATCAGATTAGGGTTTCTGCAGGGTTAGAGGCCGAAGAACTTGGCGTCAACATCGTTTGTCCCCAAGCTCATCAGCCAGGATGTAGACGGCCAGGTCCCTTGCCGTCGACTTCCTGTAAGTGGCAGTCGATGTTGCCGCCTACTGGTTATAAATAGGAATGACAAATTATGGTATTTTTCGATAATGCATGTGCATTGGCACCTGAGGTGCACTGAGTGCGCAGAGTTTTCGTGTTTAGCATACAAGGTATGCAGTTAGTTACCTACTTTCATGGCTGCGCGTTATTTACGCGAGTCTAGTTGGGTTCACGTGTAGTGGACCGGTGTTACTTGTGGTTTACGTGAGGTTTCACGTGGTTTGTGTGTGACGTGCACGTGGTTCTGTGTACGTGGCGAGTAGTACGACGCCTACCGTGGTTACCTCTCCAGTTGGGTGCCCTAGGTTCTTTGTGAGCCAGGCTGTTAGCTCGGGGCTTTGTCCCGGTACTTGTGTTGTACCGTCGAGGTCTGTGTCGTCTGACCTAGACACCCTCACTCTTGTGCTTGAGTTGTACGTCCTGCTGAGGGAAAGACGACAGTGGGACAGTGACACTTGTGTTTGTCTTTAGTCACTTGTAGCGTGCTCGTAGTTGGGGGTACGGACACCAGTAGACGTACTGGACCCCAGCTAGTCCTTTTCCAGTGCCTCACTCCAGAGAGTTCTGGGCCAGGATCTCTAGAGGTGCCAGGCATGGGCCTGTGACCGTGTGGTCCGCAGGTGGTGGTGTTTAGTTGGTCTCCACAGTTACTTGACTTTTCACGTGGAGCGGCAGCTAGACCTTTCGTCCGTGGCTGTGAGACTGAGAGGTAGACCTATGTTAGCTTGTCCGAGTCAGTTACTGGTGTCGCGAACCAGTTCACGTAGCTCGTGTTTGGCAGTCTCTACTTTAACTTGTACACCTGTACTGGTTTGCCGTTTAATTATTACAGTTGTTTCTCGTAGTCGGCAGACGGTGAGTATTTTTACAGCTTTAATATCCTGCTTATCTGTTCTATAAATTGTTGGTATTGTTTATAGTTTTGTATCTGTGGATTTTGGTTTGCTCGGTTTTGGGGGAGTTCCCTACTGAGCCAGTGACTAGAGAGGCTCACCCCTACCCCCACAGGTGAGAGCGAGGGGGACGTTTCACCACCGTCGTCCAGTTCAGAGCCTCGCCGTAGCGGTGCAGGGTCGGTACCTCCAGCTGTGTAGTGGCAGCTCCAGCAGTGTGGCTTAGTTAGTTGTTTACTTTCTTCAGTTGTACCTTGGGGTATGCCCCAGGCTCTTGTACTTCTTTTCAGTTTTGTGGAAATTTGGCTATGTAAACTGTGTAATATTTATAAAATGTGATGTGTTCCTTTGTGTTTACACGGATTGTGGTTTGGTATCCCTTGCGAGGCTTCGGCCCGTTCGCGGGAGGCGGACTCGGTTCAAGTACGTTATTGGTTTAACAGGCTTGGCCGAGGCGTTCCATCACAGTTGGTATCAGAGCAAGGTCCGTGTTAATATAAGGGAATTAGAAGGATACCTAGCCTTATTTCGGTCTTTGAACACTGCTGGTAGGGACCCTGGTTTTTGATAATTTGTTGTTTGATTTTTGTTTGGTGTTTTGTTTATGTAGAAATCTCTGAAATGGCTGATAGAAGAGATTGAGGTGGTGGAGGAGATGATCCGGAGGAAAGCACCCAACGTATGATTGAAAGAATTTGGGAAAGCCTCACGGATATTCGGGCGAGAATGGATCAGCAGGCGCCAGTACCACCGGTAGCAGTGCCACCTGGGGATGGAGAGACTGTACCTGTTGCTTCAGTTCCGCCAAGAGTGGAAGTGCCTTTTGCAGCACCTGTGCCACCACCACCACCAGTGCTGATAGCAGAAGAACCAGTGATGCAGGTGGAGAAGTTTCTGAGATTGCAGCCGCCTACTTATTCAGGAGGGTTGAATCCAGATACAGCAGAGCACTGAGTTCATGAAATTGAAAGAGTTTTTGCGACTATGAGGTGTCCGGCAGCGGATAGAGTGGTGTTAGCTGCTTATCAGTTGAGGGGTTTTGCATTGGAATGGTGGCGACTGAAGATGCAGACCACCTTTGCAGGCAGGGCAAAGGAGGCTATCACTTGGTCAGAATTTCTCGATGTATTTAATGATACATTCTTTCCGATCAAAGTGCAGCAAGTAAAAAGAGAGCAGTTTCGGACTCTCCAGCAAGGTAATTCTTCAGTTTTGGAATACCAGATGAGATTTATGGCACTTAGCCGTTATGCGCCATATGTGGTTTCAGATAATAATATGATGGTTGAGTATTTTATCAGAGGCTTGAGAGTGGAATTGCAGGATGTGATAGTACCTCTCATGTGCAAGACAGTGGAAGAGGCAGCTCAAAGAGCAGCTACACTGGAGAGGTCTATTCGGACTCGTCAGGTGGGCGAGTCAGGTTCAGGTACTTTCCGGCTACCGCAGCAGTCAGTGGGTGCGAGTAAGGGTAAAGCACCAGCAGGACCTTCTTCATCAGGCTTTGGTAAATGGGGCCAGAAATTAAAGCAAGCATTTAAAGGCAGAGGAAGAGGATGGGGAGGTCGTCCGCAGTTTCAGCAGGGCCGAGGTAGACCTGAGGTGGAGGAGTCGCAGCAGAGTACTGCCAGGCAGCCTATTACTCCACCAGGGTATCGGTGTTATAATTGTAATCAGCCGGGGCATTTGATCCGCAATTGTCCCTATCCGAGAGAATATGGGTATGGAAGAGGTGTGCAGCAGCAGCAGCAGCCTCAGCAGTTTCAGCAGCCATAGTCAGGTAGTGGCAGAGGAGTACCGCAGCAGCGAGGAAGAGGCCGGGTTATGGCTATCACCCGAGCCCAGGCGGAGGCATCAAATATGATAGAAGGTACTTTACCTCTTTATGAATATTCAACAATAGTTTTATTTGATTCGGGTGCCTCTCATTCTTTTATTTCCGAAGAATTTCTGGATTGTATAGCTCATCCTTCAGAAGAGAAGTCTTGTGAGTTAGTAGTGGAGGTTCCTTCAGGTGAGTTTTTACTCACTTCGAGCTATATAGATGAAGCTCCTGTTATGATTGAAGGGAACCAGATGTCGGGTCGGTTATATGCCCTGCGGTTGTCAGATTATGATATTATTCTGGGTATGGATTGGCTTGAAATGTATGGAGCAATGTTAGATTGCAGAAAAAAAAGGTTCAGATTTTGTCATCCTAATGGTACAGTATTTGAATATCAAGGTATGCCTTTTTATACCTCCAAGTTTCTAATTTCTACAATTAAAGCTAGAAAGTTGATAAATGATGGGTGTGTAGCTTATTTAGCCTCGGTAAGTCTAGTAGAAGCCAGTCAGCCAGTAGAAGCAGTTCCCATGGTTAGGGAATTTGCTGATGTTTTTCCTGAGGATTTGCCTAGTTTAGCTCCACATAGAGAGGTGGACTTTACTATTGAGATGCTGCCAGGTACCATGCCGATTTCTAAAGCTCCATATCAGATGGCACCAGCAGAACTTAAAGAATTGAAAAAGCAGTTAGAGGAATTGTTGCAGAAAGGTTTTATTAGACCGAGTCATTCCCCGTGGGGAGCGCCGGTTTTATTTGTGAAAAAGAAAGATGGAAGTTTTCGGATGTGTATTGATTATAGAAAGTTGAATGATGTGACCATTAAGAATAAGTACCCATTGCCGAGGATAGATGATTTGTTTGATCAGTTGCAATCAGCAAAAGTGTTTTCTAAAATTGATTTGAGGTCCGGGTACCATCAGTTGAGAATTAAAGAGGAAGATATAGATAAGATAGCCTTCAGAACCAGATATGGTCACTATGAGTTTGTGGTTATGCCTATTGGGTTGACTAATGCTCCTGCAGGTTTTATGGATCTGATGAATAGAATTTTTCATCCATATTTAGACCAATTCATTGTGGTCTTTATTGATGATATTCTGATTTATTCAGCATCTGAGGAGGAGCATGCAGCTCATTTAAGGTTTACTCTGCAGTTGTTAAGGGATAACCAGTTGTTTGCCAAATTCAGTAAGTGTGAATTTTGGTTGAAAGAAATTCAGTTTTGGGTTATGTTATCTCAGCCAAAGGAGTAGCAGTGGACCCGAGCAAAGTGGAAGCTGTGTCAAGGTGGGGAGTGCCTAAGACGATAACCGAGATTAGAAGTTTTCTGGGATTAGCAGGTTATTATAAGCGCTTCATTCAAGATTTTTCTAAGATTGCAGCACCTATGACTAGATTGACCAGGAAAGGGGTGCCTTTTGTGTGGTCCGGTGAATGTCAGAAAAGTTTTATGGAATTGAAGAAAAGACTCACATCAGCACCTATATTGACATTACCGGCAGGGAGTGGTGGTTTTGTGTTGTATACTGATGCTTCAAGGAGAGGACTTGGTGCAGTGCTTATGCAGCATGGTAAAGTGATAGCTTATGCATCCAGGCAATTGAAGCCAGTAGAGGAGAATTACCCCACTCATGATTTGGAATTAGCAATAGTTGTATTTGCCTTGAAAATGTGGAGGCATTATCTGTATGGCGAGAGATTTGAGATCTTTACTGATCATAAAAGTTTGAAATATATCTTCTCGCAGAAAGATTTGAACCTTCGCCAGCGCAGATGGATTGAGTATTTGAAGGATTATGATTTCAGTTTGGCTTACCATCCGGGTAAGGCCAATGTTGTAGCTGATGCCTTGAGCAGAAAGGCATATGTAAGCTTGATGATGATTAAAGAATGGAAGTTGTATGAAGAAGTAGCAGAGAATTCCTTGTATGTGCTCAGTAGTCAGCGACGGGCAATTTTAGCTGCTAGCGCTGTAGAGCCGTCTTTGTATTGGCAGATCATTGAGGCTCAGAAAGCAGATGCAGGTTTAGCTGAGATTGTGAAAATGGAAGGAGTTTCTATTAATGATAATTGTGTGGTCAGGCTCCAAGGCAGGTTGTTTGTTCCAGTTGAAAGAGAGGTAAAGCAGCGAGTGCTGGAAGAGGCTCATAAATCTAGGTACACTATCCATCCCGGTAGTACTAAAATGTACCATGATTTGAGAAAGCATTTTTGGTGGCCTCATATGAAGAAAGAAATAGCAGAGTTTGTTTCAAAGTGTGCTGTCTGTCAGCAGATTAATGTAGAGCATCAGAAGCCTGGAGGTCTATTGCAACCGTTACCCATTCCACAGTGGAAATGGGATGATATTGCTATGGACTTTGTGGCAGGTTTACCAAGGTCGAGTTCAGGGCATAATGGAATATGGGTATTTGTTGACAGATTGACGAAAGTGTGCAGATTAGTGGCAGTAAGTATGTCTTGGACAGTGGACAGATTGGCAAATATTTATGTTGAAAGAATTGTTCCACTGCATGGTATTCCAAAGACTATTGTGTCAGATAGAGATCCAAGATTTACTTCTGGTTTTTGGAGAAGTCTGCAAAGAGTAATTGGTTCTGAGCTAAGGTATAGCTCCGCTTATCATCCCCAGACAGATGGTCAGACAGAAAGGACTATCCAGACGATTGAAGATATGTTGCGGGCTTGTTGCTTGGTTTGGGGAGGTAGCTGGGAGAATCATTTGGGAATGGTTGAGTTTGCCTACAATAATAGCTATCATACCAGTCTTGGGATGGCACCGTATGAAGCTTTATATGGAAGGCCATGTAGAACCCCATTAAACTGGCATGAAGTGGGAGAAAGGCAATTAGTAGGCCCTGAATTGATTCAGCAAACCACAGAAGTGGTAAAGCTTATTAAAGAAAAATTGCAAGCAGCTCAAAGTAGGCAAAAGAGTTATGCAGATGTTCGGAGGAGACCACTTCAGTTTGAGGTGGGAGATCTTGTTTTCCTGAGAGTTTCTCCAAGTAAAGGAATCATGAGGTTTGGCAAGTCTGGAAAGTTGAGTCCAAGATATGTGGGACCTTTCCAGGTGATTGAAAGAATTGGGGAAGCAGCTTATAGGCTGGATTTGCCAGCAGATTTTGCAGATGTGCATGATATTTTCCATGTCTCTATGTTGAGAAAGTGTATTGAAGATCCAGCTCAAATAATCAGATATCAAGGTGGTGACCTGAGGCCGGATATGACTATGCCTGAGTATCCGGTGCAGATCACAGATCGAAAGATAAAGAAGTTGAGGAATAAAGAAATTGAGTTGGTTAAAGTGAGATGGGAAAATAGGTTGGGTGGTGAGGATACCTGGGAGTTAGCCGAGGAAATGGCTAAAGGGTATCCCTATCTGTTTGCATGAGCTTTTGTATTTTCTTTTTAGATGATAGTGCTTGTAAAGGTGTGTATGTTTAAGTTGTTTAACTTTGAATTGTATTATGAATTTCGAGGTCGAAGTTTTCTTTTTAGATGATAGTAATGTAACGTCGTGTGCTTTTCGGATCCATACGGATCATGTGTGTGTTGGTTGTGTAGGCCGTTGTGAGGCCAATGTGAGTTGGTTGTGTGGAATGTGTGGTGTGGATGTGTGGTTTGAGCAGGTAAGGTGCATGTTTGGTTCTAAAATGAAATAGGACCTGCTGCAGTTCAGTTGGAGTTGGCGGCCAGGTATGGCCGTTGACCTGTTGGCGTCCAGGTATGTGGCCATTTACTGCATGATCTTGGCGGCAGTAGCTGTGGACGTTTAGGGTGGCGGTTGTTCTTGGCGGCAGAGGGGTTGACGCCAACCTGAGAATTCTGCAAGTTATAGGGTTACCCGAGAGCAGGTTTTCTACCTGGTTCTCTTTCCCTCTTGCCCCAGCGTTTTGTCCCAGTGGTTTTAAAGCTTCTAACAGGTACCGAAGGGTGGTTGGACGATCGTAGAACGCGTGGCATTGCTGAATTGCGTGAGGAAACGCCGTGGCATGGTGCAATTCCCGTGGGACCTCGCGGAGGGTTCGGTGTGAACCGGGAGATTGTGGGAGGTTCTAGCGTGTTTTGAGGTAGGGGACGAACCCTGTTAGCTCCGTAGGATCATTAAAATATGACTTAACCACCTGAAACAACAGATTTAATGCATTTCAGATTAAGTTGCACCATGCAGGGTTAATGGGTGGTTTGGTGAATTTAGGTAGTAAAACATGTTATTTTGGTTTAAATATGGTGCATGGATGTAGAGGGATCATTACAGTATGTTTTTCCGTTGTTTTAACGGTTGGGAAACCCATAGAATCGGATTAGGGTTTCTGCAGGGTTGGAGGCCGAAGAACTTGGCATCAACATCGTTTGTCGCCAAGCTCATCAGCCAGGATGTAGACGGCCAGGTCCCTTGCCGTCGACTTCCTGTAAGCGGCAGTCGATGTTACCGCCTACTGGTTATAAATAGGAATGACTAATTATGGTATTTATCGATAATGCATGTGCGTTGGCACCTGAGGTGCACTGAGTGCGCAGAGTTTTCGTGTTTAGCATACAAGGTATGCAGTTAGTTACCTACTTTCGTGGCTGCGCGTTATTTACGCGAGTCCAGTTGGGTTCACGTGTAGTGGACCGGTGTTACTTGTGGTTTACGTAAGGTTTCACGTGGTTTGTGTGTGACGTGCATGTGGTTCTGTGTACGTGGCGAGTAGTACGACGCCTACCGTGGTTACCTCTCCAGTTGGGTGCCCCAGGTTCTTTGTGAGCCAGGCTGTTAGCTCGGGGCTTTGTCCCGGTACTTGTGTTGTACCGTCGAGGTCTGTGTCGTCTGACCTGGACACACCTCACTCTTGTGCTTGAGTTGTACATCCGGCTGAGGGAAAGACGACAGTGGGACAATGACACTTGTGTTTGTCTTTAGTCACTTGTAGCGCGCTCGTAGTTGGGGGTACGGACACCAGTAGACGTACTGGACCCCAGCTAGTCCTTTTCCAGTGCCTCACTCTAGAGAGTTCCGGGCCAGGATCTCTAGAGGTGCCAGGCATGGGCCTGTGACCGTGTGGTCCGCAGGTGGTGGTGTTTAGTTGGTCTCCATAGTTACTTGACTTTTCACGTGGAGCGGCAGCTAGACCTTTCGTCCGTGGCTGCGAGACTGAGAGGTAGACCTATGTTAGCTTGTCCGAGTCAGTTACTGGTGTCGCGAACCAGTTCACGTAGCTCGTGTTTGGCAGTCTCTACTTTAACTTGTACACCTGTACTGGTTTGCCGTTTAATTATTACAGTTGTTTCTCGTAGTCGGCAGACGGTGAGTATTTTTACAGCTTTAATATCCTGCTTATCTGTTCTATAAATTGTTGGTATTGTTTATAGTTTTGTATCTGTGGATTTTGGTTTGCTCGGTTTTGGGGGAGTTCCCTACTGAGCCAGTGACTAGAGAGGCTCACCCCTACCCCCACAGGTGAGAGCGAGGAGGACGTTTCACGACCGTCGTCCAGTTCAGAGCCGCGCCGTAGCGGTGCAGGGTCGGTACCTCCAGCTGTGTAGTGGCAGCTCTAGCAGTGTGGCTTAGTTAGTTGTTTACTTTCTTCAGTTGTACCTTGGGGTATGCCCTAGGCTCTTGTATTTAGTTTTGTTGGCTTTTTGTGAAAATTATAAATGGTGTCCTTTGTGTTTACACGGACTGTGGTTTGGTATCCCTTGCGAGGCTTCGGCCCGTTCGCGGGAGGCAGACTCGGTTCAAGTACGTTATGTTGCCCGGTTGGCTAACCCAGAGGGGGGGGGGTGAATGGGTCTTTAAAAAAAAATTTATCTGATAAAAACCTGAACTCAAACAAACATAAAGAGTTCTTGAAAGAGATTAGTAATGGTTAGTAAAAACAACAATCACACAATGAAGACAATCACACAACACACAGATTTATCCTGGTTCGGATCTCCTCTCCTTAGGAGTCCTACGTCCAGTCCCTGAGCAATCCTCAGGATTTCACTAACTAGGGTACAGTCCCCCTATGGACAAAAACAACCACCCAGCTCAGCTGGTCTTCCTTCACTCCTGAAGGGAACACAACACCCTGGTACCACCAGGTCTTCCTTCACTCCTGAAGGGAAAAACACCACCCTGGAAACCACCAAGTCTTCCTTCACACACGAAGGGAAAAACACAAGAAAATCTTGAAAGAAATGACTAGCCCCTAGATCAAGCTTTTACAACGCTCAATCTGAAGCTACAAGCACTGAGAGACAAAGATCTACACAATGTGCACTCTCTCAGAACTAATCTAGCTCTTCCTTAATTTTTCTTGTCACAGCACAAGGAGCTAAGAGCCAAGATCGAAAGGAATGAATTTCTGGCTCTAGAGATCTTGAAGACTTGAAAAAGCTACAGAGTTCTGGTCTCTCTTGAATATGAATAATGCTTTCTTCTCTGTGTATATGTTGTCTTCAGAACTTCGTCTTGTATTTATATCTCCAATTTGAATGAGGACGAAGAGATGACCGTTGTCTCACAGCTTTGGTGTACGTTAGACTGAAGGATTTGTGGAAGCTTCCTGTCGACAGTCTTTTGTTCTTTGGAGCACGCAAAGTGATGAGATCTTCTGAGTTGGCTTGTAGTTCTTTCTGTGTCCAATGTTGTAGGGTAGTACATCCTCAAGGTTCTGCAAGGTTGAGCTTTAATGGTAGACAGCTATACTATCTCCAGATGTCAATCAACGTCAGAGCAGATAGACACAAATATAGTAGTAACAGTTTATCGTTCTAAAAGATGCATGCAGAGAATACACGAGAATGGAAGATATGTTCCGTATCCATGCAGAGATACGTTCAGTCTTTATTAAATGCATGGCAGTCAAACAGACGTGATGCAACTTTGACTATTCAACGTATCTTAAATCAAGATAAACAATTAATTAATAGAAACATGACTTATGCAATCGTTATGATAGTCTGATAGAATCGTTGTGAACAAATTGCTATAGTCTCAGAAGAAGTTGTTATGATAACTTATGAAATCGTTATCACAACCAAGTCGTTATAACTCCTAAAAGAATCGTTACACTTACTTATAGAAACGTTATGATAAACAAGTCGTTACAACTTTCGAAAGAAATCGTTACGATGACTTACAGAATCGTTATGACGAGCAAGTCGTTATAACTTTCTAAAGAAATCGTTACGGTGACTTACAGAATCGTTATGACGAGCAAGTCGTTATAACTTTCTAAAGAAATCGTTACGGAGACTTACAGAATCGTTATGACGAGCAAGTCGTTATAACTTTCTAAAGAAATCGTTACGATGACTTACAGAATCGTTATGACGAGCAAGTCGTTATAACTTTCTAAAGAAATCGTTACGGAGACTTACAGAATCGTTATGACGAGCAAGTCGTTATAACTTTCTAAAGAAATCGTTACGATGACTTACAGAATCGTTATGACGAGCAAGTCGTTATAACTTTCTAAAGAAATCGTTACGGTGACTTACAGAATCGTTATGACGAGCAAGTCGTTATAACTTTCTAAAGAAATCGTTACGATGACTTACAGAATCGTTATGACGAGCAAGTCGTTATAACTTCTGAAGAAATCGTTACGATGACTTACAGAATCGTTATGACGAGCAAGTCGTTATAACTTCTGAAGAAATCGTTACGATGACTTACAGAATCGTTATGACGAGCAAGTCGTTATAACTTCTGAAGGAGTCGTTACGATAACTTACAGAGTCGTTATAATGAGCAAGTCGTTATAACTTCTGAAGGAGTCGTTACGATAACTTACAGAGTCGTTATAACATCGACTTGTTTGACACAGCAAGGTTATTCAATCTTACAAGTAAATCGTTGTACTTGTGAGGAAATCGTTACAGTTAATGAAGGAATCGTTATAGCTCTTCTGAAAACAATGTATGTAAGTACTTACCACAAATGCTTGACTTTCTTTGGGTATTTCCTGTGCTTAAGGCTAAATAAAACATAGTTAGAAAAACTTTTGACAGTGTTTTGTTTATCACCAAAATAAGCATGTAATTAATTTAAAAGTACATGGGGATGGACTGTTCATCAATCTCCCCCTTTTTGGTGATGACAAAACTATGATCAACATTTAGGAATAAAAGTACTTCAAGCATGATTCAAGAATGTATCAGACAAATGTAGGTAAACATTCTCCCCCTTTTTGTCATTAAGCAAAAAGTAATAGGAAAGAGACAAAGAATAAGAGACAATGAGGAGAAAGAGCACAACCCATTCATTAAGCTTGTGGAGGTACAGGCAAATAATAAGCAGGAGAGAGAAGGGAGGCATAATGAGAAATAGCTTCCCAGGCCTGCTCTTCCTGACGCATAAAAAATTGCCTAAAGGCACCACTCTCAATGAAGAAGGTTGGTCCCATGGTTGAAGCCATCTTGGAGAGATAGATGCTGCGCTGCTTGGTAAGAAACTGGTCATAATCATCTGGATCCATGGAGGAGCGGATGAGGAGAGTTGTACCAAAGCTTGCACAGGCAAGGAATTGATCCATGGTGACAGGATAGAAAATCTGTTTCTCCTTGAGTTCATGGCGTAGAGCTAGAAACACCTTGTACCTTTCAGCCCAAATTTTGTAGGGATCAAGGACCAGATGGATGGAGTTCATGTCCAAGAAAGTGGCAGGAGAGACAGGAGCTTTTCCTTCCCTGGCCTGAGCAGCATTCAGATGAGCTAGCTGTTGAGCTGACAGAGAGTAAAGCTTGGACCATTCGGAGGCATTCAGCCTTTCACATTCTGAGAGTAGAGGGGCAAGAACATCAGATTTGACAAACCCTCTATGATATTCCCGGAATAGAAATCTAGGAAAACCAACTTGGAGGCCTTTCTGAATCTTGATTCTGCCCATGACTCTGGCAAAACGCTCAAAGATGATTGAACCAATCGAAGACTCCATGATCAGGAAATGAATCTGAGGCAGGAGAATGTCTTCAGGTAAATGAAGAGTTGCAAAATCTACTCTTATTTCCTCAGACTGCTCAGAGTGGATAAGGACCTTGATGGCTCTCTTGAACTGGCTAAGCTGAACTTCAGGTAATCTGTTGAGATACCTGTAGTTGTTGAACATTTGGAAATGCCTGATCAGCTTGATTAGCTTCTGAATGGCAGGGGCCCAGGTGTTCTGGTGGTGAAACTTGAACCACTCAGAAAGGGTTAAGGAGTATCCCTGGGAGGAAACCTTGCTGCCTTAGCCTGAAGAAAGCGATTGTACAAATCTTTATGAGATCTAGCCCATTGCTCCTCAGTTTTGGAGTGGGCTGAGGAGAAGATTTTGGATTTTTCGGCTTTAGACAGAGGAGTATAGGGAAGAATTACGTCTAGATGGTCAGAGAGGTTAAGAAAAGGAAGATTGTAAAGAGTGGCAAAAACAACCTTTTGTAGGTATTCTTTGTACAGTGAGGTATGCTTGTTGGTCACTGTAAGAGAAAACCACAAAGGTGGGTAAAGAGGAGTGTTGGAGGAAGAAAGTTTGCGTTTCTTTGAGACAGTACTGGAAGAGTCTGTCTTGGAAAGGTGGTCTCCTACCTTTAGCACAGACCTAAGGATAACCTCTTCAAACTCATCCTTAATTTTATCAAGAAAGGGAGAGTCGATTTGGGCATTCTTAGGAATAATAGTGATAAAGGAGGGAGGTGCAGGGGGGTAGAGAAATGCATCAGAATTGAGAAATCCTACTTCTGGAGATGAAGATGTACCAGAAGAGGATGAGGCTCCAGCTGAGGATGCTGGAGGGGCCTCGAAATTTTGAGAAGAAGGAAGATGAGAAGTGGAAGAAACAGGAGAGGATGAGGTAGGATGAGGAGGGAAAGGTGTGGGAGAAGAAATGGGCCTGGATCTAGGCCTTTTGAACTGAGGTGGAGCAGGTGGAGCTGTGAAGTTAGTGGGTGGAGAAGGAGGAATGGGAGTGTTGGTAGAAGTGGGAGCAAGGGTGGAGGATCTGAAACCACTTCTTCAGGCAAGGGAGGCAAAGGAACCAACACTGCCGGCCCTGGTGGCCCTGATTCCAACACAACTGGCCCTGATGGCCCTGACTCTTCAGCTGGCCCTGATGGCCCTGACTCTTCAGCTGGCCCTGATGGCCCTGATGGTTCGGCCGCTGCTGCTGCCTCGGCTTCATCTGCTGGGGCTGCTGTTCCTTCTGATGATGATGCGGCTGCTGGTCCTTCTGCTGGGGCTGCTGCTGTTTGCCCGGAGGGCTCAGGTACACTTGAGTTAGGTTCCTGAGCTGCTGGAGGAGGAGGAGCTTGAGCTCCAACTGCCTGAAGGATGTCAGATAACAAATTCTTCATGGTCCCCATTTCTTGATGGAACCATGTCATGGCAGAGCGAATCTGAACAAGTTCCTTGCGGGCTGAAGCTTGGCTCAGAAAAATGGAATTCACATCAGACTGAAGTGTACAAAGCAGCTCACCCTGAATATCCAACCTCTCAATCACAGGTTTTAAATTGATGACAATTTTTTGCTTGACCTGTCTTTCAAATGGTGCGTCAGCTAAAAGGGGTACTTCAGGAGCTATAACTTTCTCTTTGCCCTTTGTAGCTGGAGGAGGTGGATCATTATCCTCATCAGAACTTGATGAACTAGCTGTCTCCCCTTCTCTGAGATCCAAATTTGCAGAATCTCTCTGTACTTCCTCCTGATCTCTGGTGGCTGGTGGTGCATCAGCTGGTTTCTCTTGGGATTGCTCCCCCTCAAGTGGAGCATCTTCTGCAACTGCACCAGTCTCCCCCTGACAGGGAGCATCCATTTCCATAGAGTCATCCTGAGGATTTTGCTGCTCTTCTTCCACTGGGCCTTCTTCAATAATGTGGCCTGATGCCACAGTCTCCTCTACAACAGGCAAGATGTCCTCTGGGAGAATATCCTCAATTCTCCTTTCAGCAAGAAGTACAACTGGCACTTCAGGAAATTCTGGATTTGCTGCTGCTGGCCTTTCTTCTTCTTCCCTTACTGCTGTTGCTGCCTCTGATTGATTTCTGGCCATAGATGGCCCTTCCTGCTCTGCTTCTACAAGACTGGAACAGAACCTGATTCCAGTGGCAATTCGGGCATCACATCAGCTGCTTCCAACTGAGATTGAGCAACTGAAGGCTCACCAATGAGTGCTTCACCTTCTGCAACTGAGGCCTTGGACCAGACCCCATTGACTACTGAAAAGCCACTCTTCTTTAGATTTCTGGACCTGATAGCTTGGCCCATCTTCTCTACAACTGCCCCTGAGACATCTACACCGAAGTGTCTGAAGATCCTGGTAAGTAAATGGGCATAGGGCAGGGACACATTCAACTTGCTTTTAGTGTCCCAAATCTGTTCCCTGGCATATTTCATTCTCTCTATCATCACTGCGGCCATATTGATTTCCTCATTTTTAATGGCCCAGAACATTAGGTCGGAGTCAGCCTTAGTGCAAGAGGAGAAGGTTGCACTACGGGGAACCAAAATCTGACATACAATGAAGTGAAGGAGGCGATTGAAGGCACTTAATTGATTGATATCTAGCTTGCCATCCCTCATCTTGAACCCCGGCCCAACAATCCCCAAACCCTTTTCTTGGGTTTCTACTGAGTGAATCCCACTGAAACCGGATGTGCTTACTCCAAACAGCATCCTAAGCAGTTCCTGGTCGATTCTGATTAGGGTGCCCTTGACCGAAGAAACGAGGGCCCCATCTTCTTCTGTTCTTAAGCACACAAAGAACGCCTTTACCAAGTCCGGATAACTTACCTCTGAGCAAGTGGTAAGTCCTTTCCATTTCATCTGGTTGATCTTCTCAATAATGCTGCTCATTCCATTCTTCTGCAGATCTTCAATATCTACTTCCTTGTGACCACAGAGCTTCGTCTTCACAAAGGTGAAACGCTCCTGCTGTGCTGGGGTGAGGTATTCGGCGCTGTAGCCACCCACACTGCCGGCAATAGCTGGTGCGGCCATGGATTCAGGTGGGAGAAGGTTTGAAAGATTGAAGAGAAGGGTGACGAGAAGAAACCCTCAAACGATTTCGCGGGAAGGAGATGGAAGCTTCAAATTTGCAGAGGATAGAGGCAAGAGTCGCTAGGGCATCGGCTCATGCGTCGGGACGAAAGAGGGAAAAAGGTGAACGAGGAAGGGGAATCGTTAACGCATTGATTTAAAGAAGATAAAAGCTCCAAAAAGGTGAGGCGTCAGAAAACGACAAACGAGGTTGACCGCCTCGAAAGACTATGACTTATCGGACGGAAACGCTTAAACTGAGAATTTTGAATTGATTTTGCCGTAAAAGGAGAGAGAGAAAACCTACTTAAATTCTGAGAATTTTTATACCAGCTTTAAATGAAGATCTTTTCACAAAATACACATGCCTAACTCCCTTCTAAGAGATGTAAATCTCTCTTCAGGTAAGGCCTTTGTGAAAATATCTGCTAACTGATTGTTTGTATCAATAAACGATATTTCAATATTGCCATTAGCTACATGATCACGAATAAAATGGTATCTGACCTCAATGTGTTTGGTCCTGGAGTGCTGAATTGGATTTTTGGTGAGGTTGATAGCACTGGTGTTGTCACATAGCAGTGGAATTGTCTTGATTTTGAGTCCAAAATCCTCAAGCTGTTGCTTTATCCATAAGAGTTGTGTACAGCAACTTCCAGCAGCTACGTACTCGGCTTCAGCTGTAGATAGTGCTACTGAATTTTGTTTCCTTGAGGACCATGAGATTAAACACCCTGCAAGAAATTGACAGCAACCACTGGTGCTTTTTCTATCTACCTTGCATCCAGCATAGTCAGCATCAGAATATCCTACTAAATTTACATCACAGGAGTTTGGATACCATAGTCCTAGATCATGAGTCCTGGCTAAGTATCTAAAAATTCTTTTCACAGAAATTAAATGTGACTCTCTAGGGTCGGCTTGATATCTAGCACACATGCATACACTAAATAATATATCAGGTCTACTTGCGGTTAGATAAAGTAATGAACCTATCATACCTCTGTAGATCTTTTGATCTACCTTCTTACCATCCTTGTCACTGTCCATCCTAGTTGATGTACCCATTGGTGTTGACAGTGGCTTGGTGTTTTCAAATCCAAATTTCTTTAGCAGTTCTCTGGTGTACTTTGCTTGACAGATGTGAGTTCCTTCCTTTCCTTGTTTGATTTGAAGTCCAAGGAAGTAGTTAAGCTCTCCCATCATACTCATCTCAAATTCTCCCTGCATTAGCTTTTCAAAATACTTGCACAAGGATTCATCAGTAGATCCAAAGATGATGTCATCCACATAAATTTGAACCAACAGTATATTTTTGACTTTTGTTTTTATAAAAAGAGTGCTATCTACTTGACCTCTACTGAAACCATGTTTTAGGAGAAAAGAACTAAGTCTTTCATACCAGGCTCTAGGTGCTTGTTTTAAACCATATAAAGCCTTATGCAATTTAAAAACATGATTCGGAAAGTCTGTATCATCAAAACCCGGCGGTTGTTCCACATAAACTTCTTCTTTAATAAAACCATTTAGAAAGGCAGATTTAACATCCATTTGAAATAACTTTAGATCTAATGCAGATGCATAAGCAAGTAAAATTCTAATAGCCTCAAGTCTAGCCACTGGTGCATAGGTTTCATCAAAATCTATGCCTTCCTCTTGACAATAGCCTTGAGCCACCAGTCTGGCCTTGTTTCTTAGAATTACACCAGATTCATCCAATTTGTTTCTGAACACCCATTTGGTGCCGATCACAGGATGGTCTGATGGTCTAGGAACAAGTGACCATACTTGGTTTCTCTTGAATTGATTTAATTCATCTTGCATTGCTATTATCCAAGATTCATCAGTTAAGGCTTCATTGACTGTCTTAGGCTCTATTTGAGATACAAAAGCAAGGTAATCACAAGGAATCACGTTACCTCTTGTTCTTACCCCTACAGATGGATCACCAATGATGTTTTCAGGTGGATGATCTTTCTTGTATCTCCATTCCTTTGGAAGAGTTTCATGAGAAATTTCTTCTTGTTGCAATTCTTCCAGAGGCGGATCATCCTTGTCTTCAAGTGATGTGTCTTTCAGTTTATTGGACAGTTCATCTGCATCATCATTATCACTTTCTACTTCCTTCCTCAAGGAAGGGTTAGTTTCATCAAAAATAATGTGTACAGACTGTTCAATCAATAAGGTACGTTTATTAAACACTCTATAGCCTTTAGGTTTAGATGTATACCCCATGAAGATGCCTTCATCTGATTTGGCATCCAACTTACCGATATCCTTTTTCCGTTGTTGTGTATAAAGCAAGGACATCCAAAGGTTCTGAAATGGCTGATCTTTGGCTTCTTCCCTTTAAACAGCTCATATGCAGTCTTCTTCAGGATTGGCCTGATCATGACTCTGTTGACAATATAGCTGGCTGTGTTGACTGCTTCTGCCCAGAAATATCTTGGTAACTCATATTCACAAAGCATGGTTCTTGCCATATCCAAGAGAGTTCGGTTCTTCCGTTCAGCTATACCATTTTGCTGTGGTGTCCTTGGTGCTGAGAAATTGTGCTGAATTCCTTGATCATCACAGAATCTAGCAAACTTTTCATTTTGGAACTCACCACCATGATCAGATCGAATGGATACTATACTGAACTTCTGATCTTTCTGGACTTTCCTGCTGAAACAGACAAAATTATCAAAAGTATCATCTTTATGTTCTAAGAAAGATACCCATGTGAATCTTGAGTAGTCATCTACTATAACAAATCCGAAATTCTTTCCTCCAAGACTGGTAGTTCTCATTGGCCCAAATAGATCCATATGTAGGAGCTCTAAGGGTTTTGAGGTGGTCACCACCGTCTTTGACTTGAAGGAACTCTTTGTGTGCTTTCCCTTAGCACAAGGTCTGCAAACACTTTCTAATTTACCATTGATTTTCGGTAGACCTTCCACAAGATTCCTCTTTCTGAGCTTGCTCAAGCCATCCAAGCTGCAGTGGCCTAGCCTTCTGTGCCACAGATCAGTTGATTTGTCTTTGCTGGCTACCAGACATACATTTTGCTCTTTGAGTTCTTCAAGGTAGAGCACGTACAGATTCTTCTCTCTATTTGCTTCAAAGATGACTGCTCCATCCTTTAGTATGCTGCATTTTGACTCTTGAAATTTGATTTGATGTCCTCTATCACACAGCTGACTTATACTGATGAGGTTGTGCTTCAATCCTTTGACTAACAGCACATCTTCTATGACTGTTTTTCCTTTGCTGTTTACTGATCCACTGCCTACTACAGTTCCTTTTCCATTATCTCCATAAGTAACTGTTCCTTCTTCATCTTGGAGATGGGAGAAAAGCTTCAGGTTTCCTGTCATGTGCCTTGAGCACCCGCTATCCAAATACCATTTGGATGCTCGAAGGTTAACCTGAAATAAAGACATCAAGATTTAGGTACCCAAGTTCTTTTGGGTCCTGATGGGTCAGTATCATTATTTTTACTTTTTATTATCCACTTCTTATGTCTTGTTGGACAGGTGGATTTTAAATGTCCTAGCTTATTACAGTGACTACAACATGATGTTATTGTTACTCTTTCTATATACTTAAAATTAGCTTTATATGCCACATCTTGTTCTGGAGTGAATTTAGGAGTTGGATATTTTTCAGGATAGACTATTTCTTCTTCATTTACTGGAGGTATGTATCCTATACCTCGTTTGTTCTTACCAGATCTTCTAGCACCCTTTAGTAATAAGGAGTTCTTCCCATTTGTAAACTTTTCTAAGGTGCTTGCTAGTGTATTGTTTTCTTCATTTAATTCTTTTACCGTTTTTCTTAAATCATCTGAGCTTTCCTGTTTTTCTAGTTTAATGATTTGTTTGTTCTTGTCCTTTAAGTTTTCACATAATAGTTCATTTCTTCTCTCAAGCTCCATTATTTGTTTTTCTAGTTCTTCATTTTCAGATTTTAAATCTGAGTTGGTATTTTCGAGACAGGTGATATTTTTCTTGCTAACCTTAAGTAGTTTAGACACTTCTTTATACTTATCGTAAAGTTCATTAAAGGCACTTTCCAAATTGTCGGAATCTGAATCATTACAGGAATCAAAAGAGGAATCAGAAGTTACCTTATCCCCGGTATTTGCCATAAAAGCCAGGTTGGCTTCTTCTTCTTCACTGCTGGAGCTTGACTCACTGTCTGAGTCGCTGCTGTTTTCCCATGCAGCTGCCATGGCTTTCTTTTTGTATCTTCTGAACTTTTGGAGCTGTCCTTCTTCTTGTGATCATTTTTCTTTAGCATTGGACAGTCTGCCTTGATATGTCCAGGCTTCTTGCATTCATAGCAAAGTGGCTCATTCCTCTTCTGATCTTTTCCGTCTGGTCTCTTGAGATCTTTGTTTTTCTTGAAGTACCTCCTACCAGACTGGAACTTCTTCTTCTTGGCCAAGATTCTCTGCAATCTTTTTGACAGCATAGCTTCTTCATCATCACTATCTTTGCTATCTTCACTGTTATCCAAGGATTCTTCAGATGAGTCCCCATTAGCTTTAAGCGCATTGGACTGCTTCTTTCTACTGGAGGATTCTCCTAATCTTTCCATGTTTATTTCATGGGCCATGAGAGACCCGATGAGCTTTTCTACTGACATTCTCTTAAGGTCATTAGCTTCTTCGATAGCTGTGACCTTTGGCGTCCATGAAGATGGCAAGGATCTGAGAATCTTCCTTACCATATCTGCAACCTCATATGACTTTCCTAGACTGGCTAGACCATTAGTGATGTCAGTAAATCGACTAAACATTTGGGTAATAGACTCACCTGATTGCATTTGAAATCTTTCATACTGAGTGACAAGAATGTCGATTCTTGTCTCCTTTACTTTGTCTGTACCTTCATACGTAATCCTTAGCTTTTCCCACATTTCCATGGAGGATTTGCATGCTGAGACTCTGTTGAACTCCTTCTTGCTTAGAGCACAACATAGAATGCTCTTGGCTTTACAGTTCAAGGAGATTTTCTTTCTATCTTCATCTGTCCATTGTGCTTTCTCATTTGTGACGACCAGATCACCTTCTTCCACTATCGACCAGATTTGATAGTCGTGGCCTTGTAGAAAGTATTCCATCCTGGTCTTCCAATACGTATAATCTTCACCGTCGAACAAAGGAGGTCTGTTGACAGACTGACCTTCGAAGTGACCTTGGGCTGCCATGGATCTTTACTCTTCAGATCGTTGGATCTTGTTCTTTGTCGAAGAGACTTGCTCTGATACCACTTGTTGCCCGGTTGGCTAACCCAGAGGGGGGGGGGTGAATGGGTCTTTAAAAAAATTTATCTGATAAAAACCTGAACTCAAACAAACATAAAGAGTTCTTGAAAGAGATTAGTAATGGTTAGTAAAAACAACAATCACACAATGAAGACAATCACACAACACACAGATTTATCCTGGTTCGGATCTCCTCTCCTTAGGAGTCCTACGTCCAGTCCCTGAGCAACCCTCAGGATTTCACTAACTAGGGTACAGTCCCCCTATGGACAAAAACAACCACCCAGCTCAGCTGGTCTTCCTTCACTCCTGAAGGGAACACAACACCCTGGTACCACCAGGTCTTCCTTCACTCCTGAAGGGAAAAACACCACCCTGGAAACCACCAGGTCTTCCTTCACACACGAAGGGAAAAACACAAGAAAATCTTGAAAGAAATGACTAGCCCCTAGATCAAGCTTTTACAACACTCAATCTGAAGCTACAAGCACTGAGAGACAAAGATCTACACAATGTGCACTCTCTCAGAACTAATCTAGCTCTTCCTTAATTTTTCTTGTCACAGCACAAGGAGCTAAGAGCCAAGATCGAAAGGAATGAATTTCTGGCTCTAGAGATCTTGAAGACTTGAAAAAGCTACAGAGTTCTGGTCTCTCTTGAATATGAATAATGCTTCTTCTTCTGTGTATATGTTGTCTTCAGAACTTCGTCTTGTATTTATATCTCCAATTTGAATGAGGACGAAGAGATGACCGTTGTCTCACAGCTTTGGTGTACGTTAGACTGAAGGATTTGTGGAAGCTTCCTGTCGACAGTCTTTTGTTCTTTGGAGCACGCAAAGTGATGAGATCTTCTGAGTTGGCTTGTAGTTCTTTCTGTGTCCAATGTTGTAGGATAGTACATCCTCAAGGTTCTGCAAGGTTGAGCTTTAATGGTAGACAGCTATACTATCTCCAGATGTCAATCAACGTCAGAGCAGATAGACACAAATATAGTAGTAACAGTTTATCGTTCTAAAAGATGCATGCAGAGAATACACGAGAATGGAAGATATGTTCCGTATCCATGCAGAGATACGTTCAGTCTTTATTAAATGCATGGCAGTCAAACAGACGTGATGCAACTTTGACTATTCAACGTATCTTAAATCAAGATAAACAATTAATTAATAGAAACATGACTTATGCAATCGTTATGATAGTCTGATAGAATCGTTGTGAACAAATTGCTATAGTCTCAGAAGAAGTCGTTATGATAACTTATGAAATCGTTATCACAACCAAGTCGTTATAACTCCTAAAAGAATCGTTACGCTTACTTATAGAAACGTTATGATAAACAAGTCGTTACAACTTTCTAAAGAAATCGTTACGATGACTTACAGAATCGTTATGACGAGCAAGTCGTTATAACTTTCTAAAGAAATCGTTACGATGACTTACAGAATCGTTATGACGAGCAAGTCGTTATAACTTTCTAAAGAAATCGTTACGATGACTTACAGAATCGTTATGACGAGCAAGTCGTTATAACTTTCTAAAGAAATCGTTACGATGACTTACAGAATCGTTATGACGAGCAAGTCGTTAGAAATCGTTACGGAGACTTACAGAATCGTTATGACGAGCAAGTCGTTATAACTTTCTAAAGAAATCGTTACGATGACTTACAGAATCGTTATGATGAGCAAGTCGTTATAACTTTCTAAAGAAATCGTTACGATGACTTACAGAATCGTTATGACGAGCAAGTCGTTATAACTTCTGAAGAAATCGTTACGATGACTTACAGAATCGTTATGACGAGCAAGTCGTTATAACTTTCTGAAGAAATCGTTACGATGACTTACAGAATCGTTATGACGAGCAAGTCGTTATAACTTCTGAAGGAGTCGTTACGATAACTTACAGAGTTGTTATAATGAGCAAGTCGTTATAACTTCTGAAGGAGTCGTTACGATAACTTACAGAGTCGTTATAACATCGACTTGTTTGACACAGCAAGGTTATTCAATCTTACAAGTAAATCGTTGTACTTGTGAGGAAATCGTTATAGTTAATGAAGGAATCGTTATAGCTCTTCTGAAAACAATGTATGTAAGTACTTACCACAAATGCTTGACTTTCTTTGGGTATTTCCTGTGCTTAAGGCTAAATAAAACATAGTTAGAAAAACTTTTGACAGTGTTTTGTTTATCACCAAAATAAGCATGTAATTAATTTAAAAGTACATGGGGGTGGACTGTCCATCACGTTATTGGTTTAACGGGCTTGGCCGAGGCGTTCCGTCACAAGAAATGTTATGCCCTGAATTTTATTCACTTATCATTTATGTATGTGTATTTGATTGTAGCAAGTATGGTAGGTGTATTTAGTAGTGTGTATTGTAATTCTATATTCCTCATGAATAACATGCATGTATTTTTATGATATCTAGGTGAGAATAGGCAATTAGCTAAATTGTGCATATTGTGTGTATTAAGCATCCCATGCATATAGTACTTAAGTAATGTTGTGCAAGTTTAATCTAGTTACCGGTGTGCATGTGGTATCTATCTATTTCATGCATAATGTACATAAGTATGTTACATCCGTGTGTGCATGCAAGAACTATTTTGTTGAACAGATTATTCCTAGATAACTTAATTCGTATTACCTCCTAATGATTGCGAGGCTCTCGCAATTCTTGTCATTTTATTTTGCCATGTGTTGAGTCACGCTTATGTAAAACATCATGTACGCATAGGTAGATATCTACGTACATCTTATCTTAGTGTACTTATGTATGCATGTGTATGCCTAGGTAAAAATGTTATTGATTGCATGGTGTAGTAATATACATGTTATACCCTATACATTGTATGTATATACGTAGTGTAAATACAATTCTTTGTGTGTTGAGTCATGTTGTGTGTGTATATATATATATATATACATTGTATGCGTATGTAGATATTCATGTACGTGTTATTATCTTGATGTACCTATGTATGTATGTGTAGGATTAGTAGTAAATATTGGATGTTTACATGGTGTAGTGATGTATACATTATACTACATAGGTTTCATGTACATGTATGTATGGATTAAGCATGGTTTCTGCATGATTTTAAGTTTTGGCCGAAGGGCCAATTGGCGTCATCATGGACGGACGCCCATGAGGTGTCGGCGTCCATATCGATGGACGCCAAGCCCTAAGTAGCCGTCCATATAGGTGGACGTTTACTTCTCTGACCTGCATGCACAGCAGACCCGAAATTCTGGGGGGCAAGCAAGCCCAGCCATTGGGGGGATGTCCCCAACGGCTATCAAGCCCTCACATCACCATCTGCGTGAAAGGAGAGGCCTCTCTCCTATAAACCAACCACTCCTTGCAACCCCAAGAGCTCTCTTTGGCTCTTTGCAAAGAGGAGAGAAGAAAACCCTAGCTATGGGAGAACAAGAGAAGACCTGAAGTTGGTGGCCTTTGATCCGTCGACTGGAGGTGCAAACCAAGGAGTTACAACGTCTGGAGGACAGCCCATGCATCCAAGAAGAGATCCCAACCCCGAGGTGCCATCTACATCGACAGGGGAAGAGGATCGAAGGAGTTTCTGAGCACCTTTTGGCAAGGCCGAGAAGGGCTTCATCATCATATTCCGATCTTTGTAGATTTTTTAGAAAGGCAAGTAAACCTAGATCTTGATCCTATACATGTCCCCTTGAGTCTTAGTATTTTTACGGATTTTTCCTCGAGTCCTGGAACCCCACATTCACCAAATCCCTGGAGCTCGGTCTGTGTTTTGCACAGATAGGAACTCGACGTCAAGATCACTTGCCGCCAAGTTCTTCTATTAGCGGCCAACGATATCGCCGTTAATCTCTTTAAATGGCCAGACTATGTCGTTAAGTTCCTCAGGACAGAACAATGATCTGTTCTCTCCTCTTATATGATAAATTTTCGATGTGTTTTCGCCTGAGGATATATTGTAAACACTATATGTTATGTACTATGGTTAATGGAATGTGTTTGAAAGATTTTTATACTTTTCTGTGATTTATCTAAATTGTTAGAATTATGTGAAATGCATGTGAAATGAAGATCATGGGTATGGTAGCTTACTGTTTGCATGATCCATGGGTAATTAGACTTCCATAAAATTTTCAGATGATGTAAATGCATGTCAGTCCATGTCCCAAAAATTTGGGAATTTTCCCATGAATATGAAACTTGTTAAAATTTATGTATTGGAAAATAGAGAGCATGCCTAGATTGGTTTAAAACTTCGGAAAAATTTGCATGTTGTGCAAAAATTTCGGGGAAAATTTCTGTGACATTATGAATGATAGGTATAGGCCTGTGAATGGTCAAATCAAATATTCATGTTATGTTTCATGATAAATTGAATTATAAATGGCATGAGAGTGAATGTTTTAATTTCTGTAAATGTAATATGATTCAGAAAAATATGAAAATTTGCATGTGTGATCATAAACCTGAAATTAGTCTGTGGTTAAATTCTCATGTTATTTGGATAACTGTAGAGTGCTCTATGAAATTTCCATGCGAAAACGAGTGTTCAACGCATGCTAATATGAACATGGTTGATTATGTATGTTTCAACCTGATTAGTGTGAGGTACTGAATGTTTGATTTCTGTTAACAGTAGTACCATGTTAGGGTTAACTGAGACATGTGGAATTTATGGATGTAACATATAAAATGATTCAACAGAATAAGTAAAACATGTGAATAATGTGTGAAAATGTGATAAAGTGAATGTAATGTGTAATAATTGGGCCGAAATGACACTGCTACCCTAGGGGCCTCGAGAGTTGTACATAGAAAAGTCCCTATGGAAAGCTCTATGTGTGAAAAGTTCGTCCTAAAGGCATTAGGGAAATCCCGGAGGTGGACAAGTACCACTGGATAGGGTGGAGAGGGCTTCTCCCGGTCTGCGCAGTTACCAAGATTCACCACTATATTGCCTAGGTGGTGGGTATGTGATTATGAGTTGTGTTATGTGTTATGCGTTATGAGATGAGTTATGAGAATGAGATATTTGTTAGTGTCCTCTACTGGTAGTTAGGACTATGTGTCATGTCAATTTGTTTAAGCAATGAAATATGAATAAAGTGTGAAATGATATGTGAATGTGGCACATGGTAAGTGCAAATGATATAATGTGTGATAAGCAAAACAAGAGTAAATGATATGACAATTATGTGAAATGAGACGTGAGGGAGAGTTAATGCACATGAGAAATTGTGCAAACATGTGAAACCAATGTGTTAGATTGTGAAATTGTGATCCATGATATGCTAATGTGAAATAATGTTATAACAACAACCTTAAAGTGTATGAAGTGATAGTGTGCTTGCATGTGAAAACTAGTTTACTAGCATGTCATGCTTAGTATCATATCATGTAGATTACAATTCGTCATGTAATGGTGTATGTAAGTAAACTTAGACAACTATGTTATTTATGCAACGCCAAAATATGAACATGTCGACTTGTCGAAGGGATGAGATAATATGTGAATAGTTATAGATCCATGTAATTGAATGTAATGCATATAAGAACAGCAAGTAAAGTGTGATTATGTACATGATAAATGCATGAATAATATTTGGATTCCAAGCTAGTTGAAATGCTCGCTTAGTATAAAGTTTCCTACTTAAGTGCTTATTGTTGCTAAATAGTTTTACCATGTTTTAACCTTCAATTCATGCTATGAAAATGTGAAGCTATGTGCATGTGATTTTATTATGTTAAAACAGCAAGTAAATTGTACAATCAAATACAAAAAGTGCATGTGAAAAGAAAGTAGTCATCATACTAGCTTGTTCTTTTCCCTTATGCTAAATTTTTATGCTTTAGTGGTAGAGATATCTATTGCATGAAATAATGTGTGGACGAATCATGCTGTATGTTGGGTGTATGAAATGTGTACATGTGTATAACGCAATGCTCATGATTTAGAATAGAAATATGATAGACTAAAGCATGCTCATGCGAATAAATTATGTGTTGCTAGTTAAGAGTAAGGACCATGTGTGCCCTTGTGATTTGATGATAGTGTGCACCTCTTTAATGTTAATGGCTTAGTGTGAATGTGGCATGTTTAAGTTTAAGTCTCTGGTTTGCTTGCTGAATTTTTGGACTCACTCTTGCTTCGGCGTACAGGTTGACAGGTATCGTGTACTAGAAGGAAGCATAGTGAGGATCGCCATTTAGAAGACTATTTTGTGGAGCTGCTACTAGTTGTACTTTTCTTTTCTCATAGTATGAAAATGAATTATTGTATGGACAATATTTGGACAATGTAGTTATTTTATCTTGTATTAATGTGGACATTGTCTTTCTATTTCGCTATTTAGATTGTGGAATGTGTGTTGGTGATGGGTTAAAAGTTGAGTTATTTATTTTATTCTGCTGTACTCTATTGCTATCCAGGTACATATCAACCTATCGACTAGTGTTGGGTACATGTCCCACTGTGACGACGCCCTTTATACCGATGGAGATTGGTATAATCATACCGGTATGAAGTGGGTCGTTACAGAGATTGGTATCAGAGTACCCAAGGTTGAGACTGTACGTGGATAGACCATCACCGTCACAATATTGCAAAGTCTTCATAGGGAATTGTCCATATATGTAGAATTTACTAATAATAGATGGAAGATAGTAAGGAGAATAGTTAGAATATAGTAACCTAGGTTGTAACTGAGTTATTATTTTGCAGACCATGACTGGACGTGGTAGACGTAGTGCTCAGTCTAGGAGGTATGAGCAAAACCGCAAGTTGAAGAATTTCGTGAAAGGGCTCAAACCCTCAGTGAGAGCTAAGCTTCTGGAGCTTGATTCTCATACATTGGAAGAAATTCTAGGTGTGGCAACCAAGCAAGAAAGTAGAGTAGGACCTCTCCAAGAGGGGGAGGCAACTTCAAAGGAGGATGTGACCAAGCCATTCCAAAGGCAAGATAATAAGAAGGAGAAACTCGTGGAAAGTCCGCAATCAACTGTGACCTCAATTAGCGAGAAACCCGAGTGCATCCAGTGCGGGAAGCGTCATGGCAGGAACGCATGTTGGAGAAAGGAAGGAAGGTGTCTTAAATGTGGCAGCAAGGAGCATCGGCTTAAGGAGTGTCCGAATCTGAAGACAAAGTTTGCTCCATGAGGTGCTCCATCGACGGCAATAAAGGAGCAAGGAGTAGCTGGTGATGACCTCGGCGACGTCACCACAGGTACTCAATGCGATCTTCGAGGACGAAGATCTTTTTCAAGAGGGGGAGAGTGTTATGCCCTGAATTTTATTCACTTATCATTTATGTAAGTGTATTTGATTGTAGCAAGTATGGTAGGTGTATTTAGTAGTGTGTATTGTAATTCTATATTCCTCATGAATAACATGCATGTATTTTTATGATATCTAGGTGAGAATAGGCAATTAGCTAAATTGTGCATATTGTGTGTATTAAGCATCCCATGCATATAGTACTTAAGTAATGTTGTGCAAGTTTAATCTAGTTGCCGGTGTGCATGTGGTATC
Source organism: Colocasia esculenta (assembly GCA_014218235.1). Classification (NCBI taxonomy): domain Eukaryota; kingdom Viridiplantae; phylum Streptophyta; class Magnoliopsida; order Alismatales; family Araceae; genus Colocasia; species Colocasia esculenta. Next base: position 74,179,743 of record CM024754.1, on the reverse strand, counting down.
TATCTATTTCATGCATAATGTACATAAGTATGTTACATCCGTGTGTGTATGCTATATATATGTTAAATCAAGTGTGTGCATGCAAGAACTATTTTGTTGAACAGATTATTCCTAGATAACTTAATTTGTATTACCTCCTAATGATTACGAGGCTCTCGCAATTCTTGTCATTTTATTTTGCCATGTGTTGAGTCACGCTTATGTAAAACATCATGTACGCATAGGTAGATATCTACGTACATCTTATCTTAGTGTACTTATGTATGCATGTGTATGCCTAGGTAAAAATGTTATTGATTGCATGGTGTAGTAATATACATGTTATACCCTATACATTGTATGTATATACGTAGTGTAAATACAATTCTTTGTGTGTTGAGTCATGTTGTGTGTATATATATATATATACATTGTATGCGTATGTAGATATTCATGTACGTGTTATTATCTTGATGTACCTATGTATGTATGTGTAGGATTAGTAGTAAATATTGGATGTTTACATGGTGTAGTGATGTATACATTATACTACATAGGTTTCATGTACATGTATGTATGGATTAACCATGGTTTCTGTATGATTTTAAGTTTTGGCCGAAGGGCCAATTGGCGTCATCATGGACGGACGCCCAAGAGGTGTCGGCATCCATATCGATGGACGCCAAGCCCTAAGTAGCCGTCCATATAGGTGGACGTTTACTTCTCTGACCTGCATGCGCAGCAGACCCGAAATTCCGGGGGGCAAGAAAGCCCAGCCATTGGGGAGATGTCCCCAACGGCTATCAAGCCCTCACATCACCATCTGCGTGAAAGGAAAGGCCTCTCTCCTATAAACCAACCACTCCTTGCAACCCCAAGAGCTCTCTTTGGCTCTTTGCAAAGAGGAGAGAAGAAAACCCTAGCTATGGGAGAACAAGAGAAGACCTGAAGTTGGTGGCCTTTGATCCGTCGACTGGAGGTGCAAACCAAGGAGTTACAACGTCTGGAGGACAGCCCATGCATCCAAGAAGAGATCCCAACCCCGAGGTGCCATCTACATCGACAGGGGAAGAGGATCGAAGAAGTTTCTGAGCACCTTTTGGCAAGGCCGAGAAGGGCTTCATCATCATATTCCGATCTTTGTAGAATTTTTTAGAAAGGCAAGTAAACCTATATCTTGATCCTATACATGTCCCCTTGAGTCTTAGTATTTTTACGGATTTTTCCTCGAGTCCTAGAACCCCACATTCACCAAATCCCTAGAGCTCGGTCTGTGTTTTGCACAGATAGGAACTCGACGTCAAGATCACTTGCTGCCAAGTTCTTCTATTAGCGGCCAACGATATCGCCGTTAATCTCTTTAAACGGCCAGACTATGCCGTTAAGTTCCTCAGGACAGAACAGTGATATGTTCTCTCCTCCTATATGATAAAGTTCTGATGTGTTTTTGCCTGAGGATATATTGTAAACACTATATGTTATGTAATATGGTTAATGAAATGTGTTTGAAAGATTTTTATACTTTTCTGTGATTTATCTAAATTGTTAGAATTATGTGAAATGCATGTGAAATGAAGATCATGGGTATGGTAGCTTACTGTTTGCATGATCCATGGGTAATTAGACTTCCATAAAATTTCCAGATGATGTAAATGCATGTCAGTCCATGTCCCGAAAATTTGGGAATTTTCCCATGAATATGAAACTTGTTAAAAATTCTGTATTGGAAAATAGAGAGCATGCCTAGATTGGTTTAAAACTTCGGAAAAATTTGCATGTTGTGCAAAAATTTCGGGGAAAATTTCTGTGACATTATGAATGATAGGTATAGGCTTGTGAATGGTCAAATCGAATATTCATGTTATGTTCCATGATAAATTGAATTATAAATGGCATGAGAGTGAATGTTTTAATTTCTGTAAATGTAATATGATTCAGAAAAATATGAAAATTTGCATGTGTGATCATAAACCTGAAATTAGTTTGTGGTTAAATTCTAATGTTATTTGGATAACTGTAGAGTGCTCTATGAAATTTCCATGCGAAAACGAGTGTTCAACGCATGCTAATATGAACATGGTTGATTATGTATGTTTCAACCTGATTAGTGTGAGGTACTGAATGTTTGATTTCTGTTAACAGTAGTACCATGTTAGGGTTAACTGAGACATGTGGAATTTATGGATGTAACATATAAAATGATTCAACAGAATAAGTAAAACATGTGAATAATGTGTGAAAATGCGATAAAGTGAATGTAATGTGTAATAATTGGGCCGAAATGACACTGCTACCCTAGGGGCCTCGAGAGCTGTACATAGAAAAGTCCCTATGGAAAGCTCTATGTGTGAAAAGTTCTTCCTAAAGGCATTAGGGAAATCCCGGAGGTGGACAAGTACTACTGGATAGGGTGGAGAGGGCTTCTCCCGGTCTGCGCAGTTACCAAGATTCACCACTATATTGCCTAGGTGGTGGGTATGTGATTATGAGTTGTGTTATGTGTTATGCATTATGAGATGAGTTATGAGAATGAGATATTTGTTAGTGTCCTCTACTGGTAGTTAGGACTATGTGTCATGGCAATTTGTTTAAGCAATGAAATATGAATAAAGTGTGAAATGATATGTGAATGTGGCACATGGTAAGTGCAAATGATATGATATGTGATAAGCAAAACAAGAGTAAATGATATGACAATTATGTGAAATGAGACGTGAGGGAGAGTTAATGCACATGAGAAATTGTGCAAACATGTGATACCAATGTGTTAGATTGTGAAATTGTGATCCATGATATGTTAATGTGAAATAATGTTATAAAAGCAACCTTAAAGTGTATGAAGTGATAGTGTGCTTGCATGTGAAAACTAGTTTACTAGCATGTCATGCTTAGTATCATATCATGTAGATTACAATTCGTCATGTAATGGTGTATGTAAGTAAACTTAGACAACTATGTTATTTATGCAACGCCAAAATATGAACATGTCGACTTGTCGAAGGGATGAGATAATATGTGAATAGTTATAGATCCATGTAATTGAATGTAATGCATATAAGAACAACAAGTAAAGTGTGATTATGTACATGATAAATGCATGAATAATATTTGGATTCCAAGCTAGTTGAAATGCTCACTTAGTATAAAGTTTCCTACTTAAGTGCTTATTGTTGCTAAACGGTTTTACCATGTTTTAACCTTCAATTCATGCTATGAAAATGTGAAGCTATGTGCATGTGATTTTATTATGTTAAAACAGCAAGTAAATTGTACAATCAAATACAAAAGGTGCATGTGAAAAGAAAGTAGTCATCATGCTAGCTTGTTCGTTTCCCTTATGCTAAATTTTTATGCTTTAGTGGTAGAGATATCTATTGCATGAAATAATGTGTGGACGAATCATGCTGTATGTTGGGTGTATGAAATGTGTACATGTGTATAACGCAATGCTCATGATTTAGAATAGAAATATGATAGACTAAAGCATACTCATGCGAATAAATTATGTGTTGCTAGTTAAGAGTAAGGACCATGTGTGCCCTTGTGATTTGATGATAGTGTGCACCTCTTTAATGTTAATGGCTTAGTGTGAATGTGGCATGTTTAAGTTTAAGTCTCTGGTTTGCTTGCTGAATTTTTGGACTCACTCTTGCTTCGGCGTACAGGTTGACAGGTATCGTGTACTAGAAGGAAGCATAGTGAGGATCGCCATTTAGAAGACTATTTTGTGGAGCTGCTACTAGTTGTACTTTTCTTTTCTCATAGTATGAAAAAGAATTATTGTATGGACAATATTTGGACAATGTAGTTATTTTATCTTGTATTAATGTGGACATTGTCTTTCTATTTCTCTATTTAGATTGTGGAATGTGTGTTGGTGATGGGTTAAAAGTTGAGTTATTTATTTTATTCCGCTGTACTCTATTGCTATCCAGGTACATATCAACCTATCGACTAGTGTTGGGTACATGTCCCACTGTGACGACGCCCTTTATACCGGTGGGGATTAGTATAATCGTACCGGTATGAAGAGGGTCGTTACAAGAAAGGTCTCTAGGGGAAGAAAGGTCTCTAGGGGAGAAAGGTCAAAGGGTGTATATGGTCAAAGAGGGAGTTATTGTAGTCAAGGGAGTCAGGTTATTGGGAGATTATGCATATGTTTTGTCATCATCAAAAAGGGGGAGATTGTTGGGTTGAGTGTGTTTTTGAATTTCCTAAAGTTGTATTTTAATGATGACCAATGAACATCACTCATACTTTGATTTTGATGATGACATAATTTGACTTTAATGATGAGATATTATAATTTTAATGATGACATGTTGTGATTTTAATGATGACATGTTGTGATTTTGATGATGATATGTTGAACATGTTATACATTTTATACATATCACAATAATGCTTAGACAACATGTTTTTGATGTTTAATATCTCATATTTTAATGATAATATCTTGTATTAATTATTTACACTTTATATTTTCAGGTTCACACATTTTTGTCTTGGTAGTATCAACACTAGATCAGGGCAGGTCGACACTAGACCCAGTTTCCAGCAGACCAGTTTGCCTGACTGAGACATCAGGTCGACACTAGATCAAAGCAGGTCGACACTAGATCAAAGCAGGTCGACACTAGATCAGGGCAGGTCGACACTAGACCCAGTTTCCAGCAGACCAGTTTGCCTGACTGGGACAGCAGGTTGACACTAGATCAGGGCAGGTCGACACACTCCGGCTGAAACTGAAAAATGTGAATTTCTTTGTACACGTGGCTGCTTGGGATTTAGGGGATTTGACCTAGGGTTTTGTGCCCATGCACCCCAAGGAACTTTATGGACATATGGGGCTATAAATACCCATGTTCCTTGTACCCCAAAGGCAAGGGAGCCCATACACTACTTGAAGAAGCCTTTTGGCGGCCAAAGGGGGTTCTCCAGATCTGTCTCCATCTCCAGAAGCTGCAAGCCATCCTTTCAAGATGAAGGACAAAGGAATCAAGGGGAATCCCTGGAGAGAAGGTTGCTGTGCAAGGCAAGGGAGCAGATCTAACTGAAGAGGCTCAGGAGAAGAAGGATTTCTGGCATTTCAGATGCCATCAAAGCAGAGCATCGCCAATTGAAGAGAATCTCCATCGATTTCCATCAAGGCTCCTAAATTGAAGCGTCTGCAAGGCCTCTTCATCGAAGAACACTCTTTCTACATCCATTTCCCTCATCTTAGAGTTTGTTCTTCCTTATTTCGTCTGTAAGATTTGTGCATGAAGTTCTGCACAAATTTCTGTGTACGAATCTGTTTTGAATCAGATCATTGCTAGAGGATCTGATCTCTTTTGTGTTTGATCTAGCTTTTGTACTGTGAGCCGTCGAGCTCTGGTTTGTGAGTCGTCGCACTCACTGTGTGGTTTGAGCCGTCGTGCTCAATTTGGAGTCGTCTTACTCCGGTTGTTGTTTGAGCCATCGTGCTCAGTTTGGAGTCATCGTGCTCCAGATGTTTCTTTAGTCGTCGTGCTGAAGGGTGTTTGGAGTCGTCGTGCTCTTATGTGAAGTGTACTCAAGGTTTTGAGTAGTGTGGCCTCACTGTGTGAGGGGTGGATGTAGGAGTCACTGGAGGTGATTTTCAAACCACCTAAAAATCCTCTGTGCATTGGTTTGAATTGTGGTTTGCCTTTGTATCTCGCTAGATGTATGCATAGGGATTTCATTCACACTACTAATTGATTTGCTCACACACTCTAATCACACTTTAGATCAGTAAATTGTTTGGGTGATTTGATCTCTGATTCGAAGTAATTTTTGAATTGCTTAAGCTTCCGCATTAATTGGTGTTAGATCTATTCAACCCCCCCTTCTAGATCTGATCCTTCCACCCATCCGTTCCTAACAGGTCTGATGGCCTAGCTTATATTAGCCTTGGTCTCGAGAACATGATGAGGCTGGCCATCGCGTTACCATCAAGAATGCGACGGCTACCTACGTCGCGATCTAGAAAACCCTTCAGACCTGACAATCAAACCCGCCACGCGTCGTCTTGGCAGACTTGACATCATGAATGCGACGGCCTGGCATGTCGCGTTTAGATTGCATGTGTAGCATCCCAAAAATTTAGTGATTTAAAAATAAAGAAATAAATTGAAAATAATAGTTTAATATTTATCAAGGTGGTTAAAACATACGCACTATGATCGTATGTGTGAAAGGTGCGATTAAAATGAAATAAATCCCATAGTTAGTCCTCTAATGGGACAAGACAATTAGTGGATAATTGTTGGGCCAAACAAATACTCAGCCCAAAGAACAAGAACCCAACAAGAAGAAATCCCCAAAATTCATAACCCTAATTGAGCAGAAAATAGAAAGGGGCAATTATGGCAAAATCTAAGGCAATTAGACATACATAGCAACCCAAATTTGTGCCTAACCATACTAGGAGGTTTCTTAATAGTTCACACACTCTAATTGGGATGGGAATTCCTCAAACAAGGAAAGGATCATGCTAAAACCGCAACCCTTCTTTCCTAGACATATTAGGAATCCTAAACACCCTAGATCTTTAAATACTCTTCCTAAGACCCTTGGGGACGAGTTTACCATAAGTTGGGGTGTGAGGAGGAGAGCTTGAGCACCATAGGAGGAGGATATTGCCCCCAACCAGAGCCATCTTCCCCTAATGTCGTTCTGCCTTGACCTGCAGAAGACCTTGCTTAGCATCGATCAAAAGTAGGTGTTCTTGGGCCAAACTTGAGTAAATCATATACCATGTGAAAGATCATCGAGTCTAGTTTCGTACCCAATTTTCATCCATCATGCATCGAGTATTAAGTGTTTTCCAAACATCACGCATGTGTAGGGCTTATAGTGTTCATGACAGATTTCACTCATCCCGTGACCAAATTAGGTCAACCCAAAACCATAGTTCTCTTCTACTCATTGTCCCCTACAACTTCCATGTTCATAGTTTTGTCTAGAGAGTCCTAGATCTCGAGTTATAAGCGTTACATGCATGGTGGTACCGTTTTCGGCTTGAACCCTAAATCGCGACCAGACCAGTCGTCGCAGTTTTGACATTGGTATCACGATAGGGTAAACCGTTGTGATTACCTTAAAAGGCGACAACCATGATCATCGATTTTTACACCTGTTTTGACAGGATCTAACAACATCAAACTGTGTGCCACATCGGACTCAGTGCGTGTCAAGAACGCGACCACATGAGTCGTCGCGATTCTATTATTTCTCGCCCTTGGTTTTCGTGCCTTTTCGTATTCGGGAAGTTTTGCATGAACGCGTCGACCTTAATCGTCGCATTTAGGGTTTGCATGTCTTGAACGTGTCCGACTGTCCCATCGCGATTTAAACGCAACCTGTATACCCGTCGCGATTTTGACCATCGTCTGTTACCTATTTTTAACTGTTAAACAACCTTGTAAATAGCGACGATTGAACCGTCACGTATTGGAAAGCCTACCCTAGACCTGTTTTACTCTATCTAGAGGGTAAGGTTTGCATGTTATGGTTACTTAGTGTATACAGTCTTTCCAGTGGCTTAAAAAACTGTTCATCTATGTTAAAACAATAATCACATGAAAGTCTATTCTAAGTGTTCTTAATTCCATGATCTTGCTAGCTTGAGATTGACATGATCATCTTGATGTTCTTACTTGCTCTTAAACTAAAAGTTTAGCTTATTAAATTGTAGAAACCATATGAATGAAATCATGATATTATTGCTTTACGTTTATGACGTCATGTTACTTGCTTTCCGCATTGTGTTAAACCGATGGATTGTGGATTGAGACACGTTCTACACTACACTCTTGCACTTATAGGTAGCCCTTCTTCGGGGATTGGAAACTCTCGGTCGGTCATTCCTTATCGGCAGACTAGTGACCTTTTCTCTAAGACCTTCGTAAATCTTCGTACTCCGTGGATTCCCTCATGGAGACCGAGTTGGTTGCACCATTGAAGTTCCCTGGAGATAGCGTGCACTTCTTTTATCGTCTCATTCTTGTGAGTGTGACTTTATAATCTTGGACTCAAGCCATTAATGTCAAGATTTAACTAAAGTGTAAATTGCGCCGTTATGCTGTCGAAATTCTCTCTTGACTATTGTTATCATGAAATCATGTTCACATGACATGTTTCCATTGAAATCATCATGAATGTGATATTGAAATGTTTACTTCTTGAAACTCTTGTTATTGACCATGAATGACTATGGGTATCTACATTTAAAAATTGTGAGATGCTGATCAGACACGACGAGTGTCCAAGGGCTCTAGTCTAGCCCCAATGACGGAGAGTCATAAATATACTTTTAACCATGGGGTATAATAATTACTGGCATTGCATCTGTGCTAGGAAGTAGTGTCATATTGAATGCTAGATACAATAACCACATACACGTGTCCTAGTGTGCATTCCAAGGTGGCATAGATCCTTAGTCCACATTAGTATCTTCGTGCCTGATTAAGTGATAAAAGTTCATACTCGTGCGTGCTTGCTTGCGTGATATGGCCATCCTGTATTTATTGCAAATAAGTGATATCTTGATTTCTTGCAAATTATTGACTTCTCGCGTGCTTACAATTAAGTCATATCTTGCGTGCTTATGCATAGTGATCTACTACTAGTTCTATCTTGTTACCTCATTCTAGATCTTGTTCAATCGCTATTGTTCATTCTATCTTGTTCATGTATCGTGTTCATGTGGATTTATCGTTCATGCATATCTAGTTAATCGTGCTTGCCTAATTCTAAAATGTTAATCACTTATATCATTACCCGCACATTGAGATATAAATCTTACTGGGCTAGTTTTCTCATTCCTTACTTTTCCACATCATAGGTGACATTGAGGAAGAAGCGGAAGGACAAGACTATGAAGGGAATGCGTCAGAGTGATGAGCGCTCCAATCTTAGTTTCTGTCCTTAGTTTACTTTGAGTGTTACAGCAATGTAGTAGGAAGTGAGGTTTTATGTACTTTTTTTTATCGAGTCTTAGTCCTGTAGTTCAACAATGAGAGAGTTGTATTAGTTCTATTTTCAAACAAGTGTTTGAGATTTGGAATACAAGCTTAGTTGTATTCATTAATTGGGCCCTATTATTATGCATGTGTTGTTACACATCTAGTGCTCACTAGCTAGAGGCTTTTTTGCTGACTGCTCACGTCTCGGAATATCGATTTTAATTCTCCAAATATTTCTGTTATATAATTCTCGGGACGTGACAGTTTAGTGGTATCAGAGCCTAGGAAAATAAAATAGGATATATGTCTCAGGATTAAGAGATACCTATGAAACCTAGGTCATGGAAATTACATATAGTACCTGGTGGGAATGGGTAGAGACGGGGAATATATTAGTTGAATAAACTAAGAACTCCTACCCATTAGCCCTTACAATGTATCTAAAGATGTTAATTGGTTTCTATCCTTTTCTCAGGAACCTCATAACTCCTTCGCTCAATTTCAATGGCACGCAACCAGTTGCAGGCAATGCAAGAGACTGTGGCAGGACTGACTCAAGCCCTGCAAAACGTAGTTCAGTCCGGGGCTCAAGCTGGAGCCCAAAACAGAGCTGGCGATCTTCATCGCAACTTTAGGAGTCTGAACCCTCCTCGATTCTTTGGATCCCCCGATCCAGACGAGGCAGAGAATTGGCAGGAGGAAATGGAGAGGATTTTTCAGGTGATGTAGTGTACTAATCAAGAGAAGGTGTTACTAGGCACCTTTCAATTCAGTAAGAATGCTAGGGCGTGGTGGAAGGCCACATCGGCTTGCCTACCTAATGTGGTAGAACTGGAATGGGCTGAATTCCTGGAGATATTTCGGGGAAAATACTTTTCGGAGAGAATCAAGGAAAAGAAAGCTACAGAATTTACCGCACTTAAGCAGAAGGGAATGCTCGTGGCAGAGTACAAGGCTCAGTTCTCTCGCCTGGCTGTGTATGCCCTACACCTGGTGGGCACTGAAAGACTGAAGGCGAATAGATTCATGGATGGGCTTAGGCCCATGTTTATTGAAAAGCTCGGACCACATAATATCGATACTTACACCGAGATGGTTCAGAGACCCCAACTAGTGGAAGACACAATGGCAAAGGTGGAAGGCATGAGGGGAAAGGAAACCACAAGGCCGGTTGTCATAAAGAAAGGAGCAACCAATACTACAGCTGTTGTGTTGAGTGTGTTTTGGAATTTCTTAATTATGATTTCTTTTAATGATGACCAATGAACATCACTCATTTTTTGAGTTTGATGATGACATATTGCACATATTGAATATATTACAATAATGCTCAAACAACATGTTCTTGATATTTCATACCTCATATTTTACTGTTAATGACATGTTTTGATGGTCTACTCTTCATTCATACAAGTTTACAAAGTTCTTGTGAAAGTAGGTCGACTCTAGTTGATAGACAGGTCGACTCACAAAGTCTGCCCCAGCAAGTTTCTGAAGAGCAAATGTCAGTAGTGTCGACTCTATTTGGAGATGAGCTCGACACTAGCATCCATCCAGTGAACCAGTTTTGGAGGAATACACAGGAGGTCGACTCTACCTGTTGATCAGGTCGACTCTACCTATTGATCAGGTTGACACTAAGTATCTGTCAGGTTGACACTAGTGTTCTGACAGTAAGCCCTAAATTCATGATTGGTCAGTAGGTCGACTCTCTTGAAAAATGAGGTCGACTCACATTTCTGTGCAAACCCAGAATCGTGCAGAGGATAAAATTCGATGGCTGTGATTTCACTCTGAGGTCTTTGTGGAAGATGCTATAATTACCAAATTGCCCTCTCATCCAGATGACAGTGTAGTAAAGACCTTTTGGACACGTGGAAGCCCAGGGTGTATTCTAGGTTTCTGTGCACATCCCCTTCATGTAAAAGGGACAACACAGAGGCTATAAAAGTTCTGTGATCTGTTCTGAAGCAGAGAGATCCCCAAGTGAGCCCGCAAGCTTCTAGCCTTCTAGCGATTTTATCCAAAGGGATGTGGTGATCAAAGCCAAGCTGTGATGTGCTAAAAAGGGGAGCAAATTGAGCAGAAGAGTAGCAAAACAAGAAGAATTACTGGCATTTCAGATGCCATTGAAGCAGAGCATCATGGCATCTGAATTGAGGAGGATCTCCATTGAATTCCTTTAAGGCTCTTGAATTCAAGCTTCTGCAAGACTTCTTCACCAAGGAACATCCAACCCATATCTATTTCACTTATTTCTTGGAGTGTTCATCTCATTTTCATTGGTGAGATCTGTACATGAAGTTTTGTACAGATTTCTGTGTTTATTGAGTCTGTGAATCATATCAGTGGTAGAGGATCTGATTTTGTTTGGATTTGATCTAGCTTGTGTTTTGAGCTGTAGTGCTCAGTTTGGAGTCGTCGTGCTCCAGTTGTGGTTAAGCCATCGTGCTCAGTTTGTGAGTCATCGAACTCACGATTGTGTGTTTTGGAGTCGTCGCGCTCCAGTTGTGTGTTGAGCCGTCATACTCAAGGGTGTTTGGAGTCATCGTGCTCCAGTGTGTGTTGTACTCGAGTTTGAGTAGTGTACCCTCACTGTGTGAGGGGTGGATGTAGGAATCACTAGTGTGATTTCCGAACCACCTAAAAATCCTCTGTGCACTGGTTTGATCTGTCTCTTGCGCTAGATGATTGCATAGGATTTTGCTTTCCCTCTACCTGTCTAATTGACTCACACATTACACTCATATATTCACACAATCGCACATCAAATCAGTAAGATTTTCTGTTTGAATGGATTTATAATTCAAAGTAATTTTTAAATTGCTTAAGTTTCCGCATTAACTGGTGATAGATCTATTCAACCCCCATTCTAGATCTGTTCATACTCTGAATTCGATTCTACAATTGGTATCAGAGCGGGTTAATATCTATTTCTGATCTGATTTGATTGCCTCTGTTTGATCGGTGTGTTCTATCTGCTGAATTGACTGCTTGCTCATTTACTGTTTCTTATCTTGATCCATGGATTCACAAGGATTTGTATCTGAGGGCCATTCCATTAATAGACCACCATATTTTGATGGGTCTGATTACTCCTACTGGAAAAATCGCATGCAAGTTTTTCTAAGGGCACAAAACTATGAAATCTGGAAAATAGTTGACAAGGGTCCTTATGAAAACCATGGAGATGAGGAGAATTGGACTAGAGAACAAATTAGAAAAGTCACTCTTAATTATAGTGCCATGAATATGCTTCACCCTAAAAAATATTCAAGAATATCCATGTGCAAATCTGCTAAGAAAATGTTGGATAAACTTGAATTAAAGTACGAAGGAACATCTTAAGTTAGAGAAACCAAAGCAAACATACTTGTTTTTGAATATGAACTGTTTATGATGAAAACTCATGAGTCAATTTCTGAAATGTTTGCCAGGTTTATGACAATCGTCAATGGACTGAAGGCACTAGGTAAAGAGTACACTGATGTTGATCTGGTAAGAAAAATCTTGTGCTCTCTATCATCAATTTAGCACATAAAAGCTACAGTGATTGAAGATTCTAAGGACTTATCCAAAATATCTTTGGATGAACTCATAGGATCTTTAATGACTTATGAAATAAATTTGAAAAGAACTGAAGAACATATGCTTAAAGCCAAACCAGTAGCACTTAAGGCTTCATCAAGCAACAAGAAGAAAATTCAGGAAAAGTCTAGTTCTGAAAAGTCTGAGTCTGGTGAGGATGAAATTGCCCTCATGACTAGGCAATTCAGAAAAATTTTAAAATCAAGAAGAGGAAAATTCAATGGAAAGAATAAATATTCTTCTGGTAAAAAGAATGTTTCTTCTTCAAACATTAATCATGGCAGAAATTAAAAAGCTGATGAAGATATTATTTGTTACAGGTGCAACAAGGTAGGACACATGAAGGGTGAGTGCCCTGAGGTCAAGAAGGACAAATACAAGAAGAACAACAAAATGAAGAAGCCAAAAGCAATGATAGCAACGTGGTCGGATGAAGACCAAAGTGAGGATGAAGAAGAGAACTCCTCAAGCTCAGAAAATGAGGAGTTATACTTTATGGCTAACATCAGTGATGGAAATGTTAGTTCTTCTTTTGAACAATATACTGTTGAAGATTGGGAAGATGCATATGCTGCTTTGGTTGAAAAATATTCTGAAATAAGAAAAGAAAATAAATGTCTGAAAAAGAAAATTGAAAATGTCATGCATGATACTTCCTTAAATAGAAGAATATCTGAACTTGAAAATAAAATATCTGAACTTAATGATGACAAGGAAGAACTTCTGAATGAAATGGATGAATTTAAGACTACATCTCAAAAGGTCAACACTGATTTTGAAAAGCTTTATGAAAGAATAGAATTGCAACAAAAAGAAAAGCAACAAGCTATTGATGAAATTCAGAAACTTAAGAAGCTGCTGGCTGAAAAAGATCAAGTGATAAAAAATTTCACAAATGGAAAAGAAAACCTTGATGCCTTGTTAGGACTAAGAATGAATGCTGAAAAATATGGACTATGATTCACCACAGAAAAAACACTAAAGAATAAACCAGCTGAGAAGAAAGAAAAACCTTCAAAGATTCCCTTGATAAAATTTGTCAAAAGCATTAGTGCAGAAAACAAAAATAAATAAGTGTCAAAGAAAACATCTGAAACAATCAAAAACCAAAATAAAAAGAAAATGTCTAATCAGAAGAAACAAAACAGGTCGACACATGTTGTAGACAGGTCGACAAAGGTTAGTCATATGTTCAAACCTGTGGTCACTGAGTCGACTCTGCCTCAACATAGGTCGACCTATCCACTTCTAAACAACAACAGGATGTTTAAAAAAAATTCAAATAAAAATCTGAAAAATTATAAAAACATAAAAATACACTTTCATGATGATTATTGGAGATCCAAGACATCATATCAATCCCATTGGATCAATTCCTTGAATCAATGGTATCACAATCCTCATTGGTACCATTCATAATCTTTATATCTAAAGTTTCCAAGATATCAATAGAATTTTTTGTCTGTATTTCCATACATGAACAATCATTTCAAAATGCATAATTTCCCTGCTTATGAAAGGAAAAACACTGGTGTTTTCATTCCAAATCAGAATGTTAAAATACCAAAAAAGGAAATCATTTCTGAAACAAAACAAAAGCCAAAAACAACTTAAATATGGATCAGAAAAGACTTATTATTTTTGCTCAAACAAACTGATGGTCCCAACAATGTTTGGGTACCAAAATCTTTTCTTCTCTGATCTGATTTGTGCAAGAAAGTCGTGCACCCAACTCTAATGTGTGGTTTCTTGACAGTGGGTGTTCACGACACATGACTGGAGACAGAACAAAGTTCTCATTGATGATTGAAGGGAAGGAGGATCTGTTACTTTTGGAGGTAAAAACAAAGGGAAAATAATTGGATCTGGAAAGGCTGGTAAATCCTTTTCAAACTCAATTGAAAATGTTCTGTTAGTTGATGGTTTGGATTATAATCTTTTGATCATTAGCCAATTGTGTGACAAGGGTCACAAAGTTGTTTTTGAATCAGACTTTTGCAAAATACTTGATTCTTTATCTGAAAAAATAAAATTCTTTGGAAAAAGAGAAAACAATGTGTACATGATAAATCTTGATAAAAGCTTTGCTGAAAACATCTGTTTGGTTGCTAATAAAAATGAAATTGCATGGACATGGCACAAAAGACTTGGTCATGCAAGTTTCAACACAATAAATAAACTCTTACGGCTAAATTTGGTTAAAGGACTTCCTGAATCTTTTCTAAATGTTGAAAATCAACTTTGTGGGATATGTGCTCAAGGAAAACAACTAGAAAATCTTTTAAAACCTTCAATGATGTTCTCACTTCTAAGCCACTAGAATTACTTCATATGGACCTTTTTGGGCCAACACGAATTCTCTGTCTTAGTGGCAAACAATATGGATTTGTCATCATTGATGATTTTACTAGATACACTTGGGTTATCTTTCTATCCCATAAAAGTGATGCTTGTCAAGAATTCAGGAAATTTTATAACACTGCCTTAATGGGTTTTTCACATAAAATCAAGTCCATTTTGACTGAACATGGGGGAGAATTTGAGAACAAAGTTTTTTTTCTGATTTATGTGCTGAACTGAACATTTTCCATAGATTCTCTTCTCCAAGAACTCCAGAACAAAATGGAGTTGTGGAAAGGAAGAATAGAACTCTGGTGGAAATAGCTAGATCCATGCTCCTGGAAAGTAAATTGCACAAATCCTTCTAGGCTGAAGCCGTGAACACAACAAATCACATCTTGAACGGAGCATTGGTTAGACAAAAAATCAGAAAAACCCCTATGAACTTTTGAAAAACAAAAAAACCAACTTTGTCTTACTTTAAAGTTTTTAGTTGCAAGTGTTTTGTACATAACAACAATAAAGAAAATCTTGATAAATTTGATGCCAAAAGTCTTGAAGCCATTTTCCTTGGTTATTCAGAAATCTCTAGAGCTTATAGAGTTTACATTCTCAAGAATAAAACTGTGGAAGAATCTCCACATGTAGTTTTTGATGAAAATTCATATCAAACTGATGACTCTACATTTTGCAGGGTTCCTCAAAGTAATGAAGAAGATGACTTCATTGTCTAATCTTCACCAACTGTTGAAGAGAATGGAGATCCATTTGAAAATCTAGACAATCAATCACCTACCACAAGTGGATCAGGTAATATTGTTTCAGAATTGAATGAACCCCAAGAGGTAATTCATAAAAATAGACTTTTAAGAGATCATCCAATTGAGAATGTAGTTGATAATGTGCATGATAAAGTTATAACTAGATCATATTTTTTGAATGCAATAAATGAAGACCCACTGGCACTAATTTCCCAAATTGAACCTAAGTTCATTGATGAAGCTCTAACTAGTGAGAATTGGATCAATGCAATGCATGATGAACTTCATCAATTTGACAGAAATCAAGTGTAGAAATTAGTACCCAGACCTAGTGATCAATCTGTGATTGGCGCTAGATGGGTATTCAGAAATAAATTGAATGAAAATGGACAGGTTGTTAGAAATAAAGCTAGACTAGTTGCCAAGGGGTACAATCAAGAGTTTGGTATTAACTTTGAAGAATCATATGCCCCTGTTGCTAGACTAGAAGTTGTGAGAATATTTCTTGCTTTTGCATCATCCTTGAACTTTAAAGTTTATCAAATGGATGTAAAAAGTGCTTTCTTGAATGGGTACATCAAAGAAAATGTTTTTGTAGAACAACCTCCTGGATTTGAAAATGAAAAATATCCTGATCATGTTTTCAAACTTAACAAGGCTCTTTATGGTCTTAAGCAAGCTCAAAGAGCTTGGTATGACTGTTTGAGCTCATTTTTACTGAATAAAGGTTACACGAGAGGTAATGTAGACCAAACTTTGTTTACAAGAATTGTTAATAATCAGATTATTACTGTTTAAATCTATGTTGATGACATAATTTTTGGGTCTACAAACAAAGCTCTTTGCATTGAATTTGCTGATCACATGAAGACTGAATTTAAAATGAGTTTGATGGGTGACTTACAATTCTTTTTGGGATTGCAGGTACATCAAACCGGTGAAGGGATATTCATAAGTCAATCAAAGTATGTGAAAGAACTTTTGAAGAGATTTGACTTTCAGCACCTCAAGCATTTAAGCACACCTATGACAATAAATATAAGATTAGAGGAAGATTCATTTGGTAAGTCAGTAGATCCGAAGACCTATAGAGGCATGATTGGCTCTCTACTTTATCTCACAACCTCTAGACCTGACATTCAATTTAGTGTGTGCATGTGTGCTAGATTTCAAGCCAATCCTAAAGAAAGTCACATGTTAGCTGTTAAAAGAATTTTCAAATATCTTGCTGGAACATGTGAACTTGGAATATGGTATCCTGTTGGCTGCAAATTAGACTTAATTGCTTATTGTGATACTGATTATGCTGGTTGTAAGCTTTATAGAAAAAGTACTAGTGACTTGTGTTTATATCTAGGTGGATGCCTAATTTCTTGGGCTTCTAAAAAGTAACATTCAGTAGCTCTATCCACTACTGAGGCTGAATATGTTGCGGTTGGTTGTTGTCGCACTCAAGTTCTTTGGGTGAAACACCAGCTCCTAGACTATAATCACAAAGTGGGATGTATTCCTATTCTGTGTGATAACACTAGTGCAATCAATTTGTCTAAAAACCCAATTCAGCATTCACGAACAAAACACATTGAAATAAGACACCATTTTCTAAGAGATGAGGTTGCTAAGAAAAATTTTAAACTTGTTTTTATTGAAACAGAAAAACAAATTGCAGATATCTTCACTAAGCCTCTTCCAAAAAATAGATTTTCATCCTTAAGGAGAGAGCTTGGTTTGTGCAAACTTCCACATCCTTAATATCTTTCATTTCTGTTTGCAAATAGAATTTCTATGTTCTTGCAAATAAAAGCTTTCTTGCTCTTGCAAATAAACTCCTACTTCTCACATTGCATTGGTATTCTTGGTATATCAAATATTGGCTTGAAGAAAGACAAGTCAGGCTTGTCTGGACACTTTCACTATGTGTGAGTATATGTCTTCGTCAAGTATCAAGAATCACTTTATGCAATTGTTGAGGGGGAGCCTTGTCTTTCACTTCACTGATGTCTTCCTTCTTCAATAATCTTCAAGTTCACCTTGTGAGGGGGAGCTACATGATAGGGGGAGTCATTTGGTATCAGAATTTGTGCTCATTGTCAATTCCTCATTTATTTCTCTTGACACTGATTGTCTATCTTGAGCCCCAATTTTCAGAATTTTTGAGTCTCGGTGCTATTTTCATATGAGAGACGTAATACATTTAAAACAAACTAATTGTGCATTTAGTTTACTCTCAACGATTCATTTTCATATCAAAGTTGTGCTATCTTAATACTGAATGTCTTTAAAATGATTTACAAAACACTTATAGGCACATGAGTGACATTAATATTTAACATATGTAAGTTTAAGCTTTACTTTTACCACATGTTAAGAATGATTTCTCTACATTTATATCTATGACTTTTCTGGTCAAAGCAAACAAAATCCTACAGAACATCAAAAGAAAATGAATAACAATATGAAGAGATACAAACAAAGCAATGCAAATTCTTGAACCACTGAGTAATCGGACATTTCACCTAAAATGTGATTTGTTTCTCGTCAAAAAGTGGAAAACAAAATTTTCAACTTTGTATAAGCTAATGAAAGTTAAACCACTAAGTAATCAGAAGGTCTTGCATCTGGTAAATGTGATCTCTTGCACTGAAAAGTGAGATTTAACTAATTTATTCTTGTATTCTTTCCCAGCTAAAAATGAAAGGAAATTCAAATTGACAAGATAGAAAAGCTTAAGACCTTACTAAAGTTCATGTATACTGAGTTTAGACTTGCTATTCTACATTGTGTTACATTTAAAGCTTCTAACTTCCTTGTTGAATACTTCTGTTCACTCACATAGGTCACTTTCATTCACATTTGTATCATTATTTTAACTATATTCAAATCATTATAGTGTGCTATACTTTGTGTTGAGTGTGTCCTTGTGATTAAACTTTAATGCACAATCGCAAAAACATAATAAACTCTCTCATTTGTCAGTATCACATTGACTCATTTATTTTGATCTTTTCTGACCATTATTTTTTTTACCACTTCATTTCCTGAACTCCTACCTTCTTAGTTTTCATGTTTATCTTTTTGATGTTGTCAAAAAGGGAAGAAATAAAATTGGTCTAAGTCTACGGAGAAATAAAATTGGTTTGATGCCATCAGTATGTATTGGGGGAGAAATATTGGGGGAGAAATTGGCACTTTGGTATATTGGTATGAGAAATTGGAGAAAGGGCAGGTTGAGGGAGAAACTGTAGATAGGGGGAGAATGTAGAGACCCAAGTTTGAGTATTTGTTTTGTCATCATAAAAAATGGGGAGAATGTTGTGTTGAGTGTGTTTTGGAATTTCTTAATGATGATTTTTTTTAATGATGACCAATGAACATCACTCATTTTTTGATTTTGATGATGATATATTGCACATATTGAATATATTACAATAATGCTCAAACAACATGTTCTTGATATTTTATATCTCATATTTTACTGTTAATGACATGTTTTGATGGTTTACTCTTCATTCATACAAGTTTACAAAGTTCTTGTCAAAGTAGGTCGACTCTAGTTGACAGACAGGTCGACTCACAAAGTCTGCCCAGCAAGTTTCTGAAGAGCAAATGTCAGTAGTGTTGACTCTATTTGGAGATGAGGTCGACACTAGCATCCATCCAGTGAACCAGTTTTGGAGGAATACACAAGAGGTTGACTCTACCTGTTGATCAGGTCGACACTAAATATCTATCAGGTCGACACTAGTGTTCTGACAGTAAGCCTTGAATTGATGATTGGTCAGTAGGTCGACTCTCTTGAAAAATGAGGTCGACTCACATTTCTGTGCAAACCCAGAATCGTGCAGAGGATAAAATTCGATGGCTGTGATTTCACTCTGAGGTCTTTGTGGAAGATGCTATAATTACCAAATTGCCCTCTCATCCATGTGGCAGTGTGGTAAAGACCTTTTGGACACGTGGCAGCCCAGGGTGTATTCTAGGTTTCTGTGCACATCCCCTTCACATAAAAGGGCAGCACAGAGGTTATAAAAGTTCTGCGATCTGTTCTGAAGCAGAGAGAGCCCCAAGTGAGCCCGCAAGCTTCCAGCCTTCCAGGGATTTCATCCAAAGGGACGTGGTGATCAAAGCCAAGCTGTGATGTGCTAAAAAGGGGAGCAAATCGAGCAGAAGAGTAGTAGAACAAGAAGATGTACTGGCAATTCAGATGCCACTGAAGCAGATCATCTTGAATTGAGGAGGATCTCCATCGAATTCCTTCAAGGCTCTTCAATTCAAGCTTCTGCAAGACTTCTTCACCAAGAAACATCCAACCCATATCTATTTCACTTATTTCTTGGAGTGTTCATCTCATTTTCATTGGTGAGATCTGTACATGAAGTTATGTGCAGATTTCTATGTTTGTTGAGTATGTGAATCAGATAAGTGGTAGAGGATCTGATTTTGTTTGGATTTGATCTAGCTTGTGTTTTGAGCCGTAGTGCTCAGTTTGGAGTCATCGTGCTCCAGTTGTGGTTGAGCCATCGTGCTCATTTTGTGAGTCATCGAACTCACGGTTTTGTGTTTTGGAGTCGTCGAGCTCCAGTTGTGTGTTGAGCTATCATGCTCAATGGTGTTTGGAGTCGTCGTGCTCCAGTGTGTGTTGTACTCGGGTTTGAGTAGTGTAACCTCACTGTGTGAGGGGTGGATGTAGGAATCACTAGTGTGGTTTCCGAACCACCTAAAAATCCTTTGTGCAATGGTTTGATCTGTCTCTTGCGCTAGATGATTGCATAGGATTTGGCTTTCACTCTACCTGTCTAATTGACTCACACATTACACTCACATATTCATACAAGCACACATCAGATCAGAAAGATTTTCTGATTGAATGGATCTATAATTCGAAGTAATTTTTAGATTGCTTAAGTTTCGACATTAATTGGTGATAGATCTATTCAACCCCCCCTTCTAGATCTGTTCATACTCTGAATTTGATCCTACAACAGCAACTTTATGAAACAACAACAACACCAACAACAACAACAACAACAACAACAACAAAAGACCAAGTACTGGAAGGGACTGTGCTATAGACAAGAGGGTCAAAGTGGAGGGAAGACAGTTAGCTGAGAACTGCCGATTCTGTGACAAGCCGGGGCACCGATCCGAGGAATGATGGAAGAAGCTCAGAGCATGCTTAAAATGTGGTGTTCGTGACCACCGTATTCCCGACTGTTTGATGCTGAAAGACCAACCAGGAAGAGTACAGATTGCACCCCGGCGTCAGGGACGTCTTAATGCAGTTATAGAAGCTGACCTACCCGAGGAAGGGGGTATGGTCGAAGGTATCATTCATATTCATTCTCAACCTACTTTTGTTCTCATTGATACTAGAGCTGCATATTCATTCATTTCCACCACATTTGCTGCAACTCAACCTGTTAAACAAGTTCCCATGAAATCCAAACTCACTGTGCCTTCTCCACTTGGCTCTGAATCGGAACTCACACACTACCTACCAAAATGTGAAACCATTATAGGAGGACATAATCTACCTGTTAATTAAGTATGACGCCGATGTTAATATCCGTCATAGGAGGGTTACCTTTGAAAAACCAGACCTTCCAAAACTATCATTTCTTGGCATCTGTTACCGTACATACCCTGTCATCATCTCTTCCCTAAAAGCTTCCAAGTTGATTAACCAGGGTTGTAATGCTTTCCTAGTTTTGGTCACTGCGACTGAATAAAGAAACCTATGATTGAAGAGATCCCCATAGCCAGAGACTACCCCGACGTCTTTCCAGAAGACTTACCGGGAATACCACCTGAATGGGAGGTAAACTTCACCATCAAGTTACTCGCTGGGGCAGCACCTATGTCCAAAGCTCTGTATCGTATGTCCCCTATTGAATTGTAGGAGCTGAAAAGGCAAATTTAGGAGTTATTAGACCAAGGATTCATCAGGCCTAGCACATCCCCGTGGGAGCGCCAGTATTGTTTGTTAGAAAGAAGGATGGAACTATGAGACTCTGCATTGATTATCGTCAGTTAAATTAGCTGACAATAAAGAATAAGTACCCACTACCCCGCATCGATGAGCTGTTTGATCAGATCTCCGGTGCACAATACTTCGCCAAGATCGATCTAAGATCAGGCTACCATCAACTAAGGATCAAGGAAGAAGATATATACAAGTCAGCATTTTAGAGTAGATATGATCACTACGAGTTCGTGGTTATGCCTTTTGGCTTAACAAATGCTCCAGCGGCCTTTATGCAACTTATGAACAATATCTACAGGCCATACTTAGACCAGTTTGTAGTGGTGTTCATTGATGATATCCTTATTTACTCCAAGTCTAAGGAAGAGTATGAGGAACACTTGAAGATTGCTCTGCAAGTGCTTAGAGACAATCAAATCTATGCAAAACTTAGCAAGTGTGAATTTTTGATGGAGGAAGTGTCTTTCCTTGGTCACATCATATCCAAGGAAGTCATCTCTGTAGATCCTTCTAAAGTAGTAGCTGTGAAGAATTGGGAAAGGCCGACAACTGTGTC
The DNA here is from genome assembly GCA_014218235.1 of Colocasia esculenta. Classification (NCBI taxonomy): domain Eukaryota; kingdom Viridiplantae; phylum Streptophyta; class Magnoliopsida; order Alismatales; family Araceae; genus Colocasia; species Colocasia esculenta. The sequence goes on along the minus strand of CM024754.1, from coordinate 74,157,567 downwards.
TAAAATTAGAAGCTTTCTGGGTCTAGCTGGTTACTATCATAACTTTATTAAAGACTTTTCAAAGATAGCTATACCATTGACCAGACTTACCAGGAAGGAGAATCCGTTCACATGGACTGCCGAATGTGAAGACAGTTTCATGGGATTGAAGGAGCACCTAACTTCAGCACCTGTACTGACGCTGCTAGTAGCTGGAGGAAGTATTGAAGTATATATAGACGCATCAGGTATTGGCCTTGGCTGTGTGTTGATGCAAAATGTGAAGGTTATATGCTATGCGTCTAGACAACTGAAGAAGCATGAAGATAATTACCTTGTGCATGACCTGGAGCTAGCAGCAGTAGTCTTCGCACTGAAGATATGGCGACACTACTTATATGGTGAGAAGTTCATTGTATTTTCTGACCATACAAGTTTGAAATATTTATTTTCTCAGTAGGAATTGAATATGAGACAGCGGAGGTGGTTGGAGTATCTCAAAGACTTCGACTTCACTATCCAATATCATCCAGGAAAAGCAAATGTCATGGCAGATGCTCTTAGCAGGAAGCCAATGGCTATCTTATCAAGTCTCATGGTGGGAGAATGGAGATTATTAGAAGACTTTGCCCAGTTGAATATAGATGCAGACACCAAAGAAAAGGGGTGTCTGATTGCTAGTGTTAGAGCACAACCTACTCTACTTGAAGACATTATAGCACTTCAAGACAATGACCCCTTGCTCGTAGAAGTAAAGGTTAATCTGGACCAGAGGCCATACTTTGCCTTAGCAGAAGATGGAAGATTATTGTTTCGTGGCCGAGTCTGTGTACCCAACCATGCGGAGACGAAGAAAGAAATCATGGATGAAGCCCACAAAATAAAGTATACCATTCATCCCGGAACTACAAAAATGTACCAAGATTTGAAAAGAAGTTTTTGTGGCCAAACATGAAGAGGGAGGTGGCAGAATATGTCTCCAGATGCTTAACCTGCCATAAAATCAAAGAAGAACACTTGCGACCTGCAAGTAAACTTAAACCCCTGGAAATCCCAGCATGGAAATGGGAAGGTGTAGGGATGACTTCATCTTCGGACTGCCTAAATCTAGAAGTGGATTCGACGGTATATGGGTGATTGTCGACCGCTTAACCAAGTCCGCTCACTTCTTTCCAGTTAAGAACAAGTGGAAAGTAGACATCCTAACTGCCTTGTATGTAAAAGAAATTGTTAGACTACATGGAATACCTGTGTCTATTGTGTCAGATAGAGACCCACGATTTACATCCCATTTTTAGAAATGACTACACTATTCCTTGGGATCTAAATTGAACTTCAGTACGACTTTCCATCAGCAAATTGATGGTTAGACGGAAAGAACAAATCAGGTGATTGAAGATATGCTCAGAGCCTATGTTCTGGATTTTGGAGGTAGTTGGCATGAACATTTACCTCTTGTGGAATTCACCTACAATAATAGCTACCAAGCTAGTATCAAAATGGCACCTTTCGAGGCACTTTATGGTAGAAGCTGTCGATCTCCAATTTGCTGGTATGAGGTCGGCGAAAGACAATTGTTAGGTCCAAAAATGGTTAGAGAAACTACAGAGAAGGTGAAGCTTATTAGAGAAAGAATGGCAATGGCACAACAAAGGCAAAAGGCTTATGCAAATACGAGGAGAAGGGATCTGGAATTTCAAGTTGGCGACCATGTGTTTCTTAATGTGTCTCCAGGCCGTGGGATTAGGAGGTTTAGAATCAAAGGCAAGCTATCGCCAAGATTCATCGGCCCTTTCGAAATCCTCAAAAGAGTAGGTGAAGTTGCATGCCATTTGGCATTACCACCACAATTGGATGGAGTGTACAATGTATTCCACATATCTATGCTGAAGAAGTATGTACGCCATCCTTATCACGTCATAAAATATGAGCTTCTAGAGTTCCACAAAGATGGGACTTACGAGGAAAGGCCAATTGAGACTATAGACCATGAACTGCACCAATGGAGGAACAAGGTTATCCCCTTGGTAAGGGTCAGATAGAATCAACACTTGGAAGAAGATGATACATGGGAAACAGAAGAAGCTATGCGCAAGAGGTTTCTAGAACTATTCACATGTAAGCAACAACTTTTCTTGTTTCGTATGTCCTATCTATGAATTTGGGGACCAAATTCTCTTAAGTGGGGGAGGGTGTAACACCCCAGAAATTTAGTGATTAAAAAATAAAGAAATAAGTTGAAAATAATAGTTTAATATTTATCAAGGTGGTTACAACATATGCGCCATGATCGTATGTGTGAAAGGTGCGATTAAAATGAAATAAATCCCATAGTTAGTCCCCTAATGAGACAAGACAATTAGTGGATAAGTGTTGGGCCAAACAAATACTTTTATCCCAAAGAATAAGAACCCAACAAGAAGAAATCCCTAAAATTCGTAACCCTGATTGAGTAGAAAATAGAAAGGGGCAATTAGGACAAAATCTAAGACAATTAGACATACATAGCAACCCAAATTCGTGGCTAACCATACTAGGAGGTTTCCTAATAGCTCACACACTCTAATTGGGATGGGAATTCCTTAAACAAAGAAATAATCATGCTAAAACCGCAACCCTTCTTTCCTGTACACATTAGGACTCTTAAACACCCTAGATCTTTAAATACACTTTCTAAGACCCTTGGGGACGAGTTTACCATAATCTGGGGTCGTGAGGAGCAGAGCTTGAGCACCAGAGGAGGAGGAGATCACCCCCAACTAGAGCCAACTTCCCCTATTGTCGTTCTGCATCGACCTGCAGAAGACCTTACTTAGCATCGATCAAAAGTAGGTGTTCTCGGGCCAAACTTGAGTAAATCATATACCATGTGAAAGATCATCGAGTCTAGTTTCATATGCACTTGTTTTCCCCAATTTTCATCCATCATGCACCGAGTATTAAGTGCTTTCTAAACATCGCGCATGTGTAGGGCTTATAGCATTCATGACAAATTTCACACATCTCAAGACCAAATTAGGTCAACCCAAAACCATAGTTCTCTTCTACTCATCGTCCCCTACAACTTCCATGTTCATAGTTTTGTCTAGAAAGCCCTAGATCTCGAGTTATAAGTGTTGCATGCATGGTGGTACCGTTTTTACCGTTTTCGGGTTGAACCCTAAATCATGACCAGACCAGTCATCATGGTTTAGGCACTGATATCACGACAGGGTAAACCATCGTGATTACCTTAAAAGGCGACATCCATGATCGTCACGTTTTACACCTGTCCTGATAGGATCCGACAACATCAAAATGTGTGCCACATCGGACTCAGTGCTTGTCAAAAATGCGGCCACATGAGTCGTCACGATTCTATTATTTCCCGCCCTTGGTTTTCGTGTCTTTTTCGTATTCAGGAAGTTTTGCATGAATGCATCAACCTTAATCGTCACGTTTAGGGTTTCCAAGTCTTGAACGCGTCTGACTGTCCCTTCGCGATTTAAATGCGATCTGTATACCCATCGCGATTTAGACCATCGACTATTACATATTTTTAACTGTTAAACAATCTTGTAAATAGCGACGACTGAACCCGCCGCATATTTGAAAGCCTACCCGAGACCTATTTTACTCTGTCTAGAGGGTAAGCTTTGCATGTTATGGTTATGCTTAGTGTATACAGTCTTTCCAGTTGCTTAAAAAACTGTTCATCCATGTAAAAGCATTAATCACATGAAAGTCTATTCTAAGTGTTCTTAATTCCATGATCTTGCTAGCTTGAGATTGCCATGATCATCTTGATGTTCTTACTTACTCTTAAACTGAAAGTTTATCTTATTAAACTGTAGAAACCATATGAATGAAATCATGATAGTATTGCTTTATCTTTATGATGTCATGTTACTTGCTTTCCGCATTGTGTTAAACCGATGGATTGTAGATTGAGACATGTTCTACACTACACTCTTGCACTTATAGGCAGCCCTTCTTCAAGGATTGGAAACTCTCAGTCAGTCATTCTGTATCGGCAGACTAGTGACCTTTCCTCTAAGACCTCCGTAAATCTTCGTACTCCGTGGATTCCCTCATGGAGACCGAGTTGGTTGTACCATTGAAGTTCCCTGGAGATAGCATGCACTTCCTTTCTCGTCTCGTTCTTGTGAGTGTGACTTTATAATCTTGGACTTAAGCCATTAATGCCAAGATTTAATTAAAGTGTAAATTGCACCGTTATGCTTCCAAAATTCTCTCTTGACTATTGTTATCATGAAATCATGTTCACATGCCTTGTTTCCATTGAAATCATCATGAATGTGATATTGAAATGTTTACTTCTTGAAACTCTTGTTATTGACCATGAATGACTGTGGGTATCTACATTTAAAAATCGTGAGATGCTGATCGGACATGGCGAGTGTCCAAGGGCTCCAGTCTAGCCCCAATGATAGAGAATCATAAATATACTGTTAACCATAAGGTATAATGATTACTAACGTTACATCTGTGCTAGAAAATAATGTCGTGTTGAATGCTAGATACAATAACCACATACACGTGTCCTAGTGTGCATTCCAAGGTGGCATAGATCCTTAGTGCACATTAGTGTCTTCGTGCCTGATTAAGTGTTAAGTGATAAAAGTTCATGCTCGTGCGAGCTTGCTTGCGTGATATGACCATCCTGAATTTATTGCAAATACGTGATATCTTGAGTTCTTGCAAATTATTGACTTCTCGCGCTCTTACAATTAAGTGATATCTTACGTGCTTGTGCATAGTGATCTACGACTAGTTCTATCTTGTTATCTCATTCTAGATCTTGTTCAATCACTTTTTTTTTAAAAGAAAAGGTCCTCAGGGTCAGCGACTAGGAGAGTGCACCCTATTCCAGAGAATAGAATGTCCCCACTCCACCAGTGCGATCCACCTAGGCCTGGATTATAAATGTAAGAAAGATATACAAGAACACAGGGGCATACCCCAGCTAAACTGGCCTGAAGTTAGGAACTCCAGACCGGTCCAAAGTAAGAGGACCTTTACACTCACGGGGTAATGAGGTGTAAGAAGAGAAAGATACATTGCTAGCTAACTTGCAATCGAAATTAGCCAAAGCGTCAGCCACCTGGTTAGCTTGTCTATAAGTATGAACCACTTTGACATGAGAATTATAAATGTAAGACTGAGCTTCACGCCACCAACGCAAGCACTCCCAAGATGAGGGTTTGTTGGTATTAATGGAAGTGACAAGAGTTGCAGAATCTGAACAGATTAAAGACAAAGTGTAGCCATGTTGAGATGCCAACCGAATGGCATCACAAAGAGAGCTCACCTCGGCAACCAAGCTTTTACCAAAACCATAGTAGTGGGCGAAGGCCAAAAGGAGATGACCCATACTGTCCCTGATACATCTGCCTCCCCCACAAGTACCTGGATTCCCCTTACTAGCTCCATCAACATTAAGAACCAAACTAGTATCGGGCGGAATCTACCTGACAAGTTTAAAAGAGCTCGCTTTGACTGTAGGAGAGAAACCAAAGAACTAGAGATCCTTGATGTGCTTGTCAGAGGAGATGTTCTTAAAGACCATAGTGTCAAGGGACGACGAAACCATGTAGCGGATATTATGGATGATTCTTTGAACTGAGAGCTGCTTACCTTCAAACCGCATGAGACATCTAGTGCTCCAGATCTCCCAAATAATCAGCATGGAAGAATATAGTGAAGTAAAACCATGTGGCGTAGTGGGATTACAGTTACACAAGATGTGCCATAGACGGGTAGTGATATTTGCATAAGAATTAATGTTAATATCCAGAATAGGTGCAACCCACTGCCAAAGCTTGGACGCCAAATCACTAGAGATGAAAAGGTGGTTCAGATCTTCAGAGCAAGGGAGTCTACAACAGGAACACCCAGAAGCCATGACAATACCATGATCTGAGATGCGTGAATCCACAAGAATAGTTCTATACAAGATCTTCCAACAGAAAATAGAAGCACGCTTAAAGAAAGAATGATGCCACAGACGTGCCAAGGGCATCCTCTTCACGCCATGCAAAGATAAAATCTTATAAGCAGAAGAGGTATTGAAAGAACCACCAGAAGACGCAGTCCAAACACAACAGTTGTAAGACCCGGCCCCCTTGGGCCTTGTTGCCCTGTCCTCAGGGTCGCGACATGCTCCCTGGTCGCGACGTGGTTGCGACAGGGAGGCCGTCGCGACAAGGTTCGGGTCGCGATGACCAGGGCTGTCGCATTTTAGTCGCGACGGTATGGCCGTCGCGTTGTGGTCGCGACGTCCGATGGAGTCGCGACAGCACTTCTGACAGATGTGACCGGTGTCCTTTCTGTCAGAATGGCTCTGTCGGGTGTCAGGCGCACGCGTGTGAACGCGACGTGGTCGTCCGTCGCGATCTCTTTCCTGGTCTTCGAGGTTTTGACCTACTTTTTGGGGTTGCGACTGAGGCGACCGTCGTGATAAGGTCGCGACGCCTAGGGGCGTCGCGATGAAAGTCTTATCACGACATGTCGTTCCGTCGCGTTCTGGGGGCGCCGGGTTAAAACCCAAGGTCGCACCCCATTTCCCCCTCTCGCCCTCTCAGCTCTCTTTTCCCCCTCTCCTTCCCCTCTCGAGTTTCTCGTGCGGTTTCTTGGCGGATCGTGGTGCTTGAGGCATCCGTGCTGAGGTGGTGTCGTCCCGCTCGTGCAGGGGACGTGTTCGTGCCGTTTGGTGCGAGGAGGAGGCGTTCATTCCTATGAGAAGGCCCTAACGGGTTCATTCTTCATGTGGAGGTAGGGACTCTTGATCCTCTCGCCCTAAGCATGCTCCCTTCCCCTCTAAAGCGTGGTTTCTCTGTGGGTTGGGGTTTGGGAGTGTGAGAAGTCCATGCTCGAGGTTGAGTGAGATTTCCCTTCTAGTGTAGATCCATGTTCGTGGGGTTTTTAAGGGTGGTTTGGATGCTTTACTAGCTTTCTAGCATGTTGAGCATGATCCCCTCCCCCTTGTGTGGTTGTTTCCCCGTTTTTGGGGTGGTCCTCGGAGGGGTTGCTCCGGAACTCCCCTTCTGTCTATGATCGCGACGACCGTAGAGGTCGCGATCTGGTCGCGACGGCCTGGCCGGTCGCGACGAGATCGCAACGCTCTTGTGTGTCGCGAACCCGGTCGCGACGGCTCAGGCCGTCGTGACGAGATCGCGACAGGGTAGGGCGTCGCGACCAAGTCGCGGCGGCCCGATGCGTCGCAACCTCAGCAGTAAGACAGGTTTCCGACCTTTGCCGTTTCTGTTTCTTTTACTGTACCCGTGGCACCTGTGCTAGTTCCCTAGTGCGGTCTACACTAGTCTTTCGCCCGGTGCTCGACACTTGAGGGCTTGTTCCGTGTGAGAGGTTGTTACCGTTGCTTGGGACCCCCATCCTCGGGAGCCTGTTAAGGGAGTACTCCGGGCTACGAGTGCGCTCAAGTTGGTAGCCACCAAGCAGACTCTGGAGCTTAGGAGAAAATGGTGGTTAGGACAGTGGCAATGAGTTGCTTGCAGAGCTCTCGTGGTTGGACTGGGACGCCGAGGTTAGTTTTCGGAGTTCTTCCCGGCGTAGTCCAGCTAGTCCTTTTCTCACTGCCTCGCTCTTTGCGGCCCCGGAACCGCTTAGAGAGGCCAGGCGTGGGACCGTAGTCCGGCCAGACTACGGTGGTTACTGTTGTGTTACTTGTGTCCTACCTCGCTCTGACGAGACGTGAGGGTCAGGACCCGGGTCGAGGATAAGACGTCGGTGGACGCACCTGACCTTGACTAGTGGTAGTGCTTTCCATAGCTAGTGTTCCTTGTCCAGGCGGAGTTCCCTCCGTCTGTGTTTACTAGCCGTGTGGTGGTTACGAAGAGCAATTGTACGGAGTTTCCGACCGTGTGCACTTTCCGTACCGTGCTAGTCGTAGTTTTGCTTCCGCACTTCCGTTTGTAGGTAGAAGATATAAAACTGCTGTCATTCATTTGATATTTATATTTCTCCTGCCTGTTTAGAGCCAGTAGGAGATTGGTAGTCCCTATTGAGCTTCTGTTGTGAAGCTCATCCCTCCTTTTCCCAGGTGAGACTTCTCAGCAGCGGCAGGGCGCGCGCCGAGCGGAGGAGACGGGGTGGTAGTCGGAGTCCCCGTAGCTAGCAGTGGTTCCCCTTTTTCAGTGTACGTCACCCTCGAGGTATGCCCCTGAGGGACTTGTTCTTCCCTTGCCTTTTACTTGTACTAGCGTGTGTGCGTTGGGACTGTACTTAGAGTGGTACGTGGTGGTCTCACTCTCTTTTCTGTTTCCGCACGTACACTTCTAGATTAGCAGTTGACGTTTACTTCCATTACATATCCTGTTAGACGTAGATTATAGCCCTTCCGGGTCCCTGGATCCGTGGGCGGCGACCGCGAAAATCGGGTCCTCGGCGTGGGCCGAGGGTCGGGTTCTCGGGTCGTTACAACAGTCTTCCTGATCGAGCAACTGGATATCCTAAAGAATAGTGGGGCATGGAAGAAGGCTGCGAATTGGATGATTAGCATTAGCAATAACCTCACGAACAGTGAGACTAGGCCCATTGTAAGGGCAGACAACATATCCTTGAGTGGATCTTGCCCAATCCAAACATGCTTCAGAAAGTCCACACTCCTACCATGGCCAATAATCCACCTGGTATTCTTAATGACAGTTTGATGAGCAATATTAAAAACCACTTTAGACATACCATGAGGAATCAAATTCTTGAAGCATCACGATCCACCTTAAATCTTATCCTTACATATCTAGCCCACATGGAAGAACCATGATAAATATTCCAGACTTGTTTGGTAGCCAAAGCTAGTTGGAAATGCCATAAACTCTTGATATCAAGCCCTCCTTCAGAGATTGGATGATGGATAATGTCCCAGGAAATCCAATGCTTCCGATGAATACCATCCGTTCCACTCCAAAAGAAGTTAGCACATGACTTCTCAATGTAGTTAACCACTGTTTTAGGAATGGAAATTGCAGCAGCAAGATAAATGGGGATGGAATTGAGGACTGAATTAATAAGGGTATCCTTGCCAGCTTGAGAGAGAAATTTTGACTTCTAAGAGTCCATCTTAAAATTAATATTGTCAATAAGGAATTTGTAATCAACAACTCTAGTTCTTCCATACCTGATGGGGACCCCAAGATAGCAAAAAGTACCCATCTGTTGCTGGAAACCCGTCATACTAGAAATCTTACGAGCCAGAGAATGAGGAGCCTTGCAAGATAAGATAAAGCTACTCTTATGAGCATTGATTAATTTCCCCTGAACAGTGCTCGTAACTTCGCAAGAAATTCTGGAGCTTGATGATATTAGATCTTTGACCATTAATAAAAATTAAGGTGTCATCTGCAAAAAGCAAATGAGAAACTGGCGGGCAACTCCTGGGACCAAAATAAGGTATTAAAGATATGGAGGAATGGAGATGTTTTAACCCCCTGCTAAGAGCCTCTTCCATGATGATAAAAAGAGCAGGAGCTAAAGGGTCCCCTTGACGCAATCCTCTCGAGGATTTAAAGTACCCAACAGAGGAACCATTGAAGATAACAGAGAACCAACAATTTGTAACCAGCATGCCAATATAGGATATAAAATGGTTAGAGAAACCGAACTTACGAAGCACAACAAACATGAAATCCCATTCAACTCTATCATAAGCCTTCATCATATCAAGCTTGAAGATAACATTATGACCACGTATCTTCCTACCAAGATCCTGAATAAGCTGGTTGGAGAGAGAGATGTTGTCAACAATATTTCTACCTTTCACAAAGGCACCCTGCTCCTCAGATATGATCAAAGGTAAGATATCGGTAAGACGAGTACAGATAATCTTGGAAACGATTTTATAGCAGAAGTTACACAGGCTAATGGGTCTAAAATCCCCAAAAGAGGATGGATGGGGAACCTTAGGGATAATAGCAATCAAGGAGGAGCTAACACCTCTAGGCAAAGGGTACCCTATAAAGAAGCCTCTGACAGCGGTAATAACATCAACAAAAATAATGTTCCAACAAGTCTTAAAGAAGCAACCCGAAAAACCATCCGGACCTGGCGCACCATCACCATTCATGGACCACACTGCATGCTTGACCTCTTCATCAATAGGAATAGAAGTTAAAGCCTTATTCTAATCATCATGAATCAACAGAGGAATAGGTTGCAGCAAAGAATTATCCATAATGTGAACTTCAGAAGTGAGCAAATTATGAAAGAAATTAACCTCCTCATTAGAGAGATTATCTTTGTCTTCACACCAAATACCATCAACTTTGAGACGGTGAATATAGTTTCTCCTTCTGTTGCCCTATGCCACAGCGTGGTAAAAAGAGGTATTCTTATCACCATCATTAAGCCACTGAACTCTGGCCTTCTGAACCCAGAAGATCTCTTGACAGTTCAGGGCACGCCGAAGACTCGCATTGGCAGCATTGAGGCAGGACTTGTTTTCAACTGAGGGATCGTCATCAAATTGAATTTGCATGGCTTCCACCTTACTTTCTGCATGAAGAACGACTTCCTCCACCTTCCTAAAAACATTTTTATTCTAAGACCGCAACACATTTTTAGTCGCTTTCAGCTTAAATTGAAAAGTTTGAAATGGGTTTGGAAAATATGCTTCAGTGTTATTCCAGACATTAGCCACACATTGAGTAAAAGATTCATGGGTAATCCACATCTTCTGGAAAATAAACCTGGAAGCCGTTGTCGTATGATTGATAAAATTCATGAGCAAAGGGGCATGATCAGAAGGCCCTCTGGAAAGGTGCTTAACACAAAAGTCAGGGAAAGACATATACCACTGAGGGTTAATTAAGATCCGATCTAGCCTAGCCTTGACAGCAGCTTGGCCAATCCTGTTGTTCGACCAGGTGAAATGCTGACCCATATAACCAGCGTCCAAAAGACCAGCAGCCAAAGAGAAAGAGTTAAAATCAAATATAGCAGTGGGATTGGGAAGAGCCCCACCCTTCTTTTCAGAGGGGTTAGAGACACAGTTGAAGTCGCCTCCTACTAGCCAAGGCAAAGGATTATTACTGCCCGGGACCAGGAGATTATCAAAAAGCACACGACCCAGACCCAAGTCGCATGTAGCATAAACAACAGAAATCATGCACATAGGATGTTCACCATTCATGATATTAGCGGTAATGGACTGGTCAGAGCTACCAATAACCTTGAGGGAGACAGTGTTAGACCACATTAACCAAAATTTTGACTCCTCACCTGCATTCCCAACATGAGCATCCATATTGAGGTAATGACAAATCATAGCAGCCCTATTGAAAGAAATCTTAGGTTCAAAGATAGCAATAACCTGCAACTTATTATCCTTAATATTACGCTTGAGAGATCTCTTAGAGGCCATATTAGAAATGCCTCTAATATTCCAGAAGAATGCAGAAATATTCATGAGGAACAATACCCTGAGGACCCTTCCGCCTCTTTCGTTTTGGACCACGTACAAACACCCAGCTGAGGAGCCACCACGCCATCTTTGGATAGTTTCACAATTGCCATAAATATATTCTTCGAAAGAGCAAGATTTGAAGCAAAAACCCACGGGGCACCAGAGAAAGGATCAATCAAAGATACCACCATATTTTTCTTGCACTATGAGTTGTATAACTTACCCTAGATCTCCTTCAGAAAATTCTCCTGTGAAGCAGAAGATTCAGTACCATGCACGTCTTCCGCAAGTTTGGACATCGCCAGTGCAACAGCCGTTGGCACCACGTTCGGCACCACCTCCGACAGAACAACCGGAGTAACCCCTGGCAAAATTTATCTTGTTCAATTGCTATTGTTCATTCTATCTTGTTCATGTATCATGTGGATTTATCTTTCATGCATATCTAGTTAATCGTGCTTGCCTAGCTCTAAAATGTTAATCACTTATATCATTGCCCGCACATTGAGATATAAATCCTACTGTGTTAGTTTTCTCATTCCCTACTTTTCCACATCATAGGTGACATTGAGGAAGAAACAGAAAGACAAGACTATGAAGAGAATGGGTCAAAGTGATGAGCGTTCCAATCTTAGTTTCTATCATTAGTTTATGAGTGTTAGAGCAATGTAGTAGGAAGCAACGTTATATGTACTTTACCTTTTTATTGAGTCTTAGTCCTGTAGTTCAACAATGAGAGAGTTGTATTAGTTCTATTTTGAAACAAGTGTTTGAGATTTTGAATACAAGCTTAGTTGTGTTCATTAATTGGGCCCTATTATTATGCATGTGTTGTTACACATCTAGTGCTCGCTAGCTAGAGGCTTATTAGCCGACTGCTCACGTCTCGAAATATCGATTTTAATTCTCCAAATATTTCCGCTATGTAATTCTCGGGATGTGACAGCATGCACCACGACACGTGTCCCAACTGTCTCTATAGCAAGATGACAAAAATGCATGCTGTGGTTAGAGCAGAGTTGTGATAGGGTCACCCGTCGCATTCTTATTCAGAATACGATTGTCAACTTCGTCGCCTTCAGAAGGTGACCGCCCGATATGTCGCGACCCTTGTAGAAGGGTGTTTGACCAAAGAATAAGGATGTTACAATCTAACCAACAAAAAAAATAATTTCATCCTCGAAATTAAGGGAGAAACCCGAGGGACGAAGGCAAGCAAACATACTAGTCACTCAAACAAGTAAGGAAAATGCTTCCGCATCTCGTCCTCACGCTCCCACGTGGCCTCGCCATTGACGCGATTCTCCCAAACAACCTTGATGAGCGGGATCTGCCTCTTGCGCAACTATTGCACTCTGCGGTCCACAACATTGACCAGATACTCTGGCATTGAAAGATATGGAGAAACCTCTAACTATGAGTAGTCCAACACGTGTGACAAATCTGGCATGTACATCCTCGGCTGCGAGATGTGGAAGACGTCGTAAACACCTGCCAACTCGGATGAAAGAGCTAACTTGTACGCGACCTCGCCAACCCGCTCCAAGATGGAAAAGGGACCAACAAACCTCAGGCTAAGCTTGCCCCTCTTCCCAAACCTGAGAGTTGGCAAGATTCGCAGAAACACACTGTCACCTGCCTCGAATTGAAGTGGCCTTCGGCGAACATCTGCATAACTTTTCTGCCTGCTCTATGCTGTCTGCAGTTTCTGTCTGATCAGTCTTACTATGTCTGCACACTGCTGTACCAGCTCTAGCCTCAATAACTGCCTCTCATCAACCTTGTGCCAGTGCAAAGGTGTCTGGCACGGTCTGCAATACAGAGCCTCGTAGGGCGCCATCCTAATGTTGGAATGAAATGTATTATTATATGCAAACTCCACCATGGGAAGGTGCAACTCCCACGTGCCACCCCAGTCCAGGCAGCACGCTCTCAACATGTGCTCGAGGGTCTGTATGGTCCTCTCTGGCTGACCATCTGTCTGCAGGTGATAGGCTGAACTCAGTCTCAACTCGGTGCCTAGTGCCCTCTGAAAACTGCACCAGAAACGAGAAGTGAACCTCGGATCTCTATCTGAGACAATAGAGATCGGGGTCCCATGCAATGGCACAACTCTGTCCATAAACAATATGGCAAGCCTATCCACTGTCCAAGCTGATTTGACCGATAAGAAATGAGCTTTCTTTGTCAGTCGGTCGACGATCATCCACACATTGTCGTGCCCCTGCGAAGTACGAAGTAAACTAGCAACAAGGTCCATGGTGATGTGCTCCCACTTTCACATAGGAATGGGTAGTGACTACAGCTCACCACCAGAACGCTGGTGCTCCGCCTTCACCTTCTGACAGGTAAGGCAGCGAGCAACAAACTCAGCAATATTTCTCTTCATCTCAGGCCACCAAAAGAGTCCCCTCAAATTGCGGTACATCTTGGTAGACCCAGGATGAACATAGTACCTCGATATGTGTGCCTCAACCAACAGCTCTTTCCCAACGTCCGCTGGAACGTACAGCTTGCCTCTGAACCTGACCTCACTATCCTCGTCAAGCTTAACCTCTGGCATTTGCAAAACGTCTGATAACTCTACATCTACACTCTGAGCCTCTTTCACCTGCTGATATATGACTGGACGAACTGTCAAACTGGTCAACACTGCTCTATCTTTGAGTCTCGATGGAGAAAACACTCCCTAAGTGGCGTCCTCTAACAACCTCCAATGTCTAACCAACAAAGAACTCAAGTGGGCTCTCCTGCTTAAAGCGTCTGCTATGACATTAGCCTTTCCCGAGTGATAAGAAAGAGTAAAGTCGTAGTTCTTTAGGTACTCGACCCACCTGTGCTACCTGAGGTTCAGATCTCTTTGTGTGAAGACATACTGCAAACTTCTGTGGTTCGTGAACACCTCGAACACCTCACCGTACAAGTAATGTCTCCACAACCTCAAGGCAAATATGACCGTTGCAAGCTCCAAGTCATGTGTCGGGTAGTTCTGCTCATGCTTCTTCAGCTGCCGAGAAGCATAAGCGACTACCCTCTCATGCTGCATCAACACAGCACCAAGACCAGTCCTAGAAGCGTTGGTGTAGACAACAAAACCACCGCTACCAGACGGTACAACAAGGATCAGAGCTGAAGTCAACCTGCTCTTCAGTTCCTAAAACTTTGCTCACACTCTGCTGTCCACACAAACCTGGTCTCTCGCCTAGTCAACCTCGCCAATGGCTCAGCAACTCTGGCGAAGTCCTGCACAAACCTCATGTAGTAGCCTACCAACCCAGAAAACTGCGCACCTCTGCAACTATCCTACGAAACTATTGTCTCGACCTTGGTGGGATCCACCACCACTCCTGCACCCAAAACCACGTTTCCAAGGAAGTGCACCTCCTTTAGCCAAAATTCACATTTGCTGACTTTGGCATAAAGTTAGTGACTCCTCAGTACCTCTAACACCAGCCTCAAGTGTACCTCGTGCTCCTCTACAATCGCTGAGTACACCAGGATGTTGTCCACAAACACTACCACAAACCTGTCCAGATACTCTCGGAACACACTGTGCATCCTCTCCATGAAGGCTGTCGGTGAATTCGTAAGCCCAAAAGGCATCACGACAAACTCAAAGTGGCAGTAGCGAGTACGGAAGGCTGATTTGGCAATATCTGACTCTCAGATCCTCAACTGGTAGTAGCTTGATCTCAAGTCAATCTTCGAGAACACTGAAGCCGACTGCAACTAGTCAAACAAGTCATCGATCCTAGGCAACAGATACTTGTTCTTCACTGTAACCTGGTTCAGCTACTGATAATCGATGCACATTTTGAAACTACCATCTTTCTTCCTTACAAACAACATAGACGCACCTCAAGGAAAACGGCTCGGACGAATGAAGCCCTTCTCGAGTATCTCATCGAGTTGGCACTTCAACTCTCGCAGCTCTGCCGGTGCCATCCGGTATGGTGCCTTGGAAATAAACATCGTACCTAGAAGCAACTCAATGGAGAAATCTATCTCCCGCTTCGGCGGTAAACCATGTAGATCCTCCGAAAACACGTTAGCAAAATAAAAAATAATAGGTACATCTGAAACAGATAGCTCTCGAGAATCTGAGAAACTCATAGAAGCAAGATAAGCTACACGACCATCTCGGATCAGGTGCCGAGCTCTACAGAAGGAAACGAAGGGTCTGTGGGTAAACTGGGTACCTCAGAAGCAAAGCACAAGTGCTCCAGGTATCTCGAACCGCACAGTCTTCCGCTGACAGTCCACCAACGCAGAGTGTGCCTTCAACCAATCCATGCCAAGGATGGCATCAAAGTCATGGATCTGTAAGACAAACAGTCTGGCTGGTAGCAGGTGGCCCTGTACCTCGATGGTGACACCCTCTAGGTAACCCAGGGTACGCATGTAGTCACCCATTGGAAGCTCAACAGCTAGGTCACAGGTCTGCTCCAGAGCAAACGCAGTAAGGGAACCAAAGAACTCATCTGAAGCAAAACAATGTGTAGCACCAGGATCAATCAAAACACGCGCAGCTCTACCAAGGATAGGAATCATACCGATGACCAGATTAGAGGCCTTCGCCTATTCTCTGGTGATGTTCACCACCCAACCGCGACCACGTTCTCACTGATGCTGCTACTGGTGCTGCTGAGGTGGCTGAAACTCTGCTGCTGACGCTGCGCCTGCTGGGTGGAGGGTATTGAGTCGGCGGTTCCTACTGTGAGTACTGTGGAGGTGCTAACTGCTGCTGCCTCTGCCTCAACAGACACTCCCGCCTGAAGTGACTCGGCTGCCCACAGTGAAAACAACCCGTGCCCTGCTGACTCTGCTTTGTACCCTACTACACTGACTGCTCCACTGGCTGCTCTAGCTGACATCAATGCTGAGGTGACTACTGGTAACGCCATCTACCCCCTCGTGTGAACAACTTCTTCAACTTTGAGGTCAGGCCAACATCACCTGTGCCTGAAGAAGAAGAAGATGACACACTCCCTCGGCTGCCCGAAGGATGTTGGTAAGGAGTAGACCTCATCGAAACTCTTTCTTGCTGTGGATGGAACTGACACTCCCTCTCCAAGGCGGTAGCTCTGGCCACTGCCAACGCCAAGATGTCGCAGAGGTGGCCAGCCATGGCCGACCTCAACTCCGAGCGCAACTCACTAATGAACCATTCAGTGCGATCCTGCTCACTAGTGGCTACATGGAGGACGTGCCGTAAAAGCTATATGAACCTCTGGTGGTACTGCGCCAGAGTAAGCTCTCCCTGCGTCAACTCGTGAAACTGGTCCCTCCTCTCACGGCATGCATAGTCGGCGAAGTATGCACCATGAAATATCTCCAGAAATTGCTCCCAAGCTATCTGGTCTAGCCTCCTGCCCTAAAAATTGGTCTGCCTCACTGTCCTCCACCACTCGTGGGCTAACCCCTTCAGCTGATAAACTGCTAATCAGACCTGATCCTGCTCTGCACAATCCATGGTATCGAAAGTATGCTCGAGCTCATGAACCCAACTCTCTGCTCGGTCTGAATCATAGTCGCTGTAAAAAGTCGGAGGCCAAAGATGAAGGAACCTCTCCATAAGTGCTGCGCGGTCCTCAGGTGCTGCTGCTACTACTGGAGTTTGCTGTAGGGGTGTTCACGGTTTGGTTCGATTTTCTTCATTTTTGGAGAAAATCGAACCGAACTGAAGTCATTATTTGAACCGAACCGAACCGAACCGGTTCAAACCGAATTCTGGTATTTTTGGCATTTTTTATGGTATTTCTGGCATTTCTGGGAAATCATATGTAAAAAGAGGTGTTTTGTGGTGGTCGAGAGTTTCGAACTCGCGACCACCACGCGCGCGGAGGGCGCGCGACACTGCCATCCATTGCGCTACCATTTTTTTTGTATAACTTTATTATTTATATAATTATATATAGATATTCGGTTCATTTTGGTTTCCCAACCTGAAACCGAACCGAACCACCCAGCCCATGAAACCGAACCGAACCGAACCGAACCGGTCGGTTCGGTTCGATTTGAACCATATTTTGCACAGCCCTAGTCTGTTGTCGTGCCACAGGTGGTACCTCTGTTTGAATGGGTGCTGCTTGCAGAGTCGTTGGTGGCTGCTCCTCTACTGCCATCCCTGCAAACTGCTGACCTCCTGTTGGCATCTGTTGGTACTGCCAAGGGGCCTACAACATCACTCTCCACCACTTCTCCATAACCTCTGGCGGTGGCGGGGGTGGGTACCACTGTTGCTGCTGTGCTCCTTGCTACAACAGAACACCCTGCTAGTCAACCTGCTGAGGCTGAGCATCTACCGGTGCATGCTCGGCAGCAATCGACTCGTCCGGTGTGGTGTCCTAATGCTCCATCAGCTCTCTGACTATTTGCATCTACGTGGAGGCATGTCCTATAACACAAACTATTAATCAAGTTAACAGATTAACTCGACGGTTAGCAGTGTTACTTATACTTCCTATGGGACTTTGTGTTGTCACTTAGTTCCATTACAAGTCTTGATAGACCCCTTGCTTTGATACCACTGTAATGGCCCCGACGCCTGCACCCCGACTCTCGCCAAGAATTCGACCATCGGCACCGCCTCCCACGGGCCCGAAGACTAGGAAGGGCTAACGGACCAGTCTAACAAGATATGTAACAAACGTAAGTAATGACAACAAGCACTAAAATGTACTAACAAGTGAAGAAAATCATCCAAACAAAGTATGAGTCTAATACATTCTCAAAGTAACAAAGTACAAGTGCAGAAAAAAGGGAATAATAGATTCCTTAGAGGCATACCCCGAGGGTGACGAAACAAGTTTGAAAGGGAGCAATGCTCATGGAAGATGGCGTCTACTACGGCCTCGTTTCCTTAGCCCGCGGCGGAGGGTACTGCTGTGAAGTATCA
Organism: Colocasia esculenta; assembly: GCA_014218235.1. Lineage (NCBI taxonomy): Eukaryota > Viridiplantae > Streptophyta > Magnoliopsida > Alismatales > Araceae > Colocasia > Colocasia esculenta. The sequence goes on along the minus strand of CM024754.1, from coordinate 74,139,268 downwards.
CCTGTAAAGAAGGGCATGAGCTTCACGAAGAAGCCCAGTAGGGACTACCAATCTCCCATTGGTTCTAACAAGCAGAATGGATATATATTTATAACTAAAATTAAGCAAGTAAATCTATTCTACTAATAGAGTAAGTGTGGAAGTAGAAAGTAACTACACAGCCATCGGTCAAAACAAAACATAGGGACCAAAAACCCTTGTAAACCACGGCACTGGGACGAACCCAAGGCTGCAAACATAGACAATGAACAACTGTGTAACGTCGCGCGTTTTCCGGATCCCCGTGGATCCAGGTTTAGTGGGTTTGCTGGCCAATGTGAGGCCCATTAGTGTTGTGTGTTTCTTGCTAGATCCTTACCGGGTTTGGTTTGGATCCGTGTTGGTGTTCAGCTTGCTGGACACCAGCAGTGTGTTGGCGTCCATCGATGAGGACGTCGACTGTTGAACTTGGCGTCAAGCTTTGCGGACATCTAGTTGTGGCGGTCTGGTTAAACGGCCAAAGGGTTGACGTTAACCTGGCATGCCTGTGTTTTTATGGCAGACCCGAGCTCTGTTCTTTCTCCTCCCTCTCCCTTCCTCTTCCCCCACCTTCACCCTTGAGCTTCTTCGCGAGTTTTGACGGTCGGCGGGAGCTCATGGGAAGGCCGTGGTGCGCGTGGTAGCGGCAGATTGGGCGGGGAATGACGGATTGGAGCGCGGTGTTCGTGGGACGTTTCTCGGGTTTCGGCGTGATTCGAGGTTCTTCGGGAGTTTAATTGCATTTCTGAGGTAGGGGTCGAGCCCTGTTAGCTTGTTAGAAACATTAAAACACGACTTAATCACTTGAACCAGCATTTTTATCGTATTTTCGGATTAAGTTGCACCATGTGGGGTTAATGGGTGGTTTGAGTAATTTAGTGAACGAAGCATGCTGTGTTGGGTTGTTTTGGGTTCAAGCATGTTTAAAGAACCGTTTCAGTACATTTTCTTGTAATTTTAACGGTTGGAAAACCTGTAGAGCTGGATTAGGGTTTCTGCAGGGTTTTAGGCCGGAGAACTTGGCGTCAAGATCTCTTGTCGCCAAGCTCACCAGCCGGGATATAGACGGCTAGATCGCTTGCCGTTTACTTCCTTTAAGCGGCAGTCGATGTTGCCGCCAACCTGTGCATGTATCCATGCAGTGTTGTTTACGTAGCTTTCCTGGTTATGAATATTGTATGATTGTGTGTGCATGGCGATGACCGGTGTGAGCCAGTGCACTTGTTATGCTCTTGGAGCATACTGCTCATGTAGTGGGCATGTTTTACGTAAATGATATGTGATGTACGTAATCGCTTTACGTGGTATGTGTGGTGCGTTGGCACCCGTGGCACTCTTGGAGTGCGTTGTCCATATGTTGGGCATGTGGTTTACGTGGAAGACGTGTGGTACACCATCCAGGGTGTAATACACACGTATTGTCTACGTGGTTTGAGTGTGTGTTTACTACACACTTTGTTGTAATGTAATTCTTATGATTTATCATAGTAACTGGGCAGTGAGGTTCCTGTGTGAGCCTAGCCATGACTTTGTGGTGTTTGGGCAGTGAAGGTGCATACCGACCTAGCCCTGGTCCGTTGTTGTCTTTCGAATAATATTATATGGATTTATGAAGTAAGTGGTGTGTTGTTACGAAGGTCATCTCATGACCAATGATAGGTCAAATATGATTGGCTATTGTGATTTATATATATATGTTAGTGTGAGTTAGCTTGGAGGTCACAAGATGACCAATGATAGACAAGTTTGTGGTTCAGTTATGTGTTGGTGTGGGATAGCTTTGGGGTCACACGGTGACCGATGTTAAGCTAATCCTAACACTTGTAAATTGTGAATTATAAGTAAAGGCTATATGTGTAAGTATCGTGGTTTGTGCTAGCCGAGTGTGGTGGTCCGGCGCCTATTCCGGAATGCCTCTCTAGTCGGGTACCCCAGGTTCTTTGTGAGCCAGGCACGTGTGTTTGTTGTGCTTGGGTTTTGTCCCGGTACTTGTGTTGTACCGTCGAGGTCTGTGTCGTCTTCCTGGACACCCTCACTCCTGAGTTTGAGTTGTACGTCCGGCTGAGGGAAAGACGGCAGTGGGACAGCGACTTCCCAGAGTTTGTTCTTTTGTCGCTTGTAGCGCGCTCGTAGTTGGGGGTACGGACACCAGTAGTCGACACTGGTCCCCAGCTAGTCCTGTTTTCCAGTGCCTCACTTTAGAGTGCTCCGGCCAGAGACTCTAGAGGTGCCAGGCATGGGCCTGCAGTTGTGTGTCTGTAGGTGTGGTGTTGGTTGGTCTCCACAGTTGTTTGACTTCTTCCTAGTGGAGCGGCAGTTGGACCTTTCGTCCGTGACTGCGAGGCTGAGAGGTAGTTCTTGTGTTGTGTTGTCCGGGTTGGATACTGGCCTGATCAGCCAGTAGTCCGTTCCCATGTGGTGGCGTCGTTCCTTCTGACTCGTGCTTAGTTAGCTCCAGTTGTAGTTGTGGTGACGTCGTTCCCTTCCGACTCGTGCTTTGCTACTTGTCGTAGTTTGTGAGTTTGTGACTCGTGGTCAAGGTTGACCAGTTATGGTGTGCCCTGGTGTTGGCACAGTTGTGACTGAGTTGTGGTTTGTGTGACTTGCAGTTGAGGTTTTACCGTAATGTGTGCCTAATGATGGCATAATATAATCGTGGTTCAGTGTGGTGTTTACCACCTTCTTCTACCCTTGTTCGGGTGTTTGTGTTGTGGTACCTCAGAGTAGCAGGTACTTGTTCCCTTCGTGGGTTACTTTGTAGTTTTGTGGTGGTACATTGTGTACCAACCTTTCCGGATACTTGTGTGTTGAGGAGGTCTTGTGGTTTGACCTGCCACTTGTTGTATCCTAACTGTTTTAGGTAGATCTTTGTTTATAATTTATTGTGCATTAGTTCGTGATTATTAATTACGTTACCTTTGTGGGTAATAGGCCGATAAGGCTTGTGGCCTAGGCATATTGTGGTTTAGTAGAGCTATGCTCTGTGGAGGCCGTGTAAGACCTTCCACTTGTTAAGTTTTACTCTTCTTGGATATGATTCCAATTATAGTTTTAGTGTGTTATGGATTGGCTTCGTGGTAGCCAGTTCCGTTTCCTTGTGTGTAGTTTCCGATGTAGTGTGGTTTGGAGTATAAAGGGTCCTGTTACTCAAATGTTTGAGGTTTGCCTATAAAGCTTGTAGTCTGGGCAGTACTTTGCCTGTATGGCTTTTAGCTTAAGCAACCAGTTGTCGTGGTAGTGTGCCAGTGAGACTGTGGTTTAGGCACTTTAGTAGTTGGGCTAACTAATGATTTTATGTTAGTCCTGTAGTCCTACTTTTCTTCTGAGGACTTTATGTTTATTATCATGAGCATGTTGAATTGTTATTTATTGTAATGATGTGAGCATGAAATGGTTTGGCTATTGTTGTTGCCAGTGAGACCCATTGGGGTCGAGGTGTCTGTGGTTACAGTGTTGTTTTGGGTAGCCCCTACTGAGCCAGTGACTTGTTGAGGCTCACTCCCCTACAGTTCTTTTCAGGGCTTGCCGTGTGTTTGGCTTGCAGTGGCGTTGCGTCAGACTTGTACCACCAGCAGTAGTGTAGTAGTTAGTGTTCTGTGAGCTTGTGCTCCCTCGGGGTATGCCCCAGGTAGTTGTACTCTTTTAATTGGACATGTATTAATGTAATGGGACAGTTGTACAAATTTGTGAACAGATATGAGCACATGTACTTTCTTGTGTCTTATATTCTTATGGTTTGTCTTTTTTATACTCTTACTGGACTCGTGTGTGAGATATCCCTTGCGACACTTCGGTGCGTTCGCGGGAGGCGGATCTGGATATGGTGCCTTAATGGGCATAAATACCCCGGTCCGTTACAGTTGGTATCAGAGAAGTGTCCAGTTAGAATATTAAAAGACATTGAAAGTACAATGTCCCAATACATAGATTCATGTCCACTGCTGGTAGTAAGTCTGTGGTTTTGTGTGATATAAAGTAGTTTTTACGTTTGCTTTTGGCATGTAAACCGTGTGTTTTTGTTTGTTAAATTGGCAGTAGAGAGCAGTTGCTGTGCCATAATGTGAATAGTGGCATAAGTTGTGTGGTAGCATTCTGGCACTAGTGCAGTTAAAGCAGTTAAAGTATAGTATTTAAAAGTTTTCAGTTGCAGAGATTAGAGGAGAAAGGTAAACTAGTGCTTGAGATATGTTAATAAAGTGCAGAGTTAGCAGAAATAAGTATAGAGTATTTTTGTGATATATCAGTTTGGTTGTTAAAGATTTGCAGTTAATGGAATTGAAGAGATTAACAAGTTTGGATATGGAATTCAGTAAGTAAGTTATAATGAGATAGAAAGTTGGCAGAGACAGGTGTATGGTAACAAGGTGATAAGGAACAGGTCACTTTGTGTGATAAGTTGCAGTTGAGAACCTCAGTAGAGGTATTGTGGCATTAGAGACTTGAGTCAGTGGATATTAAGAAACATTGCGGATGAAAATGTGATTAGAGTTATGAAGAGTTTGATATGATCAAGAAAGGTAGACCAGCTTTAAAAGAAGTATCAGTACATAAAAGAGCAGTGAATTATGGCAGATAGATTAAATATGCCCGAGATCAGAAATTTGAGGAAAAGTGTTGTTATGAATAATGATGGTAACAGAAAGTGTGATATGAAGATTTGTATAAATATATTGAAAGGATTAGTTGAATAAAGAAAGAGAGAAAAGAAGGATTAGTGTGCAATAAAATTTGTGAAAATTGCACAAGAGGAATATTTGGTTGATGAATGGCAGATTATGAGAAATTTTTTAGAAAAAATATTTAATGAGATAAGAGAGATATTTTGCAGAAAAGATATGGATTAGAGAAATGAAGAATTTAGCAAATGATAAAGTGAATAAAGTCAGATGAGTCAGGAAATGTCAGTTAGAGTTTGCATGTTGGTGCAAAGAAATGATTTAATTGAGCAGAAAGGAATTGTTATTAAAATATTTCAGGGTTTAAATGCTGGAGCAGATTGATTAGGAATATTTGAAAAGTTTATGCCCCAGAATTATGGGAATTAGCCAGAGAATGTTAGTAAAGCAGGAAAGATATATGAAAAGCGCAATATGTCAATAGTGATTTGGCAGATCAGAAATTGCAGTAATTTCTTCAGCAGGAATTAATTGAATGGGATGATTTGAGAAGCAGTTGAAGTCAGAAGAAAGCAATTGAAAGTAATATTGTGAACAAAAATTGTGGTATATTTAGCAAAAGCGTTCAGTGTGATCAGAGTAGCGCAGCGGAAGCAGAAGCAAGAAAGATTTAATATTCATAAATTGTTCAAGCTTTGCTGAGATAAGAAGAAAGTGTAAAGTTTTGCGCAGTGGAATAAAGGAACAGGGTTTATTATGATTTTTTTTAAATCAGAAATTGGCTTTAAACAGTATGAGCAGAATAATATGAAAGAGCAGGAAATTCAAAGATGGTGATTGGTTTTCTTTGAAGAGGTGTCAGTTGCGAATGTAAATGCAGATGAGACAGGATAATAGTTGGCAGTGATAAATATAAAAAGGAAATGGCACCGGAAAGTTTAATAATTTGGAAAGATTATGGCATGAAAGAATATTACAGTGTAAGATATTTGAGAAAGATAAAGCGGTCTCGAAAGAAATGTTGCAAACACAGCCCAGAAATTGTGGAAGCAGGTTCAGTCCAAGGAGATAAAGCGCCATTGGCAAGGCAGAATCGCCTACGGTTGAAAGCTAAAGAAAGGCAATGGAATTGACAGAACAGAGTAAGTGTAAGATGAATTGAAAGGTCAAAGCAGAGAAAGAGTATCCTACTTGTTCTGTGTTCGGCTTTATTTGTTTTTAGGTGATAATTTGGTTTATTGTGATTATTTTATATGTCGAGGACGACATTTGTTTTTAGGTGATAATAATGTAACGTCGCGCGTTTTCCGGATCCCCGTGGATCCAGTTTAGTGGGTTTGCTGGCCAATGTGAGGCCCATTAGTGTTGTGTGTTTCTTGCTAGATCCTTACCGGTTTGGTTTGGATCCGTGTTGGTGTTCAGCTTGCTGGACACCAGCAGTGTGTTGGCGTCCATCGATGAGGACGTCGACTGTTGAACTTGGCGTCAAGCTTTGCAGACGTCTAGTTGTGGCGGTCTGGTTAAACGGCCAAAGGGTTGACGTTAACCTGGCATGCCTGTGTTTTTATGGCAGACCCGAGCTCTGTTCTTTCTCCTCCCTCTCCCTTCCTCTTCCCCCACCTTCACCTTGAGCTTCTTCGCGAGTTCTGACGGTCGGCGGGAGCTCATGGGAAGTCTGTAACTCAAGCTCACCCGCCGCCTGGATAACTCCCTCAACAGACGTGCGGGGACAGGGGGTCTAGGTAACGCTAACAACCTCTCAACGGACAAGCCCACAAGTGCCTAGCACCAGACGAATGACTAGTGTAGGACCATGCTAGGAAATAGCACAGTTGCCAAGAAACAGAGACGCAGTGGAACAGAACTCCGAACAGGTCGCCATTCACTCTCTGTCAGAGAGGCGATGTGGTGGTCCATCGCCACCTGAAGGCGACGACCCTGCCTGTCACGACCTGGGCTTGAAGGCAACATATACCCCTATCGTGTTAAGAACGTGACAGGGTAGGCCGTTGCCACCACACAGTAACTGTATGAACGCGACGTACATACCTATTGCAATAAGAACACGATAGGTACTGACGACGCATTCACAACAGAAGGCAATAGAGCGATACGCCGTGACATGGTCGCGACATGGACCCCTATCGCGACCACAGACAGAGGCCGGGTGCCAACCTGAGACCTCCAAAAATGCTTCCAAAATGGCAATTCTTGTGTGCAAAGAGGGAGGGGAGCATGGAGAGCACTCAAACCACATGATAAACATCCAAACCACCCTCATCCACACCCATGCATGTCAAGGAGGTGGATCTACACTCAATAATCCTCACATGCAAGCATGATAACACTAAAACCCCAAACCCCCAAACATGCACAATGGATCAAACCAAGCATTCATAACACTTAACATGGCTTCTAAAAGGCTTGGAGAAGGGTAGGTGATCCTAGCATGGAAGAACTAGGGGGAAAAAGAGGGTCCCTACCTCAAAACGAAGAGCCAACCCGTTCTCGTGTGCATGGCCACCTCCTCCTCTCTCCAAGCACCACGATCACGGCATCCACGCGCAAGGATTGTCCTCCTACACGTCGGGGAAGATGTCACCACCACGAAGGAGAAGAAGCCATGCCGGAGAAGAGCACTACACTGAGGAGAAAAAGGGACCAACTCCACCAAGAGCACTCTCTCACAAGCTCCCCACGACAGAGCTCACACAGAAGGCTCGGAGGAAGAGAGAAAACGCCAAAAGAGGGGAAGAAGAAAACAGGTATGATGGCCTAGCTTATATCAGCCTCAGTCTCCAGAACGTGACAGGGCTGGTCGTCGCGTTACCATCAAGAACGCGACGGCTACCTACGTCGCGATCTGAAAAACCCGCCAGACTTGACGGTCAAACCCGCCACGTGTCATCCTGGCAGACCTAACATCATGAACGTGACGGCCTAGCATGTCGCGTTTAGATTGCATGTGCCATGACACGTGTCCCAACTTTCCCGACAGCAAGATGAAAAAAATGTATGATTTGGTCAGAGTAGAGTCGCGACAGGGTCACCCATCACTTTCTTATCCAGAACGCGACGGTCAGCTCTGTCGCCTTCAGAAGGCGACTGCCCAATATGTCACGACCCTTACAGAAGGGTGTTTGACCAAAGAACAAGGATGTTACACACTGACACCTGACAAGACCATTCTGACAAGAAAGGACAAAGTGACACAACGGTCAGAAAACAAGGTCGCGTCGCCTCCAAATGGCATGTCAAGATCACGTCGCCTTCAGATGATGTGACAAGAACCATGTCGCGACCGACCCTATTGGCACATCACTGTCATCCTTGGCAGGTCTGTCGGGAACATGAGGATGGGGAGAAGCCGGATCTTACATCCTCCCCCCTTAAGAGATTTCGTCCTCGAATATAAAGAACTCGGTTTTGAAAAAGGAAGATAGTAAAGCAAAACAGCATGCCCATCACTCAAACAAGTATGGAAACTACTCTCTCATCTCATCCTCGTGCTCCCACATGGTTTCACCACCCACACGGTTCTCCCAAATGACCTTGATGAGCGGGATTTGTTTTTTGCACAACTGCTGCACTCTACGGTCCACACCCCTGTCTGGGTGCTCTGGTACTGATAGATATGGTGCAACCTCAATCTGCGAGTAATCTAACACATGTGACAGATCTGCAACGTATCTCCTCAGCTGCGATACGTGAAAAATACTGTGCACTCCTGCCAACTCTGCTGGAAGACACAATCTGTACGTGACCTCACCGATCCTCTCTAACATGGGAAAATGTCCAATATACCTCGGACTGAGCTTTACCCTCTTACTGAACCTCATAACACCTTTGATCGCGAGACCTGTAAGAACACAAGGTCACCTACCTTGAACTGCAACGGCCTCTTGCGAACATCTGCATAACTCTTCTAACTACTTTGCGCTGCATGTAGTCTCTGCCTGACCAATCTGATCATATCTCCACACTGCTGTACCATCTCTGGCCCTAAGAGCTGCCTCTCACCCACCTCGAACTAGTGAAGTAGTGTCCTGCATGGCCGACCATACAATGCCTCATACGGTGCCATTCCAATATTAGAGTGATAACTATTGTTATATACGAACTCCACCATCGGAAGGTGCAACTCCCACTTGCCACCCTAGTCCAAACAACACACTCTCAACATGTTCTCTAATGTCTGAATAGTCCTCTGTGACTGGCCATCTGTTTGCGGGTGCTATGCTGAACTCATTCTCAAATATGTGTGAAAAGCCCTCTGCAAACTGTGCCAAAGCCCTAAAGTGAACCTCGAAACTTTGTCAAAAACAATAGAAACTGGGGTCCCATGTAACGGAACAACTCAGTCCACATACAATCTGGCAAGTTTGTCCACTGACCAAGACATCCTGACTGGAAGAAAGTGCGCTGAGTTGGTCAGCCTATCAACAATCACCCAAATGCCATCATGCCTCTATTGAGAATGGGGTAAACCAACCACAAAGTCCATGGTGATGTCGTCCCACTTCCACTTGGGAATGGGCAACGACTGCAGCTCACCACTAGGATGTTGATGCACTGCCTTCACCGGTTGATAGGTAAGGCAACGAGCGACATACTCTGCCACACTCCTCTTCATCCTGGGCCACCAGAAGAACCTTTTCAGGTTGTGATACATCTTGGTGGAACTAGGATGAACAACATACCTTGACTTATGTGCCTCTGCCAACAGCGCCTGCCGCGCATCGCGAGGAACGTATAGTTTACCTCTGAATCTAACTTCACTGTCTTCATCCAGCTCTACCCCTAGTATCTGCAAAACGTTAGCTAACTCAATATCAGCCTGTTGTGCCTCCAGCATCTGATGGTATATGGATGGACGAATCGACTAACTGGTCAACATGACATGGTCTCTATACCTCGAAGGATAGAAAACTCCCTGAGTAAGGTCCTCAAATAGTTTCCACTTTCTGACCAATAACGAACTCAGACGAACTCGTCTGCTCAAGGCATCGCAATGACGTTAGCCCTTCCCGGGTGATAGGAGAGGATAAGGTCGTAGTCCTTCAAATATTCCATCCACCTACGCTACCTCAAGTTTAAATTCTTCTGGGTGAAGACATATTATAAACGTTGGTGATATGTGAAAATCTCAAACGCCTTACTGTACAAGTAGTGCCTCCACAACTTCAGAGCGAACACCACTGCTGCCAACTGTAAGTCGTGTGTAGGGTAGTTTTCCTCATGCTTCTTCAACAACCTAGAAGCATAGGTGACGACCCCACCATGCTGCATCAATACCGCACCCAAACCTGATCTCGAAGCATCGGTGTACACCACTAAACCTCTGCTGCCTGATGGTAAGACCAACATCGGTGCTGAAGTCAACCACTCCTTTAGCTCCTAAAAACTCTGCTCACAGTCCTTTGTCCAAATGAACCTAGTCTTGAGTCTGGTCAGTCGGGGCAACGACTCTGCTATCTTGGAAAAGTTCTGAATAAGCCTCTTGTAGTAGCCTGCCAAGCCCAAAAGTTGCGAACCTCCGTCACTGTAGTGGGCTGCTTCCAAGACAACACTGCCTCTACCTTGGTAGGGTCCACTGCCACACCAGAACCTGAGATCATGTGTCCGAGAAAGTGCACCTCCTTTAGCCAAAATTCGCACTTGTCGAATTTGGCATAAAGTTGGTGATTTCACAATGTCTCCAACACAATTCTCAGTTGCTTCTCATGATCCTCCTCAGAAGCCGAGTAGACCAAGATGTCATCTACGAAGATGACCACAAATTTATCTAAGTACTCACTGAACGCCTTGTGCATCAGATCCATAAAAGCTGCTTGTGCTTTTGTGAGCCTAAACGGCATCACGACAAACTCAAAGTGATCGTGCCTCGTGTTGAGTTATGGTTATGTGAATAACCATAATTATTGTTTTCATGATGATTGATTTGATTTGATGATGATTGATTTGATATGTTTTAATGCTGACATAATCATGGTTCATCTTGTTGACATCATAATATCATTGGTTTGTTGATGAACTTAAGTGCTTTCTTGCTGCAATTCATTTGATTCATATTTACAGTTCATAAATTGACTGGCCACTTTGAAATCCTACTAAAATGAACATCGGACATTCACTTTTGGTCGTAGTCAGCCAAAGCACAAACATCGGATGTACATTTTTGGTCGTAGTCAGTTGAAGCAAAACTTCATCATATATAAAGCTGGACTGCGGATATGACGAAGTGGAACTTCATCATATACGAAGCTAAGCTTCGGATATGACAAAGTCACTTCAACCGATTTAGACTAAATTTGACACTGACTTCGGATGTACTAAATTGTTCCTTATCAGATGAAGTGGAACTTTGTCATATACGAAGCTAAGCTTCAGAAATGACGAAGTCACTTCGGCTGATAATGATATATTTTACATTGTGACTTCAGATGTTCCATATTGGTCTTTGTCAGACGAAGTGGAACTTCGTCATATACGAAGCTAAGCTTCGGATATGACGAAGTCACTTTGACCCTTCAAGACAAATTTCGGCCAACACTTCAGATGTTCACTTTTACACTTGGTCAAGTCGCGACAGGCAAGGTTGTTGCCTTCAGGTGGCGACGGACCATTGTGTCACCTTCTCAGATAGAGAGCGACTTGCGACCTATTCGGAGTTTCCTTTCCACTGCGTCTCTGCTTCTTGGCACCTATGCTGTTCCTAGCACAGCCTTACACTAGTCATTTGCCTGGTGCTAGGCACTTGTGGGCTTGTCCGTTGAGAGGTTGTTACCATTACCTGGATCCCAGGTCCCTGCGTGTCTGTTGAGGGAGTTCTCCAGGCAGCGGGCGAGCTCGAGTTACAGACTCTGGTAGTAGATCAGCTAGTACGCCAAGGTGGTTTAGGCATTCTTCCGGCGTAGATCAGCTAGTCCTTCTCACTGCCTCACTCTACGTGGTTCCAGTACCATCTAGATGGGCCAAGTGTTGTGTAGTTACTTTTAATTCCACGTCTTACTCCGACGGGAGGTGGTAGACATGGACTGGTGGTCGAGGGTAAGGCGCGTGGTGCACCTGACCGATTGACTAGTGGTAGTTGTTTTGTGACTAGTGTCTTTGTCCAGATAGTGGTTCTCTGTCTATGTTTGCAGCCTTGGGTTCATCCCAGTGCCATGGTTTACACAGGTTTCTAGTCCCGACGTGTTTAGACCAATGGCCGTGTAGTTACTTTCCACTTCCACACTTACTCTGTTAGTAGAATAGATTGCTTGCTTAATTCCAGTTATAAACATATATCTATTCTGTTTGTTGGAACCAGTGGGAGATTGGTAGTCCCTACTGGGCTTCTTCGTGAAGCTCATTCCCTTCTTTATAGGTGAGACTTCATAGCAGTACCTTCCGCGGCGGGCAAAGGAGACTGGGCCGTAGTAGATGGCACCCTCGTTGAGCAGTGTTCCCTTTGTACTTATCTCATCACCCTCGAGGTATGTCCCTAAGGGATCTGTTATTCCCTTTCTTTCTGCACTTGTACTTGTTACTTGGGACTGTACTAGACTCGTACTTTGTGTTGGACGCTTTTCCTTCACTTGTTAGTACATTTTTAGTGCTTGTTGTCGTTGCTTAGTTTCGTTACATATCTTGTTAGACTGGTCCATTAGACCTTTCGGGTCTTCGGACTCGTAGGTGGTGATGCCGACGGTCGAATTCTTAGTGGGAGCCGGGGGTCCAGGCGTGGGGGCCGTTACAGATTTATACTGATTTGTAACTTAACATTTGAATTTCAATTTCATCATGCACGTTTTGATCATGTTCAGTCGAAGCTATATTTCGTCATATACGAAGCTAGATTTGTCATAGCCGAAGTTCACTTCGTCATATCCGAAGCTGGCACTTCATCATGCATGTTTTGGTTTTGATCATCCGAAGTTCAACTTCGTCATATCCGAAGTCCGAAGTTGACACTTCATCATGCATGTTTTGGTCGTGATCATCTGAAGTTTAACTTCGTCATATTCGAAGTTACACTTCGTCATATCCGAAGTTTCAGCTTCGACCGACAACGTTGATTTATGTTCATCCGAAGTTACACTTTGTCATATATGAAGTTAACTTCATCATATACAAAGTTCACTTCGACTGACAACGTTTTGATCTGTGAAAATTTTTTAAGTCCACAACGTATACATACATCATACTGACTCTGACTCTTGAAAAGTCGAAGTATGACACCCACTCCGACTTTGGAAAAGTCGAAGTATGGTACCTACTCCGACTTCTCTACAGTTGAAGTCTTCTATGTCAACATCATTTGCTTTTCACTTGAACATTGATTGTCTGAAACATCGATTATCTTTAAACATCGATTGCTTACATGTCTCATATCGATTACTTCTATCGATTGCCGATATATATATATACTGTACTTGATTTTTGTAATGACTGTTAACATATTCTCATATCAATCAATGTATTATTGTTATTGTTATTCCTATATATTATCTTTTTTGTAACGGCCTTGACGCCAGGACCCCCGGCTCCCACCAAGGATCCGACTATCGGCACCGCCACCCGCGGACCTAGAGACCCGGAAGGGCTAATGGACCAGTCTAACAAGATATGTAATGGGAGTAAATAACAACAACAAGCATTGAAAAGTACCAACAAGTGAAGGAAAAGCATCCAACACAGAGTACAAGTCTAGTATAGTCCCAAAATAAGCAAAGTACAATTGCAGAAACAAAAGGGGATAACAAATCCTTTAGGGGCATACTCCGAGGGTAACGTAACAAGTGCAAAGAGAACACTGCTCACGGAAGACGCCATCTACTACAGCCCCGTCTCCTCAGCCCGCCGCGGAGGGTGCTGCTATGAAGTCTCACCTGTAAAGGAGAGAATGAGCTTCACGAAGACGCCCAGTAGGGACTACCAATCTCCCACTGGTTCTAACAGCAGAATAGATCTATATGTGCATAATTGAAATTAAGCAAGTAAATCTATCTACTAACAGAGTAAGTGAGGAAACGTAAAGTAACTATACAGTCATCGGTCTAAACCACACGTCGGGACTGTTGGCCCACAGATGATATGGCAGCAAGCTTTCTAGGGGGGGGGGTGAATAGAATAGCTGCAGAAATGCTAAAACTAAAACACAAAAATCACCACTTGAAAACTTTGGTTAGTGAATGTAGTTGTGTGCGGAGATAGAGTAGAAGTGCGGAAGAAAATTTAAACAATCACACAAGAACACATAAATTTTATCCTGGTTTGGTACTTCTCAAATGGATGACCTACATCCAGTCCCCAAGCAAATCTTGGGATTTCACTAACCAGGGTACAATCCCCCCAAGGATATATAAACCCCCAGCTCCCCGCTGGTCCTCTTCCTTTCCGAGTAGGAAGGAAACTTACTTCTGTTACAGGTCAAGAAGCCACCCTCTTGGAACAAACCCCAATGTAGTTTTGCTGACACTAACCCCAGCTAGGTTCTTCCCTTAACCCAAGGGGAACACTGTGTACAGTCCCACAGCTAGATAGAAACCACCAGTACCCCGCTGGCTTTCTCTTCTCACAGGAAGAGGAACACTGTATACAGTCCTACAGCTGGACCAAGTCTTTCTTAGAAAAAGAAAGAATAGACTGAGAGCTATACAAGATGAACACTAGGAAGCTCAAACTCTCAGCCATAGACTCTCCCCCAGCTTTACAATAATGCACAGAGAGAGTGAAGAGAGAAAAGAAGCTTGAATGCTTGAAGACTTTAGATGGCTGCGTGCACACTTCTTCTTGGGCTCGAGCTCTTTCTCTCTTTCTTTGAGTGTGTATGGCGTTGAAGCTTCTCACTAGATGTACACTCTTTCAGAAACTTTCAGGAAGGCTCATATCTTTTTCTTCAGCCTTACTTCATCTTTTATGGAGTAGCTTGAACAGATTTGTTGAAGAGATCCGTTGGAACTCTTCTAGCTGTTGCTCATCTTCTTCTTCATCTATTCTTCTTCTTCTGTATAACAAACACTTGGTGTAGAGGGAAGTCTTATCTGTAGGTACAAAATATAGGGTCAGACTAAAAAGGTCTTTTGACAAAAGGCCCATACCTTGCCTTACTTCCATGTTTTCTGCTGACATCCAGACATGTTAGATATGACCCTTTTTGTCTAGCAGGAAGGAAGGAGACCTTATTTTCTACTAACAACATCTCACTTACCTTGAAGGATAGACAACAAAAAAGATCTTCAGTCAGACAGAAAAATAATAAGATAACATGTGAAGTACATATGAAATTTTTGGTTGCCGCCACAAACATTTTGAAAAGTTTGAAATATAGAGGCAATTTATGTTTACGTATAGAAACTTCGACTGTAAAGAAGTTGGAATATGTATCGCATATCAACTTTCCAGGAGTTGAAGTTGGTCAACTTCAACTTTCCAAGAGTCGGAGTTTGAACTACTTCGACTTTCCAAGAGTCAGAGTTTGAACCACTTCGACTTTTAAAGAGTCAAAGTTGGACCACTTCGACTTTTCAGGAGTTAGAGTTGGACTTCATTTGTTCAATAGTCGATATCATACTTCAACTTTCTAGGAGTCAGAGTTAGCATGATATATATATACTAGTTGTGGACTTAGAAAAATTTTGAGCAAATAGAAGAACATATGTGCTATCCAAATATAGTATTTATAAAATACATTCTTATATGATACTCTTATAGTGCGTTTGAAGATTATATATGCAGATGGCTATGCACTCATTAATTAAGCAATTGTATTAACCAAAACATGAGATATGACAAAGTTAAGTGTGATAATGTAAGAATACATTGTATTCATGGAAGAAACATGATAGGAAATATATTGATGATATTATTAAGTTAAACATGGGTTTTGTTATCACCAAAATAAAGGATAAAATATAGGAGTGGTTCAACAGGGACCGGAAACTCGCGTAAACCATGGGGCACTGTGAAGAACTCAAAAGCCGCAACCACAGATAGTGAACAACTGCCTGGACAGAGACACTAGCCATAGGACAACTACACTAGTCAACCGGTCAGGTGTTCCACGCACCTTACCCTCGACCACTAGTCCATGTTAAACACCTCTCGTCGGAGTAAGACGCAGAACTGAAGTAACCAACAACTGCTGTAGTCTGGCCGGACTACGGTCCCACGCCTGACCCCTCTAAATGGTATCAGAACCAAGTAGAGTGAGGCAGTGAGAAGGAATAGCTGATCTACACCGAAAGAGCACCAAACCACCTCGGCATCCCAGACTCAGCTAAGAGAGCTCTAAAAATGACTCTATGCTACTGTCCCCACCGTTTTCCCCTTTGCTACCAGAGTTCGTGACTCGAGCTCGCCTGCCGCCCGGAGAACTCCCTCAAACAGGCACACGGGGACCGGGGGTCCAGGTAACGGTAGCAACCTCTCAACGGACAAGCCCACAAGTGCCTAGCACTAGGCAAAAGACTAGAGTAGGAAACAACACAGGTGCCAAGAAACAGTGTCGCAGTGGAAGGAAAACTCCGAACAGGTTTCCGAGTCGTTCTCTGTCTAAGAAGGCGATGCAAGGGCTGTCGCCACCTGGGTTCGTGACCACAGACAGAGGTTTAGGTGACCACCTGAGACCTCCCACAACTCAAGGGGAAAACAGGCATGAAGGCAACAGCTACCCTGTTGTGATCAGAACGCGACAAGGTAGGCATCGTCTTCCCTACCAGAAGGCGATGTGTCGGGCTGTCGCGATCTGGGTCACGACACCAAACGTGTCATGACCACAGACAGACACACCCGAGAGCACCTTCCCCAAACCATACACCCTAAAATCGGAATACAACAAGGGAGGGGAGCATGAAGAGCGATATAAACAGGTAAATAGGGCTCAAACCACCCTCATTCACACCCATGCATGTCAAGGTAAGAGTTCTACACTCATAAACCTCACATGCAAGCATGGAAAACTCTCAACACCCAACCCCAATTCAAGCACCATAAGAAGCATCAAGCACACATGCTGTCACGCCCCGACGCGGAATATCGGAGCGCGAAGGCAGTTGCAAGAATAGGGTATAGAGTGAGTACTAGACATCAAACCATTGCACCTTGAATAACACTAAAGCAAATCTTTCTCATTAATAACTTTTCAAATGTCTAGTTACAACCATTAATATCAGAGCCATTCTATAGGGCCCAATTACATTGCAATAAAAGGAAATAACTAACTACAACTCTAAGATAACATAATGACTCGAGGGTACTCCTGGCTTCACTCTTGGTCATCCCTTCCTCGTGAGTGTATGTGTCATCCTCGGTCTCACTTGAGAACACAACATCAAATAACGTAGGGTGAGCGATAACGCCCAGTAGGACTTAAATCTCAGGCTCAAGCAGGCTTAAAATAATTAACGCATTTAATGGCAGAGTATCTAAAGATAGCAGGTACAAGAGAGTCAAAATATAGCAAGGATAGCACAACAGGTAATAGGATAGCACAATAGCATGAGATCGAGTATAGTTTCAAAAATAGCACAAGTATCGAGTATAGCACGAATAGCAGGATGACCATAGCACAACTAGCATAAGTATAATAATAGCACGGCGAGTATAGCACTTGTTTGTCATTCTAGACATCAAGAGAGTATAGCACGTTTTGTGTTTTGATTGTCATATAGATAGTCGAGATATATAGCACTTGAGTGTAATGCCAAACACTCTGATCATTTAACTCCCATGGGCACTAGCACTTTCGGGCGCACATCCTAGGACCAGATCGGGCCCTTTATATATTGCCAGGCATTGGTTATATTGTATCTTTAGACAATCAGTCAATGGCCAATACAGAGTACCAAGAATAGTTAAGAGCACTAGATGAATAGACGAGATAGTAGAGAGAACGTGAATAGATGAGCGAGTAGAGCATAGATGAGAGCTAATGGACATTGCACGTAATGCGTCGAGTAACAGGCGATAGTAACAGTTGCACAACACGCGCACGTCGTATTGGCAGTTAGGTGGAATTCACGATCTTCCCGCTGGCCATGTTATGCATAAGTCCAGAGGTCCGACGTGAATCAAGGTAAGAGCAAACTTCTAATAGCCGTTTGGATCATATCGATCCCTAAAGGTGTAATGGGTGTTAGAGTACAACCGGCTCGTCGACCATGTGGGAATCCATGATCAGAGGAGACTTACGGAGGCCTGTGCAAGGGTTTACTAGTCTGACGAAAGGAATATCCGACGGAGAGTTCACCACAAGCCAAGTAAAGTGTGTATATAAAACAGGTGCTCGACGTTCTAGAGGAACAGTGGAGCGTCGATATCGGTATATAAACCACGCAAGAAATGAATACAAGTCTTTTAAAATAGGGCAATTAATATACTTCATTGTAATAAATTACCAGATACATTATGAGATATTTTATGCTAGATTTCAGCCATGTATGGATGGTTCATGTGTGTGCATGTGTAAGAGAAATCATAGATAGAAAAGAAGTCGTGAATATGTATTTTAAAGCATTCAATATGGCTCCATTTTAAAACAGGTGTTTTTACTGCGTGTGTGACTGTTAAAAAGGCGTAAGAATATTTTAGAAAGTGAGAGCAGTAAATTTTATGGGTTTTCATGCAAAATCCTGTGATCGCGACGTACCTATGTAAGGGTCGCGACAGGGTCATGATAGAATGCGACAGGGTCCTGTACGGGTCGCGACAGGGCTGCCAGAACAGAAGGCCAGAACGCAACGTAGGGTACTGTCGCCTTCAGAATGTGACAAGCAAGGCGTCGCGACGGGGTTGAGAATGCGACCTGTCGGGCCGTCGCGTTCTCAGGTCCGTGGACTGAGTCTGACAGAGTTCTGCTCTATCTTGGATTGTGGTCCAGGAATATCAGATTTTGATACAGGATCGTTCAGAAAATCATAACTAATTGTATACACGATGAAAAATCATGAAACTAGTGGCAAATGAAACTAGACATGTGAGAGTACTTGCAGTAAATAGGAATTAGAGAGAGAGCATGGATTGAACATGGTTTGATCATGAATAATAACGAGTAACATAGAACATGATACATGAAAGATTGATTTAATTCGAGCAACATGCTCAACAAAAATTAGGGCTTTCTGGGGCAAAAGATCCCTAACAACATGAAGTGTCTACAGTAAAAGTTTCGTAGCATGGGATCAAGTGTACATGGAGATATGATTCAAACATGATGACTCGGGGTTATCATGTTTGCAGAACTTCTAAAATCAAGAACAAAAGATTGGATCGATGAAAAATTATGAAACAAGAGGGCTTTTGTTCCTGGTGATTGGAACTACCTACAGACGAGGTTAATTTAATTTTGCTCGTGAGAATGCCTACCTTTGACTCGATTTATCTTCTAAGGCTTAGAACTCCAAGAACGAAAGAAGAAGCTTGATGGATCTTCCTCTCCTCGATTTCTCCTCCTCCTTGGCCTCTTCTCTACGTCCAAGAACCCCTTTGCACGAGCTAGGGCCGGCCATGAGGGTTTAAGAGGTGTATTTATATAAATACAAGTTCCTATTCCTACTACTACTCAAATTCCTCTTAATTACGAGATTTCCTAAATCCACCTTTCCTCTCTTACTTTCCAATCTCTAATTGGGTTAGGATAGTATCTAAATTCGTGCTAGACTATATGGGGTAGGTCTAGGAATCCAATTCCAACTCTAATTGCCACTTTTATTGCTTTAATAACCCTTTCCAATTAGGATATAATAAAACTCCGAATTTAGGGTATTTTCTTATTATTCTCCCTTTGTAAATTCATATTTTTGACCCAATAAATTCTAGAGGATCCATTAAGCAAAGGCCATTACTCTTTTCCATTTAATGGGTTTTATTTAATGCTCTTTCATTTAAATATCCATTTAGCTAGGTTTTAATTAATTATTTAAATTTTTATTTTTTCACAAAAATTCAGGTTGCTACATCCTCCCCCTCTTAAAAGAATTTGGTCCCCAAATTCATAAGACCTTACAGGAGAGAATGGCTTACCGAATAGATCAGGGTAGTTGCGTCTGATAATTCCTTCTAGTTCCCATGTGGCTTCTTCCATTCCGCGGTTATTCCATATGACCTTCACCACGTGAATGGGACGATTTCTAAGTTGTTGTACCTTCTGGTCCAATATCTTGATCGGCTTCTCTTCATACGTCATGTCCTTGTTTAACTCCAGATCATCATGCCGAATGACATGTGTAGGATCGTACACATACTTTCTAAGCATGGAGACATGGAAGACATTGTGCACACTTACCAAATTTGGCGGCAAGGCTAGTCTGTAAGCAACTTCACCAATCCTTTCAAGTACTTCAAAAGGACCAATGAACCTTGGACTAAGTTTTCCTTTCACTCCGAATCTTTGAATACCACGGGTAGGAGATACCTTCAATAGCACATGATCTCCTATTTGAAATTCCAGATCCCGTCTTCTCTTATCAACATAGCTCTTTTGTCTAGACTGAGCAATCTTGAGTTGATCTCGTATCATCTGTATATCCCGGGTTGTACTCTATACCATGTCAGGTCCTAACCATTGTTGTTCTCCCACTTCATTCCAGCACACAGGAGATCTACAATTCCTGCCATAAAGTGCTTCAAATGGTGCCATTTTAATACTCGCCTGGTAACTATTGTTATAGGAGAACTCAATCAAGGGTAAGTGTTCATTCCAATGACCCTTGAAATCTATAATGCAGGCTCTTAACATGTCTTCTACAACTTGATTTGTCCTCTCAGTTTGCCCATCAGTCTGCGGGTGAAAGGCAGTACTAAAATTAAGCTTCGTACCAAGGGCAGTTTGCAGACCTTTCCAAAAATGAGAGGTGAACCTTGGATCTCGATCTGAGATAATAGATGACGGAATACCGTACAACTGCACGATCTCCTTAAAATATAATGCAGCTAGCACCTCCACAGACCATGTACTCTTTATGGGTAAGAAGTGCGCAGATTTGGTCAACCGGTCAACGATGACCCATATGGCGTCAAGTCCACCACGTGTTCGGGGTAAACCCATGATGAAGTCCATGCCAATGCTTTCCCACTTCCATTCTGGGATATCTAGTGGTCTGAGCACACCGGTAGGGCGCATATGTTCTGCCTTCACTTGTTGACATGTGAGACAATGAGCTACATGCTCGGCTACTTCCCTCTTCATATTCGGCCACCAAAATGTTCTTTTCATGTCTTGATACATTTTGGTACCTCCTGGATGAATATTGTACTTAGTTTGATGAGCTTCATCCATTAGTTTCCTTTTTAGAGCTTCGTTGTTTGGGACACAAGTTCTCCCTTGGAATACTAACCTTCCATCTTCAGTCATGGCAAAATCCGGTTTGTCCGCTAAGGTTTCCTTCACACGAACCAAGAATGGATCGTTGTCCTGTTGCATCTTGATTTCCTCCAGCAGATCGGATTGGATCTTAAGATTGGAAATCAAAACATGTTCATCCCTATGTTCAATATTTAAGTCTAGCCTCGCGAATTGTTCAAGTAATTGCATCTCGCCAAGGACTAGACTTGAGATAGATGCCATTGGCTTTCTACTAAGAGCATCAGCCACGACGTTTCCCTTACCTGGATGGTACTGGATGTTGAAATCGAAGTCTTTTAGATATTTTAACCATCTTCTCTGCCTCATGTTGAGTTCTTTCTGGGAGAATAGGTACTTTAGACTTTTATGATCTGAATAGACGGTGAATTGCTCACCATAGAGATAGTGCCTCCAGATTTTTAATGCGAAGACCACGACAGCCAACTCTAAGTCATGCACAGGGTAGTTGACTTCATGCGTCTTCAATTGCCTTGAGGAATAGGCGATGACCTTCTCCTTTTGCATTAGTACACAGCCTAGCCCAATTCCTGAGGCATCAGTATAGACAGAGAAACTTTCTCCCTCTACTGGTAGAGTGAGAACAGGTGCTGAGGTAAGGCAGTCTTTGAGAGTTTGGAAATACTTCTCACACTCTTTACTCCAAGAGTAGGGATTCTCCTTTCGTGTCAGACGTGTGAGTGGTACGGCGATTTTTGAGAAGTCCTTGATAAACTGCCTGTAGTATCCAGCCAGTCCCAAGAAGCTTCTGATTTCTGTGACATTGGTTGGTCTCTCCCAGTTAAGTACAGCTTCGACTTTGGAAGGATCAATAGAGATGCCGTCCTTTGATATGACATGGCCCAAGAAAGACACTTCTTCGAGCCAGAACTCGCACTTGCTAAATTTTGCATATAGTTTGTTGTCTCGTAAGACTTGCAGTGCAGTCCTCAAGTGTTCTTCATGATCTTCCTTGGTCTTTGAATATATGAGGATATGGTCGATGAAGACGACCACAAATTTGTCAAGGTATGGCCGATATATGCTGTTCAGGAGTTGCATAAAGGCTGCAGGAGCATTGGTTAGACCAAAAGGCATAACAATAAATTCGTAATGTTCATACCTGCTCCTGAAAGCTGTTTTGAAGATATCGTCATCCTTGATCCTCATTTGATGATAACCATATCGAAGGTCGATCTTGGAGAAGTATTGGGCTCCATATATCTAGTCGAATAGTTCATCAATCCTAGGCAATGGGTACTTGTTCTTGATGGTCAATTGGTTGAGCTGACGATAGTCGATGCATAGTCTCATCGACCCATCCTTCTTCTTGACGAATAGCACAGGTGCTCCCCAAGGGGAGGTACTTGGTCTGATGAACCCCTTCTCTAGTAGCTCCATCAGTTGTGCCTTCAATTCCTTCAGCTCGGCAGGTGACATTCGGTATGGTTGACGCGATACTGGGGCAGCTCCAGGAGTCAAATCAATGGCGAAGTTGACGTCACGTTCAGGGGGAACTCCGTGTAAGTCTTCAGGGAATACATCTGGGTAGTCCTGGACTATGTGGATGTCTTCTATTTTTGAACCCTTCTTTTCGACTATGACGGTCGCAAGGAAAGCAAAACATCCTTTCCTTATCATGTTATGGGCTTTTAGGGCAGAGACTAGAGACATCCGCTTCTTATGTCTAATCCTAGTGAATGCTAATTTAGGAAAGTCACTAAACGTCACCCTTCCTTTCTTACAATCGACGCTTGCCCCATGTGTGGACAACCAGTCGGCTCCCAATATGACATCATACTCTTCCATGGACATACATACCAGGTCGGCCTTTAGGTTATGGTCTCCGATCATTACATCGGCAGATGGAAAGTATTGGTTTAGTTTCTCCTTCTCCCCAAGGGTGTTGTGACAGAGAATTCACCACCCATGTTTGTAGGTTTTGCAGTCAGGGTATCAGCAAAGTGTTGAGATATGAATGAATGAGTAGCTCTAGTATCAAATAACACAAATGCTGGCAAAGAAAAGACTTGCAGGGTACCTTCTACTATGCCACCTTCCTTGATGGTTTCTTCATTGTGCAGGGCTTGCAGCCTGCCCTGTTTCTTAGGCATAGCAGTGCACTTCTCATTTTCTTTCAGCATCGGACACTCGGGTATGCGATGCTCGCGACTTCCGTAGCACAGACACGCTCCGGCTTTTCTCCAGCACTCATCAGCGGTGTGACCAGGTTTGTCACAGTGTTTACAGTTACCTTTTGCTGGAGTGTTGGGGATGAAGACCTTGGGTTTCCTATCTTGGCTGGATCCCTCGGTTGGGTGGAAAGGACGCTTTTTACCGTTGGTCGGCTTGGTAGATGCTGGTCCCGATGTCATTTCTTTCTTTACGAACTTTCCCTTGATACGGTCAATGAAGTCCGTAGCGTCTTCTAGTAGCTGGGCCTTCTTAACCATCTCGGCATAAGTTTGTATGTCGAGTGGCTCTAGTTGAGTAATGTACTAAGGCTTAAGGCCATTTAGAAAGCGCTTAGCCTTCATTTTCTCAGTGTTGATCAGATGTGCAGCATATTTTGCCAGTCTAGAAAACTGGGCTTCATATTCCGCTACTGTCAGGCTTCGCTGTTTAAGAGCAGCGAATTCAGAAGCTTTCTTTTCCTGTACTCATTCAGAGAAGTACTTAGCATTATAAGCTTCCTTAAATTCGGCCCAAGTAAATTGGCCGTTATCTTTTGTGGCTTCCACGGACTCCCACCATGCGCGGGCATCCTTCTCCAGTTGGAATGTCGCTAATAGGAGTTTGTCTCCGTCCGCACATTGCATTACACGGAAGATCCTTTCCATTTCCTTTAGCCAGTGCTCCGCTTCATCTGGATCCGTAGACCCACTGAACTAGGCGGGTTCAGACCCCTGAAATTTTGATGCAGCTCGCCTGCACCTGGTTGGTTCCCTCCGCGGTTACCACCGCCTTGCTGGGTGGCTTGTAGTATGGCCCGAGTCAGTTCTTGGAGGGACTGTTGCATGCCTCTCATCTGGGCACGTTCTGCAGTCATTGTAGCTGTTTAGTTCCTACAAAATAGTTTGATAGTTATAATGCTGATTAAAAGTTTAATTTGTGCGTGTGTGAGTTTATTTTAACTAGTTACCCTTGGCTCTAACCACAACTCACATAGGTGGGATCATTGACTCTAGTCGAGGCAGGTTAACCTAGATCATCCTGTACTAAGAATAACCTAGGCTTTGATACCACAAAACTGTCACGCCCCGACACGGAATATCGGAGCGCGAAGGCAGTTGCAAGAATAGGGTATAGAGTGAGTACTAGACATCAAACCATTGCACCTTGAATAACACTAAAGCAAATCTTTCTCATTAATAACTTTTCAAATGTCTAGTTACAACCACTAATATCAGAGCCATTCTATAGGGCCCAATTACATTGCAATAAAAGGAAATAACTAACTACAACTCTAAGATAACATAATGACTCGAGGGTACTCCTGGCTTCACTCTTGGTCATTCCCTTCCTCGGGAGTGTATGTGTCATCCTCGGTCTCACCTGAGAACACAACATCAAATAACGTAGGGTGAGCGATAACGCCCAGTAGGACTTAAATCTCAGGCTCAAGCAGGCTTAAAATAATTAACGCATTTAATGGCAGAGTATCTAAAGATAGCAGGTACAAGAGAGTCAAAATATAGAAAGGGATAGCACAACAGGTAATAGGATAGCACAATAGCATGAGATCTAGTATAGTTTCCAAAAATAGCACAAGTATCGAGTATAGCACGAATAGCAGGATGGCCATAGCACAACTAGCACAAGTATAATAATAGCACGACGAGTATAGCACTTGTTTGTCATTCTAGACATCAAGAGAGTATAGCACGTTTTGTGTTTTAATTGTCATATAGATAGTGGAGATAGATAGCACTTGAGTGTAATGCCAAACACTCTGATCATTTAACTCCCATGGGCACTAGCACTTTCGGGCGCACATCCCAGGACCAGATCGGGCCCTTTATATATTGCCAGACATTGGTTATATTGTATCTTTAGACAATCAGTCAATGGCCAATACAGAGTACCAAGAATAGTTAAGAGCACTAGATGAATAGACGAGATAGTAGAGAGAACGTGAATAGATGAGCGAGTAGAGCATAGATGAGAGCTAATGGACATTGCACGTAATGCGACGAGTAACAGGTGATAGTAACAGTTGCACAACACGCGCACGTCGTATTGGCAGTTAGGTGGAATTCACGATCTTCCCGCTGGCCATGTTATGCATAAGTCCAGAGGTCCGACGTGAATCAAGGTAAGAGCGAACTTCTAATAGCCGTTTGGATCATATCGATCCCTAAAGGTGTAATGGGTGTTAGGGTACAACCGGCTCGTCGACCATGTGGGAATCCATGATCAGAGGAGACTTACGGAGGCCTTGTGCAAGGGTTTACTAGTCCGGCGAAAGGAATATCCGACAGAGAGTTCACCACAAGCCAAGTAAAGTGTGTATATAAAACAGGTGCTCGACGTTCTAGAGGAACAGTGGAGCGTCGATATCGGTATATAAACCACGCAAGAAACGAATACAAGTCTTTTAAAATAGGGCAATTAATATACTTCATTGTAATAAATTACCAGATACATTATGAGATATTTTATGCTAGATTTCAGCCATGTATGGATGGTTCATGTGTGTGCATGTGTAAGAGAAATCATAGATAGAAAAGAAGTCGTGAATATGTATTTTAAAGCATTCAATATGGCTCCATTTTAAAACAGGTGTTTTTACTGCATGTGTGACTGTCAAAAAGGCGTAAGAATATTTTAGAAAGTGAGAGCAGTAAATTTTATGGGTTTTCATGCAAAATCCTATGATCGCGACGTACCCATGTAAGGGTCGCGACAGGGTCATGATAGAACGCGACAGGGTCCTGTACGGGTCGCGACAGGGCTGCCAGAACAGACGGCCAGAATGCGACGTAGGGTACTGTCGCGTTCAGAACGCGACAAGCAAGGCGTTGCGACGGGCTTGAGAATGCGACCTATCGGGCCGTCACGTTCTCAGGTCCGTGGACTGAGTCTGACAGAGTTCTGCTCT
The DNA here is from genome assembly GCA_014218235.1 of Colocasia esculenta. NCBI lineage: Eukaryota > Viridiplantae > Streptophyta > Magnoliopsida > Alismatales > Araceae > Colocasia > Colocasia esculenta. Next base: position 74,113,209 of record CM024754.1, on the reverse strand, counting down.
ATCTTGGATTGCGGTCCAGGAATATCAGATTTTGATACAGAGTCGTTCAGAAAATCCTAACTAATTGTATACATGATGAAAAATCATGAAACCAGTGGCAAATGAAACTAGACATGCGAGAGTACTTCTAGTAAATAGGAATTAGATAGAGAGCATGGATTGAACATGGTTTGATCATGAACAATAACGAGTAACATAGAACATGATACATAGAGAAAGATTGATTTAATTCGAGCAACATGCTCAACAAAAATTAGGGCTTTCTTGGGCAAAAGATCCCTAACAACATAAAGTGTCTACAGTAAAAGTTTCGTATCATGGGATCAAGTGTACATGGAGATATGATTCAAACATGATGACTCGGGGTTATCATGTTTGCAAAACTTCTAAAATCAAGAACAAAAGATTGGCTCGATGAAAAATTATGAAACAAGAGGGCTTTTGTTCCTGGTGATTGTAACTACCTACAGACGAGGTTAATTTAATTTTGCTAGTGAGAATGCCTACCTTTGACTCGATTTATCTTCTAGGGCTTAGAACTCCAAGAACGAAAGAAGAAGCTTGATGGATCTTCCTCTCCTCGATTTCTCCTCCTCCTTCGCCTCTTCTCTACGTCCAAGAACACCTTTGCATGAGCTAGGGCCGGCCATGAGGGTTTAAGAGGTATATTTATATAAATACAAGTTCCTATTCCTACTACTACTCAAATTCCTCTTAATTACGAGATTTCCTAAATCCACCTTTCCTCTCTTACTTTCCAATCTCTAATTGGGTTAGGATAGTATCTAAATTCGTGCTAGACTATATGGGGTAGGTCTAGGAATCCAATTCCAACTCTAATTGCCACTTTTATTGCTTTAATAACCCCTTTCCAATTAGGATATAATAAAACTCCGAATTTAGGGTATTTTCTTATTATTCTCCCTTTGTAAATTCATATTTTTGACCCAATAAATTCTAGAGGATCCATTAAGCAAAGGCCATGACTCTTTTCCATTTAATGGGTTTTATTTAATGCTCTTTTCATTTAAAAATCCATTTAGCTAGGTTTTAATTATTTATTTAAATTTTTATTTTTCATAAAAATTCAGGTTGCTACACATGCATGGCCTAGCATGAGTTCTAAAGGCTTGGAGAAGGGGATTGGAGGCCCTAGCATGATAGAACTAGGGTGAAGTTAAGGTGTGCCTACCTCAAAATGAAGAGCCAACCCGTTGGGGTCTTCTTGTGTGCATGGACACCTCCTCCTCACTCCAAGCTCCATGGGGACACCGTTCACGAGCCACGATCGTCCTACACGCTGTAGGAGAGTCACCAACGTGAAGAGGAAGCCATGTCGAGGAAGAGACCTCCAACACTCTGTTGGATCGAGATGGCACAATTGTTGTCCTAGAGGGGGGTGAATAGGACTTTTTGCGCTTTAAAAGTTATCTGAAAACTAGATAACACTAAATAGAGTTGTTAGTACTTAGTGTGGTATGTGTGAAACAAGTAAAAACTTGGCGGAATCAATCACACAAAAATGCACAAGGATTTTATCCTAGTTCGGCCCTTCCCACATGGAAGTCCTACGTCCAGTCCCCAAGAAACCACTTGGGATTTCACTAACTGCCAAGAATGCTTGGCCGTCTCTCAAACCCGAGATGTATTACAAACCCACTTGCTCCCAAGCAAGTCTTCCCTTCACCAAGGGGTACAAGACCACCTACACTTGTAGGTCTTCCTTTTACAAGAGGGGCACTACAGGGAACAAACCCCCTGCGAGTTATCTTACATAGAAGTGAAACAAATACACGTGTGTCTGCTCAACAGAATGAGAAAATACAAAGAATCAGAAAGAGAAATAATTACAGAATGAAACTCAAAACTCTTTCTGAAACAAAGAGGTGGACTGAGAAGATCTACAATACAGTAAGCCACAAAGAGGACAAGACTTCTTCGAATCAGAAACTAACAAGGAAGTTGAAGACTGAGCAGGATGGCACTTCTTGCTTTTGGCTTTCAGAAACAAGTGGTGTAACGTCGTGTGTTTTCGGATCCTTATGGATCATGTGTGTATCAGTTGTGGTGGCCATTGTGAGGCCAGTGGTTTGGTCATGTGGTGTGTGCAGGTGTGGTGCAGGTTGGGTCCTGAGATGAAATAGGACCTGCTGTAGTTGAGTAGGAGTTGGCGGCTAGGTGTGGTCGTTGACTTGTTGGCGTCCATGTAAGTTGACGTTTACTGTATGAACTTGGCGACAAGATATATGGACGTCTAGCCTTGGCGGTCTGATTGGCGACATCCATGTTGATGCCAACCTGTGCGACCTACAGAATATAGTCTACCCGAGAGTAGTTTCCTTAGTCCAATTCCCCTCTCCCTAGCCCTGTCTTCATACCTCTTGATTCCCCAATGCTTCCAACGGTTGTAAAAGGATAATTGGAGGAATGTGGAATGTGAGGCAGTGACGAATTGGCCAAGGAAACGCCGAAACGTGGTGCAATTACCATATGAGCTCGCGGAGGGTTCAGCGTGGATTGGGAGAATTCGGGAGGTTTAAGCGTGTACTGAGGTAGGGAATGATCCCTTTAGTCCCTATAGGTTGCGATAATGCAATTGGAAAACATGAATCTGCATGATAATGGTGTTTACGGTTAATGGTATCCATGTGGGGTACATGGGTGGTTTGAGCAATTTAACAATAGAAACATGTTGTTTTAAGTTAATTAGGATTCATGCATGTTAGAGGAAGTATTTCCTCATGTTTTCTCGATGGTTTCGGGGACTAAGAATGCCTGTAGAATCGGTTTAGGGTTTCTGCAGGAACTGGAGTTGAGGAGCTTGGCGTCAACATCGTTTGACGCCAGGTTCTTCAGCTGGGAGATTAACGGCCAGATACCTTGCCATTTATATCCCATCGACGGTAGTCGATGTTGCCGTCAGTATGCTTTTGGTTTAAATATTGATATATTGAATATTTGTTGTTATCGAGCGGTGCAACGATAATCGTGGTGCATCCAATGCTCGTGGTTTCTGAGACTAGCGTACTGGGTACGCAGTTGGCTGGTTCTTTACGTGTTTGTGTGGTGTTCACGTGTAGTGGACTATTAGTGCACGTGGTTTACGTGAGTCTTCACGTGGTTTGTGTGTGACGTGCACGTGGTTTTGTGGTGGCGAGTAGTACGACGCCTACCATGGTTACCTCTCTAGTTGGGTGCCCCAGGTTCTTTGTGAGCCAGGCTGTTAGCTCGGGGCTTTGTCTCGGTACTTGTGTTGTACCGTCGAGGTCTGTGTCGTCTGACCTGGACACCCTCACTCCTGTGTTTGAGTTGTACGTCCGGATGAGGGAAAGACGACAGTGGGACAGTGACACGTGTTTGTCTTTAGTCACTTGTAGCGCGCTCGTAGTTGGGGGTACGGACACCAGTAGTCGACACTGGTCCCCAACTAGTCCTTTTCCAGTGCCTCACTCTAGCGAGCCTGGGCCAGGGTCTCTGGAGGTGCCAGGCATGGGCCTGCGACCGTGTGGTCCGCAGGTGGTGGTGTTTAGTTGGTCTCCACAGTTTCTTGACCTTTTCACGTGGAGCAGCAGCTGGACCTTTCGTCCGTGGCTGCGAGACTGATAGGTAGACCTGTGTTAGCTTGTCCGAGTCAGTTCCTGGTGTCGCGAACTAGTTCACGTGACTCGTGTTTGGCTGTCTCTACTTTAGCTCGTACGCTTGTACTGGTTTGCCATTTAATTATTACAGTTGTTTTCGTAGTCGGTAGACGGTGAGTACTATTACAGCTTTTATATCCTGCTTAGCTGTTCTATAAATTGTGGTACTGTTTACTGCTTTTGTACCTGTGGTTTTGGTTTGCTCGGTTTTGGGGGAGTTCCCTACTGAGCCAGTGACTAGAGAGGCTCACCCCTACCCCCACAAGTGAGAGCGAGGAGGACGTTTCTCGACCGTCATCCAGTTTAGAGCCGCGTCGTAGCGGTGCAGGGTCAGTACCTCCAGCTGTGTAGTAGCAGCTCCAGCAGTGTAGTGTAGCTAGTTAGTTTACTTGTTTCAGTTGTACCTCGGGGTATGCCCCAGGCTCTTGTACTTTCTTTCAGTTGTTGTGGAAATATGGCTATGTAAACTTGTGAAATATATATATGAAATGGTGTGTTCCTTTGTGTTTACACGGACTGTGGTTTGGTATCCCTTGCGAGACTTCGGCCCGTTCGCGGGAGGCGGACTCGGATCAAGTACGTTATCGGTTTAACGGACTTGGCCGAGGTGTTCCGCCACAGTTGGTATCAGAGCAAGGTCCGTGTTAATATAAGGGAACTGGAAAGATACATAGCCTTATTTCGGTCTTTGTACACTGCTGGTAGGGACCCTGGTTTCTGATAATTTGTTGTTTTGATTTTTGTTTGATGTTTTGTTTATGTAGAAATTTGAAATGGCTGATAGAAGAGATTGGGGTGGTGGAGGAGATGATCCAAAGGAAAGTACTCAGCGTATGATAGAGAGGATCTGGGAAAGCCTCACTGATATTCGGGCAAGGATGGATCAGCAGGCGCCAGTACCACCGGTTGCAGTGCCACTTGGGGATGGAGAGACTGTACCTGTTGCTCCAATTCCGCCAAGAGTGGAGGTGCCTTTTGTAGCACCTGTGCCACCACCACCACCAGTGTTATTAGCAGAGGAACCAGTGATGCAAGTTGAGAAGTTTCTGAGATTGCAGCCGCCTACTTACTTAGGAGGGCCGAATCCAGATACAGCGGAACACTGGGTTCATAAGATTGAAAGGGTCTTTGCGACCATGAGGTGTCCGACAGCAGATAAAGTTGTGTTAGCTGCTTATCAGTTGCGGGGTTTTGCATTAGAATGGTGGCGATTGAAGATGCAGACCACCTTTGCAGGCAGGACAGAAGAGCTATCACTTGGTCGGAATTTTTGATGTATTTAACGATACATTCTTTCCGATTCAAGTGCAGCAAGTGAAGAGAGAGTAGTTTCGGACACTCCAGCAAGGTAACTCTTCAGTTTTAGAGTACCAGATGAGGTTTATGGCGCTTAGCCGATATGCGCCTTATATAGTATCAGATAATAATATGATGGTTGAGTATTTCATTAGAGGTTTGAGAGTGGAGTTGCAGGATGCAATAGTACCTCTCATGTGTAAGACAGTGGAAGAAGCAGCCCAGAGGGCAGCTACGTTGGAGAGGTCTATTCGGACTCGTCAGGTGGGCGAGTTAGGCTCAGGTAGTTTTCGGCTACCACAGCAGTCAGTAGGTGCAAGTAAGGGTAAAGCACCAGCAGGACCTTCTTCATCAGGTTTTGGTAAATGGGGCCAGAAATTGAAGCAAGCATTTAAAGGTAAAGGAAGAGGATGGGGAGGTCGTCACAATTCCAGCAAGGTCGTGGTAGGCCAGAGGTGGAGGAGTCGCAGCAGAGCACTGCCAGGCAACCCATTACTCCACCAGGGTATAGATGTTATAATTGCAATCAGTCGGGGCATTTGATCTGCAATTGCCCCTATCCAAGAGAATATGGGTATGGAAGAGGTGTGCAGCAGCAGCAGCAGCCTCAGCAGTTTCAGCAGCCACAGGCAGGTCGTGGCAGAGGAGCACCGCAACAGCGAGGAAGAGGCCGGGTTATGGCTATCACCCGAGCCCAGGCGGAGGCATCGAATATGATAGAAGGTACTTTACCTCTTTATGATTATTCAGCAAGAGTCTTATTTGATTCGGGTGCCTCTCATTCTTTCATTTCCGAAGAATTTCTGGATTGTATAGCTCATCCTTTAGAAGAAAAGTCTTGTGAGTTAGTAGTGGAGGTTCCCTCGGGTGAGTTCCTGCTCACTTCGAGCTATATAGATGAAGCTCCTGTCATGATTGAAGGGAACCAGATGCCGGGTCGGTTGTATGCCCTGCAGTTGTCAGATTATGATATTATTTTGGGTATAGATTGGCTTGAGACTTATGGAGCAATGCTAGATTGCAGAAAGAAAAGGATCAGGTTTTGTCATCCTAATGGTGCAGTATTTGAATATCAAGGTATCCTAATGGTTAGGGAATTTTCTGATGTTTTTCCTGAAGATTTGCCTGGTTTAGCTCCACATAGAGAGGTGGACTTTACCATTGAGTTGCTGCCAGATACCATGCCGATCTCTAAAGCTCCATATCAGATGGCACCAGTAGAACTTAAAGAATTGAAAAAGCAATTAGAAGAGTTGTTGCAGAAAGGGTTTATTAGACCGAGTCATTCCCCGTGGGGAGCACCGGTTTTGTTTGTGAAAAAGAAAGATGGAAGTTTTTGGATGTGTATCGATTATAGAAAGTTGAATGATGTGACCATTAAGAATAAGTACTCGTTGCCGAGGATAGATGATCTGTTTGATCAGTTGCAATCAGTAAAGGTATTTTCTAAGATTGATTTGAGGTCCGGGTACCATCAGTTGAGAATTAAAGAGGAGGATATAGATAAAACAGCATTCAGAACCAGATATGGTCACTATGAGTTTGTGGTTATGCCATTTGGGCTGACCAATGCTCCTGCAGGTTTTATGGATCTGATGAATAGAATTTTTCATCCATATTTGGACCAATTCATTATGGTCTTTATAGATGATATTCTGATTTATTCAGCATCTGAAGAGGAGCATGCAACTCATTTGAGGTTTACCCTGTAGTTGTTAAGGGATAACCAGTTGTTTGCTAAATTCAATAAGTGTCAATTTTGGTTAAAAGAAATTCAGTTTCTGGGTCATGTCATCTCAGCTAAGGGAGTGGCAGTGAACCCAAGTAAAGTGGAAGCAGTGATGAGATGGGAAGTGCCTAAGACAATAACTGAGATTAGAAGTTTTCTGGGATTAGCAGGTTATTATAGGCGCTTTATTCAAGATTTTTCTAAGATTGCAGCACCTATGACCAAGTTGACCAGGAAAGGTGTGCTATTTGTGTGGTTCGGTGAATGTCAGAAAAGTTTTATGGAAGTGAAGAAGAGGCTTACAACAACACCCATATTGACATTACCGGCAGGGAGTGGTGGTTTTGTGTTGTATACTGATGCTTCAAGGAGAGGATTTGGCGCAGTGCTTATGCAGCATGACAAAGTGATAGCTTATGCGTCCAGGCAATTGAAGTCGGCAGAGGAGAATTACCCCACTCATGATTTGGAATTGGCAGCAGTTGTTTTTGCTTTGAAAATGTGGAGGCATTATTTGTATGGCGAGAGATTTGAGATCTTTACAGATCATAAAAGTTTGAAGTATATCTTCTCGCAGAAAGATTTAAATCTTCGTCAGCACAGATGGATCGAATATTTGAAAGATTATGATTTTAGTTTGGCTTACCATCCGGGTAAGGCCAATGTTGTAGCAGATGCCTTGAGCAGGAAGGCATATATAAATTTGATGATGATTAAAGAATGGAAGCTGTATGAAGAGATAGTGGAGAACTCCTTGTATGTGCCCAGTAGTCAACGACGGGCAGTACTAGCTGCTAGTGCTGTAGAGCCGTCCTTGTATTGGCAGATTGTTGAGGCTCAGAGAGCAGATGTAAATTTAGCTGAAATTGTGAAAATGAAAGGAGTTACCATTAATGATAATTGTGTTGTCAGGCTCAGAGGCAGGTTGTTTGTTCCAGCTGAAAGAGAGGTAAAGCAGCGAGTGTTGGAAGAGGCTCATAAATCTAGGTACACTATCCATCCGGGTAGTACTAAAATGTACCACAATTTGAGGAAGCATTTTTGGTGGCCTCATATCAAAAAAGAAATAGCAGAGTTTGTTGCAAGGTGTGCTATCTATCAACAGATTAAAGCAGAACATCAGAAGCCTGGAGGTTTATTGCAACCGTTGCCCATCCCACAGTGGAAATGGGATGATATTGCCATGGACTTTGTAGCAGGTTTACCAAGATCGGGTTCCAGACATAATGGAATATGGGTATTTGTTGACAGATTGACTAAGGTGTGCAGATTAGTGACAGTAAGTATGTCTTGGACAGTGGATAGATTAACAAAGATTTATGTTGAAAGAATTGTTCCATTACATGGTATTCCGAAGACTATTGTGTCTGATAGAGATCCAAGATTTACTTCTGGTTTTTGGAGGAGTCTGCAGAAAGTAATTGGTACTGAGCTGAGATATAGCTCCGCTTATCATCCCCAGACAGATGGTCAGACAGAGAGGACTATTCAGACGATTGAAGATATGTTGCGAGCTTGTTGTTTAGTTTGGGGAGGTAATTGGGAGCATCATTTGGGAATGGTTGAGTTTGCCTATAATAATAGTTATCATACCAGTCTTGGGATGGCACCGTATGAAGCTTTATATGGAAGGCCATGTAGAACCCCATTGAACTGGCATGAAGTGGGAGAAAGGCAACTAGTGGGTCCTGAATTGATTCAGCAAACCACAGAAGTGGTGAAGCTTATTAAGGAAAAATTGCAAGAAGCTCAAAGTAGGCAAAAGAGTTATGCAGATAATCGGAGGAGACCACTTCAGTTTGAAGTGGGAGATTTTGTTTTCTTGAGAGTTTCCCCGAGTAAAGGTATTATGAGATTTGGCAAGACTGGAAAATTGAGCCCAAGGTATGTGGGACCTTTCCAGGTGATTGAGAGAATTGGGGAAACAACTTATAGGCTGGATTTGCCAGCAGATTTTGCGGATGTCCATGATATATTTCATGTTCCTATGTTAAGAAAGTGTATTGAAGATCCAGCTCAGATAATCAATTATCAAGGTGGTGACTTGAGGCCGCATATGACTATGCCAGAGTATCCGGTGCAGATCACGGATCAAAAGATAAAGAAGTTGAGAAATAAAGAAATTGAATTAGTTAAAGTGAGATGGGAAAATAGGTTGGGTGGTGAGGATACCTGGGAGTTAGCCGAGGAGATGGCTAAAGGGTATCCCTATCTGTTTGAATAAGCTTTTGTATTTCTTTTTAGATGATAGTACTTGTAAAGGTGTGTATGTTTAAGTTGTTTAAGTTTGAGTTGTGTTATGAATTTCGAGGTCGAAATTTTCTTTTTAGATGATAGTAATGTAACGTCGTGTGTTTTCGGATCCTTATGGATCATGTGTGTATCGGTTGTGGTGGCCATTGTGAGGCCAGTGTGGTTTGGTCGTGTTGTGTGTGCAGGTGTGGTGCAGGTTGGGTCTTGAGATGAAATAGGACCTGCTGCAGTTGAGTAGGAGTTGGCGGCCAGGTGTGGTCGTTGACTTGTTGGCATCCATGTAAGTTGACGTTTATTGTATGAACTTGGCGACAAGAGATATGGACGTCTAGTCTTGGCGGTCTGATTGGCGACTGAACGCGCGGCATAGTTGACTGTGCATTTTCGTTGTCCAGAGTTCCTCGCACAAGTCAATATGCGCACTTCCTCTGAATTGTCTCACGGAAATAAAATTGCAAAGATGGACTCATGCAGTGGTGAGAACAGGTCATATCTACAGAGAGGCTGAATAGAATTTGAATTAAACTACTTTGACTTGAAATCTTTATTCTATCGACAATGCATTAAAAGTGAATGTGTAAATAATATAGATCAAATCCCTCACAATCTTAACAGATCAGACTTAATGAAAGAACAAGTGGAATTGAAATTAGCAAATCTCAACAGAAAATTATCGAGTCAATGTACCCCTAAGCTTAGGGGATGAACAGTCACAACTCTCCACATCATTAGATCATTACTCATAGCTCAAGAATTAAACAGAGGATAAGAACAAAAGCTTATTGTTACCATATCAAACTCTTACTGCTATTACTGAGAACATGAATAAGAGCAAAGTTAATAACACTAAGAAACTCCAACATCCCTCGTGAATTCAAGACTCTCTCCCTGCTGTAACAGAAATGAACTCACTGTCCAACCATTAAACTAAGACAAGAAGAAATAAACAAATGCTTTGGATAGACAAATCAACTCAGGCAACATGGACAAATCACACAATCTGATTTCTCTACGGCACATAAGAAATGGAAATAGCATAGAAGAAAAGAACAAAACAATTGCAAGCAGCAGAACTCAATCTCTCCACAAAAACCAATAGCAGAGATGAGGAACAAGAACAAAACTGAAAACTAAATTCTCCTCCGTCAAACTCCTGGATCTCCCACACAAGAATTGGAGGAAGTGACTCTCCAATCCTCACAGAAGAACAGAAGAAGACAAGTAAGAGCTCCCTGGATCGATTTCACTACAATCAGAAGAAATGAAAAGAAAAGCCACTGCTCTTTACAGAAAAGAATAAACTAAAAATATGAACCTCGAATTCTCCAATATTCTGAATTAATAGAGATGAACCAAAATGGAACCCAAACAACAATCCAACCTCCCCAGATCTGAACAACGAACCCTTCCAGATGCTGAAAAGAAAATTACAGAAAGAAATGACAGAATTAAAATTTTAAGAACTTGACTGCCGAAACCTTCCTTGCTCTGCTGAAACAAAAAAATACAGGAGAAAGAAATGGCAAGAAATCCTAAATCCGAACTCTCGAACTGGCTAATCCTTTCTACAATACTGGAAGAAAAGATGAAAATAAAACCCCTAAAGAAATCAAACTCTCACTGTCTCAATTCTGGAAGAACAGGAAGAACACTCAAATCCTAAAAACTACCAACTCGCCTGCTCTACTCTACTGCTTAAACATGAAAAGAAAATTACAGAAATAAAAGCTAAAAAAATCCTACAATCCGAACCAGGGAACCCCCCTAAGAACTGGAAGAACAGAAAATACAGGGAAATGGAGACTAAAAATCCTAAGAAATTCTAACCAGCCGAACCTCCCCAAAGTTCTGCTGAAAGAAGAAAAAATACAGGAAAAATGGCAACTAAAAAAAATCCTAAAATTTCACCGCGGCCAGCCAACCCTGGGAAAAGGACCTGAGGTCCTTATATAGGCACCAGGCCTCTGCACATCTCCGCCTCTGCCGCTGCGCACGAACCCAGCTCTGGCCGCCTCAGTCTCCACCTCAGCAGCACACCTGGCCGCAATCGCACATCAGGAGCCTCCTCAGCTGGCCTTGCATCGCCAGCCAGCTCACCGCTTCCATCGCGCCAGGTCCAGGAGTCAGTTTTGCTCTGGCCGCAGCCGCTCTGCACGAACAGCACACACCCGCCTGGGTGCTGGCCGTCCAGGCCCTGCACTGCCCAGATCAGGCCGCCACCTCAGCACAGCCCCACCCAGATCTGCTTCAGCCATCCGAGCTCTGCCTGGGCTCAACCGCACAAGCGCCTTCTCCCTGCATCGCCGCGCACAGCACCAGGCGCACCCAGCCCAGCCGCGCACAGCACCAGGCCGCAGCTTCCCACCATCTGCACACCACCCAGCCACCTGCCGTACCACACCTCCATCGCTGCGCAGCCACACCGGGCAGATCACCAACTAGCCTGGGCCGCCGCGCCCCACCCCAGGCCGCTGCACCTCCAGCGCACCCAGCTCTGGCCATCCGCCATGCCCATCTGCTCCAGTCTCTTCCCAGCTCACCCCAGATCTGGCCGCCTTCACCAGCTTCTAGCTGCTTCCTCTGGAGCACCAAATCGCTAGAGCACACCGACCCAGATGCTTCTATCGGCTTTCACACACACCGACACCAAGACTTGCACAAACTGATGGAGAAGAAAGGAAAAAGGAGTTAGGCAGGGGTATGTGGCCAATTTTGGTTGGATGAAAGAAAGGTAGTGGTGCATTGCACCAATGGTGAAATAGATTTTAGGGAGAGTGTTTATTTAATTAAAATCTAATTTATTTAAAAACTAATATTTGTAAGAATTAGAAAATCTAATATTATTTATGTACATGTATAAAAAGTGAGAACACTTTATTAGTCAAACTAAAAAAAACAAGCATTGACTTTATTAAATGAACATTTTAACTATGTGTTCCATCCAAAATTTTAACTAAAATGCTCAAAAATCTATTTAGGAATGAAATGAAAATTAAAATTAAATTACACATTATTTATCGACAAAGACTGTCTAAAATTAACTAAATGTATGAAATTTAACACGAAAAATTTAGTAGTTATCCCTCCCCCCTACTTGAACATTGCTAGTCCTTAGCAATAAAAATTACTCAAAATGTAGGACTAGAAAATATAATATCTCATGCTAACCAGCCATCATGTAAAAGATTAATGTAGAGATATGTCTTTCCTAATTGTAAGGGCTTATGGCGAGAAATTAGTGCACGAGTGATAGCACACTTAAGAGTTCACATTAGCCCTTCTGAAACTCCTTTGTTTCAGCTAGTATTTGAGATTAGATTGATTCGATGGAGAAGAAAAGAATTGTGGAGTAAGATCCTTGTTCAGTCAGATCAGGTTGTTTCCTTCAGTTCCATTCTGCCCAACTTCCTTGAGGATTATTTCTTTGAGCTGAGGACTTTGCCTCTTTATTTGCACTTTGTGCACTCAGATTTTTTTTTTTTCTTTTTCATCCATAATGCTGTACAACCCATCACTTTTCAAGAGTAGCGAGTCCAACTTTACTCAGATCCGGGGCATTTTTCATGGATATATTTTGCTTTTGCTTTTCTTTTCTTTTCCTTTTAAAGGAAGGATGGACAGTCAGGTTCCTTGATCACACGCATTCACTTCCTTCACAATTCACTTAAAGGGAAAGGGAAAAAACCAATCACCTCTCTCTTACTAGCTTTAACAGATTTGCTACATTCGGGTTCAACTAGTCTAAGTGGCTATGTAGTGTGTGTATGAAAACTTCTTGCCATAAATCCTTACATAAGGTAGACAAGAAGTACATGTAATCCTTTACTAGAGGCTACCTAACATGGATGTTTGCAAAGGAATGTGACAACTACAAAATTTTAATGGTTAAAGATCAGACACATAGTCTGGGATGCGCAAAGCCACGCATTTTTATTCAAAAATGAAACATTGTGAAATTTTTATTTGCATATGTACAAGCTCAAGAAAAAGAAATGAAGCAATGTTCGGGATGAGGACTATGAATGCATGCTTATTCTACCTCTCCCCCCTACTTATTTACAGGAAAAGAAAGTAAGGCAGAAAATTACCTGATAAAGAAAATCTGTACACTTAGGTTGCCTCCCAAGAAGCGCTAAGTTTATTTCGTCTTCAGCCGAACGCAATTAGGCTTCGTTTGGCTCAGCTAGCTTGGTAGAATCTGTTTTTAAGAAAAGTGGGCTTTCAAAAAAATACTTTAACCTTTGCCCTTTGACAGTGAATGATTGTCCAGTTTTAGGGTCAAGAATCATGATAGCACCATTATCACAAGTTTTGACAACACTGTAAAGACCATCCTGCCAGGACTTTAATTTTCTCGAAAACAGACGAAGCCTAGAATTAAAGAGCCAGACCTTATCATGCACTTCAAAAAATTTTCTGTGAATATGCCTTTCATGGAATGTTTTGGTTTTGGCTTTATAGATCTTGGAACTTTCATAGGCCCCATTCTCTCCTAAAAAGATGTTCTTTAAATTATTAGGGAGTGGTTTTAGCTCAACCTTAGGAGGACACTCTAAATGAAATGATGGCTTATTATTATGCAATATGGAACTGAATTGTCCTTCTTCTCCCTCAAACCCTAGAGCACAGGGTTGGTCTATTGCATCTTCTACACAGGATTCTTCTAAGGAGCCTACCACTAGACAACTCTCTCCTTGATCATGGTGCCCAGATGCCTTAAAAATATTGATACTAACCCGCTCATCCCCAAATGATATATCCATCATCCCGGTAGCACAATTAATGTTAGCCCTAGCTGTGGCCAAAAAAGGTCTACCAAGAATGATGGTGGACTGAGTTAAATCCTGAGGAGTGTTCATGTCCAAAATGATGAAATCGGCAGGAAAGTAACAATCATTGATTTTTATAATAACGTCCTCAACTAAGCCTTTAGGAGTGGTAACAGACTGATCAGCTAGTTGAATGACGACAGAAGTGGGTTTCAATTCTCCTAACTTGAATTTCTCAAAAATAGCATAAGGTAGGAGATTGACAATGGCTCCCAAATCCAAAAGACTGCTTTCAAAAGTGACTTCACCGATGGTGCAAGGAATTAGTGGAGTGCCTGGATCCTTAAGCTTCTTAGGGAGTTGGTTCAAGATAACGGCACTCACAGTTTCTGGAAGAATGATTGTTTCAATTTTATTCCTCATTTCACGTTTTGGAGTGCACATTTCTTTTAAGAATTTGGCATAAGTAGGCACATGCTTAATGGCTTCAAGAAGAGGAATGTTGAAGTGAACTTGTTTAAACAGTGCCAAGAGTTCTTCATTACCAGTTGATTTGTTTTTAGATTTTGGCTTTAAAGCTTCAGGAAAAGAGACTCTTGGAATGTAACAGTTTGGGTCTTCATTCATTTTGACTTTGTCTAGGGATTCTTCTGTCATTTTCTCTTTTCCCTTGGATTTTTCTTTTTCAACATTCTCTTCAATTTCCTCTTCAATTTCATTTTCTTTATCCTCATTCAATGTTGACATGTGTGAGTGAGGATTTATCAAGATTTTTCCACTTCTTAAAGTTGACACAGTTTTGACATCTTCCACTTGGGGGCCCCTAGCTTGAGCAGGAGGATGATCCTGTTGTAAATGTTGATTCTGAATTTGTGGTGCTGGAATGTTCTGGACAAAAGCTTGTTGTTGGTTTTGTGGTGGAGGGGCATTTGGTCTAACAGGTGGTCTATACCCCTGAGCTTGATGGTATTGCTGGTTCTGATAAAATCCGGGAGGGTTATTCCTTGGGTTTGCTATGGTTTGACTTGGTAACTGACCCAATTCCCTCCTTTGACATACATTAGCAATTTGGGACTCTATCCTTGCTAAATTTTGTTGAAAATTTTGATTTTGAGTTTGTTGTTCTTGCACAGTTTGGCATAGAGTCGACATCATGTTTTGGAGTTGGTTCATTTTATCATCCCAATTAGGTTGAGGAGGTGGTGGTTGATATGAAGGTTGTTGGAAATTTGTATGAGCAAATTGATTGGAATTTTGACTTCCTTGGAATTGTGGAGGTTTTGAGTTAGAAGATTGGCCAAATCCCGAATTCTGATTGGGATAGGATTGACCGTTCATGGATTGCTTGAAGGTGGGTTGGGAAACTTGTTCAGCTTGATTTTTCCATGAAACGTTTGGATGGTTTCTCCAACCAGGGTTGTATGTGTTAGAGTATGGATCATAGGAGGGTTTGTAGAAGCCTTGAGCAGCTTGGACTTGTTCCTGAATGAAAGGAGGTAACTGGGCAGTAGTGGGACAAGCACTGGTGGGATGAGCTGGGCTAGCACACATAGCACAAGTTTCAGGTTGTTGAGAAAAATTGGGTGTGGCTTGCCCAGTCAAAGATAATAATTGATCGAATTTTTGTTCCAACTTCTGCTCCAATCTTTGGTCAAGTCTAGCTATCAGATCCTCTACCCTAGAGTCTGGTTCCCCTCTTCCTCTTACTTCATACATCCCTGCCTTCTTTACAGGTCCTAATGCTCTCTCATAAGAGTAGAGTGAGGCATGATTGATAGAATTTTCACTCAATATTTCAAAAAGATTATGTGCCTCATCCTCGCTCTTAGTCATGAATGCTCCTCCACACGAAGCATTAACCATTTGCCTATTTGATTCAGTCAGTCCTTCATAAAAGGCTTGAACAATTTGCCACCTCGACAAACCATGATGGGGGCATTTTCTAAACAACTCCTTCAATCTCTCCCATGATTCATGCATTAATTCTCCAGGATGTTGGTAGAATCCAGTGATTGCTGTCCTCATTGTATTGGTGCGGCCAATGGGATAGAATTTCTTCAAATACTCTTGCTGCATTTCTGGCCAAGTTGTAATGGTTCTCCCTATGGTCCCTAACCAATGTTTGGCCTTGTCTTTTAAGGAGAATGGAAATAAGGTCAACCTTAAAGCATTTTCAGTGAAGTTTTGGATCCTTACAGTGGAACAGATCTCTAGGAACTCATCTATATGCCTATAAGGATCTTCATTGGGATTGCCATAAAAGGATGGCAACATATGAATGGTTCCAGGTTTGATCTCAAAATGATTTGCCGGAATTTCCGGCATGATACAAGTAGCAGGTTGATAGTTAGAAGGAATAAAATACTCCTTCATCTGTCTGGGTGCAGCCTCTTCTAAATTTCTAGCAACTCGGTTCTGGTTTTGGTTGGCCATCCTATGAAAGAATCTTTCAATCTCGTCTATAGGTTGAACCAAATCTAAGTTCAAAGATCGTCTACCAATCATGCACAGTTGAAAAGCCTTCTATTTATGATTTTTTTGAATTTTTAGATTTTTATTGATTTTTTTGAAATTTTATGAACAAACACAAACAATCAAACACTTTCAAAACAAATTAACCTAAACACTAAGTGTTCCTTGGACTTATGTTATTTTTCTCAAAATCAGATTTATGCTTGCTTAAGTCCAATCCTAACTCTTCTTGTACTGGCCAGGTAAGAGGTGGAGTAGAGGGAGGCCCCCCTTGCTTTCGCAAGGACCCAATTAAATAACCTCTAACTCACTTAAGCGTAAGCTTTTTAACCTCTAATCCTAGACACCAGACTTAAAGAGAAGTTTGAATTTAAGAAAGAATAAATCTAATTATGAGCCCTAGGGCCAAGTCTACTGATTTTTATTGAAAGTTTAGGCAAATGCAAAAATGTGAAAATTTTTGTGATTTTTGGGCAAAGGAAAGGGTGATGAAATCCCTCACCTTATCTTTTTATTCTAATGGGTGAAGCCCTTAAGCAATCCCAATTAAAAATATGAAGTTCACATATCAGATTCAAACAATGGGTTGTCTAATGCTAAGTCTAATGCATGAAACGAGCGATGGAAGTCTTACCTTTCCCCCGCACTCTTCAATGTAACAAAAGAGATGACATTTAAGATGATGAATGTCCTAAAACATGAGATTCTAATCTTGAAAAATGAAATTTTTATTTACAAACAAACGGCTAACATGAAAGAACGATTTGAAAAAAAAAATTTAGATTTTAAAATTTTTAATTTTATTTGGTTTTTGAATTAAATGAAATGAAACCAACTAAAAAAATATGAAGTGGTACTATAGACTAATTCAAATCACTCAAACCACCAAAAGGCCAATTATTACATGCCAACAAGAAGGAAATCTCTGTACATGCACAGAGAGTACATGAAAACCTCACTACAAGCTTCTCTCACACTCCCCTATCTAAAAGACTGAATTAAAAACAAGAGGGAAAAGAAATCAGCAAGCTCCTCCAATGGGCTTCAAATGTCAAGCCCAATCTCCAAGTTCCTCTCCTTGTGCAAATCTGAAATGAAAGCCCAATAACAAGTCAATAGAAGCCCAATGCAAATGAAATCAAATGAAAGCAGATTAAATCAAACTCTAATGCCTCCCCGGCAACGGCGCCAAGATGAACGTGCGGCATAGTTGACTGTGCATTTTCGTTGTCCAGAGTTCCTCGCACAAGTCAATATGCGCACTTCCTCTAAACTGTCTCACGGAAATAAAATTGCAAAGATGGACTCATACAGTGGTGAGAACAGGTCATATCCACAAAGAGGCTGAATAGAATTTGAATTAAACTACTTTGACTTGAAATCTTTATTCTATCGACAATGCATTAAAAGTGAATGTGTAAATAATATCGATCAAATCCCTCACAATCTTAACAGATCAGACTTAATGAAAGAACAAGTGGAATTGAAAATAGAAAATCTCAACAGAAAATTATCGAGTCAATGTACCCCTAAGCTTAAGGGATGAACAGTCACAACTCTCCACATCATTGGATCATTACTCACAGCTCAAGAATTAAACAGAGGATAAGAACAAAAGCTTATTGTTACCATATCAAGCTCTTACTGCTATTACTGAGAACATGAATAAGAGCAAAGTTAATAACACTAAGAAACTCCAACATCCCTCGTGAATTCAAGACTCTCTCCCTGCTGTAACAGAAACGAACTCACTGTCCAACCATTAAACTAAGACAAGAAGAAATAAACAAATGCTTTGGATAGACAAGTCAACTCAGGCAACATGGACAAATCACACAATCTGATTTCTCTACGGCACATAAGAAATGGAAATAGCATAGAAGAAAAGAACAAAACAATTGCAAGCAGCAGAACTCAATCTCTCCACAAAAACCAACAGCAGAGATGAGGAACAAGAACAAAACTGAAAACTAAATTCTCTTCCGTCAAACTCCTGGATCTCCCACACAAGAATTGGAGGAAGTGACTCTCCAATCCTCACAGAAGAACAGAAGAAGAGAAGTAAGAGCTCCCTAGATCGATTTCACTACAATCAGAAGAAATGAAAAGAAAAGCCACTGCTCTTTACAGAATAGAATAAACTAAAAATATGAACCTCGAATTCTCCAATATTCTGAATTAACAGAGATGAACCAAAATGGAACCCAAACAACAATCCAACCTCCCCAGATCTGAACAACAAACCCTTCTAGATGCTGAAAAGAAAATTACAGAAAGAAATGACAGAATTAAAATTTTAAGAACTTGACTGCCGAAACCTTCCTTGCTCTGCTGAAACAGAAAAATACAGGAGAAAGAAAAGGCAAGAAATCCTAAAATCCGAACTCTCGAACTGGCTAATCCTTTCTACAATACTAGAAGAACAGATGAAAATAAAACCCCTAAAGAAATCAAACTCTCACTGTCTCAATTCTGGAAGAACAGGAAGAACACTCAAATCCTAAAAACTACCAACTCGCCTGCTCTGCTCTACTGCTTAAACATGAAAAGAAAATTACAGAAATAAAAGCTAAAAAAATCCTACAATCCGAACCAGGGAACCCCCTAAGAACTGGAAGAACAGAAAATACAGGGAAATGGAGACTAAAAATCCTAAGAAATTCTAACCAGCCGAACCTCCCCAAAGTTCTGCTGAAAGAAGAAAAAATACAGGAAAAATGGCAACTAAAAAAAATCCTAAAATTTCACCGCGGCCAGCCAACCCTGGGAAGAGGACCTGAGGTCCTTATATAGGCACCAGGCCTCTGCACATCTCCGCCTCTGCCGCTGTGCACGAACCCAACTCTGGCCGCCCCAGTCTCCACCTCAGCAGCACACCTGGCCGCAATCGCACATCAGGAGCCACCTCAGCTGGCCTTGCATCGCCAGCCAGCTCACCGCTTCCATCGCGCCAGGTCCAGGAGTCAGTTTTGCCCTGGCCGCAGCCGCTCTGCATGAACAGCACACACCCGCCTGGGCGCTGGCCGTCCAGGCCCTGCACTGCCCAGATCAGACCATTCTAGGAACAACACAGGTGTAAGGCCCTCGAATTTCCGTCGCATTATTTGTATTTGTGTGTGTATATTTGTGCTTGTGTATGTATATACATATTTACGTAAGTATTGATTAGTATAATTACGTGTGCATATGTTTATATTAGATGTAAATAATGCATGTATTGAATAGTGATAGTATGGATACACTACCATATACATATTGCATGTATATATGCATGGTATGCATAGTTTTCTGCATATTTTAGAGTTCTGGCCGAAGGCCACCTTGGCGTCAACCCCTAGCCGTTGAGGTGGTGTCAGCGTCCAGACATGGACGCCGACACTAATCCTGGCGTCGAGCGATATGGACGCCTATTTCTCTGGCCTGCATGCGCAGCAGAGCCAGAAACTCTGAAACAAGAAAGCTCAGCCATTGGGGGGCTGTCCCCAACGGCTCTGAGAGCTGTCATGTCACCTTGTGAGTGGGAGAGAGGCCTCCCCTTATGTCTGAACCCGGATCTGCCTCTCCCCACTCCTCTCTTCACCTTTGCAAGAGAGAAACCATGAGAAAAACCCTAGTTCTGAGCTGTGAGAAAACCCACCCTTTTGCACCCAAAGATCAGGCTTCCTGGAGTTAGATCCGGCCATCTCCCACGACAAGAGGACAGCTGGAGCAAAGGAGAAGGCTTCCCCGACATCCCCCTACTGTGGAGATCATTCAGGAGCCCGGAGGAAGAAGATCTAGGAGGCATTTCTGCACCTTCTTGGGACTGCCCAAGGAGGGCTTCACCAACACCCTAGACCCATTTGAGCATTTTCTAAAAGGCAAGTGACCTAACCATAATGTCCCCGTATGTGTCTAGGTCGTTTCTACTATTTTTATGAATTTTCCCTCGAGTCCTAGACCCTCACATTCACCCAAACTTGAGAGCTCGGGTCTGTGTTTCTGCACAGACCTGCATTGACGGCAAGGTCAATGGACGCTGATATCATGCTTGGCGTCCATCGACCATGCCGCTGACCCTGAGTCAGCGGCCAGAGACCGCCGCCAAGTTCCTTTGGACAGAACAGTGACCTGTTCTGCCCTTCCTATACACTATTTTCGGTATGGTTTCCGTGATGAGGATATATGGTAACCCTATACACTATGTGTACTGTCAAATGTGGTGTGTGGATGAGTGTGATGTGTGGTGGTGAATGTTAGAATATTGTATCCCATGAATGTGTAAGCATGATTTATTGATAGTCTTGCCAATCCATGCTTTGTGGTTAGGACTAATCTGAATGCCTCAGTTTTGTCAGGTCATGAGGATTAGTGGGTCAGTGTATGTATACTCAATTTTTGATAATTTGCCCATGCTTGCATGAGTTGCTAATAAATTAGGTTTGGTAAATAAAAATGCATGCAAGAAAGATTGTGATGATTGATCTATGGCTGTATGATTTAGGGAAATTTTGTATTCCCAAATCATGCATATAATAGTAATCTCTGTTCAGACAGTAGCTTGCTAGAATTTTGACTTGTGTGTATAAGTCCATATCAACTTAAATTATGAATGACATGCTAAATAGGTGTTTTATTTACTGTAAATCCCAATTAGCTCAGAAAAATCTGAAAAATTGAATGTATGATCTAGAACCCGAAAATAGCATGTGATTAAAATTTCAAGTCATTTGGACCAGTACATAAGAAGTTATGTATTTTCCATGTGTAATATGGTAATCTATGTATGTTATCATAATGTGATTTGATATTGCTTAAACCCAACTTGATTGGTGAAGTTTACTGTGTGTTAACTCCTGAAATCTGTAGTGCCATGTCAGGAAAAACAGAGATATGCATGTGAGTGAGAAAGTGAATGAGATGAATAGTGATATGTGCAAAACCATGTGTAAAATCGGTAAAATGCGTAAATGTGTAACTGTGCCTATGTGACACTGCTTCCGTAGAGGGCAGTGGAGCTGTATCAGGGAAAAGTCCCCCTGAGAAAGTTCAATGTGTAAGTGACCCTAAGGGCATTAGGGGGAAATCCTGGAGGTGGACAAGTACCACTGGTTAGGGTGGAGACTTGTTCTCCCGGTCTGCGCAGTCCAAGAGTCGCCATTGGAATGCCTAGATGGCGTCTATGTGTAATGTGATGTGTATATGTCCTTCTTTGGTGGTTTGGACTATGTGTCACGGCACCTAAAATGTGTAATGTGTAATGTGTAATGTGTATGTGTTCATGTGTAAATGTGTAAGTGAACAATGTGAATGTGTATGTGCAAAGTGTAACCATGTGAAAGAGAAAACTTGTGTAAAGAAAATGTGAAATTCTAAATGTGAAAATATGTTGTTGAAATCCATGTGAGACAAATCTGAAACCATGTGAAATCAGTAAATTCATGTCGTTATCATCATGTTTATATGTGCAAAAATGTCTAGAATCTATGTTAGGGATAATTGATGAGCACGTATGCAAGTAGCATGATTGGTTGTTCACATGATTTGTTTTAAGCAATATTGTAGCTCTCATGTGTAGGTTTATAGCCATTAAACCATGTGAAACTAGCAACTTAAAGTCTGCAAAAATGTCTATGTATGTGTTTAAAAACATGTAAGATCCATGCTAGTCGTGTTTTCCTTTCATATATGCACAATGTTCATGTTGGTAGCTCTCATGTCTTGGTCCTTTAAAGACAAAATTTCATGAGTAAATTGAATAGAGAGCATGTGATAGGTAAAGTTTTATTCTTAGAAATCTGAAAGCACGATCCATGTATCAAATTGTAAAACTTTCATGATAGGTTGAAACCTTCAAATAATTAGCATGCCATGTGTTGTAAATTTTGAATGTGCATGTAGAAACCACTATGACATATACGTGTATGTTATGAGTAGTGTTGCTTGCTGAGTCTTTAGACTCACTCCTTGCTTCGGCGTACAGGTGTAGTTGGTGACGTGGCACAGTTGGAGGAGACAGTGGAGACGGACTCCGAGCGCGGAGACTAGTTTTGGAGTTTCTTTGTGACTTGTGCATTTTCATAGTATGTAATTTTGAACGTAGTATTAGAGTATCATGAAAAGAATGTATAAGTGTGGACATTATGTATTTCTATTCAGCAATTTAGATTATGTGAACTTTTAGTTCCTTATTGTTAATTGCAAACTTCATGTATGTTAAATGTGGATGATGAATGAATGGAGATAGTTGTCTTTTACTTCCGCTACTCTGTTGTATATTCGCGTGTATCTCAGCTGTATGTATCGTTAGGGTAAATGTCCCACTGTGAGGACTCTCGCTATACCGACGTGGGTTGGTATAACCGTATCGGTATAATGAGGGCCATCATAGAGGTGCCAAGAAATAGAGTCGCAGCAGAAGAAAACTCTGAACAGGTCACCGAGCCATTCTTTGTCTAATAACGTGATGCAAGGGCTGTCACCACTTGAAGGCGACACCTTGCCTGTCGCGACCTAGGTCATAAAGCGACAGACAGCCTGTCGCGAATTGGGTCGCAACAAGGGTATTGTCGCGACCAGAGACAGAGGTCCAGGTGACCACCTTAGACCTCCCACAACCCATGAGAGAAAGCCAGGTCAGATGGCGACGATCACCCTGTCGCTACTAGAACGCGACAAGGTCAAAATCGCTACCTAACCAGAAGGCGACGGGTCGGGCTGTCGTTATCTGGGTCGCGACTTCAAACTTGTCGCAACCACAGACAGACACACCTGAGAGCCCCAAAGCAAGGCATAACTCACAAATCCGGTGTGTATAAGGAGAGGGGAGCATGTAGGATGATGTAAACACATTCCATAACTGCAAACCACCCTCATTCACACCCATGCATGACAAGGTTATGCATCTACACTCCATAAACCTCACATGCAAGCATGAAACCCTCAACACCCAAACCCCAATTCGAGCACAATGGAGAGCACCAATCACGCATGCACAACCTAGCATGGGTTCTAACTTCTAATGGACTGGAGAAGGGGAATGGAGGCCCTAGCATGATAGAACTAGGGGGAAGGCAAGGGTCTCTACCTCAAAATGAAGAGCCAACCCGTTGGGGTCTTCTTGTGTGCATGAACACCTCCTCCTCGCTCCAAGCTCCACGCTCATGCTGTCCACGAGCAAGGATCGTCCTACACGCCGAAGAAGGAGTCACCACCCCGAGGAGAGAAAGCCACATCCACGTCGGAGAAGACACCACGCCGGGAAGGAGGCACACCTTCCTCACACACCACTAACAAGAGACAACACTCCTCTCATAACCCTCAACTCCTCTCCATGGACAGGTGATCGCACAGGGTCAGAAGAAGGGAAGAATTGCTAGAAGAGAGGAAGAAGAAGACTGTTCTGAGGCTTGTGCACTTTTATGCCTCAGAGTTGAGAACGCGACAACTTACCTGTCGCGTTCACTTACTGAACGCAACGGCTAACCTGTCGCAACCCCAAAGTCTTAGTCAGACCTGACTAACGGAACCGCCATGTGTGATCCTCGCAGACCTGACACCATGAACATGACACCTGACATGTCGCCTTCATCTGTCAGTGTTTGACACTTGACCCAACTGTCCCGACAGTAAAACGACAACACTGCATGCTGCGGTCAGAAGGTTGAGAGCGACAACATGCCTGTCGCGTTCCTAAACAGAACGCGACAGCCATCCTGTCACCTTCATAAGGTGACAGCCTGATACGTCGCTACCTTCATCAGAAGGTGGCTGACCCATGAAAGGAGGATCCACCGGCACATGCTCAGATGCAACCGACTCGTCCGGTGCGGCGTCCTGATGCTTCATCAGCTCTCAAACCTGTCTGCGTCTACGTGGAGGCATGTTCTGCGACACAGATAAACATTCAAGTTAACAGAAATAATCCGGCGGCTAGCAGTGTTACTTGTACTTCCTATAGGACTTTACATTGTCACTTAGTTCCATTACAAGTCTTGATAGACCCCTTGCTCTGATACCACTGTAACGGCCCCGACGCCCGGACCCCCGACTCCCACCAAGGATCCGACTATCGACACCACCGGAAGGGCTAACAGACCAGTCTAACAAGAGATGTAATGGAGGTAAGTAACAACCAAACACACTAAAAAGTACCAACAAGTGAAGGAAAAGAGTCCAACACAGTGTATAAGTCTAGTACAGTCTCAAAGTAAACAAAGTACAAGTGCAGAAGTAAAGGGGATAACAGGTCCCTTAGGGGCATACCCCGAGGGTGAAGTAAACAAGTATTGGGGAACACTGCTCACGGAAGATGCCATCTACTACGACCCTGTCTCCTCAGTCCGCCGCGCAGGGTGTTGCTGTGAAGTCTCACCTGTAAAGGAGGGAATGAGCTTCACGAAGAAACCCAATAGGGACTACCAATCTCCCACTGGTTCTAACATCAGAATAGATCTATATGTGCATAATTAAAATAAAGCGAGTAAATCTATTCTACTAACAGAGTAAGTGCGGTAGCGTAAAGAAACCACACGGTCAACGGTCTAAGCTAAAAATCGAGATCATAAACCCGTGTAAATCACGACATTGAGAAGAACCCAAGGCTGTAAACACAGACAATAAACAACTGCCTAGACAAAGACACTAGCCACAGAAACACTACACTAGTCAACCGGTCAGGTGCGCCACGTGCCTTACCCTCGACCGACAGTCCATGTCTAGCACCTCCCATCGGAGTGAGACGTGGAACTAAAGTAACCACAACTGCTGTAGTCTGGCCGGACTACGGTCCCACGCCTTGCCCCTCTAAGTGGTTCCGGAACCACATAGAGTGAGGCGGTGAGAGAAAGGACTAGCTTACCTGTGCCGGAAGAGCACCAAACCACCTCGGCATCCCAGACTCAGCTAAGAGAGCTCTACAAATGACTCTATGCCGATGTCCCCACTGTTTTCCCCTCTGTTACCAGAGTCTGTGACTCAAGCTCGCCCGCCGCCTGGAGAACTCCCTTAAACAGGCACGCGGGGACTGGGGGTCCAGGAAATGGTAACAACCTATCTTGCGGACAAGCCCTCAAGTGCCTAGCACCGGGTGAAAGACTAGAGTAGAACCATGCTAGGAAGAGCACAAGTGCCAAGAAAATAGAGTCACAATAGAAATAAAACTCCAAACAGATCACCGGGCCCTTCTCTGTCTGAGAAGGTGACGCACAGACTGTCGCCACCTGAAGGCGACACCAAGTCTGTCGCGACCTAGGTTAGAAGGCGACAAGGAGACTGTCGCGATCAGGTCGCGACAAGGGCATTGTCGCAACCATTGAGCGAGGTCCAGGTGACCACCTGAGACCTCCCACAATATACGGTGAAACCCGATGAGCAGGGGACAACCACCCTGTCATGACCAGAATGTGACAGGGTGGGCGTCGCTTTCCTACACTAGAAGGCGATGTATCGGGCTGTCGCGATCTGGGTCGCGACACCAAACATGTCACGACCACAAACTTACACACCTGAAAGCATACCTTCTGTGCCATGCACCTCAAATCCGGAAACTACAAGGGGAGGGGAGCATGTGGGATGATGTAAACTGATCAAATAGGCTCAAACCACCCTTATAAACCACCATGCATGCAAGGAAGATGAAACTACACTCAATAATTTCACATGCAAGCATGGAACCCTCAACAACCATACCCCATTCCAAGCACAAATCAAACCATGTAATCATTCCACATGAACCACAACATACACATGCACATCCTAACATGTATTCTGAGGGCTTGGAGAAGGGGTTGGAGGCCCTAGCATGGTAGAACTAGGGGAAAGGCAAGGAGTCCCTACCACAAAATGAAGAGCCAACCTGTTGGGGCCTTCTCGTGTGCATGTCCAGCTCCTCCTCGCTCCAAGCTCCACGAAGACTCTGTCCACGAGCCACGAACGTCCTCCTACACGCCGACGGAGAGGGTCAATATAGAGGGGAACCATGCCGGAGAAGCACCAAGCTGGGAAGAAGGAGGATCTCAACACCACCACAAGGCAACACACCCACACCTCACAAGCCACCCCAAATTCTCCCCCAAACTCTCCACGGAGCAACCAGCAACAGAGGGGTCGGAGGAGGGGAGAACCAGCCGAAAATGGGGAAGAAGGGGGTTGTTCTGTGGCCTGTGCCCATTTAAGCCTCGGGGTTGAGAATGCGACAGCTTGCCTGTCGCGTTCACTTGCTGAACGCGACGACCAACTTATCGCGATCCCAAGGTCCTAGTCAAACTTGACCAACAGGAATGCCACGTGTCAAGCTCGCAGACCTGACAACTTGAACACGACGCCTGACACGTCGCCTTCACATTGTCAGGGTTGACACTTGTCCCAACTGTCCCGACAGTAAAATGACAAAATTGCATGCTATGGTCAGAGGGATGAACGCGACAACATGCCTGTCGCGTTCACAACCAGAATGCGGCAACCACCTTGTCGCCTTCAGAAGGCGTTGGCCCGATGCATCACGACCTTCAATAGAAGGTGGCTGACCCACAAGAGGCCTACAAGAGAGAGGGGTGTTACAATCTAACCAACAAAAAAAACAATTTCGTCCTTGAAATTAAGGGCGAAACCCGGGGAAAGAAGGCAAGTACACATACCAGTCACTCAAACAAGTAAGGAAAATGCTCCCGCATCTCGTCATCACGCTCCCACGTGGCCTCGCCACCGACGTGATTCTCCCAAACTACCTTGACAAGCGGGATCTGCCTCTAGTGCAACTGCTGCACTCTGCGGTCCACAACGCTGACTGGGTACTCTGACACTGACAGATTTGGAGCAACCTCTAACTGTGAGTAGTCCAACACGTGCGACGGATCTGGCATGTACTTCTTCAGCTGCGAGATGTGGAAGACATCGTGAACACTTGCCAACTCAGACGGGAGAGCTAACCTGTAAGCAACCTCGCCAACTCGCTCCAGGATGGGAAAGGGGCCAACAAACCTCGGGCTGAGCTTGCCCCTCTTCCCAAACCTGAGAACGCCCTTGGTGGGCGAGATCCGAAGAAACACACTATCGCTTGCCTCAAACTGGAGTGGCCTCCTGTGAACGTTTGGGTAGCTCTTCTGTCTGCTCTGTGCTATCTGCAGTCTTTGTCTGATCAGCCTCACTGTGTCTGCACACTGTTGTACCAACTCTGGACCAGTTAGTTGCCTCTCGCCAACCTCGTGCCAGTGCAACGGTGTCCTGCACGGTCTGCCATACAGAGCCTCGTAGGGCGCCATCCCAATGCTGAAGTGAAAGCTATTATTATAAGAAAACTCCACCATAGGAAGGTGCGACTCCCAAGTGCCGCCCCAGTCCAGGCAACACGCTCTCAACATGTCCACGAGGGTCTGTATGGTCCTCTCCGACTGCCCGTCTGTCTGTGGGTGATAGGCTGAACTCAGCCTCAACTTGGTGCCAAGTGCCCTCTGAAAGTTGCACCAGAAACGAGAGGTGAACCTCAGATCTCTATCTGAGACGATAGAGACTGGAGTCCCGTGCAAAGGCACCACTCTGTCCACAAATAGCCTAGCAAGTCTGTCCACTGACCACGCTGCTCTAACTAGCAAGAAATGAGCTGTCTTCATCAGACGGTCGACGATCACCCAAACACTATCGTGCCCCTACAAAGTACAAGGTAAACTAGCAACAAAATCCATGGTGATGTGCTCCCACTTCCACATGGGAATGGGAAGCGACTGCAGCTCACCACCAGGACGCTGGTGCTTTGCCTTCACCTGCTGACAGGTAAGGCAATGAGCAACAAACTCAACAATATCCCTCTTCATCCCAGGCCACCAGAAGAGTCCCCTCAAGTCGTGGTACATCTTGGTGGAACTGGGATGAACAGAGTACCTTGATCTGTGCGCCTCTGCCAACAGCTCCTGCCTGACGTCCTCAGGGACATAAAGTCTACCTTGGAACCTGACCTTGCTGTCCTCGTCTAGCTCAACCTCTGGCATCTGCAACACGTCTGCTAACTCTGCATCTACACTCTAAGCCTCTATCACCTGCAGATATATCACTGGATGAACTATCATGTTGGTCAGCACTGCTCTTTCTCTGAGACTCGACGGAGAAAACACTCCCCGAGTAGCGTCCTCCAGAAGCCTCCAGTGTCTAAACAACAAAGAACTCAAGTGGGCTCTCCTGCTCAAAGCGTCTGCTATGACATTAGCCTTTCTCAGGTGATAGGAAAGAGTAAAGTCGTAGTCCTTCAGGTACTCAACCCACCTGCGCTGCCTGAGGTTCAGATCTCTCTGTGTGATGACATACTGCAAACTCTTGTGGTCCGTGAATAGCTCGAACACCTCGCCGTACAAGTAATGTCTCCATAACCTCAAGGCGAACACGACCGCTGCAAACTCCAAGTCGTGTGTCGGATAGTGCTGCTCATGCTTCTTCAGCTGCTGAGAAGCATAAGTGACTACCCTCCCATGCTGCAACAACACGGTACCAAAACTAGTCCCCGAAGCGTCAGTGTAGACAACAAAGCCACCACTACAAGAAGGTACAACAAGGATCGGAGCTGAAGTCAACCGTCTCTTCAGCTCCTAGAAACTCTGTGCACACTCTGCTGTCCACACGAACCTGGTCTCTCGCCTGGTCAACCTCTTAGCAACCCTGGCAAAGTCCTGCACAAACTCCTGTAGTAGTCGACCAGCCCCAGAAAACTCCGAACCTCTGCAACTGTAGTGGGATGGCCCCACGAAACCCCGGCCTCAACCTTGGCGGGATCCACCTCCACACCTGCACCAGAAACCACATGACTGAGGAAGTGCACCTCCTTTAGCCAAAATTCACATTTGATGAATTTGGCATAAAGTTGGTGACTCTTAGTGCCTGCAACACTAGCCTCAAGTGAACCTCGTGCTCCTCTGTCGTCGCTGAGTACACCAAGATGTCGTCCATGAACACCACCACGAACCGGTCCAGGTACTCTCGGAACACACTGTGCATCAACTCCATGAAGGCTGTCAGTGCATTCGTAAGCCCAAAAGGCATCACGACAAACTCGAAGTGGCCATAGCGGGTACAAAAGGCTGATCTGGCAATATCTGACTCACAGATCCTCAACTGGTAGTAGTCCGACCTCAAGTCAATCTTCGAGAACACTGAAGCTGACTGCAACTGGTCAAACAAATCATCGATCCTAGGCAACGGATACTTGTTCCTCACTGTTACCTGATTCAACTGTCGATAATCGATGCACATCTTGAGACTACCATCTTTCTTCCTCACAAACAACACAAGCGCACCCCAAGGTGAATCAACTCCGGTAGCTCTGCCGGGGCCATCCGATACGGTGCCTTGGACATAGGCATCATCCCCGGAAGCAACTCAATGGTGAAATCTACCTCCCACTCCGGTGGTAAACAAGGTAGATCCTCCGGAAACACATCAGCAAAGTCACAAACAACAGGCACATCTGAAACAGATAGCTCACCAGAATCTGAGAAACTCACAGAAGCAAGGAAAGCTACACAACCATTTCGGATAAGGCGCCGAGCTCTACAGAAAGAGACGAAAAGTTGGTGGATAGACCATGTACCTCAGAAACAAAGCACATGTGCTCTAGGTATCTCAAACCGCACGGTCTACCACAGACAATCCACCAGTGCAAAATGTGCCTCCAACCAATCCATACCAAGAATGACATCAAAGTCGTGGATCTGTAAGGTGAACAATCTGGCAGGTAGAAAGTAGCCCTATACCTCAATGGTGACACCCTCTAGGTACCCCAGAGTATTCTCGTAGTCACCCGTCGGAAGCTCAACAGCTAGGTCACAGGTCTGCTCTAGAGAAAACTCAGTCAAGAAACTAAAGAACTCCTCTGAAGCAAAACAGTGTGTGACACCTGGATCAATCAAAAGACGAGCAACTCTACCAAGGATAGGAACCGTACCGATGACTAGATTAGAGACCTCCGTCTCCTCTCTCGTGATGTTCATCACCCGACTGCGACCACGTCCTCGCTGAGGCTGCTGTTGGTGCTGCTGGCACTGCTGCGGCTGTTGGAACTGCCTCTGGTGCTGCTGCTGAGGCTGCGCCTACTGGGGTGGAGGGTACTGTGCCTGCGGTGACGACTGAGTGTACTGGGTCGGTGCCAACTACTGCTGCCCCTGCCTCAACGGACAGTCTCGCCTGAAGTGACCCTGCTGCCTGCAGTGGAAACAACCTGTGCCCTGCTGACTCTGCTCTGCGCCCTGCTACACTGACTACTCCATTGGCTGCTCCTACTGACGTCGCTGCTGCTGTGACTACTGATAACGCCGCCTACCTCCTCGAGAGAACAACTTCTTCAGCTTCTAGGTTAGGCCAGCACTGCTTGTCCCAAAGAAAAAGAAGAAGACACGCTCCCTCGATTGCTTGAAGGACGCTGGTACAGAGTAGACCTCGCCGAACCTCCTCCCTACTATGGCTGGGACCGACACTCCCTCTCCAAGGCAGTAGCCCTCGCCACTGCCAACCCCAAAGTGTCGCAGAGGTGGTCAGCCATGGCCGACCTCAACTCCGAGCGTAGCCCACTAATGTGTTGAACCACTCCTATATTTTACCCTTTTATTTTGGTGATAACAAAATATATGTTTAATTAATTATTATTAAAAAATATTTAATATCATGTTTTTCTTAATAAATATAAATTTATGTGATTAATTAAATATTAAATATATTTAATATCATGATTTTTCTAATAATAAATTAAATATCATGATTTTCTAATAAATATCAATTTATAACATTATTGCCATGTGATTTGCACTAAAACGATAAATCGATGTCAATTCAATATACATCGATTTTAGTTCACAAAATGCCATAAGGATTTGCTCTCATAAGGATTCGCTCTCACATCGATTCGCTCTCATAATGATTCGCTCTCATATCGATTCGCTCTCATAAGGATTCGCTCTCACATCGATTCGCTCTCATAACGATTCGCTCTCACATCGATTCGCTCTCATAAGGATTCGCTCTCACATCGATTTGCTCTCATAAGGATTCGCTCTCACATCGATTCGCTCTCATAACGATTCGCTCTCACATCGATTCGCTCTCATAAGGATTCGCTCTCACATCGATTCGCTCTCATAAGGATTAACTGCTATAAGGATTCGCTCTCATAAGGATTCACTGCTATAAGGATTCACTCTCATAAGGATTCACTGCTATAAAGATTCACTCTCATAAGGATTTGGTAAGTGAAACATGGATTCCTTTGTAAAACATGAATTCCTTTGAAAGAACATGGATTTCATAAGTGAAACATGGGTTTGATCTTTTAAACATAGATTTCCTTTATATTCCAAAATATTTTTTGGCATCTAGTGAAAAAGTCAAATATTCTTGATTTGCGTAATCCTCTATCTTTCTGACAGGAGATCTTTTTTGCTTATCTTTCTAGATCTCTTCTTTCCTGCCAACAAAAAGGGGATTACTTACTACTTCTGGGTGGCAACAGGAAACATAGAGGTATGAGCCTTTCTGACAGAAACACTCTTTTAACTAAACACTTTCTCCTATACTTGCAGACCTCGTAGACCACAAAATATCAGAAGAAAGAGAACATGAGCAACAGCTAGAACTCCAACGGATCTCCTCAACGGATTTATTTAAATTGCTCATATAAAAGATGAAGCATTGCTGAAGAAC
Organism: Colocasia esculenta; assembly: GCA_014218235.1. Taxonomy (NCBI): domain Eukaryota; kingdom Viridiplantae; phylum Streptophyta; class Magnoliopsida; order Alismatales; family Araceae; genus Colocasia; species Colocasia esculenta. The sequence continues at coordinate 74,081,398 of CM024754.1, read as the reverse complement.
ACAAGAGAGCTTTTCTGAAGATCTTTGAAGGAGTGTACAACCAGTGAGGAACCTGAACTCCAAATACACTCCAAGGAAAAGAGAGAAAGAGCCTGAGCCCAAGAAGAAGTGTTCAAGCATTTGAAGCATTCGAGCTTTCAAGCTTCCTTTCTTCTCTCTTCTTTTTCTCCCTGTGCTCATTGTAATCTTGGGGGAGAGTCTGTGACTGTGAGCTAAGTCCTGAGTGTTCATCTTGTAATAGCTCTCAGTTTGATATTTCTTTTCTAAGAAATATTTCTGTCGAGCTGTAGGACTGTATACAGTGTGTAACCCAGCTAGGGGTTTGTGTCTAGCAGAACCGCACTGGGGTTTGTACCAGTAGGTTTGCTTTTGAGCCTAGAAGAGAAGTGGGTTTCCTTCTTGCCCGGGAAAGAGAAGAAGACCAGCTGGGGTGCTGGGTGTTGTAGTGTCCTTAAGGGGGACTGTACCCTTGGTTAGTGAAATCCCAAGAGGTTGCTTGGGGACTGGACGTAGGACTTCCATGTGGGAAGGGCCGAACCAAGATAAATTCCTTGTGTCTTTTGTGTGATTGTTTATTTGCTTCCGCACTACTATTCTTTATCACACTAAACTAACCAAACCTTCAAGTGTTAATTTTTGTGTTTAAGTTTCTATTTCAGATTTCAGAAAAACCTATTCCCCCCCCTCTAGGTTAGCTTGCTGCTGTATTAAAAGGGCCAATAAGTGGTATCAGAGCGAGGTTCTCTGATCTATCAAGAAGATCTAACGATCTTAGAGAAGATCCATGGCAACTCAAGGATATGTTGAAGGTCAATCAGTCACCAGACCTCAATTCTTTGATGGAGAGGACTACCAATATTGGAAGATGAGAATGGAATGCTTCATTCGAGGCACAGACTTTGATCTATGGCAGGTAATCGAGGTAGGTGATTATGTTATTGTTCCTATTCCAGGCACTACTGCCATTACAGCAGTAGATAAAAGTAAATTATCTTTAAGCTTTAAAGCTGAGAACTACTTATGTTGTGCTTTATCCAAAAGAGAATTTAGTAGAGTATCTGCATGTAAATCAGCTAAAGAAATATGGGATAAACTACAGATAACTTATGAAGGAACAGATAAAGTAAAACAAACTAGGATAGATATTCTTGTCTCACAATATGAGCAATTTAAAATGCTTCCAAATGAAAATATCACTTAGATATATAATAGATTTTCGAGCATAGTAGTTGGTTTGAGTTCTCTTGGTAAAAATCTTTCTGATGAGGAAACTGTTAGAAAGATACTTAGATCCTTAACTCTTTCATGGATACCTAAAGTAACTGCTATTGAGGAAGCCCATGACTTAACCAAACTTTCTATTGATAACTTAATAGGTTCCCTCATGGCACATGAAATTAATATGGAGTGACTATCTGAAAGCTCATCAAAGAAAAAATGTACTAATGCTCTTAAAGTTGCAGCTGCTCCTTCCACATCTTCTTCTTCTAGTTCCAAAAATGTAGATTCTGAAGATAGTGACGTAGATGAAGTACTATCCAAGCTTCAAAAAATTCTCAAGAAGAAGAAAAATGGATCAAGAAGGATTCAAAAGAAAGAGAGAAAAGAAAAAGAACCAGTCTGCTATGAATGCAGAAAACCTGGACATCTAAGACCAGATTGTCCTAAACTAAAGAAGACTGGTCAACCAGAAAAGTCCAAAAAGAAGCACAAGAAATTCAAAAGAAAAGCCATGGCGGCTGCTTGGGAAAATGAAGAGGCCACAAGCTCAGAATCATCAAGCTCAGAATCGGAGAAAGAGCAGGTAAGTCTAGCCCTCATGGTAGGACTAGATGAGGTACATTATGACCCATCTTTTAGCTCTTGCACTGATTCAGGATCAGAATCTGAAGACTTAGAAGAAGTCTTTAATGAACTATATGAAAAACATAAAAATGTTGTAAAAGAATTAAAGAGTCTGAAAAACAACACTATTTGTTTAGAAAACACTAATTCTGATCTTAAATCCGAACTGGAGCAACAAGAAAAACAATTAAAGGACAATAAAGATAATATTTATCTTTTGAATGAAGATTTAAAAAATAAGGACAATGAAAAATTAGAGTTAGAAGAAAAATTTAAAACTCTAACTGAAGAAAATCTTTATTTAAAAGAATCAGTTAGAAAATTAACTAAAGGGAAAACATCTTTAGCCCTATGTTTAAAAGGATCAAAATATGGAAATAATAAACAAGGTCTTGGATACAAACCTCCTGAAAAAGAAAAACAAGTCATAATTCCTGAAAAATATCCATTACCAAAATTTGTAAGAGAAACCAAGTTACCTAAGAAAAAGGCCCCTGTAAAAGAAAACGTTTCCAAAAATTGTGTTCTAAACAGACATCATAAAAACAATAAGAACTGCAAAATAGATTATATTCATTGTTATTCTCATTGCAATAAATTAGGACACACAGTAAACACCTGCACAACAAGGCACCTAGTATGGATACCGAAAGGATATTTTTATGCATCTAACCATCAAGGACCCAAAAAGATTTGGGTACCTACTTCTGAGTAGTTTATTTACAGGTTAGCCTTGGAGTATAAAAAACCAAGGATGCTCAAGGCAGGAGTGACTGCAGACTCTTCATTCAAATCACATCTAAAGAAAGAGTAGTCACAAAAATTGAATTGGTCTTTATTACTAATAATTATTTGCAAGTTTGATTTAGGTGGAGTCTCTCATTCAGGGGGAGCACAGACTAAGGGGGAGTTATTCATTTATGTCAATCATGGTTGAACCCCTCAATGGTAAGAATTTCTTTCACTAAGGGGAGAGAATGCAATGGTAAGAACCTTTCTTTTTGGTTTGTGACAAAAAGGGGGAGAGTATGCATGGTATGCATTATTTGTGAATTTTCTATATTTTCTATGCTTTACGTATTTTTGTCAGAAAATTCTCATAAATTTTGTCATCACCAAAAATGGGGAGATTGTTGAACCACTCATATATTTTACCCTTTTATTTTGGTGATAACAAAATATATGTTTAATTAATTATTATTAAAAAATATTTAATATCATGTTTTTTTTAATAAATATAAATTTATGTGATTAATTGAATATTAAATATATTTAATACCATGATTTTTCTAATAATAAATTAAATATCATGATTTTCTAATAAATATAAATTTATAACATTATTGCCATGTGATTTGCACTAAAATGATAAATTGATGTCCATTCAATATACATCGATTTCAGTTCACAAAGTGCCATAAGGATTTGCTCTCATAAGGATTCGCTCTCACATCGATTCGCTCTCATAAGGATTCGCTCTCACATCGATTAGCTCTCATAAGGATTTGCTCTCACATCGATTCGCTCTCATAACGATTCGCTCTCACATCGATTCGCTCTCATAAGGATTCACTCTCACATCGATTCACTCTCATAACGATTCGCTCTCACATCGATTCGCTCTCATAACGATTCGCTCTCATAAGGATTCACTCTCATAACGATTCACTTTTATAAGGATTCACTGCTATAAGGATTCACTCTCATAAGGATTCACTGCTATAAGGATTCGCTCTCATAAGGATTCACTGCTATAAGGATTCGCTCTCATAAGGATTCACTGCTATAAGGATTCACTCTCATAAGGATTCACTGCTATAAGGATTCACTCTCATAAGGATTTGGTAAGTGAAACATGGATTCCTTTGTAAAACATGGATTCCTTTGAAAGAACATGGATTTCATAAGTGAAACATGGGTTTGATCTTTTAAACATAGATTTCCTTTATATTCCAAAATATTTTTTGGCATCTAGTGAAAAAGTCAAATATTCTTGATTTGCGTAATCCTCTATCTTTCTAACAGGAGATCTTTTTTGCTTATCTTTCTAGATCTCTTCTTTCCTGCCAACAAAAGGGGATTACTTACTACTTTTGGGTGGCAACAGGAAACATAGAGGTATGAGCCTTTCTGACAGAAACACTCTTTTAACTAAATACTTTCTCCTATACTTGCAGACCTCGTAGACCACAAAATATCAGAAGAAAGAGAACATGAGCAACGACTAGAACTCCAACGGATCTCCTCAACGGATTTATTTAAATTGCTCATATAAAAGATGAAGCATTGCTGAAGAACACAAGAGAGCTTTTCTGAAGATCTTTGAAGGAGTGTACAACCAGTGAGGAACCTGAACTCCAAATACACTCAAAGGAAAAGAGAGAAAGAGCCTGAGCCCAAGAAGAAGTGTTCAAGCATTTGAAGCATTCGAGCTTTCAAGCTTCCTTTCTTCTCTCTTCTTTTTCTCCCTGTGCTCATTGTAATCTTGGGGGAGAGTCTGTGGCTGTGAGCTAAGGTCCTGAGTGTTCATCTTGTAATAGCTCTCAGTCTGATCTTTCTTTTCTAAGAAAGATTTCTGTCCAGCTGTAGGACTGTATACACTGTGTAACCCAGCTAGGGGTTTGTGTCTAGCAGAACCGCACTGGGGTTTGTACCAGTAGGTTTACTACTGAGCCTAGAAAAGAAGTGGGTTGCCTTCTTGCCCGGGAAAGAGAAGAAGACCAGCTGGGGTGCTGGGTGTTGTAGTGTCCTTAAGGGGGACTGTACCATTGGTTAGTGAAATCCCAAGAGGTTGCTTGGGGACTGGACGTAGGACTTCCATGTGGGAAGGGCCGAACCAGGATAAATTCCTTGTGTCTTTTGTGTGATTGTTTATTTGCTTCCGCACTACTACTCTTTATCACACTAAACTAACCAAACCTTCAAGTGTTAATTTTTGTGTTTAAGTTTCTATTTCAGATTTCAGAAAAACCTATTCCCCCCCCCCTCTAGGTTAGCTTGCTGCCGTACTAAAAGGGCCAACATAATGAACCACTCGGTGCGAGCCTACTCACTAGTGGCCACGTGGGGGACGTGTCGTAGAAGCTGCACGAACCTCTTGTGATACTGCACCACAGTCAACTCTTCCTGCGTCAGCTCGTGAAACTAGTCCCTCCTCTCATGGCAAGCATAGTCGGGGAAGGTCTCTAAGAACTACTCCCAAGAAATCTGGTCCAGCCTCCTACCCTGAAAACTGGTCTGCCGCATTGTCCTCCACCACTCGTGGGCTGACCCCTTCAGCTGATATACTGCAAGTCTGACCTGATCCTGCTCTACACAGTCCATGGTCTCGAAGGTGCGCTCGAGCTCATGAACCCAACTCTCTGCCTTGTTTGGATCATAGTCACTGTAGAACATCGGAGGCCAAAGTCGAAGAAACCTCTCCAGAAGCATTGTGCAGTCTTCAAGTGCTGCAGCTGCAACTGGAGTCTACTACTGTACCACTGGTGGTGCCTCCGGCTGAACTGGCACTGCCTACAAGTCGCTGGTGGCTGTTCCTCTGCAGCCATCTCTGCAAACTACTGACCTCCTGCCGACATCTGCTGGTACTGCCAAGGGGCCTGAAACATCATCCTCCACCACTGCCCCAAAACCTCCGGTGGGGGCGGGGGTGGAAACCGTTGCTGCTGTTGTGCTCCCTGCTACAACGGGATGCCCTGCTGTAAAGGAACATCTGGCTGGTCGAACTGCTGAGGCTGAGCGTCCACTGACACATGCTCAGCTGCAACCGACTCGTCCGGTGCGGCGTTCTGATGCTCCATTAGCTCTCGAACCTGTCTCCGTCTACGTGGAGTCATGTCCTACTACACAGACTAACATTCAAGTTAACAGAAATAACCCGATGGCTAGCAAGGTTACTTATACTTCGTATGGGACTTTACGTTGTCACTTAGTTCCATTACAAGTCTTGATAGACCCCTTGCTCTGATACCACTATAACGACCCCGACGTCCGGACTCCCGGCTCCCACCAAGGATCAGACCATCGGCACCGTCGCCCACGGGCCCAGAGACCCGGAAGGGCTAACGGACCAGTCTAACAAGATATGTAACGGAGGCAAGTAACAACCAAATGCACTAAAAAGTACCAATAAGTGAAGGAAAAGAGTCCAACACAGTGTACATGTCTAGTAAAGTCCCAAAGTAAACAATGTACAAGTGCAGAAGTAAAGGGGATAACATGTCCCTTAGGGGCATACCCCGAGGGTGAAGTAAATAAGTATTGGGGAACACTACTCACGGAAGATGCCATCTACTATGGCCCCGTCTCCTCAGTCCGCCGCAGAGGGTGCTGATGTGAAGTCTCACCTGTAAATGAGGGAATGAGCTTCACGAAGAAGCCCAATAGGAACTACCAACCTCCTACTGGTTCTAACAGTAGAATAGATCTATATGTGCACAATTAAAATAAAGCGATTATAAACCATGACATTGGGAAGAACCCAAGGCTGTAAACACATACAGTAAGCAACTACCTGGACAAAGACACTAGCCACAGAAACACTACACTAGTCAACCGATCAGGTGCGCCACACGCCTTACCCTCGATCGACAGTCCATGTCTAGCACCTCTTGTTGGAGTGAGACGCGAACTAAAGTAACCCCAACTGTCGTAGTCTGGTTGGACTACGGTCCCACGCCTGGCACCTCTAAGTGGTTCCGAAACCATGTCGAGTGAGGTGGTGAGAAAATGGACTAGCTGATCTGTGCTGGAAGAGCACCAAACCACCTCGGCGTCCCAGACTCAGCTAAGAGAGCTCTACAAAGGACTCTACACTGCTATCCCCACCGTTTTCCCCTCTGCTACCAGAGCCCGTGACTCGAGCTCGCCTGCCGCTAGGAGAACTCCCTCAAACGGGCGCGTGGGGACCAGAGGTCCAGGTAACGGTAACAACCTGTCTCGCGGACAAGCCCTCAAGTGCCTAGCACCGGGCAAAAGACTAGAGTAGAACCGTGCTAGGAACAGCACAGGTTCCAAGAAAATAGAGTCGTAGCGGAAAAAAAACTCCGAACAGATCGTCGGGCCCTTCTCTGTTTGAGAAAGCGATGCACAGACTGTCGCCACCTGAAGGCGACACCAAGTCTATCATGACCTGGGTCAGAAGGTGACAAGGAGACTATCGTGATCAGGTCGCGACAGGGGCATTGTCTCGACCACTGACAGAGGTCCAGGTGACCACCTGAGACCTCCCACAACATACGGTGAAACCTGATGAGAAGGCGACAACCACCCTGTTGCGACCAGAACGGGACAGGGTGGGCGTCGCTTTCCCACACCAGAAGGTGACGTATCGGGCTGTCGCGATCTGGGTTGCGACACCAAACGTGTCACGACCACAGACTTACGCACCCGATAGCATACCTTCTGTGCCATGCACCTCAAATCCGGAAACTACAAGGGGAGGGGAGCATGTGGGATGATGTAAACTGATCAAATAGGCTCAAACCACCCTTATAAACCCCCATGCATGAAAGGAAGATGAAACTACACTCAATAACCTCACATGCAAGCATGGAACCCTCAATAACCATACCCCATTCCAAGCATAAATCAAACCATGTAATCATTCCACATGAACCACAACATACACATGCACATCCTAACATGTATTCTAAGGGCTTGGAGAAGGGGTTGTAGGCCCTAGCATGGTAGAACTAGGGGAAAGGCAAGGAGTCCCTACCACAAAATGAAGAGCCAACCCGTTGGGGCCTTCTCGTGTGCATGTCCAGCTCCTCCTCACTCCAAGCTCCACGAAGACTCCGTCCATGAGCCACGAACGTCCTCCTACACGCCGACGGAGAGGGTCAATATAGAGGGGAACCATGCCGGAGAAGCACCAAGCTAGGAAAAAGGAGGATCTCAACACCACCACAAGGCAACACACCCACACCTCACAAGCCACCCCAAACTCTCCCCCAAACTCTCCACGGAGCAACCAGCAACAGAGGGGTCGGAGGAGAGGAGAACCAGCCGAAAATGGGGAAGAAGGGGGCTGTTCTGTGGCCTGTGCCAAATTAAGCCTTGGGGTTGAGATCGTGATAGCTTGCCTATCACGTTCACTTGCTGAACGCGAAGACCAACCTGTCGCAATCCCAAAGTCCTGGTCAAACCTGACCAATGGGATGCCACGTGTCAAGCTCACAGACCTAACAACCTGACCTCCATGCCTGACACGTCGCCTTCACGTTGTTAGGGTTGACACTTGTCCCAACTGTCCTGACAGCAAAATGACAAAACTGCATGCTATTGTTAGAGGGTTGAACGTGACAACATGCTTGTCACGTTCACAACCAGAACACGACAACCACCTTGTCACCTTCAGAAGGCGACGGCCCGATGCATCGCGACCTTCAACAGAAGGTGGTTGACCCACAAGAGGCCCACAAGAGAGGTGGCTATTACAACGGCTACATTCAAACGGGAAGAAAAGTCTCAGAAGCTTTTATATCTAGAGCTAATGTTTGAAATACATACATAGAGAGAGACGTACATGAGTACAAAAAGCAACAAAAAAAGAGAGAGAAGTCTCCACACTCAGAAAGAAAAGAGAGAAGCTCACAAGATCTCAAGAGAGCCAACTGTTCAAGCTTCAACTTCCTGCTCTCTTGCTTTCAGAAGGTCTTGGGTGTCATTCTTTGATCTAGATCTTCTCTGTCCACCCTCTTGGAGTCAGAAAGAGTTAGAGTAGTCATTCTTATTTGTAATCTCTTTCTGATCTTCTGTGTTTGCTCATTTTTTGAGCAGACACATTGTATTCTTTTCAATGTTGTAACCAGTAGGGGGTTTGTTCCATGTAGTGCCCCTCTGTGAAGGGAAGACCTACAGTTGTAGGTGCTTGTAATACCCCTCTGTGAAGGAAAGGCTTGCGTGGGAGCAAGTGGGTTGTAATACCTCTCTGATGAGAGAAGACCAAGTGTTCTTGGCAGTTAGTGAAAAATCCCAACAGATGCTTGAGGACTAGACGTAGGACTCCTGATTGATAGGAGGTCCAAATCAGGATAAATCTATGTGCACTTTTTGTGATTTTTTTCGCCAACTCTTTCACTTGCTTCACATACTACACTAAAGTACTAACGATACTATCTGTTGAACCACTCTTATATTTTACCCTTATATTTTGGTGATAACAAAACTTGTGATTAACTTAAATATTATGAATATATTTAATATCATGTTTTCCTAATAAATATAAATTTATGGCACTATCGCTTCATGATTTGCACTGGAAAGCCAAATCGATTGTTGTTTAATGCACATCGATTACTGACTAAGTGCCATATCGATTTCTATACAAATACATCAATTAAGGTTAACTTAAACATTGACTCTGTTGAACATTGATTTCATATCAACATCGATTTCAGTAGAACATCAACTTCTTGTAAACATCGATTTCATTCTACATTGATTTCGGTTTAACATCGACTTCAGTCAGAACATCGATTTCATTAAACACATCGATTTTAGTAAAACATCGACTTCTTGTAAACATTGATTTCATTCTACATCGATTTCGGTTTAACATCAACTTCAGTCAAAACATCGATTTCATTAAACACATCGATTTCTTCTCAAACATTGATTTTGTTCAAACATTGATTTCATCTTAAACATCGACTCTCTTAGAACAGGGATTATGTTTAAACATCGACTCTCTTAGAGCATCAATTACGTTTAAACATCAACTCTACATTGGAACATCGATTGTCTTTCACATCGACTCTATTATACTTAAACATCGATTTCCTTTATATTTTAGATGTTTCAAAATGTCTTTGGCGCCTAAAAATGAAAAATCAAATATACTTCACATGTTTATCTTATTATTTCTTTGTCTGACTAAAGATGTTCTTCCTGTCTATTCTTTAGGATAAATGAGATATTTTCAGAAAAGATCATGGACTTACACATAAGAAAATATGGACTTTCTGTCAGAAGACTCTTCTAATCCAACCTTTTCTATCTTGCATTTAATGCCTGCAGGTCCACTTCTACACACAGTCAACATCTTGGACCTACTTCTGACTCCCTTGGAAGTACTCACCAGATAGAATATCTTCCCCCATTCCAAGTAGCCAGTAGGCACATGAAGGAAACCGTTAGACTCAAAGGAAAGAAGAAGAAGAGGAGATGAGCAACAGATCAGAAGCTTCAACGGCTACTCTTCAACGGATCTGTTCAAGCTGCTCCATATAAGGGTAAATGAAAAGAAGAAGAAAGCATGATCGTACCTGAAGATCATTCAAAGAGTGTACATCTAGTGAGCATCCAAATTCATACACACTCAAGCAAGAAAGGAAGAGAGCTCGAGCCTATTCAAGCTGAAGCATTCATGCCGCGTCTTCCTTCTTTCTCATTAGAGTTTGTGGCTGAGAGCTAGAATTTCTAGTGTTCATCTTGTAATAGCTCTCAGTCTATTCTTTCTTTTTTAAGAAAGATTTTTGTCTAGCTGTAGGATTGTATACAATATTTCTCTTCTTGTGTGGAGAGAAGGCCAGTTGGGTTGCTGGCGATTTCTGTCTAGCTGAGGGATTGTTCTTAGCGCTTCCTTTTGGGCAAGGGAAGAACCTAGCTGGGGTTAGTGTTAGCAGAACCGCACTGGGGTTTGTTCCAGGACGTTGGCTTCTTGACCTGTAATAGAAGTGAGTCTCCTTCCTACTCAGAAAGGAAGAGGACCAGCAGGGAGCTGGGGGTTTGTATATCCTTGGGGGGATTGTACTCTGGTTAGTGAAATCCCAAGATTTCCTTGGGGACTGGACGTAGGTCTTCCTTTTGAGAAGAACCGAACTAGGATAAAATCTCTGTGTTCATTTGTGTGATTGTTTATATTTGCTTCCGCACTGCTACTCTATATCACACACTATCACTTTCACTAACCAAAGTTTTTAAGTTGAAATTTATGTGTTTTAGATTCAGAATTTATGTAGCTATTCTATTCACCCCCCCCTTTAGAAAGCTTGCTGCCAACCATAAACAGGCCAACAAGTGGTATCAAAGTCAAGCTCTTCAAGCAAGCAGATATCATGATCTAAAGAGCAAAGATCAGATGGCAGCTGATAACTACACAATTTTTCAGGTTAAATTTCATACATATAGTTAACTTTAGACCGTCTGTGTCCATAAATAATGTGCAGTTTGATATTAATTACCATTGCATCCATAAGTAAAATTTTGAACATATTAGTTAAATTTTCGAGTACAACATATAGTTAGATTTTTCATTTTGTGAATAATTTGATTAATAAAAAAATATTTTCTTTTTACAAATACATTGTACATAAATCTTTGAATTTTCTTCTAAGCATCTTTTAATTCTTACAAACATTAATAAATTAAATTTTAAATCTACCCCCATCCAATCTCATTAAACAAAATATTTTAATATTCCAACATTATCCTTTTAATCACATGATGCCACATACCCCACCTAATCCCAATAAATTAAAGTATTTAAATACCCCCACCCAATCACACTCTCTCATCTCACCAGATCATTACACATACCCCCTTAAGTCCATTGCGCCATTCCCCTCCCATCTAACCTAAATAGGCCACGCACATTTTTTAAAGTTGTTCTCTCTTCCTAACAGGTGGAAGGCGGTGGAAGCTGCTGGAAGCAGCTCTGGTTCTAACGACAGAGGAGCTCTGCTGGGCGGCCAGCAATGGGTGTGCTGAGGTGGCGGAGGGCACTGCGCATCCTGGAGCGGCTGATGGTGTGCTGAGCTGGGTGGCTGTTGGGCTGGGCCATCCGATGGTGCTGGTGGGTTGATTTGTGCAGGTGCGATGGAGGCTGGCGCCCAGGAGCTGGTGCTGGAGGAGGCGCGGTGCGATGGCGGTGCGGTCCTGCTGCTGAGGCGACGGTGCGCGCCTGAAGCTGGAGCGGGCTGTTGGCTGTGGCCAGGGGAGGCGGCTGAACCTGATGTGTGCGGCTGGTAGGCGCTGGCCATGGGAGAGGCCAGATGGTGCAGGCGGTTCAGGTGCTGTGCAAAGATGAGGCCCGATCTGTGCGCCTGGTGCGGTGTGAAACGACTGGTGTGCGCAGATGTGGCAGATGTGGCCAGGGGAGGCGGCTTTGTGCAGAGGCCAGGGTTGCTGTGCTGGGTGGTGAGCTGGCAGGGCCTGGCGCATCCGGTTTGCAGGCTGGGCTTGTTGTGCAGATGGCGGGAAGCTGGAGGCGGTTTGCAGGCTGGGCTTGTTGTGCAGGTGGCCCTGGTGTGTGGGTGTGAAGGCGACCAGGTGCTGTGTGAGCTGGCGATCTGGGTGTGTGCTGAGGTGGCGATCCGGGTGCGGAGCTGAAGAGGAAGCAGGATGCCCGGGTACCTATAAGAAGACCCCAAGGCCCTCCTCTCCGGGGGTTGGTTGGTTAGAATTTTTAGGAACTTTAGTTTACTATTTCCTGTATTTTTCTTTCCATTGGAGCAGAGAGTTCGAGTGTGGGAGTTTTGAGAATTTCTAAGTTTCTTTTATGTTGTTCCTTCCTTCTGGTTCGGCTGGTTGAAGCAGAGGAGGGTTGGCTGGTTCGGAGTTTTTAGTTTTTAGTTTCTTCATGTAATTTTTTTTTCTTCAGTTCTGTAAGGGGTTAGCCAGTGGATTTCTTTTGGGAAAATTTGGAGTTCTTCTTGTTCTTGGGATTCGCCAGTAGAAATTCTTAGGGATTTTATTTCTTGTACTTTTCTTCTGTTCTTTCTTCCCTGTTTGAGCAGAGCAGTGAGGGAGTTCGGATGTTTTTAAGAATTCTAGTGTTCTTTCTATTCTTTGAGAGCCAGTGGTAGTTTGGAGAATTTTGTTGTGTTTTGTTCTATTTCTTCTGGAGATCGTGAGGCATCTGTAAGAGTTCTTCTGCTGTGAGGGATGCGAGGTTCTTTGGTTCGAATTGTTGGATTTCTAGTTTTCTAATTCTTAGTTTCTTTCTGTAATTTCCTGTTCTTTTATGTTCTTCAAGAGATGAGAGCTGAGAGAGTGTTGCTTCAGTTTGTTTGAGATTTATATTTCATAATACTGTTCCATCTGTTCTTCCGGTGTTCTTCCTTTCAGCAGTGAGGATTTGATGAGTTGGAGAGTTTAGAAATTTTAGTTTTCTTCCAGCTTGATTCCTGTAGTTTTCTTCTTTCCTGTTTCCTTTTCGTTGAGCAGAGCAGTGTGGGAGAGCAATTGGGGGCTCTCTTGTCAGAATTTAGTTTAATTTCTGTCATTTTATTCTGTAATTTTCTTTAAGTATTTCTGCATAGCAGTGTGGATGGTGATACCAGGGGGAGACTCCTTGGCCGATTGAGGTGTTCTTGAGTTTGGGTTTCTGAATTTTAGTTTTTGGTTTCTGTTCTTCATTTTCTATTCTTCTTGGTGTAGAATAGCAGAGGATGGCTGCTGGGTTCCATTCTCTTCCTCTGTTCTATTGTTGCATGGATCGGTGTTGTCTTCTACTATTCAATTGCAAGTAGGGGGCGATTCCAATTTGTGTTGGTTTATTTCGCTTTTCTGTTCATTTGGTTTGTTCAACATTCCAAGTCCGAAAGGGGGTTTAGTTGGTTTGCTTCTGGTTTTGCTGAGAGGAGGATCCAATGAAATTTAATTTTGCCATTTGGTTGTGTGGATATTGTTTGCCATTTCTATGGTGATCTGTGAAGGATTTTCCATTTTTTTTCGGTTCCAGAATTCAATCCAGAGGCATTCAGTTGAGTTCATCTGAATTTTCATTCATCTAAGGTGTGATTAGTTGACAGTTCCTTTCTTCTGCGCAATTTCTGAGATTAATAGTTCTGTGCAATTCCCTCGAGCTGTGAGGGTACATTGATACCAAGTATCTTTTCATTTCAATTAAGCTGGTTCTTTCATTAGATTTGATCTGTCAAGTGTGAGGGATTTGATCGGTATTCTTTACACATTCACTTTTAATACATCGTCGATAGAGATTTCAAGTCAAGGTAGTTAATTCGAGCTCTATTCTGCCTCTCCGTGGATATGACCTGTTCTCACCATTGTGCTAGTTCCTTTTTGTGATTTTAATTCTGTGAGACAGTTTAGAGGAGGTGAGCTTGTTGATATGTGCAAGGAACTCTAGACAACGGAATTGCACAATCAACAATGCGCGCGCTTCAGCAGCTGAAGCTCACCACTATGAAGGTCAGTCAGTTACCAGACCACCATTCTTCGATGGTGAGGACTACCAATACTGGAAGATGCGAATGTAATACTTCATCTGAGGCACAGACTTTGATCTGTGGCAGGTAATTGAACAAGGTGATTTCGTTATTGTTCCTGCTGAAAGCACTACTGCAATTACAACAGTTGATAAAATTAAACCGTCTCTAAATTATAAAGAAAAAAATTATCTATGTTGTGCTTTATCTAAAAGAGAATTTAATAGAGTATCAACATGCAAATCTGCAAAAGAAATATGGGATAAATTGCAGGTAACATACGAGGGAACCGATAGAGTTATGCAAACTAGAATAAACATTCTCGTTTCACAATATGAACAATTTAAAATGTTGCCAAATGAAAATATCACTCAAATGTATAACAGATTTACAAATATAGTAGTTGGCTTAAGCTCTCTTGGAAAAGATCTTTCTAATGAAGAAATTGTCAGAAAAATTCTAAGATCATTAACTCATTTATGGACCCCTAAGGTGACTGCTATTGAAGAAGCTTATGATTTAGCACAACTTCCCATTGATAAATTAATCGGTTCACTTATGGCTCATGAAATAAATATGGAAAGATTTTCTAAAAATTCTTCGAAAAAGAAAGTCACTAATGCTCTCAAAGTTATAGCTGCTCCTTCAACATCTTCCTCTTCTAGTTCAAAAAATGCAGGATCTGAAGACAGTGATGTAGACGATGTACTATCCAAGCTTCAGAAATTCTTAAGAAGAAGAAGAATGGATCAAGAAGGATCCAAAAGAATGAGAAAAAGAAGAAAGAACCAGTTTGTTATGAATGCAAAAAACCTGGATATTTGAGACCAGATTGTCCAAGACTCAAGAAGACTGGTCAGGTAGAAAAGTCCAAGAAGAAGCACAAGAAATTCAAAAGAAAAGCCATGGCTGTTGCTTGGGACAATGAAGAAGTTACCACTTCAAATTCATCAAGCTCAAATTATGAAAAAGAGCAGATAAATCTAGCCCTCATGATAGGACTAGATGAGCTACATTCTGACCCATCGTTTAATTAGTCCACTGATTCAGGGTCAGAGTATGAAGACTTAGAAGATGTCTTTAATGAACTTTATGAAAAACATAAAAGTGTTGTAAAAGAATTAAAGAATCCGAAAAATAACATTACTTGCTTAGAAAATACTGATGATCAGTCCATCTCCATATAATTTGTTATTTATTATATGTATTTTTGGTAATTAACAAAATCTAGAATATTATTTTCTAACATCATTTTCTGAAGTTTATCAACAGGCAGCAATTAAAACAAAATCAGTAAGTTGTCTACACTCACTGTTCTGTGAAGTTCATTACATATGTTTTTGTCTAAGTATACATCGACTTCCATGTGATAGCTCACAACGATTACGATTTCACTTAAACAACGACTTCTTTGGTAGAACATCGATTTCACTTAAACAACGATTTCGTTTCTACATTGACTTCAAACTTAAACAACGATTTAGTTTCTACATCGACTTCATACTTAAACAATGATTTCCTCAGTAGAACATCGATTTTGTTTCTACATCGACTTCATACTTAAACAACGATTTCCTCAGTAGAACTTTGATTTCGTTTCTACAACAACTTCATATTTAAACAAGGATTTCTTTAGTAGAACATCGATTTCATTGCTACATCGACTTCATATGAAACAACGACTTCGTTTCTACAACGATTTCACTTAAACATCGATTTCGGTAGAACATTGACTTCATATGAAACAACGACTTCGTTTCTACATCGATTTCACACAAACATTAATTTTGGTAGAACATCGACTTCATGTGAAACAACGACTGTACTAGAACAATGACTCTGTTTCAAACAACGATATCATCTGCACATCGATTTTAGCTAAACAACGATTTCATTTGTACATCGATTTCCATTCAACAACAATTTCATTTAATCAACGATTTCAGTTGTACACCGACTTCAGTTAAACAACGACTTTGCACAGAACATCGATTTCATAACATGGGTTATGTCCACATTGACTTTGTTTCAACATGGATTACATTCTCACATGGATTATAGTTATAACATCGATTTCATCTTCACATCGACTCTCTCTGATCACAAACTGTCTCCAAACAACAACTCTCTTTTAATAATGATTATGTTTTAGACAGCTGTTGAATAATCCTATTTAAATTCTTTTCAAACATTCTTAAATGACATTCCACATGATATTCAAATATATTTTCAAATTTATGTGGATTTCAAGTCTTCCCGCGAATCATGTTGTATCCTGTGCTCTCTAACATTTATTGTGTTGGTACAATATCTCTGCATGATATATCTCTTGTTTACCACATTCATGTCACATAAAGTAATGCTTTATATGTCGACAGAATGAAATTTCCTTTTCAGCATATCTTCTTAAAGCACGACTACTAATGTTGACTGACAGTTTAGACAAAGATGAGCTGTCTATGCTTCAACATTTATGGTGTGCAGGGTTCCGGTAGAAACATACGTTACAACGTTGGACCTGTCAACCTGACAGAAGCAAGAAGAGATTCAGACAATCTTCCTCTGGGTAGGTGTCTATCCCAGCGTTACTGACTTTAGACTCTCTTGCTCCATACTTCGGACCAGTCACTCCAACGTGTATGAAGATGTGAGACAACAGACACTTCAACGGTCAAAATCTTTCAAAGAAGATAAATAGAAGATTGGTGACTCCATGCAATACACCTCGTGAATTCTAAAGAATTTTTGAATAGCTTGAAGATCTTAGTGACCCAGAAGAAAGAAGAGCTTGCTCATCCACTCAAATAGTCTTTAGCTCTTAGCTCTCCATAGAAACTTGTTTAGCCTTTGATAGCTTATGTAGATTTAAGAGAGTTCATTGTGTGATAATCTTTGTCTCTCAGACTTTGCCTCAGATCAAGTAGTTTCTATAAGCTTGGTCTAGGGGCCTTCCACTCTCCACTCATTTGTTCTTAAGTGTTCATCTTCGGTTGTGAAGAGAAGACCTACTGTTGAGTGGGTGATTATTCCCTTTGGTAATAAGGAAGACCTGTTGCATCAGGTGGGTTAGTGCCTCTTTGGGTAGAGAAGAGAAGGCCAGCTGCGGCTGGATGTGTAAGTGTCCTTAAGGGAGACTGTACCCTTACTTAGTGAAATCCCCAAGTTGTTGCTTGGGGACTAGACGTAGGACTCCTTGTGACAGGAGATCCGAACCAGGATAAAATTCATGTTGTCTGTGTGATTGATCTTTTTGTGTTTGCTTTACACTAACTCTAACCATCAAACTTAATGTCTTCTGTAAAAGTGTTTTTATTTACAGGATTATTCTTAAAGAAAATTTTAGCAATCCATTCACCCCCCCCTCTGGGCTTGCTATCTGGGCAACAAGTGGTATTAGAGCCAAGTCTCTTCGAGTAAGTAGATCTCACGATTTGAAGAGCAAAGATAAATTGCAGCCCAAGGTCATGCAGAAGGACAATCCGTCAACAGACCTCCTCTATTCGATGGTAAAGACTATCACTACTGGAAGACAATGATGCAATTCTTTCTTCAAGGACTTGATTTTCAGCTATGGACAGTAATTGAAGAAGTAGATCTTAAGGTAACCAACAGTAAAGACAAATGGATAGATGAAGATAAGAAGAAGTTGTCCCAAAATAGCAAAGCAAAGAGTATACTATGCTGCTCTCTAAGCAAGAAAGAGTTCAACAAAATATCAACATGTAAATCAGCCAAAGAGATTGTGGGATAAGCTGAGGCTCACACATGAAGGAACTGATAAGGTAAAGGAAACAATAATTGATATATTGGTAGCTCAATATGAGAGGATTCAAATGCAGTCTGGAGAGTCCATCTCCCAAATGTACAGTCGCTTCACAGACGTTACCAATGGACTTGCTGGGCTAGGAAAGACGTATGAGATTGGAGACATGGTAAGAAAGATATTACAATCTCTACCAACCTCATGGACTCCAAAGGTAACAACAATAGAAGAAGCTAATGATCTTAGAAGAATGTCCCTCGAAAAACTCATTGGGTCCTTAATGGCTCATGAGATAAATATGGAAAGGATGAGAGAATCCTCCAGCAAGAAGAAACACATCAATGCTCTCAAGGACACAGAAGACACCTCTGAAGGCGAATGAGAAAGTGATAAGAGTAAAGAAAGTAGTGAAGATGAAGAAGCCTTTCTCTCCAGACAACTGCAACGCATTTTAGCTAAGAAGAAATACCAGTCAGGAAGAAGGTATTTCAAGAAAGGTAGAGAGTTCAAAAGATCTGAAGGCAAGGAAGTCAAGAGATCTTGTAAGGCCCTCGAATTTTGTTGCTTTATTTCATGTGTGGATAATTCATGCTTGTGTGTGCATGTATGTAAATATCTACGTACGTATTAGCTAGTGATACTTATGTGTGCATGTGTGTAAATAGGTTATAAATATTGTATGTTTGCATGTGTGATGGTGTGTATACTATACCACATATATTGCATGTATATATATATACATCGTACGCATGGTTTCTGCATGTTTTTAAGTTCTGGCCGAAGGGCCAATTGGCGTCAACATGGTGGACGTCCATGATAGTCAACGTCCATATCGTTGGATGTTAATACTTAAATAAACGGCCGTCGATGTGGACGTTAATATCACTGACATACATGCGCTGCTGTAATACCCCAAGATATAGAACGATAAATAAGTAAGAAACGGTCGAGAAAACGCAATGCAGTTTGTGGGCGGACGAAGAGATTAAGCAAATCCGGGTCTATCTAAACCCTGACTGAAAATATACTAAAGGATATTGTTATTGGTAAAGGATATTTCTAATGATAAATAATTATGATATTATTAAGGGATACTACTAAAGAAAAATGGTAAGAATAAATGTTGATACCAAAGGTTAGCATATTGGTAAAGAATGAGGATGTGGATATGGATATATCACTGTTCACACTGAGTCTAAGACTAAATAAGAGGAAAAAGTATAAATGTAAATGAAAAGGGTATATCTATAATTATAAAAATATGGGGTTCTCATGTAATTGTCAAATTTTATAGGGACTCTAGTGAAAACTTTGGAGACCCTGTAGACTCAATCAGATTCCCAATCGGAGGTCATTCGGGGCCTGAACGACCGATCGGATGTTAGGAATGGACATATCTCCAATTTCTAAAATATAAAGGTAAAAATGTTAAAGACACAAAAGTTAGGGGGACAAGTGAAATAGTATTTTAAAATCTTAGAAATTCCTAGAAAAATCAAGAATTCCCTAGAATCATCTAGAAAGGGACACTTGTCCCAATCTAGGGGATCCTTATCCCTTAGGGACACTTGTCCCAATCTAGGGGATCCTTATCCCTTAGGGACACTTGTCCCAATCCAAGGGATGCTTATCCATTAAGGGACACTTGTCCCAATCTTGGTGATATTTATCCCTTAAGGGACACTTGTCCCACATCCATGCATCCTTATCCATTAAGGGACACTTGCCCCAATCCTAGTGATCCTTATCCATTAAGGGACACTTGTCCCTATCTTAAGGGCCCTAGGGGGCGCCCCTCTCTCTCCCCTCTCCCCTATATATATACCCCCCTCCTCCTCCCATTCCATCCATCCAAGTGAAGAGAGGGAGAGGTTAGGCTAGAACTCTAGAGAGAGTAAAGAGAGGAGGAGTGCCCGTCTCAAAGATCTGCCAATATGTAGGTTCTTTTAAGTTAGTTCTAGATCCCTAGTGAGTGAAAGTGCTGCTTGTCGTGTCCTTCTAATCCTTCTCTACGTCGAAACACCGTCGGTTCGTTTCCTCGGAATCTCCCGCTACGTCGAAGTACTGCCAGTTCGACTTCTCGGAGTCTCTTGCTACGTCAGGATGCTGCTGATTCGGAGTCCCTCTATCCTGGAATTCCATCAGTATGTATCCTCGAGATCCTTTGCCATACCGGAACTCTACCGGTTTCCTTTCTCGAAATCCCTTCTTTGTCCTAGAGTGCTGCTGATTTGTCTTCTTGGGATTCCTTCTCATGCCGGAGTGCTGCCAGATTGTTTAGTGAAGATCCTTTCCCATGCCGGAATACTGTCGGATTGTTGAGTAAGGATCCTTTATCCATGCCGGAATGCTGCCGGAGTGAAGTCTTCTTCCTGTATCATTGAAGTTTCCGCAACCTTTAGCTCTTCAGGTAGGTTTCCTACTAATCTTTTCTAAGCCATCGATTAGTAGTTAATAATGTTAATGATTCTGGTTTTGAAATTATCTTTGTGTAACTCCCATTATGCTCCTTGTCATGACCTAGTGTATTTCATCAGTAGTAACCTTTTACTGGATCCTTGTTAATTTCTTGATTGACACTCTTAATGTCCTTAGTGAATATAAGATTAAATGTTAATAACCTTAGTCAGTACAACATCGAGTGAATTTCTAATGAAGTGTTCCTAAGCTTCATTATCAGTATCTTTCGTGACTTCCACTCCAACCGTAGCTCCATAATAATTCGTGTTGATTATTGGACAATTTGTTATTAACATCTTGATACTCTCTATCGTGATTAATTCTTAAACTAAATTCTATTACATGTCTGAAAGCCATAAACTTGTGCTTAATAGAGCCTTGGTTCAGAGTACCCTTGGATTTTCCATCATCATATTAACCTTGTCTCCAACTTACATGTCTCTAATACTATCTCAACTTGGTCTCCTTTTCTGATCTAATTACTATTGCGTACTTATTTCTTTGAGATCCTTGTCTATACTTTGAACCAACCCTTGAAGTTCTCGGCCACTTAAGTGTATGTATGAACTGTCAGCAAGTGCTTGAATAGGGTCATGGACCCAAAGTGAAAGTGATGCCAGTTATGGGGCTATGGTCTAGTCCCAGGAAGATCCCAAATACTCTTAGTGTCCAGCGGTACCGTATGGAGAGTAATGGCCAGGTGTTGGCATGCACCACAAGTGAGTGTTCTTGAGTAATTTGCTTGACAAGTTCATTCTATCGTGATTGATTGCGTGAAACAAATCATAGTGAATCCAAGTGCGTGATAATCGTGAAGTGTTCAGTGGCCAATTCTTGAATGATCTAGTGTCTCTATCATGGTATTCATGTACTATCTTGTTACATGAGTCGTAAAGTGCTACTGATTGATCTCTTGCTCTTGTCTTTCGTAAAATCTAGTGTTCACCACTCCAGTGATCGAATAGTGTTATTGATTGAACTCGTGCTTGTCTTGTAGTAAATCTAGTGGACATCACTTCAGTGATCATGTGCTACTATTATTCAAGCTCATACTCTTGTCATACCATTGTTAATCTTTCCATGTTTATTAATTAATCTCTCGTATTTGCTTACTCGATAAATCCATTCTCATAACTTACGTTCGTGCTATTCGAAAAGTGATCAGAGACAAACCTTCTGAGTTATCTAGTTCCACCCTAGTTATTTGTGATATCATGTCAATCTCAAAAGATATGTACATACAACTTCTTTATAAAGATTAGCTACCATCTTCTAGTTAATCCACTCTGCTAGTTGTTATCATTTTTAAGATCATTATCGTATCTATTTATTGAAATTCTAGTGTATTCTTACCAGTGATCTCTTCATCTACATTAATGAGCTATTGTTCCACTCTCATTAGTCATTACTCCTAGATTTTTGTTAACCTTATTAATTACTAGTTGTGTTTTGGAATTGATTAAGGGTAACCTACTGGGCATTTTTATGCTCATTATTTTATTAACATTTTTCAGGAAAAATTTTCTAGTAAAGTGGTCGGGAAGTGTGCTGAGCGGTTGAACCTTCCGTATCACAAGTGAGTTTCTCTTTTACCATCTTATCTGTTGCGCCTCGGCTTCTTCCGCTGCCATAATGTCGGGGCGTGACAGAAGTGGTATCAGAGCATCATTAGGAGATCAATATTTCTATTGGTATTTAAAATCCTGAGAATAACTTGTGAGGATTGGTAGAAAACCTTGGGTGGACTAGGCTAGATCAGAGCAGGACCCCAGTCGGAAGTGTAAAAACTAAGTGCCACATAGAGCAAAGTGCTACGCTATGAGAGCCACCTCTTGAAGCCATAATCGTGCAAAGTGCTACACTATGAGAGCCACCTCTTGAAGCCATAATGGCGCAAAGTGCTACATAGTGGGAGCCACCTCTTGAAGTTATAATGGCGCAAAGTGCTACATAGTGAGAGCCATCTCTTGAGTCTGTGAGGGCCACCTCTTGATTCTTGCTTGCCTGGGGTTTGATTGTGAGCTTATAAGCAATGAGGATGTCGCTTATATAAGAGTGGTAGATTGTAACACCCCATTTAAGAATATGTTAAATGGACTAAATCAACAAACTACTAACAACTCAAACTAGACATTTTCAGAGCTTAAGTAGGAAAAGAACTCCAAAGTTAAGCGTGCTCAGTTGGGAGTAATCTTAGGATCGGTGACCTTTTTGGAAGTCTACCAACTAACACGGTTGTTGGGCCAGTTTGCTAGTTGGGTCATAACAAATGGTATCAAAGCAAAGTTTAAGGACTCAATAACCTAAGAGTTATTGGCCTTCAAAATCATGCCGTTAACTTGTGAGGTTGGTTAGAAAACCTTGAGATAAGTTAGAATTGACCAGTCTGTCAATAATAACTAAACATGGAATGGACATCTAGTAAACCAGAGTTTGCAGCAAAAGCGTGGTTAATATTCAATTATTGTCACTACAAGATATATTCATAGAAATCTCTAAGTGGGGGAGACATCAAGTATAGCAAGTTATGGTTGAAAGTTCATTAAAGACTTTACTTCTATAGAGGATTTAATGAAACTTGTATTTAGTTGAACCCAGGATTGCAACCTGACTCCCTAAGATCTGAAGAGTAACATTAATATTCTCCTATACATAGTGGATAAACACACCATGTGACTTGGTAGTCGTGACAAAATTGGCATGGCTAAGCAGTGAATGTGGAGGACCACATTTTCCTTAAGTGGGGGAGGGTGTAATACCCCAAGATATAGAACGATAAATAAGTAAGAAACGGTCGAGAAAACGTAATGCAGTTTGTGGGCAGATGAAGAGATTAAGCAAATCCGGGTCTATCTAAACCCTGACTGAAAATATACTAAAGGATATTGTTATTGGTAAAGGATATTTCTAATGATAAATAATTATGATATTATTAAAGGATACTACTAAAGAAAAATGGTAAGAATAAATGTTGATACCAAAGGTTAGCATATTGGTAAAGAATGAGGATGTGGATATGGATATATCACTATTCACACTGAGTCTAAGATTAAATAAGAGGAAAAAGTATAAATGTAAATGAAAAGGGTATATCTAAAATTATAAAAATATGGGGTTCTCATGTAATTGTCAAATTTTATAGGGACTCTAGTGAAAACTTTGGAGACCCCGTAGACTCAATCAGATTCCCAATCGGAGGTCATTCGGGGCCTGAACGACCGATCGGATGTTAGGAATGGACATATCTCCAATTTCTAAAATATAAAGGTAAAAATGTTAAAGACACAAAAGTTTGGGGGACAAGTGAAATAGTATTTTAAAATCTTAGAAATTCCTAGAAAAATCAAGAATTCCCTAGAATCATCTAAAAGGGACACTTGTCCCAATCTAGGGGATCCTTATCCCTTAGGGACACTTGTCCCAATCCAAGGGATGCTTATCCATTAAGGGACACTTGTCCCAATCTTGGTGATCTTTATCCCTTAAGGGACATTTGTCCCACATCCATGCATCCTTATCCATTAAGGGACACTTGTCCCAATCCTAGTGATCCTTATCCATTAAGGGACACTTGTCCCTATCTTAAGGGCCCTAGGGGGCGCCCCTCTCTCTCCCCTCTCCCCTATATATATACCCCCCTCCTCCTCCCATTCCATCCATCCAAGTGAAGAGAGGGAGAGGTTAGGCTAGAACTCTAGAGAGAGTAAAGAGAGGAGGAGTGCCCATCTCAAAGATCTGCCAATATGTAGGTTCTTTTAAGTTAGTTCTAGATCCCTAGTGAGTGAAAGTGCTGCTTGTCGTGTCCTTCTAATCCTTCTCTACATCGAAACACCGTCGGTTCGTTTCCTCGGAATCTCTCGCTACGTCGAAGTACTGCCAGTTCGACTTCTCGGAGTCTCTTGCTACGTCAGGATGCTGCTGATTCGGAGTCCCTCTATCCTGGAATTCCATCAGTATGTATCCTCGAGATCCTTTGCCATACCGGAACTCTATCGGTTTCCTTTCTCGAAAACCCTTCTTTGTCCTAGAGTGCTGCTGATTTGTCTTCTTGGGATTCCTTCTCATGCCGGAGTGCTGGCAGATTGTTTAGTGAAGATCCTTTCCGATGCCGGAATACTGTCGGATTGTTGAGTAAGGATCCTTTATGTTGCCCGGTTGGCTAACCCAGAGGGGGGGTGAATGGGTCTTTAAGTAAAATTTATCTGATAAATACCTGCGCTCAAACAAACATAAAGAGTTCTTGGAAGGGATTAGTAATGGTTAGTAAAAGCAACAATCACACGATAAAGACAATCACACAACACACAGATTTATCCTGGTTCAGATCTCCTCTCCTTAGGAGTCCTACGTCCAGTCCCTGAGCAACCCTCAGGATTTCACTAACTAGGGTACAATCCCCCTACGGACAAAAACAACCACCCAGCTCAGCTGGTCTTCCTTCACTCCTGAAGGGAACACAACACCCTGGTACCACCAGGTCTTCCTTCACACACGAAGGGAAGAACGCAAGAAAATCTTGAAGGAAATGACTAGCCCCTAGATCAAGCTTTTACAAAACTCAATCTGAAGCTACAAGCACTGAGAGTCAAAGATCTACACAGTGGACTCTCTCAGAACTAATCTAGCTCTTCCTTGATTTTTCTTTTCGCAGTACAAGGAGCTAAGAGCCAAGATCGAAAGGAGAGAATTTCTGGCTCTAGAGATTTTCTGAAGACTTGAAAGTAGCAGAGTTCTAGACTCTCTTGAATGACAATATTGCTTCCTTCCTTGATCGATTGTCTGTCTTCAGAACTTCGTCTTGTATTTATATCTCCAATTTGAATAAGGATGAAGAGATGACCGTTGTCTCACAGCTTTAGTGAACGTTAGACTGAAGGATTTGTGGAAGCTTCCTGTCGACAGTCTTTTGTTCTTTGGAGCACGCAAAGTGATGAGATCTTCTGAGTTGGCTTGTAGTTCTATCTGTGTCAGATGTTGTAGGATAGTATATCCTTAAGGTTCTGCAAGGTTGAGCTTTAATGGTAGACAGCTATACTATCTCCAGATGTCAATCAACATTAGAGCAGATAGACACAAATATGGTAGTGACAGTTTATCGTGCTAGAAGATGCATGCAGAGGATACACGAGAATGGAAGATATGTTCTGTATCCGTGCAGAGATACGTTCAGTCTTTATTAAATGCATGGCAGTCAGACAGACGTGATGCGACTTTGACTATTCAACGTAGCTTAAATCAAGGAAAACATTTAATTAATGGAAACATGACTTATGCAGTCGTTATGAAAGTCTGATAGAATCGTTGTGATCAAGTTGCTGTAGACTCATAAGAAGTTGTTATGATATCTTATGAAATCGTTACCACAACCAAGTCGTTCTATAACAGATGATATAAGAAATCGTTTTGAAACATGGCAAGTCGTTCTGATTCCGAAGAAATCGATATGAAACACTTATCGAATCGTTATGAGATGCAAGTCGTTGTAATTCTCTAAAGAAATCGTTACGATGACCTACAGAATCGTTATGACGAGCAAGTCGTTATAACTCTCTAAAGAAATCGTTACGATGACTTACAGAATCGTTATGACGAGCAAGTCGTTATAACTCTCTAAAGAAATCGTTACGATGACTTACAGAATCGTTATGACGAGCAAGTCGTTATAACTCTCAAATGAAATCGTTACAATAACTTACAGAGTCGTTATAATGAGCAAGTCGTTATAACTTCTGAAGAAGTCGTTACGATAACTTACAGAGTCGTTATAATGAGCAAGTCGTTATAACTTCTGAAGGAGTCGTTACGATAACTTACAGAGTCGTTATGACATCGACTTGTTTGATACAGCAAGATTATTCAATCTTTCAAGTAAATCGTTACAGCTAATGAAGGAATCGTTATGGCTCTTCTGAGAAATGATGTATATAAGTACTTACCACAAATGCTTGACTTTCTTTATGCTTAAGGCTAAATAAAACAAGGTTAGAAAACTTTTAACAGGTTTTGTTTATCACCAAAATAAGCATGTAATTAATTTAAAAGTATATGGGGATGGACTGTTCATCAATCTCCCCCTTTTTGGTGATGACAAAACTATGATCATCATTTGAGTATAACTTAATAGTAAAGAGGAAAATCATGATTCAAGAATGTGTCGGACACATGTAGGTTAAGCATTCTCCCCCTTTTTGTCATTAAGCAAAAAGCAATAGGAAAGAGATAAAGAAGAAGAGACAATGAGGAGAAAGAGCACAATCCATTTATTAAGGTTGAGGAGGTACAGGCAAATAAAAAGCAGGAGAGAGAAGGGATGCATAATGAGAAATAGCTTCCCAGGCCTGCTCTTCCTGACGCTTGAAGAATTGCCTAAAGGCACCACTCTCAATGGAGAAGGTTGGTCCCATGGTGGGAGCCATCTTGGATAGATAGATGCTGCGCTGCTTGGTAAGAAACAGGTCATACTCATCGGGATCCATGGAGGAGCAGAGGATGAGTGTTTTACCAAAACTTGCACAGGCAAGAAATTGATCCATGGTGACAGGGTAGAATATCTGTTTCTCCTTGAGTTCTTGGCGAAGAGCTAAAAACACCTTGTACCTTTCAGCCCAAACTTTGTAGGGATCAAGGACCAGATGGATTGAGTTCATATCCAAGAAGGTTGCAGGAGAGACAGGAGCTTTTCCTTCCCTGGCCTGAGCAGCATTCAGATGAGTAAGCTGTTGTGCTGACAGGGAGTAGAGCTTGGACCAATCGGAGGCATTGAGCCTTTCACATTCTGAGAGGAGAGGGGCAAGAACATCAGATTTGACAAACCCTCTATGATATTCCCGGAATAGAAATCTAGGAAAACCAACTTGAAGGCCTTTCTGAATCTTGATTCTGCCCATGACTCTAGCAAAGCGCTCAAAAATGATTGAGCCAATTGAAGATTCCATGACCAAGAAATGAATCTGAGGCAGGAAAATTTCTTCAGGGAAATGAAGAGTTGCAAAATCTACTCTGATTTCCTCAGACTGCTCAGAGTGGGTAAGGACCTTGATGGCTCTCTTGAACTGGCTAAGCTGAACTTCAGGCAAGCTATTGAGATACCTGTAGTTGTTGAACATTTGGAAATGCCTGACCAGCTTGATGAGCTTCTGAATAGCAGGAGCCCAGGTGTTCTGGTGGTGAAACTGGAACCACTCAGAAAGGGACAAGGAGTGATCCCTGGGAGGAAACCTTGCTGCCTTAGCCTGAAGAAAGCGGTTGTACAAATCTTTATGAGATTTAGCCCATTGCTCCTCAGTTTTGGAGTGGGCTGAGGAGAAGATTTTGGATTTTTCAGCTTTAGACAGAGGAGTGTAGGGAAGAATGACATCTAAATGGTCAGAGAGGTTAAGAAAAGGAAGATTGTGAAGAGTGGCAAAAACAACCTTTTGAAGGTATTCTTTGTAGAGTGAGGTATGCTTGTGGGTTACTGTAAGAGAAAACCACAAAGGAGGGTAAAGAGGAGAGGTGGAGGAAGAAAGCTTTCGTTTCTTGGAGACAGTACTGGAAGAGTCTGTCTTTGAAAGATGGTCTCCTACCTTTAGCACAGACCTAAGGATGACCTCTTCAAACTCATCCTTAATTTTATCAAGAAAGGGAGAGTCGATTTGGACATCTGTAGGAATAATGGTGATAAAGGAGGGAGGAGCAGGGGGGTTTAGAAAAGCATCAGAATTGAGAGATCCTACTTCTGGAAGTGAAGATGTACCAGAAGAGGATGAGGCTCCAGCTGAGGATGCTGGAGGGGCCTCAAATTCTTGAGCAGAAGAAAGATGAGAAGTAGAAGAAACAGGAGAGGATGTGATGGGATGAGGAGGAAAAGGTGTGGGAGAGGAAATAGGCCTGGATCTAGGCTTTTTGAAGGGAGGTGGAGCAGGTGGAGCTGTGGAGTTAGTGGGTGGAGAAGGAGGAATGGGAGTGTTGGTAGAAGTGGGAGCAATGGGTGGAGGATCTGAAACCACTTCTTCAGGCAAGGAGGGCAAGGGATCCAACACTGCCGGCCCTGGTGACCTTGATTCCATTACAACTGGCCCTGATGGCCCTGAATCTTCAGCTGGCCCTGATGGCCCTGACTCTTCAGCTGGCCCTGATGGCCCTGACTCTTCAGCTGGCCCTGATGGCCCTGACTCTTCAGCTGGCCCTTCTGCTGGGACTTCTGCTGCTGCTGCTGACTGCCCGGAGGGCTCAGGTGCAATTGAGGGAGGCGCCTGAGCTGCTGGAGGAGCAGGAGCTTGAGCTCCAACTGCCTGAAGGATGTCAGATAGCATATTCTTCATGGTCCCCATTTCCTGATGGAACCATGTCATGGCAGAGCGAATCTGAACCAATTCCTTGCGGGCTGAAGCTTGGCTTAGAAAGATGGAATTCACATCTGACTGAAGTGAACAAAGCAGCTCGCCCTGAACATCCAACCTCTCAATCACAGGTTTTAAATTGATGACAATCTTTTGCTTGACCTGTCTTTCAAATGGTGCATCAGCTAAAAGGGGTACTTCAGGAGCTGTATCTTTCTCTTTGCCCTTTGTAGCTGGAGGAGGTGGATCATTATCCTCATCAGAACTTGATGAACTAGCTGTCTCCCCTTCTCTGGCATCCAAATTTTCAGACTCTCTCTGGTCTTCCTCTTGATCTCTGGTGGCTGGAGGTGCATTATCTAGATTCTCTTGGGATTGCTCCCCCTCAAGTGGAGCATCTTCTGCAACTGCACCAGTCTCCCCCTGACAGGGAGCATCCATTTCCATAGAATCATCTTGAGGATTTTGCTGCTCTTCTTCCACTGGACCTTCTTTAAAGATGTGGCCTGATGCCACAGTCTCCTCCATAACAGGCAATATGTCTTCTGGGAGAATGTCCTCAATTCTCCTTTCAGCATGAAGCACAGCTGAATCTGCTGCTGCTGGCCTGTCTTCTTCTGCCCTTACTGCTGTTGCTGCCTCTGATTGATTTCTGGCCATAGATGGCCCTTCCTGCTCTGTTTCTACAAGGACTGGAACAGAATCTGATTCCAGTGGCAATTCGGGCATCACAGAATCTGCCTCCAACTGGGATTGAGCAACTGAAGGCTCACCAATGAGTTCTTCACCTTCTGCAACTGAGGCCTTGAACCAGACCCCATTGACTACTGAAAAACCACTCTTCTTTAAATTTCTGGACCTGATAGCTTGGCCCATCTTCTCCACAACTGCCCCTGAGACATCTACACCAAAGTGTCTGAAAATTCTGGTGAGTAAATGGGCATAGGGCAGGGACACATTCAACTTGCTTTTAGTGTCCCAAATCTGCTCCCTGGCAAATTTCATTCTCTCTATCATCACTGCGGCCATATTGACTTCCTCATTTTTAATGGCCCAGTACATCAGGTCGGAGTCAGCCTTAGTGCAAGAGGAGAAGGTTGCACTTCGGGGAACCAAAATCTGACAAACAATAAAGTGAAGGAGACGGTTGAAGGCACTTAACTGATTGATATCTAGCTTGCCATCCCTCATCTTGAACCCCGGCCCAATAATCCCCAAACCCTTTTCTTGGGTTTCTACAGAATGAATTCCACTAAAACCGGATGTGCTTACTCCAAATAGCATCCTAAGCAAGTCCTGGTCGATTCTGATTAGGGTGCCCTTGACTGAAGAAACGAGGGCCCCATCTTCTTCTGTTCTTAAGCACACAAAGAACGCCTTTACCAGGTCCGGATAACTTACTTCTGAGCAAGTGGTAAGCCCTTTCCACTTCATCTGGTTGATCTTCTCAATGATGCTGTTCATTCCATTCTTCTGTAGGTCTGAAACATCTACTTCCTTGTGACCACAGAGCTTTGTCTTCACAAAGGTGAAACGCTCCTCCTGCGCTGGGGTGAGGTATTCGGCGCTGTAGCCACCCACACTGCCGGCAATAACTGGTGCGGCCATGGATTCAAGTAGGAGAAGGTTTGAAGGGTTGAAGAGAAAGGTGACGAGGAGAAACCCTCAAACGATTTCGCGGGAAGGGATGGAAGCTTCAAATTTGCAGAGGATAGAGGCAAGAGTCGCTAGGGCATGGCTCATGCGTCGGGACGAAAGAGGGGAAAAGGTGGATGAGGAAGAGGAATCGTTAACGCATCGATTTAAAGAATATAAATGCTCCAAAAGGTGAGGCGTCAGAAAACGACAAACGATGTTGACCGCCTTGAAGGACTATGACTTATCGGACGGAACGCTTAAACTGAGACTTTTGAATTGATTTTGCCACAAAAGGAGAGAGAGAGAACCTTCTTAAATTCTGAGAATTTTTATACCAGCTTTAAATGAAGATCTTTTCACAAAATACACATGCCTAACTCCCTTCTAAGAGATGTAAATCTCTCTTCAGGTAAGGCCTTTGTGAAAATATCTGCTAGCTGATTGTTTGTATCAATAAACGATATTTCAATATTGCCATTTGCTACATGATCACGAATAAAATGGTATCTGACCTCAATATGTTTGGTCCTGGAGTGCTGAATTGGATTTTTGGTGAGGTTGATAGCGCTGGTGTTGTCACATAGCAGAGGAATTTTCTTGACTTTGAGTCCAAAATCCTCAAGTTGTTGCTTTATCCATAAGAGTTGTGTACAACAACTTCCAGCAGCTACGTACTCGGCTTCAGCTGTAGATAGTGCTACTGAATTTTGTTTCCTTGAGGACCATGAAATTAAACATCCTGCAAGAAATTGACAACATCCACTGGTGCTTTTTCTATCTACTTTGCATCCAGCATAATCAGCATCAGAATATCCTACTAATTTTACATCACAGGAGTTTGGATACCATAGTCCTAGATCATGAGTCCTGGCTAAGTATCTGAAAATTCTTTTGACAGAAATTAAATGTGATTCTCTAGGGTCGGCTTGATATCTAGCACACATGCATACACTAAATAATATATCAGGTCTACTTGCGGTTAGATAAAGTAATGAACCTATCATACCTCTGTAGATCTTTTGATCTACCTTCTTACCATCCTTGTCACTGTCCATCCTAGTTGATGTACTCATTGGTGTTGACAGTGGCTTGGTGTTTTCAAATCCAAATTTCCTTAGCAGTTCTCTGGTGTACTTTGCTTGACAGATGTGAGTTCCTTCCTTTCCTTGTTTGATTTGAAGTCCAAGGAAGTAGTTAAGCTCTCCCATCATACTCATCTCAAATTCTCCCTGCATTAGCTTTTCAAAATACTTGCACAAGGATTCATCAGTAGATCCAAAGATGATGTCATCCACATAAATTTGAACCAACAGTATATTTTTGACTTTTGTTTTTATAAAAAGAGTGCTATCTACTTGACCTCTACTGAAACCATGTTTTAGGAGAAAGGAACTAAGTCTTTCATACCAAGCTCTAGGTGCTTGTTTTAAACCATATAAGGCCTTATGCAATTTAAAGACATGATTCGGAAAGTTTGTATCATCAAAACCCGGCGGTTGTTCCACATAAACCTCTTCTTTTATAAAACCATTTAGAAAGGCAGATTTAACATCCATTTGAAATAACTTTAAATCTAATGCAGAAGCATAAGCAAGCAAAATTCTAATAGCCTCAAGTCTTGCCACTGGTGCATAGGTTTCATCAAAATCTATGCCTTCCTCTTGACAATAGCCTTGAGCCACCAGTCTGGCCTTGTTTCTTAGAATTACACCAGATTCATCCAATTTGTTTCTGAACACCCATTTAGTGCCGATCACAGGATGGTCTGATGGTCTAGGAACAAGTGACCATACTTGGTTTCTCTTGAATTTATTTAATTCATCTTGCATTGCTATTATCCAAGATTCATCAGTTAAGGCTTCATTGACTGTCTTAGGCTCTAATTGAGATACAAAAGCAAGGTAATCACAAGGAATCAAGTTACCTCTTGTTCTTACTCCTACCGATGGATCACCAATGATGTTTTCAGGTGGGTGATCTTTCTTGTATCTCCATTCCTTTGGAAGAGTTTCATGAGAAATTTCTTCTTGTTGCATTTCTTCCAGAGGCGGATCATCCTTGTCTTCAAGTGATGAGTCTTTCAGTTTATTGGACAGTTCATCTGCATCATCATTATCACTTTCTACTTCCTTTCTCAAGGAGGGGTTAGTTTCATCAAAAATAATGTGTACAGACTGTTCAATCAATAAGGTACGTTTATTAAACACTCTATAGCCTTTGGGTTTAGAGGTGTACCCCATGAAGATGCCTTCATCTGATTTGGCATCCAACTTACCAATGTCTCTTTTTCCGTTGTTGTGAATAAAGCAAGGACATCCAAAGGTTCTGAAATGGCTGATCTTTGGCTTCTTCCCTTTAAACAGCTCATATGCAGTCTTCTTCAGGATTGGCCTGATCATGACTCTGTTGACAATGTAGCTGGCTGTGTTGACTGCTTCTGCCCAGAAATATCTTGGTAACTCATATTCACAAAGCATAGTTCTTGCCATATCCAAGAGAGTTCGGTTCTTCCGTTCGGCTATACCATTTTGCTGTGGTGTCCTTGGTGCTGAGAAATTGTGCTGAATTCCTTGATCATCACAGAATCTAGCAAACTTTTCATTTTGGAACTCACCACCATGATCAGATCGAATGGATACTATACTGAACTTCTGATCCTTCTGGACTTTCTTGCTGAAGCTAACAAAATTATCAAAAGTATCATTTTTGTGTTCTAAGAATGATACCCATGTGAATCTTGAGTAGTCATCTACTATAACAAATCCGAAATTCTTTCCTCCAAGACTGGTAGTTCTCATTGGCCCAAATAGATCCATATGTAGGAGCTCTAAGGGTTTTGAGGTGGTCACCATCGTCTTTGACTTGAAGGAACTCTTTGTGTGCTTTCCCTTAGCACAAGGTCTGCAGACACTTTCTAATTTACCATTGATTTTCGGTAGACCTTCCACAAGATTCCTCTTTCTGAGCTTCCTCAAGCTATCCAAGCTGCAGTGGCCTAGCCTTCTGTGCCACAGATCAGTTGATTGTCTTTGCTGGCTGCCAGACACACATTTTGCTCTTTGAGTTCTTCAAGGTAGAGCACGTACAGATTCTTCTCTCTATTTGCTTCAAAGATGACTGCACCATCCTTCAGTATGCTGCATTTGACTCTTGAAATTTGATTTGATGTCCTCTATCACACAGCTGACTGATACTTAAGAGGTTGTGCTTTAAACCTTTGACTAACAGCACATCTTCTATGACTGTTTTTCCTTTGCTGTTTACTGATCCACTGCCAACTACAGTTCCTTTTCCATTATCTCCATAAGTGACTGTTCCTTCTTCATCTTGGAGATGGGAGAAAAGCTTCAGGTTTCCTGTCATGTGCCTTGAGCACCCACTATCCAAATACCATTTGGATGCTCGAGGATTAACCTGAAATAAAGACATCAAGATTTAGGTACCCAAGTTCTTTGGGTCCTGATGGGTCAGTATCATTACTTTTACTTTTTATTATCCACTTCTTATGTCTTGTTGGACAGGTGGATTTTAAATGTCCTAGCTTATTACAGTGACTACAACATGATGTTATTGTTACTCTTTCTATGTACTTAAAATTTGCTTTATATGCTACATCTTGTTCTGGGGTGAATTTAGGAGTTGGATATTTTTCAGGATAGATTCTTTCTTCTTCATTAATTGGAGGTATGTATCCTAAACCTCGTTTGTTTTTACCAGATCTTCTAGCACCCTTTAATAATAAGGAATTCTTTCCATTTGTAAACTTTTCTAAGGTGCTTTCTGTTGGGTTTTCCATATATCATGTTTTTGATGATCACATTAACATTCTTGAACATTGATTTAATGCAAAATTGATGTGTTAACTAACATGAAAAACACCATGAAAGTGATTGAGTTAAACATTGCTAAATCATACAATGTACATCACTAACAATGTATTTGCATGTAGGTGTACAAGCATGAAAGATGGAACTTTGAAGAGGCATTGAAAAGATGAGCAAAAAAACACAAAAATCTGTCAAAGAGGTGCATCTGTCGACAGATGCAAACTGCCTGTCGACAGATTCACACAGTCATTCTCAGACAGAACTCAGGTTTGCATCTCTGAGTGCATCTGTCGACAGATGCAATGTACCTGTCGACAGATACACACAGACAACCCAGGACAGAGCTCAGGTTTTCTATTCCTGAGTGCATCTGTCGACAGATGAAAACTGCCTGTCGACAGATACACTCAGAAACTCATTTTCCTGAAACCCAGTTCTCAGCCTGAGTCTGCCTGTCGACAGATGCAAGTGCACCTGTCGACAGCCGACGGAAACTTCAGATTTTGGGTTTCCAAATCCGGCCCCACTTGGGTGTTTCCTTCCTCCACGACCCCCACCTTTACCTAACACTATATAAGCATCCTTTTGGAGCCAATTTCGCAGAGAGCAGCCTCCCATCCAAGAGCCTCCAAGGGACCAAGAGGAAAAGCCCCAAATTGCTGCTCTGCTTCAACTTTCCGCCCAGATCGACGTGGAATCACTATCTATGCGGAACTGAAGCCGGATCGTCATCAATTCAACCTTTTACATCGATCAATCTACATCCAATCGAAGTTTGAAGAGCGTTTGGACGATCCACGAGAAGAATTCCAACTGGATTTGTTCCCTAATTCCCAATTCTTCTCCATTTCATAATTTCCATCCAATCGTGTGTGTGTGTGGTTGTGTTTCGAGCATCCCTTGTGCTTGATTCACGTATTTGTGGTTGTTCTGATCGTGTTTCATCAGACAACGTGTGTGTGTTTGAGTTGTAGTGTTGAACTCGCTCATAAGCAGTCGTTTCTGCGTGTGTGTGTGGACGGTGGATGTAGGATACACGAGTTGTGTACTCCGAACCACCTTAAATCATCGTGTTCTGTGGTTTGTTCGCGTTTTGCGATAGATGATTGGTAGGCACGGTGTTCATACGCACGTTTGATTCCCTGTTTTCTCTTAAATCAACTCAAGCGGTCTCACACTTAATTGAATTTGAATCAAATTTCATTAAGATCGCTGTAGCATCGAAAAGAAGCCATCAATAGTTTAAAATTGCCGTAATCTATTCAACCCCCCCCTTCTAGATTACCGTATTGTGTACTTCCGCATAACTCTTCAATTGGTATCAGAGCGGGTTTCTCCGATTTACTGTTGTTCGTCATTTGATCTAGCGATCAGGAGATTTTCGATCTTATGGATTCTAGCAAAGGGTATATGGCCGAGGGACATTCAGTAACCAGGCCACCCTATTTTGATGGCACTGATTATTCTTATTGGAAAAACCGTATGCAGGTATTTTTGAGAGCTCAAAATTACGAGCTGTGGAAGATAGTCAGCAAGGGACCATACGTGTTGCCCGAGGATGAAGACACCTGGACGAAAGACCAAATAGCTAAAGGAACTCTCAACTGGAGCGCACTAAACATGATGCAATGTGCGGTGCATCCAAAGGAGTTCTCAAGAGTCTCCACATGCTCAACAGCAAAAGAGATGTGGGACAAGCTTGAACTCATTTACGAAGGTACGTCCGAGGTAAGGGAAACTAAAGTTAGCATGTTAGTGTCTGAATATGAAATGTTCAAGATGAAAACTGATGAAACCGTATCAGACATGTTTGCAAGATTCATGCTAATAGTTAACGGGCTAAAAGGTCTTAAGAAGGAATACTCTGAAAGTGACTTAGTAAGAAAGATCCTTCGTTCTCTTACTTCATCTTGGAATACTAAGGCCACTGTCATTGAGGATTCCAAAGACCTTTCCAAAATGAAATTGGATGAACTAATTGGCTCTCTAATGACATATGAAATCAACATCAAGAGAAAAGAATTAGAAGAAAATCCTAGGAAGTCAATTGCTCTAAAAGCATCCAATAAAACATCAACAAGCTCCAAGAAATCTATTCAACAAGATAGTGATGAGCAAGAAACATCTAGTGAGAGTGATGATGGTGAAATGGCAATGCTCACTAGACAATTCAAGAAATTTTTGAAGTTCAAGAGGAGAGACACAGGTAATTCCAAACCCTTTCCTAAGAAAAATTTTTCACAGAAATACGAGTCAAACAAAAAATCTGACATTGTTTGTTATGAATGCAAGAAACAGGGGCATATGAGAGGAGAATGCCCGGAACTCAAGAAGAAGCTGAAGAAAGACAAATTCACCTCTAAAAAGGCCAAAGCAATGTTGGCCACCTGGAGTGATGAAGATGAAGATGAAGATGCACAAGAAACATCCGATGATGAAGAAGTGAATGCTTGATGGCCAGGAGTGATGACTCCAGCGAGGTAAATTTCTCATTTGATGATTTCACTGCAAGTGAATGGGAGGAAGCATACACTACTTTATTTGAAAAATTTCGTGAATATAGATATGAGAATAGAGCATTAAAAAGGAAATGCAACTCCCTTGTGCATGATAAGAACAATGATGAACGAATTGCATTCTTAACAAAAGAATTAGAAATGATGAAAATTGATGAAAAAACTCATAATGAAGAAATGGATTGCTTGAAAATAAAATTGCAAGAAACACAAAAAGAAAAAGACTGTTTAAGCCATTCTATTGAATTCCTTCAAGAAGAACAATTGGAAACAAAGAAAAAGTTGGAACAAACTGAAAAGGAATTGAAAGAAAAATCTGAGGACCTAATGAAATTTGTAAAAGGGAAGCAAAATCTAGATGCAGTTTTGGGCACCAAAATACATGTAACCAAGCATGGGTTAGGATATCAACCAGTCAAACAAAAGAAAATAGGAGAATCATTGATCACCTCCTTTATTGATTCTAGCCCAAGCACAAGCAAGCATGCTCCCACAAAGCATAATTCAAGAAAGTCTCAGACCAAGCCAATATTACACAAACAAAATGTTCCCAACAAACAAAAGAAAAAGCCACCTGTCGACAGATACAATGGTGCCTGTCGACAGACAAGAACAGTTTCAATGAATAAACAGTCTATCAAGCAACAGAAAATTGAAAAGAAAATTCCTTCATGCAATGTGTGTAAAAAGATTGGTCATGATGAAAAACAATGTTGGAATAATCCAAAGAAACAAAAAGTCAAACAAGTTTGGATTCCTAAACATCTACTTTGTTGCATGAATGAAATTTTGGGACCCAAAGTAATTTGGGTACCAAAACCTCTTGTCTGATCCACATATGCAGGAATGCCTAGCAGCCCAACATCAAAACAAATGGTACTTGGATAGCGGCTGTTCGAGGCACATGACAGGCGACAAAGGTAAATTCTGTTTCCTAGTGGAGAAAGACGGAGGACAAGTCATTTTTGGAGGTAACAACAAAGGCCAAATCATTGGCACAGGTAATGTTGGTAAGTGTTCCTCCAATTCAATGTTCCAAAGGAAAGCCATTTAATTGCAGTCAAGAGAATCTTCCGATATCTCTCAGGCACATGCAATTGGGTTTTTGGTACCAGCAGGCAGTAGCTTTGATTTGATTTCATATTCTGATGCTGACTATGCTGGATGTAAAATTGATAGAAAAAGCACTAGTGGATTTTGCCAATTCCTTGGCGGTTGCATGGTTTCGTGGGCATCCAAGAAACAACACTCGGTTGCTCTCTCCATGCAGAGGCAGAATATGTCGCTGCAGGAAGTTGTGCAGCTCAAGTGTTGTGGATCAAAAGTCAGTTAGCTGACTATGATGTTCAAATTGGATGCACACCTATCCTATGTGACAACACAAGTGCTATCAACCTTTCAAAAAAACCCTGTCCAACACTCTCGGACTAAACACATAGAAATCCGTCATCATTTCTTGAGAGATGAAGTTGCCAATAAAACCTTGGAACTTATTTTCATTCCCACAGAAAAGCAATTGGCTGATATTTCACCAAACCCTTGTCTGAAGATAGATTCACATCCTTAAGAAGAGAATTGGGTTTGTGTAAAATGCAATGAAACTAACTCTCCATATTGGAGTACATGCTCTTTATGTGTGAATGACTATGTGGTATATCAAATGGTGAACTGTGGAAGAACAAGTTCGGCTTGTTTGGAAACTATCATCATGCGTGAGGAAATATTCTCCGCCAAGTATCCATAGTCCCATTACATATAAAGGTCCTGTACTTCACATAGGATTTTTAGTTTCCTTACATTTTATCATGTTAACTCCATTAAACAATGTTTTTTCTGTGACCATGTGCTTGTGTATGACATTCTTGAAATGAACATGTTTGCCTTGTATCAAATGCTTGTGTGAATCCTTGCTTAGATGTTGTGTCAACACGTGCACACACTATGGGGGAGTGAGTTAAGGATAGATGAGTATTTTATTGAGGAAACTCATCATACATCTACTTGTTGAATTCTCACTTCCTTGAACTCAATGTGCAATCAATCTGAAACCAGAAAAATCCTCTCTGTTCATATCTGTCGACAGACACATTCCATCTGTCGACAGATACAATCAGTCTTGTTCTGACAGAAACCTCAACTCCTCAGTCTGTGTGCATCTGTCGACAGACAGACTTCTTCTGTCGACAGATACACACATTCTTCCTTACTTTTCAAATCCTTCTTCATACTTTTAAAGAAAAGTGTTCCTTACTTGATTTAAAGGTAAACCTTGGTCTGTTTGTGTGCAATATAACCCTTCATATCCACTTCATGTCAAAGTCATGAACCAAGTCTAAATGTTGTTTGATGCATGACCTGATTAAGGTCTTTTTAGATCATTTTGAACATAATGAGCAAACCAAATGATTTTTAAACATCTCTTTTGAATAACTCCCTTGTCGTTAAACATGAATCTAAAATGATTTGAAAACTCAGAAAGCTCTTGAATTTAATGTTCTACATTACAACTTGCCTAAAGAAATCTCATGTACTTGACAAAAAGTAAAAATAATAATAATAAAAAAAAGGGAGAAAAGCTACCTATTTCTTCGGTTCAATCAAAGTTATATTTCTTTATGGGATGGAGGTAGAGCAATGATGAAAATGACTAAGTAACCGGGGACATGGGCATCACAATGTCGGTCTTCGCGTCAAAAGGTTGTTTCATTATCTCTATACAATGGCTTGATGGACACTCACATTGAGTAACTGGGGGTATTGGCATCACAAATGTCTACCTTCACATGAAAAAGTGAAAGTGCTCCTCATTGCCACTCTTTTCCATCTTCGTTGTTTAAAGATTCTAAAATCATACCAGAAATAGAGTGAAGCCTCCGAAAATTTTTGTGTCAAGTCCAATGTGTTTCTTCGGTAAGACATTATTGTGGGCATTTAATTCAATTGTCATCTGACTATCATCTCTATTTAAATGCATGTTTGTCTTCAACGGCCTTAATCAAAAGAGTTATTTAATTTTCACTGGCTTTTGTGAAATGTGTTCCTCATGATCTAATTAAAGAACTTATCATTTTTAATTCAAAATCATTTTAGATTTGTGTCATGTCTTCATCTTAATGGATATGGATTTTTGTCTTGCACATACACCCATTTTGCCTTAAAACAACAAATGAACACTTGTCCCTTTGAAAATTTTGACAAAAATCAAGTTTTCACCAAAAAGGAGTTATCTGTCGACAGATAGACTTGCATCTGTCGACAGACGACGGCCCAGATCCATTTTTTCAAAAAACCCTCGCGCCGGTTCACCTCCTTTTTGTGGGGCCTTCCTTTTAAAACCCTCCAAGTCCATTCTAAGGCCACCCACGACCCTTTTTCACCCCTCCTTCTCTTGTTCCCTCCTCCGTCTCCGACGATCCTGCTCCTCGTCTGGGATCCCTCCACTCTCCCTTCACACCATTCTCATCCTTCCTCCTGCGATGGCACCCAAATCGAAGCTTCTCGCTCGCCGTCGTCGCGCTCCGACGGACGCCGGAGAAAGCTCCAGGGCTCCTTCTGAACGCCGCAGCAAGCATCGTGAGGATCGGTTGCCGGAACTCATCGTTCCTCAAGGTCTCCGTCTTATCCGACCCAACGGCAAATTCAAGAAGATTGTCCAATCCCGGTATGTGGACTTTGAGTCCTTAGCACCGATGTTCCCCTCACTCCTACCTTATTTTGACACTCAAGGGTGGACATCCTTCTTATACTCCCACTTGCAATACTGTCCAACTGCCGTATCCGAGTTCTACAATAACTTAGGGCTTTCCGATCAGGGAGATATCTACTCTTCGGTGAAAGGCACTCGTTTTCGCCTCACCGCAAATCTTCTCTCCACAGCCCTTGAAATTCCAAACTCAGGAGTTGAAATCTTCAACTACAATCCCTCTGCTTCTGAGTACTATGAGCTTCTCACGTTGGAACCTTATGACACTACCAAGAAGATTGCTCGTCTCAACGCCAACTCCTTTCCTCCCTTGATCGGATGATCCATCACATCTTCACTACCTTGATCGTCCCGAAGGATGGAAGTCGAGAGTTAGTCACCGAGGTCCATAAATCCCTATTCATATTTTTCCTCAAGTGTCAAGAAATCAATCTTCCTGAACTCATGATAAGCCTCATCCGTCGGTGTTTCTCTAACACCAAAAGATCAATGCCATATGCTTGCCCCATCACTTCTCTTCTTATTTTCCTTGGCATTCCTATCCCTCCAAGTGAGCTCATCTCACTAAAATCCCGAAGTGCCTTTGACCTCACCGCCGCCAACCGCATGGGCTACAAACTTGTAGACGGCGTCGTCACAAGGACTCTCAAGGGAAAGGAACCACAAGGAGCTGAAGTGTCAACCGATGAAGAAGACAATGAAGATGTTGAAGCAAATGAGGGCAGTGATGAAGACCCTCAAGATGAGCAAATGCCTGACCAAGCTCAAGAGTTTGATGATGTACCTATGCCTCCACAACAATCCGTTCATGATTACTTGGCACAAATCCATCAAGAAATGATTTCAGGATTTGCTCGGATGACGTCAAGATTTGATCAAGTGGACGCTCGCCTCAACACTTTAGATGACCGTCTTGACCACCTCTACTCCGAGAGAGATGGATCCCGTCACCCTCCTCCTGCTGGACATGACGATGAATAGAGGGTCTCAGGGTCATTAGAGGTCACTAAGAGTCTTAGATGGGAATTAGTCTCACTTGTCTTGTCGTCTTTTGCTTGTTCATGTTACTTCCCTTTCTTGAGAGTCATGTAATCATTATCGCATGTACTGTGAAATTTCAATGATAAATCAATGAAAACTCAGTTCATGTTCTTTTGTCTCTAACTGTGCATGACTTGACTTTTTGCATGTTGTCAAAAAGGGGGAGAACATCAATATATGCATCAATTGAATATTTTTGTCATCATCAAAAAGGGGGAGATTGTTGGGTTTTCCATATATCATGTTTTTGATGATCACATTAACATTCTTGAACATTGATTTAATGCAAAATTGATGTGTTAACTAACATGAAAAACACCATGAAAGTGATTGAGTTAAACATTGCTAAATCATACAATGTACATCACTAACAATGTATTTGCATGTAGGTGTACAAGCATGAAAGATGGAACTTTGAAGAGGCATTGAAAAGATGAGCAAAAAACACAAAAATCTGTCAAAGAGGTGCATCTGTCGACAGATGCAAACTGCCTGTCGACAGATTCACACAGTCATTCTCAGACAGAACTCAGGTTTGCATCTCTGAGTGCATCTGTCGACAGATGCAATGTACCTGTCGACAGATACACACAGACAACCCAGGACAGAGCTCAGGTTTTCTATTCCTGAGTGCATCTGTCGACAGATGAAAACTGCCTGTCGACAGATACACTCAGAAACTCATTTTCCTGAAACCCAGTTCTCAGCCTGAGTCTGCCTGTCGACAGATGCAAGTGCACCTGTCGACAGCCGACGGAAACTTCAGATTTTGGGTTTCCAAATCCGGCCCCACTTGGGTGTTTCCTTCCTCCACGACCCCCACCTTTACCTAACACTATATAAGCATCCTTTTGGAGCCAATTTCGCAGAGAGCAGCCTCCCATCCAAGAGCCTCCAAGGGACCAAGAGGAAAAGCCCCAAATTGCTGCTCTGCTTCAACTTTCCGCCCAGATCGACGTGGAATCACTATCTATGCGGAGCTGAAGCCGGATCGTCATCAATTCAACCTTTACATCGATCAATCTACATCCAATCGAAGTTTGAAGAGCGTTTGGACGATCCACGAGAAGAATTCCAACTGGATTTGTTCCCTAATTCCCAATTCTTCTCCATTTCATAATTTCCATCCAATCGTGTGTGTGTGTGGTTGTGTTTCGAGCATCCCTTGTGCTTGATTCACGTATTTGTGGTTGTTCTGATCGTGTTTCATCAGACAACGTGTGTGTGTTTGAGTTGTAGTGTTGAACTCGCTCATAAGCAGTCGTTTCTGCGTGTGTGTGTGGACGGTGGATGTAGGATACACGAGTTGTGTACTCCGAACCACCTTAAATCATCGTGTTCTGTGGTTTGTTCGCGTTTTGCGATAGATGATTGGTAGGCACGGTGTTCATACACACGTTTGATTCCCTGTTTTCTCTTAAATCAACTCAAGCGGTCTCACACTTAATTGAATTTGAATCAAATTTCATTAAGATCGCTGTAGCATCGAAAAGAAGCCATCAATAGTTTAAAATTGCCGTAATCTATTCAACCCCCCCCTTCTAGATTACCGTATTGTGTACTTCCGCATAACTCTTCACTTTCCAGTGTATTGTTTTCTTTATTTAATTCATTTACCGTTTTTCTTAAATCATCTGAGCTTTCCTATTTTTCTAGGTCAATGATTTGTTTGTTCTTGTCTTTTAAGTCTTCACATAATAGTTCATTTCTTCTCTTAAGCTCCATTATCTGTTTTTCTAGTTCTTCATGTTCAGATTTTAAATCTGAGTTGGTATTTTCGAGACAGGTGATATTTTTCTTGCTTAGCTTAAGTAGTTTAGACACTTCTTTGTACTTATCGTAGAGTTCATTAAATGCACTTTCCAAATTATCGGAATCTGAGTCATTACAGGAATCAAAAGAGGAATCAGAAGTTACCTTATCCTCGGTATTTGCCATAAGAGCCAGGTTGGCTTCTTCTTCTTCACTGCTGGAGCTTGACTCACTATCTGAGTCGCTGCTGTTTTCCCATGCAGCTGCCATGGCTTTCTTTTTGTATCTTCTGAACTTCTTGGAGCTGTCCTTCTTCTTGTGATCATTTTTCTTTAGCATTGGACAGTCTGCCTTGATATGTCCAGGCTTCTTGCATTCATAGCAAAGTGGCTCATTCCTCTTCTGATCTTTTCCGTCTGGTCTCTTGAGATCTTTGTTTTTCTTGAAATACCTCCTACCAGACTGGAACTTCTTCTTTTTGGCCAAGATTCTCTGCAATCTTCTTGACAGCATGGCTTCTTCATCATCACTATTTTTGCTATCTTCACTGTCATCCAAGGATTCATCAGATGCGTCCCATTAGCTTTAAGCGCATTGGACTGCTTCTTTCTACTGGAGGATTCTCCTAATCTTTCCATATTTATTTCATGGGCCATGAGAGACCCGATGAGTTTTTCTACTGACATTCTCTTAAGGTCATTAGCTTCTTCGATAGCTGTGACCTTTGCCGTCCATGAAGATGGCAAGGATCTGAGAATCTTCCTTACCATATCTGCAATCTCATATGACTTTCCTAGACTGGCTAGACCATTAGTGATGTCAGTAAATCGACTAAACATTTGAGTAATAGACTCACCTGATTGCATTTGAAATCTTTCATACTGAGTGACAAGAATGTCGATTCTTGTCTCCTTTACTTTGTCTGTACCTTCATACGTAATCCTTAGCTTTTCCCACATTTCCATGGAGGATTTGCAAGCTGAGACTCTGTTGAACTCCTTCTTGCTTAGAGCACAACATAGAATGATTTAGCTTTACAGTTCAAGGAGATTTTCTTTCTATCTTCATCTGTCCATTGTGCTTTCTCATTTGTGACGACCAGATCACCTTCTTCCACTATCGACCAGATTTGATAGTCGTGGCCTTGTAGAAAGTATTCCATCC
The DNA here is from genome assembly GCA_014218235.1 of Colocasia esculenta. Taxonomy (NCBI): domain Eukaryota; kingdom Viridiplantae; phylum Streptophyta; class Magnoliopsida; order Alismatales; family Araceae; genus Colocasia; species Colocasia esculenta. The sequence goes on along the minus strand of CM024754.1, from coordinate 74,037,192 downwards.
TGGTCTTCCAATAAGTATAATCTTCACCGTCGAACAAAGGAGGTCTGTTGACAGACTGACCTTCGATGTGACCTTGGGCTGCCATGGATCTTTACTCTACAGATCGTTGGATCTTGTTCTTTGTCGAAGAGACTCGCTCTGATACCACTTGTTGCCCGGTTGGCTAACCCAGAGGGGGGTGAATGGGTCTTTAAGTAAAATTTATCTGATAAATACCTGCGCTCAAACAAACATAAAGAGTTCTTGGAAGGGATTAGTAATGGTTAGTAAAAGCAACAATCACACGATAAAGACAATCACACAACACACAGATTTATCCTGGTTCAGATCTCCTCTCCTTAGGAGTCCTACGTCCAGTCCCTGAGCAACCCTCAGGATTTCACTAACTAGGGTACAATCCCCCTACGGACAAAAACAACCACCCAGCTCAGCTGGTCTTCCTTCACTCCTGAAGGGAACACAACACCCTGGTACCACCAGGTCTTCCTTCACACACGAAGGGAAGAACGCAAGAAAATCTTGAAGGAAATGACTAGCCCCTAGATCAAGCTTTTACAAAACTCAATCTGAAGCTACAAGCACTGAGAGTCAAAGATCTACACAGTGGACTCTCTCAGAACTAATCTAGCTCTTCCTTGATTTTCTTTTCGCAGTACAAGGAGCTAAGAGCCAAGATCGAAAGGAGAGAATTTCTGGCTCTAGAGATTTTCTGAAGACTTGAAAGTAGCAGAGTTCTAGACTCTCTTGAATGACAATATTGCTTCCTTCCTTGATCGATTGTCTGTCTTCAGAACTTCGTCTTGTATTTATATCTCCAATTTGAATAAGGATGAAGAGATGACCGTTGTCTCACAGCTTTAGTGAACGTTAGACTGAAGGATTTGTGGAAGCTTCCTGTCGACAGTCTTTTGTTCTTTGGAGCACGCAAAGTGATGAGATCTTCTGAGTTGGCTTGTAGTTCTATCTGTGTCAGATGTTGTAGGATAGTATATCCTTAAGGTTCTGCAAGGTTGAGCTTTAATGGTAGACAGCTATACTATCTCCAGATGTCAATCAACATTAGAGCAGATAGACACAAATATGGTAGTGACAGTTTATCGTGCTAGAAGATGCATGCAGAGGATACACGAGAATGGAAGATATGTTCTGTATCCGTGCAGAGATACGTTCAGTCTTTATTAAATGCATGGCAGTCAGACAGACGTGATGCGACTTTGACTATTCAACGTAGCTTAAATCAAGGAAAACATTTAATTAATGGAAACATGACTTATGCAGTCGTTATGAAAGTCTGATAGAATCGTTGTGATCAAGTTGCTGTAGACTCATAAGAAGTTGTTATGATATCTTATGAAATCGTTACCACAACCAAGTCGTTCTATAACAGATGATATAAGAAATCGTTATGAAACATGGCAAGTCGTTCTGATTCCGAAGAAATCGATATGAAACACTTATCGAATCGTTATGAGATGCAAGTCGTTGTAATTCTCTAAAGAAATCGTTACGATGACCTACAGAATCGTTATGACGAGCAAGTCGTTATTGTTGCCCAGCTAGCTAGCCCAGAGGGGGGGGGTGAATGGGTTATTAGAACTTCGATGTTTGATTAAAACCTGTTTACTGAAAAGATTGCACAACTTAATAACAAGGTTAGAGTTAGAGCAAACAAGACAACAATCACACAAAACACAACCACAAGACACAAGGATTTTATCCTGGTTCGGAACTCCTCTCCACAGGAGACCTACGTCCAGTCCCTGAGCAATACCTCAGGATTTTACTACCAAGGGTACAATCCCCCTTAAGGATCCTTACACCCAGCCTCAACTGGTCTTCCTTCAACCTGAAGGGTACAACAACCACCCTGGATACCACCAGGTCTTCCTTCGTCCAGAAGGGAACAACAACCACCCTGGATACCACCAGGTCTTCCTTCGTCCAGAAGGGAACACACACTAATCAGAAAAAGGTTGTGAAAACAGGCTTCAGATTCTAGCTTGACCAGCTACAACCTGAAGCTCCTAGGCCCTCGAGAGAGAAAGAGATTTAACAAGGTTTTTCTCTCCAAGGACCACACAGGCTCTTACAAATGAGAAGAATCCTTTTGAGCACAGAGAGCTAAGAGCTTAGAACAAGGTTTGGAGTGGAGGCTTCGCTCTTCTTCAAAGTTCTAAAGATTCTAAGAGATGGATTTCTTTCTTCTTGTAAAATCCAGCGCAGTTCCTCTCTCTATGTCTGTGTGTTTTTCTTTTCGTCTTGAGTCTTCTATTTAAACTGCTGATTCAAATTCGAACGTTGAAATGTCCGTTGTCTCTTATCCTTGTGTACGTTAGACTGGTTACTGAGGAAGCTTCTGATCGTCAGTCTTTTATCCTGGTGTACACGCCAAAGAGATGTCATAGAACTTTGTATCTTGTGTCCAACGTTGTCCAGATGAGTCTTGTCAGATATCTGTAAGCATATCATCAATAAATAGAAGACAGCTAGGACTGCTGTCTATTGTTAGTTGAGATGGAACAGATATTGCAGTATATAGCAAAGCTCCTTTCTGTTCAAGAAAAAGTACGTAGACAGAGTAGCATAGAAATGGAAGATATTGTCTGCATGCATGGGAGATACGATCGGAGAGCATTTAATGCAAAGCAGTCAACGGACAAGATATGACTTTGACTTTTCAACGCTATTAAAAAAACATTATACTGATGCATCAAGAAATTCGATAAAGAGAATCTTGCTGACTTCATAACTTATGAAATCGTTATGAGTTATAGCAAGTCGTTATGAACTGTAAAGAAATCGTTGTGATAACTTATGAAGTCGTTGCGCGTTCTAAAGAAATCGTTGCAAGAAATCGTTATGACTAATAAGGAAGTCGTTACGCGAAATCGTTATGACTAATGAAGAAGTCGTTACGCGAAATCGTTATGACTAATAAAGAAGTCGTTGCGCGAAATCGTTATGACTAACAAAGAAGTCGTTGCGCGAAATCGTTATGACTAACAAAGAAGTCGTTGCGCGAAATCGTTATGACTAATAAAGAAGTCGTTGCGCGAAATCGTTATGACTAATAAAGAAGTCGTTACGCGAAATCGTTATGACTAATAAAGAAGTCGTTGCGCGAAATCGTTATGACTAATAAAGAAGTCGTTGTGCGAAATCGTTATGACTAACAAAGAAGTCGTTGCGCGTTCTAAAGAAATCGTTACGAGGTCTAAAAGAAGTCGTTACGGCTAGAGAGTCGTTGCGAGTTCTAAAGAAATCGTTACGAGGTCTAAAGAAGTCGTTACGGCTAGAGAGTCGTTGCGAGTTCTAAAGAAATCGTTACGAGGTCTAAAGAAGTCGTTACGGCTAGAGAGTCGTTGCGAGTTCTAAAGAAATCGTTACGAGGTCTAAAGAAGTCGTTACGGCTAGAGAGTCGTTGCGAGTTCTAAAGAAATCGTTACGAGGTCTAAAGAAGTCGTTACGGTAACGATTCGAGTGCTCCGGTCAAAGAGTAAGTCGTTCTGCTTATCAAAGAAGTCGTTACAGGGACTTAGATAGAAATGATGGGACTTACCAGATTGTCTTGATCTTTCATTTTTCTTTTGCTTCCTGTTCTCAAGGCTCAAGAAATCTATTAGTGTTATTTTGTTAATCATCAAAATTAATATATAAATAAATGGAAATATTTATTATGGGGACAGTTTGGTCATCAATCTCCCCCTTTTGATGATGACAAAATATACTAAACATCATACAAAAATGAAATATGTTTTTCAGATTTACGTTAGTTGTCTCCCCCATTTTGTCATTAGGCAAAAAGATAAGCTGTGAGACAAAGAAGAGAGAAAGATTTTTATTAAGAAGGAGAAAGATAATACAGAGGAGATAACAAGGAGGCATGCTGTGAGATGACAGCCCATGCCTTGATCTCAAGATCCTCAAAAATTTGCAGAAACACTCCAAAGGTAACTGAGAAGGAGGGTCCCATGGAAGGGATGTTCCTCTGAATGTAGAGTTGCCTTTGCTGCTCTATGAACTCTCCATACTGAGTTTTGTCCAAAATAAATCTGAAGTAGGTACTCTTGCCAAAACTGGCCCTGTGGAGAAATCTGTCCAAGGAAATTGGATAGTGAAGTTGTTGATTTAACAGATCCTGCTTTAGGGCAAAGAAGGCAGAATATCTGGCTGCCCAGACAGCATAGAGCTCTGGTAAGGGAGCGATGGAATTGAGATCCATAAAGGCTTCTGCAGAAAGAGTCGGCTTCCTCGACTGACCAGATCTTGATTGACAGCTTCCAACTGCTGATAAGAAGCCCGATATAGAAGCTCCCATTCTGATGAGGTGAGGCGTTCACACTCAGAAATGAGTGGAGCTAAGGTCAGAGAAGAGATGCGGCCAGAGTGATATTCTCTGAAGATGAACCGCAAGAAGGAGGGAGATCGGCCCTGCTTTGCTGACATCCGGCCCAGCTGCCTTGCAAACATATCTAGAGCCTGAGATCCAGCATCGGAATTAAGCACTAACGAGTGCAGCTTCGGCAGAAGCACTGGAAAATCAACCTTGAAGGAGACAAAATCGACTGTAAGAGGAAGGTTGATTGGGGATTCTGATTGCAGCACAGTAAGCTTGGAGTTGAACTGACAAAACTGAACTTCTGGAATGTTGTTCAAATAACAGAAGTCACTGTACAGTTGAAAGGCTCTGGCAACACGAATTTCCTTCAGAATGAAGGATCCCCAAGTGTTCTTGTGCTGGAAGATAAACCACTCAGAGAAGGTGAGTGGGTGAGCTCTGAGAGAGATAGATTCGGCCCTTGCAGTCAGGTATTTTGAGTACTGAGCCTTGTTTCCTTTGATAGCTGCCCACTGATCTTCAGTCTTGAACTCAGTGCCCTCAAAGATTTTGGACTTGAAAGGTTGAGATATCTGAGTAAAAGGAAGAACAATGGCTAGGTGTTCGGAGAGGTTGAGGAAAGGAATACCATAAATGGTAGAAAGAATGCATTTCTGGAGGTATTCTTTGTAGATTGGTCTTCTCTTAGGATCAAGGGTAAGAGAGTACCATAAAGGGGGGTAGAGAGAAGTAGAAGGGGTGCTTAGAGAGGAAGAGGTTTTTCTCTTTTTGAAGACAGGACTAGGAGGGTCAGTCCTGTGAATGTGAGAGGCTGTAGAAAGAATGGTGAGGAGAGTGTTCCTTTCAAAAAGGTCTGGAACATTGGTGTCAAAAATGCCAAGAGGCAGAGGTTTGACTGGAGGAAAGGTAACAGAATTAGGAGGAGTAGGAGGATAGAACAAGTGTTTAGGATTAAAGGAAGAGGTTGGTTGAGGATGAGATGTTTGGGTTTTAATAGGTGAAGGTTGAGGAGTTAATGAGGATGAAGCTGAGATGAGAGCTGGAGAAGGTGAGAAGGAGGGTTGAGAGGAAGTAGAGGATGAGGAAGGTTTGGTGCGAGGCATGGGATGTTTTATGGTTGGTGGAGCAGGAGGTGCAGTAGGAGGAGATGAAGGTGTGGAGAGGGTTGGAGTGGCAAGAGAAGAAGAATCAGGGGCCTTGGAGACTGATACTGGCTCTTTTCCTTTGGCCTGACTTTCTCTGACTGCAGGAGAGGGTCCTGAAGACCCTGAGGCTGCCACTGGTCCGGGTGACCTTACAACAGATGGCCCTGATGGCCCTGACTCCTGAACTGGCGGCCCTGTTGGCCCTGAGACTTCTGCAGGAGGCCCTGGTGGCCTAGGAACTTCAGCTGGAGGCCCTGGTGGCCTAGGAACTTCAGCTGGACTGCTCTGAGTAGGTGCAGGAGGGACACCACTAGATTTTGAAATACTAGCCAGCAAATTTTTCATATCAGACATTTCCTTATTGAAATACCTCATTGCATTTCTTATTGAGGATACATCTGAGGAGGTTGACACTTGATTTGAAACGATTCCTTGTATACCAGACTGAACTGATGCCAACATCTCTCCTTGGGCTTTTAACAAAGCCATAACATGCTTCAACTTGACTTTCCTATGGCCCTTCCTTGACCTCCTGTGAACAACTCTTTTCTGCTTACTTGGCTGAGAGACAGGCTCCTCAAGATTTACAGCTGCACTTGGGCCTTCACTATCATCAACCAAGGCTTCATTCTCTGGCTTTTCACTCTCAGCATGCTCCCCCTGAATGGGAGCAGGGACTTCAAAACTTTCTTGCTCCCCCTGAGCAGGAGCTTCTTCCAAGACGACATCTTCATCAGGTCCACCTGCCTTAGAAGAGGCTGAGATGGAGGGAACAGAGTCCAAAATCTCTCTCAAAATAGAGGTGACTAAGGTGGTGGGCGAGGAATCAGCCACACCAGCTGCACCCTCTACCAATTGAGCTTCGGATAGGCATCCCACAGCTGACTCAACTGGTTCTTGCTCTGCTGGACTTGCTGCTTCTTGCTCTACTTCTACTGCCTCTGGAATATCTGCAATAACTGCTTCTCCTTCAGCCACAGAGGATTTCGACCAAACTCCTTCTTGCACTGAAAAGCCACTTTTCTTCAGGTTCCTGGACCTTATAGACTGGCCCATCTTTTCAGCTACCGCCCCTGACAGATCTACTCCAAAGTGCTTGAAAATCTTGGTCAGAAGATGGGCATATGGAAGGGAAACATTCAACTTGCTCTTTGTTTCCCATAACTGAGCATGTGCAACCATCATTCGCTCAGTCATCACTGCGGCCAGGTTTATCTCTTTGTTCTGGATTGCCCAGAACATTATGTCCGAATCTGCCCTAGTGCATGAAGAAAAGGTAGCACTACGGGGAACTAAGATTTGGCAGACTATAAAGTGCAGCAACCGGTTGAACGCGGACATCTGATTAATATCCAGCTTCCCATCCTTCAACTTAAATCCTGGACCGATGATCCCGAGACCTTTGACTTCATCATTCACAGAGTGAATGCCACTAAATCCTGAGGTCTTCACTCCAAACAGATCACGCAACAGCTCATGGGTTATTCTGATTTGGATACCCTTGACAGAGGAAACAAGGGATCCATCTGCTTCTGACTTCAGACAGATGTAGAAGGCTTTTACCAAGTCCGGGTAGCTTACCTCACTGAATGTGACCACATCCATCCACTGCGATCTTCTTATAGTATCAACTAGCCTGGCCATGCCACTCTTCTCAAGATTCTGAACATCCACCGCCTTATTTCCGCAAATCTTTGTCTTCACAAAAGTAAATCTTTCTTGCTCCTTTGGGGATAAATACTCAGCACTGTAGCCCCCAACACTTCCGGAGATCAACGGAGCGGCCATGGGTGCAGAGAAGAAAGGATTTTGGAAGGGAGGATGATGGAAGGGACGGAAGTTTTCGAAGGAGTTCTTCGCGGGAAGAGAAGAAGGCTTCGAAAGTTGCAGAGAGACGATCCCAAAATCGTTAGGGCATCAGCTTTAGGTGAACAGATAGAGAATAAAAAGGGTAAAGGTGGAAGGCGAATCGATCTCAAAACGGTTTGGATAAATTAATATTACTTTAATGACGGGAGCGCCAAAAGGCGGCAAAGGTAGAAAGCGACAAAAAGGTTTGACAAGTCAAACAACTTTCTACACAGAAGCGGTCAAAGCATATAGATAATCAGAGTTTTGTTTAATTTTAACGGAGAGAGAACTTTTCATTTAATCTGAAAAATTTATATGTCAATAACATCACAGAAATTCTTTCACAAATTGCACATCCCTAGTTCCCTTCTAAGAGATGTAAATCTCTCTTCAGGTAGGGCTTTTGTGAAGATATCTGCCAATTGACCATTTGTATCTATAAACGAAATTTCTAAATTACCACTAGCTACATGGTCTCGAATAAAATGATATCTTACCTCAATGTGTTTCGTCCTTGAGTGTTGAACTGGATTTTTGGTGAGGTTGATGGCACTAGTATTATCACACAATAGAGGAATTGATTTGATGTGAATGCCGAAATCTTCAAGTTGTTGCTTTATCCAAAGAAGTTGTGTACAGCAACTTCCAGCAGCAACATATTCCGCCTCAGCTGTTGATAGAGCTACTGAATTTTGTTTCTTGGATGTCCATGATATTAAGCATCCTGCAAGAAACTGACAACATCCACTGGTGCTTTTTCTATCTACTTTGCAACCAGCATAATCAGCATCTGAATATCCTATTAGATTTATCTCACAAGATCTAGGATACCAGAGACCTAAATCATGAGTTCTAGCTAAGTATCTAAATATTCTTTTTACAGAGATTAAGTGAGACTCTCTAGGGTCTGCCTGATATCTAGCACACATGCATACACTGAACAGAATATCTGGTCTACTGGCAGTTAAGTAAAGTAATGATCCTATCATACCTCGATAATTCTTTTGATCTACCCTTTTACCTTTTTGATCACTGTCCATTCTGGTTGATGTGCTCATTGGAGTTGATAATGGCTTTGCATCTTCAAATCCAAATTTCTTCAACAGCTCTTTGGTATACTTTGCTTGACAGATATGAGTGCCATCCTTCCCTTGCTTAATTTGCAATCCAAGGAAGTAGCTTAACTCCCCCATCAAGCTCATTTCGAATTCTCCCTGCATAAGCTTTTCAAAGTACTTGCAAAGAGATTCATCAGTAGATCCAAAAATAATATCATCCACATAGATTTGTACAAGAAGTATATGTTTAACTTTAGATTTTATAAATAATGTACTATCTACTTTACCTCTAGTGAAACCATGATTTAATAAGAAATTACTGAGCCTTTCATACCAGGCTCTAGGAGCTTGCTTTAGACCATATAAGGCCTTATGTAGTTTAAATACATGATTTGGAAATTCAGAGTCGTCAAAACCTGGAGGTTGTTCAACATAAACTTCCTCCTTGATGAAACCATTTAAAAAGGCTGATTTGACATCCATTTGAAAAAGTTTTAAATCAAGTGCGGATGCATAAGCAAGTAAAATCCTAATGGCCTCAAGTCTAGCTACAGGTGCATAAGTTTCATCGAAATCTATGCCTTCCTCTTGGGAGTAGCCTTGAGCCACCAATCTGGCTTTGTTCCTTAAGATTATTCCAGACTCATCCAGTTTATTTCTGAACACCCATTTGGTGCCAATAACTGAATGATTGGATGGTCTAGGAACAAGTGACCATACTTGGTTTCTCTTGAACTGATTTAGTTCATCTTGCATGGCTAGTATCCAAGATTCATCAGATAAAGCTTCATTGACTGTCTTAGGCTCTACTTGAGAAACAAATGCTAAATAGTCGCATGGAATTACATTACCTCTAGTTCTTACCCCTACAGATGGATCACCAATGATGTTTTCAGGAGGGTGATCTTTCTGATGTCTCCATTCCTTTGGAAGATCTTTATGTTGGATTTCTGTTTGCTGCAGTTCTTCCAGAGTTGGATCCTCTTTGTCCTTAATTGAAGTTTTCTTTAATTTTTCGGACAAGACATCTGCATCATCAATGTCACTAATTTCTTCCTTTTTCAAGGAAGGGTTAGATTCATCAAAAATAACATGTACTGATTGTTCAATTAATAAGGAACGTTTATTGAAAACTCTATAACCTTTAGGTTTAGAGGAATACCCCATGAAAATGCCTTCATCTGATTTGGCATCCAACTTACCAATGTCCCTTTTTCCATTGTTATGGATGAAGCAAGGACATCCAAATATTCTGAAATGGCTAATCTTTGGCTTCTTTTCTTTGTAGAGTTCATAAGCAGTCTTTTTCAGAATTGGCCTGATCATCACTCTATTTATGATATAACATGCAGTGTTGATAGCTTCGGCCCAGAAATATCTTGGCAGATCATATTCTGATAACATTGATCTTGCCATATCCAAAAGAGTTCTGTTTTTCCTCTCAGCAATTCCATTCTGTTGAGGTGTCCTTGGAGCTGAGAAGTTGTGCTCAATTCCTTGATCATCACAGAACTTCGAAAACTTTTCATTCTGAAACTCACCACCATGATCTGATCGAATAGAGACAATTGAGAATTTCTGATCTTTCTGAACTTTCTTACTGAAGCTGACAAAATTCTCAAATGTGTCATCTTTGTGCTCTAAAAAGGATACCCAAGTGAATCTTGAATAATCATCAACTATTACAAATCCAAAATTCTTTCCTCCCAAACTGGTAGTCCTCATTGGCCCAAATAAATCCATGTGAAGTAGTTCTAAGGGCTTTGAGGTGGTTACTACAGTCTTTGATTTGAAGGAGCTCTTGGTGTGCTTTCCTCTTGCACAAGGTCTGCAAATGCTATCCAATCTGAAATTCACCTTTGGCAGTCCTTCAACTAGTTTTCTTTTTCTGAGCTTGTTCAGCCCATCCAAGCTGCAGTGGCCCAATCTTCTGTGCCACAACTCAGTTGATTTATCTTTGCTAGCTGCCAAACACACATCTTGATCCTTGAGTTCATCGAGATATAGAACATACAAATTTCTTTCTCTGTAGGCTTCAAATATGACTGCACCATCTTTAAGATACTGCATTTTGATTCTTGAAACTGAATTTGATGGCCTTTGTCACACAACTGGCTGATGCTGATGAGATTGTGCTTTAACCCTTTGACCAGCATTACATCCTTTATGACTGATTTTCCTTTGATGTTCACAGACCCGCTTCCTATCACAGTCCCTTTTCCATTATCTCCATAGGTGACTGTACCTTCTTCAGCTTGGAGATCAACAAATATCTTCTTGTTGCCTGACATATGCCTTGAGCACCCACTATCCAAATACCATTTGGATGCTCGAGGGTTAACCTGAAATGAGAACATCAAGCTTTAGGTACCCAAATTCTTTTTGGGTCCTGATTGGTTAGTATCATCAACTTTACCTTTTAATATCCATTTTTTATGTCTTGTTGGGCATGTCATTTAATATGTCCTAACTTGTTGCAGTGACTGCAGCAGGATAACTTAGTTACTTTTTCTATGTATTTGAAATCAGCTTTGTATGCTACATCTTGTTCGGGTACAAATTTTGGTGTTGGATATGTTTTAGGGTATATTATGGTTTCTTCATTATCTGGGGGTGTATATCCTAATCCATTTTTCTTTTTACCCGATCTCCTAGCACCTTTTAATATTAAAGAGTTTTTACCATTGGTAAATTTTTCTAGGGTGCTTGCTAGTGTATTGTTTTCTTCTTTTAATTCATTTACAGTTTTTCTTAAATCATCTGAGTTTTCCTGTTTTTCTAGGTCAGTGATTTTTCTGTTCTTGTCTTTTAAATTTTCACATAATAGTTCATTTCTTCTCTTAAGCTCAACTATTTGTTTTTCTAGTTCTTCGTTTTCAGATTTTAAATCTGAGTTGGTATTTTCGAGACATGTGATATTTTTCTTGCTTAGCTTAAGTAGTTTACACACTTCTTTATACTTATTGTAGAGTTCATTAAATGCACTTTCCAAATTATCCGAATCTGAGTCATTACAGGAATCGAAAGAAGAATCAGATGTTACCTTATCCTCGGTATTCGCCATGAGAGCCAAGTTGGCTTCTTCACCTTCACTGCTCGAGCTTGACTCACTATCTGAGTCGCTGCTGTTGTCCCATGCAGCTGCCATGGCTTTCTTTTTGAATCTTCTGAACTTCTTGGAGCTGTCCTTCTTCTTGTGATCATTTTTCTTTAACATTGGACAGTCTGCCTTGATATGTCCAGGTTTCTTGCATTCATAGCAAAGTGGCTCATTCCTCTTCTGATCTTTTCCATCTGGTCTCTTGAGATCTTTGTTTTTCTTGAAGTACCTCCTACCAGACTGGAACTTCTTCTTCTTTGCCAAGATTCTCTGCAATCTTCTTGAGAGCATGGCTTCTTCATCATCACTATCTTTGCTATCTTCACTGTTATCTAAGGATTCTTCTGATGAGTCCCCATTAGCTTTAAGCGCATTTGACTGCTTCTTTCTACTGGAGGATTCTCCTAGTCTTTCCATGTTTATTTCATGGGCCATGAGAGACCCAATGAGTTTTTCTACTGACATTTTCTTAAGATCATTAGCTTCTTCGATAGCTGTGACCTTTGCCGTCCATGAAGATGGCAGGGATCTGAGAATCTTCCTTACCATATCTGCATTTTCATATGACTTTCCTAGACTTGCTAGGCCATTAGTAATGTCAGTAAATCTACTAAACATTTGGGTAATAGACTCACCTGTTTGCATTTGAAATCTTTCATACTGAGTGACAAGAATGTCGATTCTTGTCTCCTTTACTTTGTCTGTACCTTCATATGTGATCTTTAACTTTTCCCACATTTCCATGGATGATTTGCATGCTGAAACTCTGTTGAACTCTTTCTTGCTTAGAGCACAACATAGAATGCTCTTAGCTTTACAGTTCAAGGAGATTTTCTTTCTATCTTCATCTGTCCATTGTGCTTTCTCATTTGTGACGACCAGATCACCTTCTTCCACTATTGACCAGATTTGATAATCGTGGCCTTGTAGAAAGTATTCCATCCTGGTCTTCCAATACGTATAATCTTCACCATCGAACAAGGGAGGTCTGTTGACAGACTGACCTTCGAAGTGACTTTGGGCTGCCATTGATCTTTGCTCTTCAGATCGTTGGATCTTCTTCTTTGTCGAAGAGACGGGCTCTGATACCACTTGTTGCCCAGCTAGCTAGCCCAGAGGGGGGGTGAATGGGTTATTAAAACTTCGATGTTTGATTAAAACCTGTTTACTGAAAAGATTGCACAACTTAATAACAAGGTTAGAGTTAGAGCAAACAAGACAACAATCACACAAAACACACCACAAGACACAAGGATTTTATCCTGGTTCGGAACTCCTCTCCACAGGAGACCTACGTCCAGTCCCTGAGCAATACCTCAGGATTTTACTACCAAGGGTACAATCCCCCTTAAGGATCCTTACACCCAGCCTCAACTGGTCTTCCTTCAACCTGAAGGGTACAACAACCACCCTGGATACCACCAGGTCTTCCTTCGTCCAGAAGGGAACAACAACCACCCTGGATACCACCAGGTCTTCCTTCGTCCAGAAGGGAACACAACACTAATCAGAAAAAGGTTGTGAAAACAGGCTTCAGATTCTAGCTTGACCAGCTACAACCTGAAGCTCCTAGGCCCCCGAGAGAGAAAGAGATTTAACAAGGTTTTTCTCTCCAAGGACCACACAGGCTCTTACAAATGAGAAGAATCCTTTTGAGCACAGAGAGCTAAGAGCTTAGAACAAGGTTTGGAGTGGAGGCTTCGCTCTTCTTCAAAGTTCTAAAGATTCTAAGAGATGGATTTCTTTCTTCTTCTAAAATCCAGCGAGTTCTCTCTCTATCTGTGTGTTTTTCTTTTCGTCTTGAGTCTTCTATTTAAACTGCTGATTCAAATTCGAACGTTGAAAGTGTCCGTTGTCTCTTATCCTTGTGTACGTTAGACTGGTTACTGAGGAAGCTTCTGATCGTCAGTCTTTTATCCTGGTGTACACGCCAAAGAGATGTCATAGAACTTTGTATCTTGTGTCCAACGTTGTCCAGATGAGTCTTGTCAGATATCTGTAAGCATATCATCAATAAATAGAAGACAGCTAGGACTGCTGTCTATTGTTAGTTGAGATGGAACAGATATTGCAGTATATAGCAAAGCTCCTTTCTGTCCAAGAAAAAGTACGTAGACAGAGTAGCATAGAAATGGAAGATATTGTCTGCATGCATGGGAGATACGATCGGAGAGCATTTAATGCAAAGCAGTCAACGGACAAGATATGACTTTGACTTTTCAACGCTATTAAAAAGCATTATACTGATGCATCAAGAAATTCGATAAAGAGAATCTTGCTGACTTCATAACTTATGAAATCGTTATGATTATAGCAAGTCGTTATGAACTGTAAAGAAATCGTTGTGATAACTTATGAAGTCGTTGCGCGTTCTAAAGAAATCGTTGCAAGAAATCGTTATGACTAATAAAGAAGTCGTTACGCGAAATCGTTATGACTAATAAAGAAGTCGTTACGCGAAATCGTTATGACTAATAAAGAAGTCGTTGCGCGAAATCGTTATGACTAATAAAGAAGTCGTTGCGCGAAATCGTTATGACTAACAAAGAAGTCGTTGCGCGAAATCGTTATGACTAATAAAGAAGTCGTTGCGCGAAATCGTTATGACTAATAAAGAAGTCGTTACGCGAAATCGTTATGACTAATAAAGAAGTCGTTGCGCGAAATCGTTATGACTAATAAAGAAGTCGTTGCGCGAAATCGTTATGACTAACAAAGAAGTCGTTGCGCGTTCTAAAGAAATCGTTACGAGGTCTAAAGAAGTCGTTACGGCTAGAGAGTCGTTGCGAGTTCTAAAGAAATCGTTACGAGGTCTAAAGAAGTCGTTACGGCTAGAGAGTCGTTGCGAGTTCTAAAGAAATCGTTACGAGGTCTAAAGAAGTCGTTACGGCTAGAGAGTCGTTGCGAGTTCTAAAGAAATCGTTACGAGGTCTAAAGAAGTCGTTACGGCTAGAGAGTCGTTGCGAGTTCTAAAGAAATCGTTACGAGGTCTAAAGAAGTCGTTACGGCTAGAGAGTCGTTGCGAGTTCTAAAGAAATCGTTACGAGGTCTAAAGAAGTCGTTACGGTAACGATTCGAGTGTTCCGGTCAAAGAGAAGTCGTTCTGCTTATCAAAGAAGTCGTTACAGGGACTTAGATAGAAATGATGGGACTTACCAGATTGTCTTGATCTTTCATTTTTCTTTTGCTTCCTGTTCTCAAGGCTCAAGAAATCCATTAGTGTTATTTTGTTAATCATCAAAATTAATATATAAATAAATGGAAATATTTATTATGGGGACAGTTTGGTCATCAGTTATAACTCTCTAAAGAAATAGTTACGATGACTTACAGAATCGTTATGACGAGCAAGTCGTTATAACTCTCTAAGAAAATCGTACGATGACTTACAGAATCGTTATGACGAGCAAGTCGTTATAACTCTCAAATGAAATCGTTAATAACTTACAGAGTCGTTATAATGAGCAAGTCGTTATAACTTCTGAAGAAGTCGTTACGATAACTTACAGAGTCGTTATAATGAGCAAGTCGTTATAACTTCTGAAGGAGTCGTTACGATAACTTACAGAGTCATTATGACATCGCTTGTTTGATAAGCAAGATTATTCAATCTTTCAAGTAAATCGCTACAGCTATGAAGGAATCGTTATGGCTCTTCTGAGAAATGATGTATATAAGTACTTACCACAATGCTTGACTTTCTTTATGCTTAAGGCTAAATAAAACAAGGTTAGAAACTTTTAACAGGTTTTGTTTATCACCAAATAAGCATGTAATTAATTTAAAAGTATATGGGATGGACGTTCATCACTTTATCCATGTCGGAATGCTGCCGGAGTGAAGTTGCTTTCTGTATCAGTGAAGTTTCCGCAACCTTTAGCTCTTCAGGTAGGTTTCTACTAATCTTTTCTAAGCCATCGATTCGTAGTTAATAATGTTAATGATTCTAGTTTTGAATTTATCTTTGTGTAACTCCATTATGCTCTTGTCATGACTAGTGTATTTCATCAGTAGTAACCTTTTATGGATCCTTGTAATTTCTTGATTGACATCTTAATGTCCTTAGTGAATATAAGATTAATGTTAATAACCTAGTCAGTACAGCATCGAGTGAATTTCTAATGAAGTGTTCCTAAGCTTCATTATCAGCATCTTTCGGACTTCCACTCCAACGTAGCTCCATAATATTCGTGTTGATTATTGGACAATTTATTATTAACATCTTGATACTCTCTATCGTGATTAATTCTTAAACTAAATTCTATTACATGTCTGAAAGCCATAAACTTGTGCTTAATAGAGCCTTGGTTCAGAGTACCCTTGGATTTTCCATCATCATGTTAACCTTGTCTCCAACTTACATGTCTCTAATACTATCTCAACTTGGTCTCCTTTTCTGATCTAATTACTATTGCGTACTTATTTCTTTGAGATCCTTGTCTATACTCTGACCAACCCTTGAGTTCTCGGCCACTTAAGTGTATGTATGAACTGTTAGCAAGTGTTGAATAGGGTCATGGACCCAAAGTGAAAGTGATGCCAGTTATGGGGCTATGGTCTAGTCCCAGGAAGATCCCAAATATTCTTAGTGTCCAGCGGTACCGTAGGAGAGTAATGGCCAGGTGTTGGCATGCACCACAAGTGAGTGTTCTTGAGTAATTGCTTGACAAGTTCATTCTATCGTGATTGACTGAGTGAAACAAATCATAGTGAATCCAAGTCCGTGATAATCGTGAAGTGTTCAGTGGCCAATTCTTGAATGATCTAGTGTCTCTATGCATGGTATTCATATACTATCTGTTACATGAGTCGTAAAGTGCTACTGATTGATATCTTGCTCTGTCTTTCGTAAAATCTAGTGTTCACTACCAGTGATCGAATAGTGTATTGATTGAACGTGCTGTCTTGTAGTAAATCTAGTGGACATCACTTCAGTGATCATGTGCTACTGTTATTCAAGCTCATACTCTTGTCATCCATTGTTAATCTTTCCATTTTATTAATTAATCTCTCGTATTTGCTTATCGATAAATCCATTCTCATAATTACCATTCGTGCTATTCGGAAAGTGATCAGAGACAAACCTTCTGAGTTATCTAGGTTCCACCCTAGTTATTTGTGATATCATGTCAATCTCAAAAGTTTGTACATACAACTTCTTTAAGATTAGATACCATCTTCTAGTTATCCACTCTGCTAGTGTTATTTTAAAGATCATTATCGTATCTATTTATTGAAATTTCTAGGGTATTCTTACCAGTGATATCTTCATCTACATTAATGTGTGGGTTGAATGTCTAATTCATATCATTTCCCTCCTATTTTGATGATGACAAGAAGTGTTCTTAAAGCAATTTAATTGGAACATGTCAAAAGCATCATACCTGAAAGTCATGCTCAAAAAGCTTTTTTCAAACCACATTTATCATTTGTGGTAATGATAAATCATTTAACTAATGATATATGTGTTTATTTTTCAGGTACAAACTTTTTATGCAAAAGATGTGTCGACACACCCATCAATGGTGTCGACACATCAACACAGACTCAAAGAGAAATTGTGCAAAAATGTCAAGAGTGTGTCGACACATGTCAAGAGTGTGTCGACACGAGTGGCAGTTTTCCAGAGATCAGGGTACCCAGGTCGACACACTCCCAGGGCAGGTCGACACTAGACCCAGTTCCCAGAACAGCCAGTTTGAGGAATTGGGACACAGGTCGACACACTCCCAGGGCAGGTCGACACTAGACCCAGTTCCCAGAACAGCCAGTTTGAGGAATTGGGAGCAGGTCGACACACTCAAGAGCAGGTCGACACGGGACCTTTCTCCCAGAACAGATTCTTCTATCTTTGGAACAGTGTGTCGACACAACCACCAGGGCAGGTCGACACACTACGGAAACTTTTCATCCTAAGAGCTGATGGCTGCCACGTGTCCTTCTAGGGCGATCAGAATCTTCCTAGGGAAGCGTGCCCTTGTACCCCAAAGGGTATCTTTGGAATCCTAAGGGTATAAAAGGCTCCTTTTGGCCTCCCTTCGAAGAGAGAGACCCAACAACCTCTTAGAGCCTCCTGAAAAATTCCTGGCGGCCATAAGAGTTCGTGTCTCCCTCCTCTGCTTCCTGGAGTCTCCTGAACACCTCTTCTCACCAATTCAAGGTGTGAGAATTGTGGTTTGATCTTTAAAGAAGCCTCTGAAGCATCTCAAGGAAGTAGATCAGGTAGAAGCCATCGTTGGAGAAGAATTCAAGGAAGGTCCAACCTCCCAGATTGCAGAGCATCGTCTTGGACTTCATGTTTACAAGCTTCTTCCCAATTCAAGCTTCTACAAGGGAGTACACTTGAAGAACGAAGTCATTCAATACCTTTTTACTTTACTTCTGTTCTTCTGAGATATCTCTTGAGATTATGCAAGTGCTTCTGCATAATTCTCATTAGTGTTCTCAAATTTCGACTAGATCTGTTGCTAGGAGATCTTGTCTTAAGTTGGTGTCTAGCAAGTCTATGTGTGAGCCTTGTGCTCAGATTGTTGTGAGCCGGTGCGCTCAGTGTTGAGTTGTCAAACTCAAGTGTGTGTTGAGCAGTCTTGCTCAGTTGTTCTAGAGTAGTCTTGCTCTAGAAGTGGTGTGAGTTGTAAGCTCTTCAGTGTTGGAGTTGTCAGGCTCCAGTGGGTGTGTTACCCAGTTGTGTTAGTGAATCCTCACGGGTTGTGAGGGGTGGATGTAGGAATCACATGGGTGATTTCCGAACCACCTAAAAATCCTTGTGCATTTGTGTTCTGTGGTTTGACTGGTTCATCCGCTAGATGCTTGCATAGGACTCGTTTCTAATTCACTTAATCAACTTGATTCTCATCTAAGTTTTTCAACTCACTCCAATCTAATCAGATCAGCAGCTTTTCACTGATATTATTGCCTCTGATTCTAAATAGTTTTAAAATTATTTAAGCTTCCGCAAAAGTGGCTAAGATCTATTCATCCCCCCCCTTCTAGATCTTTTCCACACATTTATTTCGATCCTTCAATTGGTATCAGAGCGGGTTTATATCGATCTGATTTGAACTGAGCAGCTTTTGTTTCTGAGTATTGAGTGTTTGTTTGTCTGTCTATCTGGTTGTTTGTTTGCCTGCTTGCTCAACTACTTCTCCTTGCATTTACTTAAGTGTCATGGACTCAAAGGGTTTTATAGCTGAGGGCCATTCCATAAATAGGCCACCATTCTTTAATGGTTTGGACTATTCTTATTGGAAGAACAGAATGCAAGTATTCTTAAGGGCCCAGAACTATGAGATCTGGAAAGTAGTTGAGGCTGGTCCCTATGAAAACCAGGGTGAGGAAGAAACCTGGACGAGGGAGCAAATTAGGAGAGCTACATTGAATTACAGTGCCATGAATATGATTCAATGTGCTGTCCATCCCAAGGAGTATTCGAGAATCTCTATGTGTAAATCTGCCAAAGAGATGTGGGATAAACTCGAACTACTCTATGAGGGAACATCTCAGGTCAAGGAGACCAAGGCAAATATATTAGTTTCAGAATATGAACTTTTCATGATGAAATCTAATGAATCTATTTCTGAAATGTTTGCCAGATTTATGGTGATTGTCAATGGACTCAAGGCTTTGGGTAAGGAGTATACTGATGCAGATTTGGTAAGAAAAATTTTGCGTTCACTTTCTTCAATTTGGCATACCAAGGCCACTGTTATTGAAGATTCAAAAGATTTATCCAAAATGTCTTTGGATGAATTGATTGGATCTTTAATGACGTATGAAATAAACTTAAGAAGAAATGAAGATCTTATCATTAAGACCAAGCCTATGGCACTCAAAGCCTCTTCAAGCAACAAAGATAAAAATCAGGATAAAACAAGTTCTGAAGAGTCTGAGTCAAATGAGGATGAGATTGCCCTCATGACCAGACAATTCAGGAAATTCTTGAAATATAGGAAAGGGAAAATGACTGGGAAAAAGAAATTTTCCCCAGGTAAGAAGAATATTTCCTCTTCCAATTTCAATAAGAATCATAAACCTGATGAGAATGTTATCTGTTACAGGTGCAACAAGCCAGGACACATGAAGGGAGAGTGTCCTGAGAACAAAAAGGAAAAGCACAAAAGATTCCAGAAATACAAGAAGCCCAAGGCCATGGTAGCCACTTGGTCTGATGAAGACACAAGTGAGGAAGAAGAAGAGAAGAAGTCCTCAAGCTCAGAGAGTGAGGAAGTTTGCTTCATGGCCAACAGCACAGATGGAAAGGTAAATACTTCCTTTGAAGATTATAGTGTTGAAGATTGGCAGGATGTGTATGCTGAATTGGTAGAAAGATACTCTGAAATGAGAAAAGAAAACAAACACATCAAAAAGAAAATTGAAAATCTTTACCATAACCAATCTTCAAACAATAGAATCTGTGAACTGGAATCTGAAGTAACAGAATTGGTTGAAGAAAAAGAAAATTTACTGAACCAAATTGATGAATTAAAGCTTGCTTCTCAGAAGGCCTCCCAAGACTTCAGAAATTTAAATGAAAAGCTGGAAATTGAAAAACAAGAAAAACAACAGAAAATCGAAGAAATTGAAATTCTTAAAAACCAGCTAAAGGAAAAGGAGGAGGTTATCCAAACCTTCACAAAAGGCCAAGATAACCTAGAGGCATTGCTAGGATCCAACAAGACAACCACATCTCATGGATTGGGATTCAACAAAAAGAAATCAACAAAAGATAAATCTGGTGAGAAAAGGGAAAAGCACCATTAATCAACTTTGTTAAAGGTCCCAATCTGGAAAACACTGAAATCCAACAGACAGCAAACAAAACCCCAAACAAAAACCCAAACAAAACTCAAAACAAATCAAAAATTCAAAAACAAAAGAAGACTGTCAGGTCGACACAGTCCCCTGACAGGTCGACCTGTTCAACACCAAAAACCATAATAAACTCAACTAAAAATTCAAATAAAAATCTGAGAAATAAGAAAAAGGGAAAAGAAATGATCCATGAAAAACCTTGGACCTCCAAGACAGCTCCTCAAGAAAATTGGATTAATCCTTGGAACCAATGGTATGAAAATCCCTGTTGGCATTATCCTCAATACCCTTATCCAAATTTCTGGATGTACCAACACAATCCATGGATTCCACCTCCTTCTATGAACTCAAATTTTCAAATGAAAAACTCCCCTCCTACCAAAAACAAAGATCTTGGTGCTTTCATTCCTAAAAGAAAGAACAAACAGAAAAATGCTGAAAACACCAAAGTAACAAAACAAAAATCTAAAACAAATCAAATTTGGGTGAGAAAGGATTTGCTGTCTATGTTAAATCATTCTGATGGTCCCAACTCTGTTTGGGTACCAAAATCTTCTCTCCACTGATCTTGTTGCAGGGAAGTCGTGCACCCAACACAAATGTATGGTTTCTTGACAGTGGGTGTTCACGACATATGACTGGAGATAGAGCCAAATTCTCATTCCTGCTTGAAAAGGAGGGAGGGTCAGTCACCTTTGGAGGTAAAAATAAAGGAAAGATCATTGGATCTGGTAAGGTTGGTCAAACTTCTTCAAACTCTGTAGATAATGTCTTGTTAGTTGATGGACTTGACTATAATTTGCTCAGTATCAGCCAACTATGTGACAAAGGTCACAAAGTTGTGTTTGAATCTGATTTTTGCAAGATAATAGATTCATCAACTGATAAAATCAAATTCTTTGGAAAAAGAGAAAACAATGTCTACATGATCAACCTTAATAAAAACTTTTCTGAAAATCTTTGTTTTGTTGCAAATAAAGATGAAATTGCATGGACTTGGCACAAAAGACTTGGCCATGCAAGCTTCAGAACAATGAATAAGTTGTTAAGATTGAATTTGGTTAAAGGTCTTCCTGAATCCTTTTCTAGTGTTGAAGGTCAAATTTGTGGGATCTGTGCTAAAGGAAAACAAACTAGAAAATCCTTTAAAGTCTTCAATGATGTACTCACATCTAAGCCACTAGAACTTCTTCACATGGACCTCTTTGGGCCAACAAGAGTTCTAAGCTTGAGTGGCAAAAGATATGGATTTGTAATCATTGATGACTTTACTAGATTTACCTGGGTTATTTTTCTATCTCACAAAAGTGATGCATGCCTTGAATTCAGGAACTTTTGTACCACTGTCTTAACCACTTATCCATATAAAATCAAAAACATCTTAACTGATCATGGGGGTGAATTTGAAAACACATCCTTTTCTGATTTTTGTGCTGAATTTCAGATATTCCACAAGTTTTCTTCACCAAGAACTCCAGAACAAAATGGAGTTGTGGAAAGAAAGAACAGAACTCTTGTGGAAATGGCTAGAACCATGCTTCTTGAGAGTAATTTACCCAAATCCTTCTGGGCTGAAGCTGTGAACACAGCAAATCACATACTCAATAGAGCATTGGTCAGACCAAAAATCAAGAAAACCCCCTATGAATTATTGAAAAACAAAAAGCCAACTGTTTCCTATTTTAAAGTCTTTGGGTGCAAATGCTATGTTCACAATAATAACAAAGAAAACCTTGACAAGTTTGATGCTAAGAGTCAGGAAGCTATCTTCCTTGGCTATTCTGAAGTGTCAAGGGCCTTCAAAGTGTACATAATAAAAACCAAATCTATTGAAGAATCTCCACATGTTATTTTTAATGAAAACTCCTTTTCCACTAATGATTCTAAATCTTGCAGGGAAAAACAAGACAATGAAGAGGATGACCTCATTGTGGATTCTTCACCAACCGTTGAGGAGAGTAATAACATTGAAGAAAACCTGAACAACAACTCACAATCTCCAAATGGTTCAGGTAATACTGATTCAGAAGTGGGTACCTCTCAACAGGTAATTTCTGAACCTCGATTTCTAAGAGATCACCCATTAGATAGTGTAGTTGGCAATCTAAATGATAGAGTTAGGACCAGATCATCCTTTTTGCAAAACATTGAAGAAGACTCACTAGCTCTAATTTCCCAATTGAACCCAAGTCAATTGATGAAGCCTTATCCAGTTCTGATTGGATTAATGCTATGCATGATGAACTTCATCAATTTGAAAGAAATCAAGTGTGGGAATTAGTGCCTAGACCTAGTGACCAAACAGTGATTGGCACTAGATGGGTTTTCAGAAATAAATTGAATGAAGCTGGTCAAGTAATAAGAAACAAAGCTAGGCTAGTTGCAAAGGGGTATAACCAAGAATTTGGAATTGACTTTGAAGAATCTTATGCCCCTGTAGCTAGACTAGAAGCTGTGAGAATTTTCCTTGCTTTTGCATCCTCCATGAAATTCAAAGTCTTTCAAATGGATGTTAAAAGTGCATTTCTAAATGGATATATAAAGGAAAATGTGTTTGTTGAACAACCTCCTGGATTTGATAATGAAAAATATCCTAACCATGTTTTCAAGCTTAATAAGGCACTCTATGGTCTTAAACAAGCTCCAAGAGCTTGGTATGATCGTTTGAGTTCCTTTTTACTTGAAAAAGGATATTCTAGAGGTAATGTTGATCAAACATTGTTCACTAAAACAGTAAAAAATCAAATAATTGTGGTCCAAATTTATGTTGATGACATAATTTTTGGCTCCACCAATAAAGGCCTTTGCACTGAATTTTCAAATCAAATGCAGAATGAATTTGAAATGAGCTTAATGGGAGACTTAACATTCTTTTTGGGGTTGCAGGTTAACCAAACGAATGAAGGTATCTTCATCAGTCAAACCAAATATGTCAAGGAGCTACTGAAAAGGTTTGACTATCAGAACCTTAAACATTCAAGCACACCCATTGCAATAAATGCTAAGCTAGAAGAAGACCCATCTGGTAAGTCAGTAGATCCAAAGACCTACAGAGGTATGATTGGCTCTCTGCTCTACCTTACTACTTCTAGACCTGACATTCAGTTTTGTGTGTGCTTATGTGCTAGATTCCAATCAAATCCTAAAGAAAGTCATATGCTTGCTGTGAAAAGAATTTTTAAATATCTTGTTGGAACATGTGACTTAGGAATTTGGTATCCTGCTGGTTGCAAGTTAGAATTGTTTGCCTATTGTGATGCTGATTATGCTGGGTGTAAGTTAGATAGAAAAAGCACAAGTGGCTTGTGTGTATTTCTAGGTGGGTGCCTTATTTCTTGGGCTTCTAAGAAGCAACATTCAGTGGCTCTGTCAACAGCAGAAGCTGAATATGTTGCAGCAGGTAGATGTGGAACTCAGATTCTCTGGGTGAAACATCAACTTCTTGATTACAACCAAGATTTAGGGTGTGTACCCATCCTATGTGATAACACAAGTGCAATCAATCTTTCTAAAAAACCCCATTCAGCATTCTAGAACAAAACACATTGAAATCAGGCATCATTTCTTGAGAGATGAGGTTGCCAAGAAATCTTTTGAACTCCATTTTATTGTAACTGAAAAACAAATTGCAGACATATTCACAAAACCCCTTCCTGAAAATAGATTCTCATCTTTAAGGAGAGAACTTGGTCTTTGTAAATGTCCATCCTTCTGATCTCTCTTAAAGTTTGGGTTGAATGATGCTTTGTCTAAGGGGGAGTTCTTTGTATTTCATAACTCCTTGCTTCCTCAAGCTACATTGCTCATATCTCTCTCTATTCCAATTCCATTTCCCTTTTACAATAAATTCTTCACTTCTGATTGTGTTGAAACTTCTTGGTATATCAAATAGTGATTTGGAGAAGGACAGGCTATGCTTGTCTAGACACTTTCACTATGCGTGAGAACATATCTCCGCCAAGTACTAAGAAGTCAATATGCAATAGTTGAGGGGGAGCTTTTATTGTTCAAAGAGAATGTCTTTTCTGATTTCAAAACTTGCACAGTTTTAACCTTCATTTCTTTCTGATAATGAATTCTTCAACTCTTATTGTATTGAAATCTCTTGGTATATCAAATGGTGACTTGGAGAAGGACAGGTTATGCTTGTCTGGACACTTTCACTATGCGAGAGTATATGTCTCCGCCAAGTACCAAGAAATGAATATACAATTGTTGAGAAGAAATCTTTGTTATCCAAAAAGAAACATTCTTTCTGATTTCAAAAAAAAAAAAATGCATATCTTTATTTTGATGAAAAATGATTGAAATCATCATCTCAGGGGGAGCTAGAAAATTCACAAGTCATCTTTTGCAAATTTCAGAACCCTTCTTGCATTTCATCAATTCCTTGCATGATGTCCTCATTCTAAATTCTAGAGTCTCAAAGTGAACCTTGAGTGATACATTATATTTTTTACTAATCAACTTTCCACTATGTCTCTCAATCCACAGAAACTCAGATCTCTTCCTAAACTAAATTACAATTGTGTCTTGAACTTAAAACATTACCTTGTTTGCAACTGATGGCTGGATGTATTTGAATTCTATCCTACAAACTCTCCAAAATCTTGTAAAATTCAACAGAGCAATGACATCTGTGCTGAGAAACTGCACACCTTCACAATGAATGAAGTGCTATGCATGTCATGAGGCATTCTTGTTAACTCTGTTCAAAGGGGATCCAAATTGAAAATAACCTCAAAATTTAAGCAATTATGTGCTATGCTTTTTGATGATGACTGAGTAACTGGAAATATTGGCGTCTAAAAAACGTATATTTTCATGTCAAAAAGTCATCATTTACCCCTTTGAGACTTGACAATGACTACATCTTGAGTATCCAGGGACTATGGTGTGTAAAAAGCACTAGTACTTGAGTGAAAGAGATTTCATCATTTGATAGTTTGTTAAAAGAACAAAAATATGAAAATTATTGGAGATTTGTTTAGAAAGAATCATCTTCCTCCTTCATCAAGTTGTTCTTTAAGTTTGTGTTTTACTTTCAACACAACTGTGTTTAGTCTAGATGATATCTTTAACTCTTGAAAATTGAGAAACATGGCAGATTTTGGTTGATTGTAAGATACATTATATCCCTCAATTTATCATTTTGTTGATTCAAGTCTTGGAATGCTAATATCCTGTTGGAAATTGTATGAAATACTTGAACTGTAATGAATTTTTGTAAAATACAGCAAATGAATTTTTAGGCCTCTTAAAAATCCTTCAAATGATAATTCCTCTCATTATTTATCATTATAAAGATGTCCCCAAATTTCTCAAAATTCCTCTCAAAAATTCTCATTTCTCTCAAAGGCTGTGTCGACACAATCCTCTCTCGTGTCGACACATAATTTCAGTCAGGTCGACACACCCTTCCTCATGTGTCGACACTGCCTTCTTGCCAGAACTTTTTCAAATCTTTCGGGTTCACCTTAAACCCTTGTTGTTCCTGCGGGGCAGTGTACCTCTGCACCCTTTTTGAGCATCAGGTCGACCCGACGGCCAAACTCTCACCATTCCGGCAAGAAATTTTCACCATCTCTCTCTAATCTTCAATCACCTCACCAATCTTCCATCTCCTCTCTGACATTCCACTCCTTCCTTGCACCATGGTCCGCAAGTTGGGTCCCCGCCGTGGCGCAAGGTCTCAGGCTTCTTCAAGGCAGGTTCCGGCACAGGTTCCAGTTGAACAGATTGAAAGAAGAACCAAGCGAAGAAATGATCCTGCAGAGCTTCCAGGATCCTCTTCTGCACCTCTCAGAGCTTCAAAGAGAGGTAGGACCTCCAATGCTGGCAGAGGTAGACAAAGTTCAAACCCTAGATCAGATATTTCGGGCGATTCCTCTGACCATCATGAGGAATCATCTTCGTCTTCCTCTACTGAGTCTCAAGAGGATATACCCTCAGAATCCGTCAGTGCTGCCAAACTGATTTTGAAGCCTAGAATTCTTGACCTTTCTGACACCCAATTAGCAGACTCTCTCCCTGAAATTCAAACCTATTTCTCCTTTCAATCTTGGATTCCTTTCATTTCTGAATTTCAAGTCTGCTATCCAAGGTTAGTTAGAGAGTTCTACAAAAACCTCACCTGCACAGAAGAAGGTTTTAAATCCAAAGTCAAGGGGATAGAGATAGACATGCCAACTGATGTAGCAGCCTCCATTTTCAAAGTGCCAGATGAGGGGGCTGACTACCATGAATTTGAATTTGACTTACATGAAGCCTACTCAATCTTGACAGGCCATCCTGCAGATCCATCAGATGCCAAACAAACCTATGTGACAAGGTTTAATGCCAACTCATTTCCACCTGTGTTAAGGGTAATTCACCACATCTTGACAACCATAGTTACCCCTCAAGGTGGTGGGCGAGATAGACTGACAGATATCCAGAGATTCATACTCTATTGCATGGTCAAAGATATCAAGGTCAACCTTCATGTGATTCTTTATCAAATCATTTCTGAAACTACAAGAACAGACTTGAAGAGATCACTTCCTTATGGAGCACATCTGACCTCAGTGTTCAAGCACTTTGGTGTGCCATTGGAATCTGAAAAATCCCAGTCCATTCCCAAGTCAAATATCTATACATTCAAGAATATCCAGAAGTTCATGGGATTTAGATTAGAGGGAAATCAAATTAGAAGAGGACCAGCTGTGGTTGAGGCTCCTCCAGTTCAAGAGGAACAGCCTCAAGACCAAGGGGAACAGCCCCAACCTCAGGAGGACCAGCCTCAGGCTCCAGGGGATCAGCCCCAAGTACAGGAGGAACAGCCTCCAGCTGAAGGGGACCAGCCCCTAAGTCAAGAGGATCAGCCTCCTATGCATGAGGATCAAGCTCTTAATGAAAATGTCAGTCCTTTTCATGATCCTCTCTCACCTCAGCTTCCTCATTTTTCTCCACAACCCTCATTCCAACCATCCACATCTTCTGGTGGGCCTCCTGTTCCACCAGAATTGATATCTTTCCTAAATGACAAATTTGAATCCTTCAACTCCTCACTTCAATCCATGTCCTCATCTTTTGAGCTACGGATTCAAAGACTGGAAAACACAGTTTCTGCCAAATTTATTGAGCAGAAGGCAGCTTCTGATTATGCAGCTCAGCGATTTAACAGACTCATAGGAACTCTGGGAGATTCCTATATTGAGCTAAAAGAACATCAGGACAAGTTAGAGAAAGTTCTTCAGGGAATTTTGGCCAATTCCCAAGCAGATGTCTTCAACACCAATCAAACATTGCATGAGATTTCCAGCACCAGACTATCATTTGCTCATTTTGTGGATGATTTGGAAAGTATGAGAAATTTCAATGAGCACATTGACAAGCAGCTCACAGATTTGACCAAGGAGTTCAAAATCATGCAAAGACCTGGTTGGTCAGCTGGGTCATCAAGTTCTCAACATGTTTCAGATGAATTGAAAAGAACTCAGAGCACCTTGATAGAACATTCTGATAGAATGGAGCATTATCTTCACACTCGGCTGACAACTATCCATGAACAGATAAAGTCAAGCATGAAGTCAATGGATAAGAGATTGTCAGATATTGAGATGCTTCTAGCTCCAATTCCTCCTCCTCCTCCATCTTCTACCTAATGTACATTTTTTTGATAATGTCAAAGGGGGAGAAGATTGAATGAATTGTAATGATCTTTTGAATGAAATGAATGACATGAAATGGTTGTTTGGCTTCAATACAAATTTTGTGTTTGTGTGTGAATACTTGTTCAATTGTTGACTTGTGTGCACAAATCTTCTAATTTCAAGTAACGTTGTATCTCACAAAAATATCATCAATTGTTACTGAACAATATCAAAAGGACATTGACAAGTATGAACAAAAGAAAAACAAAAACTTAATCAATAAAAATTGCTTAAAAATCACACTTCATCAAAACCACATTCAAATATGGATTTAATGTTGCCATCATCAAAAGGGGGAGATTGTTGGGTTGAATGTCTAATTCATATCATTTCCCTCCTATTTTGATGATGACAAGAAGTGTTCTTAAAGCAATTTAATTGGAACATGTCAAAAGCATCATACCTGAAAGTCATGCTCAAAAAGCTTTTTTCAAACCACATTTATCATTTGTGGTAATGATAAATCATTTAACTAATGATATATGTGTTTATTTTTCAGGTACAAACTTTTTATGCAAAAGATGTGTCGACACACCCATCAATGGTGTCGACACATCAACACAGACTCAAAGAGAAATTGTGCAAAAATGTCAAGAGTGTGTCGACACATGTCAAGAGTGTGTCGACACGAGTGGCAGTTTTCCAGAGATCAGGGTACCCAGGTCGACACACTCCCAGGGCAGGTCGACACTAGACCCAGTTCCCAGAACAGCCAGTTTGAGGAATTGGGACACAGGTCGACACACTCCCAGGCAGGTCGACACTAGACCCAGTTCCCAGAACAGCCAGTTTGAGGAATTGGGAGCAGGTCGACACACTCAAGAGCAGGTCGACACGGGACCTTTCTCCCAGAACAGATTCTTCTATCTTTGGAACAGTGTGTCGACACAACCACCAGGGCAGGTCGACACACTACGGAAACTTTTCATCCTAAGAGCTGATGGCTGCCACGTGTCCTTCTAGGGCGATCAGAATCTTCCTAGGGAAGCGTGCCCTTGTACCCCAAAGGGTATCTTTGGAATCCTAAGGGTATAAAAGGCTCCTTTTGGCCTCCCTTCGAAGAGAGAACCCAACCAACCTCTTAGAGCCTCCTGAAAAATTCCTGGCGGCCATAAGAGTTCGTGTCTCCCTCCTCTGCTTCCTGGAGTCTCCTGAACACCTCTTCTCACCAATTCAAGGTGTGAGAATTGTGGTTTGATCTTTAAAGAAGCCTCTGAAGCATCTCAAGGAAGTAGATCAGGTAGAAGCCATCGTGGAGAAGAATTCAAGGAAGGTCCAACCTCCCAGATTGCAGAGCATCGTCTTGGACTTCATGTTTGCAAGCTTCTTCCCAATTCAAGCTTCTACAAGGGAGTACACTTGAAGAACGAAGTCATTCAATACCTTTTACTTTACTTCTGTTCTTCTGAGATATCTCTTGAGATTATGCAAGTGCTTCTGCATAATTCTCATTAGTGTTCTCAAATTTCGACTAGATCTGTTGCTAGGAGATCTTGTCTTAAGTTGGTGTCTAGCAAGTCTATGTGTGAGCCTTGTGCTCAGATTGTTGTGAGCCGGTGCGCTCAGTGTTGAGTTGTCAAACTCAAGTGTGTGTTGAGCAGTCTTGCTCAGTTGTTCTAGAGTAGTCTTGCTCTAGAAGTGGTGTGAGTTGTAAGCTCTTCAGTGTTGGAGTTGTCAGGCTCCAGTGGGTGTGTTACCCAGTTGTGTTAGTGAATCCTCACGGGTTGTGAGGGGTGGATGTAGGAATCACATGGGTGATTCCGAACCACCTAAAAATCCTTGTGCATTTGTGTTCTGTGGTTTGACTGGTTCATCCGCTAGATGCTTGCATAGGACTCGTTTCTAATTCACTTAATCAACTTGATTCTCATCTAAGTTTTCAACTCACTCCAATCTAATCAGATCAGCAGCTTTTCACTGATATTATTGCCTCTGATTCTAAATAGTTTTAAAATTATTTAAGCTTCCGCAAAAGTGGCTAAGATCTATTCATCCCCCCCTTCTAGATCTTTCCACACATTTATTTCGATCCTTCATATGACTATTGTTCCGCTCTCATTATGGTCATTACCCCTAGATTTTTTTTGTTAAACCTTATTAATTACTCGTTGGTATTGGATTTGATTAAGTAGGGAACCTACAGGGCATTTTTATGCAGTTTTTTATAACATTTTCAGGAAAAATTTCTAGTAAAGTGGTCGGATAGATGTGCTGACGGTTGAACCTTCCGTACCACAAGGAGTTCTCTTTTCCATCTTATTGTTGCGCTCGGCTTCTTCCGTGCCATAATGTCGGGCAGGACAGTTGCAGCCAGAAATTCCGGGGGGTAAGCTACCTCAACCATTGGGGAGACGTCCCCAACGACTTCTGTCTTCACATCAGCCCTGCTGAGTTGAGAGGTCTCTCTCCTATAAACAAACCACTCTTTGCAAACCCACAGACCTTCTCTGGCTCTTTGCAAGGAGCAGGAGAGAAACCCTAAGCCCTGTGAGAAAACCTGAGCTTTGAGAGCTCAGATCCAGCAGTTTGGAGCTTCATCGTGATCTACAGCGACTAGAAGCTAGCTTGGACATAGGAGAGGCTTCCACGACCTCGGACTGGAAGCTACAACACCACGAGAGGAGAGAAGGTGTTTGGAGGCTTATTGGGATGCCCAAGGAGAGCTTCAACAGCAACTTTGATCCCTTTGGAGTTTTTACAAGAGGCAAGTAACCCACCCACTTCGTCCATGTATGTGTCTAGGAGGTTTCTATATTTTTATGAGATTTGATCGTGTCCTGGATTCCCCACCATTCTTCTTGTATTTGGAGCTCGATTGTCTTTTGCATAGACCGGAACTTGACGGCAAGATCCCTTTCCGTCAAGCTCTTCGATTAGCGGCCAAGATATTGCCGTTAATTCCTTTTAACGGCCAGACTATGCCGTTAAGTTCTTCAGGACAGAACAGTGAGCTGTTCTATCCTCCTATATGATAAATTTCCGAGTGTTTCGCATGAGGATATATTGTAACACTATATGTATGTAATATGGTTAATGGAATGTGTTTGTGAAACTTTTATACTGTTATGTGATTTATCTAAGTTGTTAGATTATGTGAAATGCATGTGAAATGAAGATCATGGTATGGTAGCTTACTGTTGCATGATCCATGTGTAATTTGACTGCCATAAAATTTCTAGATGTGTAAATGCATGACACTCCATGTCCCGAAAATTTGGGGAATTTTCCCATGATTATGAACTTGTTATAATTTATGTATTAGAAAATAGAGAGCATGCCTAGATTGTTTTAAAACTTTGGAAAATGCCTGTTGTGTCAAAAATTTTGGGGAAAATTTCTATGACATATGAATGATAGGTACAGACCTGATTGGAAGCAAGAGAGGAAAGGTGGAGTTAGGAAATCTCGTAATTAAGAGGAATTTGAGTAGTAGTAGGAATATGAACTTGTATTTATATAAATACATCTCTTAAACCCTCTTGGCCGACCCTAGCTCGTTGCCAAAGGTTTTTGTATGTGGAGAAGAGGCCAAGGAGGAGAGGATCTCGTGGCGAGAAGGAGTTCTTGGAGCTTCTTCCTCGTTCTTGGAGTTCTAAGCCCTAGAAGATAAATCGAGTCAAATGTAAGCATTTTCACGAGCAAAACTCAATTAAATCCATCTGTAGATTGTTCCATACATCAGGAACAAAAGCCCTCTTGTTTCACTCTTTTTCATCGAGCCAATCTTTGTTCTTGATTTTAGAAGATCTGCAAACATGATAACCCCGAGACATCATTGTTTAATTCAAATCTCTATGTATACTTGAATCCACTGCTACGAAATTTTTACTGTAGATACTCATGTTGTTGGGGATCTTTTGCCTCTAAAGGCCCTAATTTCACCAAGCATGTTGATCGAATTTAATCAATCTTTCTCTCTGTGTCATGTTCTGAATAACTCATTCTTGCTCATGTTCAAACCCTGTTGAACCATGCTCTCTCTCTAATTCTGATTTACTGGAAGTACCCTTACATGTCTACTTTAATTTGAAACTTGTTTCGTGATTTTTCATCGACTATGTAATTAGTTATGATTTTTCAAAGTACCCTGTGTCCAAACAAGCCAAGTTGGCACGCAATCCGATGTAGAACATGTTTCCCGCTCTAACTCAGGTGAAATACCTGAGAACGCGACGGCTCGACACGCCGCGTTCTCAGAGCCATCGCGACCATCGTCATGTCCCATTCTGAACGCGACAGGAGACCCCGTCGCGTTCTGGCCGCCTGAGCAGACAGCCCTGTCGCGACCCATACAGGACCCTGTCGCGATCTGCCCTGACCCTTCACGATCCTTACTGGCCTACGTCGCGTTCACAGGATTTTACATGAAAACCCTAATATTTGTTACTCTTATGCCTTTTTAACAGTCATACACGCAGTAAACACCTATTTGAAAAGGAGCTATATTGAATGCTTTAAAAACATTCACGACTTCTTTCTGTCTATGATTTCTCTTACACATGCACACACCTGAACCATCCATATATGGCTGAAATCTGGCATAAAATATCTCAAATGTATTTGGTAATTATTGCAATAAAGTATACTATTGCCCTATTTAAAGGACTTGTCGTTTCTTGCGTTGTTTATATACCGATATCGACGTTCCACTGTTCTAGAATTCCTCTAGAACGTCGAGCACTTGTTCTATATACCACTTTCTTGGCTTGGACGAACTCTCCGTTGGATACTCCTTCTGTCGACTAGTGAGTCTTTGTTCAATGCTCCTCTGATCATGGATTCCCACAATGGTCGACGAGCCGGTTGTACCTAACACCTATTACACCCTTAGGGGATCAATATGGTCCAAACAGCTATTAGAAGTTCGCTCTCATCTCGAATCACGCCGGACCTCTGGACCTGTGCTTAACATGGCCCGTGGTAGGGTCGTAAGTTCCAACCTGCTACTGCCAACCATGTCGCGTGTGCAACTGTTACTATCGCCTTGTTACTCGGAGAGTTACGTGCATTGTCCCTTAGCCTCATCTATACTCTACTCGCTCATCTATTCACGTTTCACTCTACTATCTCATCTATTCATCTAGTACTCTCATCTATTTCTTGGTTACTCTATTTGGCCATTAAATGATTGTCTACGATAAAAACATGACTATGCTAGGCAACATTATAAGGGCTCGGTCTGGTCCTTGGGAGGGAGCACCTGAAAGGCTATAACTCGCGAGGGTCTAATGATCTGGGTGATGGCATACACCAACGCATGAACATGCAAGATTCGATCTATGACAATCAATTTATCAAACAGTCAATTATTGGTGTACTTGAATCTCGTGGTTGAAAGAATATCGACCAACACTTGCTATCGTGACTTGTGCACTGTCGTGCAA